>JANQAT010000002.1:0-636293 GCA_029490675.1 Cercospora nicotianae
CGGACAGCCCGACGGCGGCATCACTGGCGGACTGGATGGCGGCATTGCCAATAGTGTGGGCGACGACGACACATCGACACATGGACGGGGAGGCACGATTCCACCAGTTCCGGACCGCACCTGCTAACGGGCTCGACTCGCCGATGGTCATGCTCGGGATGGTGAACACGGTTACCGGTGTACTTGCTGCTGCCGCCGGGGTGTGGCGGAACATCCACGAAGGCGAGGACGACCCGACATCTCGCACGCTACTCGAATCCGGCATCCTCTCTCGCGTCCGACGCGCTGGACTCCGGACGGGATGGACCTGATGACCGAGCCGCCGGCCATGTTGCTGCCTGTGCTGGCTGCAACGACGATGCTGGTACCGAAGGGACGGACGACGCGGTGCTCGACTCCTCGCTTCCGATCATTCGACCCTCCCAATGTCGGAACAGCTGGCACATTCCACTCACCGGAATACCATCGATGCTGATACGTTTCCCCAAATATGGTCTGCTATATCGTTCCCAGTCGTCTGAACACCGCTCGGGCTGCATGCAATCCGCCCGCTCATGCTCTTGCCGGACCCATGCATCGACGGACGGGCCATGACATGCTCCAATCACCGCCACCGCCTTCTCGTAACACGCCTCGGAACTGGCAGTGGTCCGGTCCTTCCGCTGCTGGAATCGCGCGGGGCCACCGTGATCAATCTGCTCGAACTGGATCACAAATCGCCTGCGGTGCCCAACACGTGTGGCAACATGCGTAGCGCTCCCACGTGACTGTCCCCAACTTCTTCCACAGCTCTTCCACGTTGTGCCTGGCGGGACGATGACACCCTCCGCCATTGGTGATCTAGTTGGGACTGCCCATGAATGCGACAGATCGAACATCCGCTCTTTCCACCGGACGAATAGTTCCCGCAACCGCTCCACTGCTCGACTCTGCTCGATACTCTCTCCTCGACGACGCTGCCGGATCTCCCACAGCCGATGATCCCTCGTCCTCAACTCGAGCTCAACATCCACAATGGAAGCGTCTGCCATCTCCTCCTCTCCTCTCGGCAGCACCATCTCTTCCTCGTCTTTACCCCGCCGGCATATTCGCTTCGCCGCACCGGGCCCACTGCTGTCGACCTCGGCGTCCACCATCCCCGCCCGTTTCCGTCCGAAACCCTCTTCCTTCGCAAACATCACAAGATTCCTCTCCCTCCTCACAATGCGACCGCTCTCGCCCATCGTGGTACCGATCCATAACCGCTCGTCGACACTGGTCCCCACGAAGGAAAGCCACCGCTTCCTCCTTCAACCCCCTCCATCTCATATTCCTTCCTGCCCTTGGGATTGATGCGATATCGACGCAACACAATCGCCTCACTCCGCGTCGTTCCGTCTCTCCCGCAACGTCCACTCTCCTGCCCGTACGCATCCAATTCAAACGTCATGCTAGCATGGATGATGACTCGCACATGGGGCGCATCGATTCCCTCCCCCAATGCGTTGGTCGATGTGAACACCCGCTGGGCCCCGTCTCGCAACGCCCTGACGATGTGCGTCTTCTCCTCGTTGCTACCTACGCCATGGTAAAATGGCGTATAACCCGACGCCCCCGCCAGCATCTGCACATCACGCACGCTGCGACAATACACAATGATCTTGTCCTGAATCGGATATTGTCTCTTCTTCTCCTCCACAATGCCCTGGACAGCCGCGATCCACCCGGGAACGACATTGACCTCTCGCACACGGTATGCGATGTTCGGCCGGCTGGTGCCCTCGCGCACAATCGTCGTGTCTTCCTTCGACATGCCCATCAAATGGAAAAATCGATCCTCCTTCGACACGGGCAACGTCGCCGTCATGCATACCAGCTGCACCGACTGTCCCGCGAACTCCTGCAACCTCCACATGTCCCTCCGAAACACGTCCGTGGCCTGCAAAATGCTGTGACACTCGTCATACACGATCCGGTCCAACTGATGGTGGATGGCCTTGGAATTGACGAAATCCATGAACGCATGCGTGACCGCCGACTCGGCAATGACGAACACGATCTGGGCATCGTATGGTGGCGCCCCGTCGTCGCTCCACACCGCATACCGAATGCCCGCCTCCCGACACCGCTCTCGCATGTCGTCCTGCAACGCCACCTTGGGCAGGATGACAATGGTGAGTCCCTCCTTGCTGGCAAACGCCGGCAACATGAACAGCAGACTCTTGCCCCCTCCGGTGCGCATCACTACGACCATGCGTTGCTTGTCACCTCGAATCATGGCATCCAACGCCCGTCGCTGCACCCCGCGGAACTGCGCCTGCGGGTCCTGATAAAACCGGCGTAACTCCCGCTCGACGTCGATCTCTCGGACGCGCGCCCTCTGTCGCATCTTCGCTGCCTGCCGGGCATTCTCAATCTGGACGCTGGACGCTGCCATCGAGCTTCTCGTGCTGCCACGCCGACGGGAACTGCAAAAACCGATGCCAGTCGACGCTCACCCGGCGGAATGCGTTCGACTGCTTCCACGTGGCGAAGGGATTCTGCTTCAGAACGCCCGTAGGTCGTCTCCTCCGTCTGCGGACTGTGCGTGGACTGCAATGCCCGCACCGTGGCCACGTCCAAACCACTCGGTGCATCCTCGTGGGAAAGTGGTCGGACACTGCGATACGTCTCCTCCAGCGTCGCCGCAACGTCCTCGCCGATGGCATACTCACGGTGGATGGCGGGATAGATTTGCCTCCATGCCGCCACGCCAATGCCCACCCCGATCCGTGCCTTGGTTTCCCGGTGCATCACTCGCCGAACTCGATCGGAGTCCCACCACCCGTCGCAATTCGATGGAGAATCCTTCCACTCCGTGCCAACGTTACGCACGTGGCCACTGCTACGACGTCCTATCCCGGTACCATCACCACCATGAGCCCCCTCCTCACTACCGTCCTCATCGTCATCCTCATCACACTCATCCTCCTCATCATCCGCATCACCCTCATCACTCGCACCACTCTCATCACCCTCATCACCCTCGTCACTCTCGTAACCCTCGTCCAGGTCATCGTCCTCCTCCCAACCTTCCTCAGGCGCCGGCTCCCATAACCACGTACTGGAACGGCATCGCTGCTCGGCACTACACTGCAACATGCGTTCGAATGGAGCGACCAACCACAAATAATACACCACCAACTCGCTGACCTCCCGTGGGACGAATCGATGGACGATCTTCGTCTTCTGACTAGCGCTGTATCCTTTGTGGTATGTCGTGACGAACGCGACGAGTCCCCTGTCGATGAACACACCACGCTGCGAACGGGCGTTCGCGCCATTCTCTCGCTGAATGCTGATCAACTCCGGCGCTCGCGCGGGCGCTCCGGCCGACATGTGCACCAGCACCAACATTTCCTCTTTGAATCGACGAATGCTTCGCAAATACGAATGCACCCGGTCGGGATGCAGTCGCCAATCCTGCTCGTGCCACGGCCGGCTCTCGTCGACACCTAACATCCATCGACGTCGACTGCTGTCCTTGCTGCACATCTGCATCCACAACCACTCCCCTCCATCCACGGGCCACTCGTTCCGGATGTCTTGGAGAAAACTCCACCCCTCCTCCAGCACGCAATGATCGTCGCCTATGGCGTCCATGTCGAACCGGGGCACAGCCACCGGTCGCCAATCGCTCGCCTCTCGCTCGTGACCCGACATCATGAACAACTCATCGACCATGCGCTGCCGGACGGTCCCCACCAATCCATGAACGACACTGCGAATGTCGTCCATGCTGAATCGAATGTTGCGATACAACACGGTGTCGTTGTCGCCCCAGCCGATCTGACCCTCGCCATGTGTGGAATACCGAATGCTCATCCCGTACATCTTCTGCGTGAAAATGGTGTCCAACGGCACGGGCGATCCTCCAAACCGGGTCATGGTCATGAATCGGTGCACATCATCTTGCACCAACTCGTACACACTGGGCGCCTGCGCTCGCGCATCCCATCGCTGCACACCCCCGTCCATCAACCTCCGCGTCTCTCGACGTCGGGTTCGGAACGCCCGACTGACCACCATGGCACGCACGCATGCGATGATGGCCGCCAACGTCGGCGTGTAATTGATGGCGGGCACCCAGCCCCCATCGGAGCTGTCCAACCCCAACACGGCCAACCCACTCAACACACCATTCTCGTAATCGTTGTCGGCCAACGGATGGTCGAACATGGCAATCCAGAACTGCCTACAGGCGTCCTGCAGCTCGGTCGCGGCATCGCCTGCCTCGGTGCGGCCACGTTCGTCGTCGGATGCATCCGGACCGGGGGCATGTCGATCCGCAAGGTCTCGCACCACCCGCAATGCTTCCTCCTGGAGCGGCGTCAACTGGTATCGGGGTCGGGCCTTGAGCGGTTTCGCACTCGTGCGCCAGATGTAACGCATGATTTTGGTGAACTTGTCACTATACCGGCGTACCGTCTTCACCTGCAACCGAGAGTGGAATGGCCGATCGCTCGTGAGCGCACCCGCTTCTCGACGGTTCACATACATCATCGCGGGTCGGCCTACCTTCTCCACCCGACTGTCTCGGAATGACTGCGATATCATCTGCACAGTGGCGGTACACGCCGCCGCCAATGCACGCTCACTGCGTTCAAACTCGTCGGTATGGGCGCCCGCACCGCCTCCTTCGTTCGAATCCGGGACGAATTCTGGTCGGGTCGTCGCGACCACCCACCTCTTGTGCTTGCCGAGATGCGTCTCCCATCGGGTATGATCGAGCCATGGGTTGGGCTCACATCGACGACGCTTGTGGGGGTGGTCATCGACCTGCATGGCCGCGATTCGTCTTCGCAACTCCTCCAAGCCGGCCTTTCCACTCTGGGCCGGGTCAATCGAACCCCCAGACTCACCACTGCCCTCGTCAGACACACCGCGAACGGCGAAATAGCCACGCCAACCCGCCGTCCGGAACAGCTCCTGGCATGTTTGTCCTTCGACCCAGATCTGGCCAGTGGCCTCTCGCGCCCGACTGCGTGGATTTCCCCCACGCCTCCGCGGATTCACCCAGCCATGTTGCTGTGCACAGTGCTCCGCCATCCACTTTCGCTGCCGACAGACGAAGCCGCACGTACCAGTGCCTGTGTCAGCCATGCACTTCAATCCATCTGGGTATATCGGCAGCCCAGCGATGGCGGGGTCGTTCGGGGATGGATACACGACATCATCATGCTCGGTCGCGAGATCGAGCTCATTCACAACGTCCACGATCATACGAGAATGCTCCTTCGTGATGGACCGATGCTGGTCGCGGACGTGTCGACTAACATGGGCAGGCGCAACGGCATACCGACATCGCCGACAGACGATGACCCGGTGGGATGGTAAGTGATCGAACAACTCCCGAAAGTGCTCCATTACAAAAGGTGAGGCAAGCCAATTGCGATGCAGACCATGCAGACTATGTGCGACAGTGTGGGCCATCTGCAGAGATGAGGCAGTCCCGTACCCCCTGAGGTGCCATCCGCGTCTCATTCCCTAGAGTTGACCGGCTCCATGCCATCCTGGCTGGCCCCTTCCACTATGTCATCCGGCAAGCGATGCGTATGGCCAGCGCGAAAGCCTCGTCGACGCTACCAAAGCTAGATCGGAAGACGCGGTGCGCGTGTCGCGTTCGTGTTCCATCGGACCCGCTTGGCGCTTAGTCAGAGATCTCGAACTCTACCCTTCGACCCAACCCTTCCGCCACCCTGTTCCTGTTCCACGCATTGTCTTGCGCCGTCCAACCCGTGTCGCGAGGAACACTCTACACCTACTGACATCGAGGGAAGAGATGACACAATCGAGCCCGGCTGTCGAGGGGGAGCCGGACATGCAGGTTGCTCTCTACGAGGCCAAACCCGACGAACCACCTACGCAAGTCGAACGCATCACGAGAGCCGCCAATGGAGATCTCAACGCCCGCCTGGAGCTGATCCTGCCTAAGGACGCCGAAGCCGTCCTGAGCACTGCCGCCCGCCCAGACCATCCGGCCGAGAACATCCTCGCATACCTGACGAATCCCGGGGAGGGCAGGACACCAGCACACGCCTTGAAGGACGTCTTGGATTCCCTCGCCGACAAGACGGAAGACGTTGCGGTGCTGACATCCTTTGTCTGGCGATATGCCCAGGTGCATCGCATCTGGGAGACCCATCCCAACCCAGAGATGCGCTCGGAAATGGCCTTTCTGAGCAACTTGGAGCAGAACCAGCTGGTACAGATCAACATCGTCGCGGGAACGTCTGCGTCTGCCGAGCGGCTGAGGTGCCTCCGCATGATTGAGAGCAGGTGGGGGAAGGGCTGGTTCGAACGTATCCCGCCAGCGATCCGGCCGCCGGTCAAGGAACCTCGCGAGATATCCCGACGCCTGATCACGCTGATCACGGCCAACAGCAGACTCGTCCCCAGCCTGGACGAGACCATCGCGACGTGGACGAAGTCGGTCGAGGCCCGGACGGATGAAGGTCTTCGCCGGCAGCGTCGAACTCGTCTCCCGACGAAACAACACCTCATCTCGCACGATGTCGAAAGCTTAGTGCATGGCAAGAAGGCCGAGGAGTATGGTCGGCGCGTGGTGGAGGCGCATATGCCCGGCCTGAAGGAAGACAGACTGGAGCTCCGGCCGCTTCACCAGCCAGCGCCAGCACCTGCCCAGACCGCTCCTGCACCGAAAGCGAAGCGGAAGCGCACTGGAGGAGCCGGGGCCAGCGCGAAGCGGGTGAGAAAGGGTCCCGCGGTGGCCGAAGACGCGGTGGACGATGCCGAACAGGAGGAGGGTGACGTCGAGAGCGACGAGGACCCGTTCGTCTTGCGGGAGAGTCGCTCCACCGGGGGGAATGTGACGGCCCGGCATTGGCCTTGATCATATCGAAGATGATCACCTACCTCGAGGAATGGAACCAGACGGAGCGTTGTTGCGATCACTGTAAGCTCGAGGCAGACGAGCTGAAGGCGCGTATCCGAGGAATGCGGAACCCCGTGGTCAGGCTGAAGGAGATCACCCTGCACTCGTTCGGTGGAATGCCCGCTTCTTCGCTGCCGATGCATGGCATTTCGCCCGAGAAGCCCACGCCTCGCCGTCGCGCGGTGACCGTGCACGACTCTTCCGACGTAGACTGAATCCACGTAGTTCCTCTCCGCCCTCTCTCTCTCTCTCTCTCCGCTACACTGCTGTCAGCGCGTCTCGCCGGGTCGCAGAGATGTCGGGCAGGGTCTTTCCCGGCTGGGCCTAGCGCGGCGCAAGCGAGGAACTCCGACCTCGTCCCACCCGATACTTCCGCCGACGACAGCGACACCACGCGACGAGATCCCGTCCCGGCGACAACGGGGACGGCGTCGGCGGGGCCCGAATGGGTCTTGCAGAATGTTTGAGCCGGTCGCACGCGGCGGAACGACTACATCTTTGGGTCATGGATGTAGTCGTCTAGCGCAGGCGCGCACCGACGAAATTTGTATGGGCGGTCAAACGCGTAGTCACTACGCGTTTGGGGGATTGGGGATAGCGCCTTACCCTATACCCTTACTACTCTTTCTACTTCCTCTCTTTTCTTTTCTCTTTCTCTCTCTTCTTCTTATATAGCGATAGCGGTTAGCTCCCGCTCTTCTTATATAGTAATAGCGGTTAGTATCCGCTCCTCTCGTATAGTAATAGCGGTTAGCATCCGCTTCTCTCGTATAGTAATAGTAGTTAGCTTCCGCTCTTATCGTATAGTAATAGCCGTTTATACTTATCGTATAGTAATAGCGGTTAGCCCTTATACTCTACTTTCTCTCGCTCGAAAGAGCCTAACTATCTTCCCTCGTATCGTATACCTCCTCTATCGCTATCTACTACCGATACCTATACTAACTATCTACGGACTTCTAGTACTAGCTAATATTCTTATAGCGTAGTATACCTATAAGACGAGTACCTATACGATAATTCGTTCTTTAAGTACGCTCTTTCTAGCTCGACTCTGCATTCGGATCTATATCCTTAACGTCTACGAGTGCGGCGGTACTAGCTTATATATTAGCCTTATAGTCTATATCTACTAATAATATAATACTAGCGGCTACCTTCTATACGTAGTCTACTACTAGTCCGCAATTGCAATGCCAATACTAGATACCTACTATATATATAAGAGTCTACTTCTACGCCTACCTATTGAAGTAAAGATACGGAAAACTTCTATCTAGTAGTTTATAGACTAATCGTATCGATAATTGCGAGAGTATCCTACTAAAAGAGCTAGATATATAAACCCTCTTCCCTTATATTATATAACTCCTCCTCCTTCTCGCTCGCTTTTCGCTATATATACCGAAGAGCGGAAGATAAGCGACTATCTCGAATCTATCGATCCTCTTTACTAAGACCGCCTCTACTACCCTACGAACGCCTACCTATCAGAAAACCTACTCGAATACCTACCGGACCTACTCTATACGCCCGATATAATACTATATCGCCTATATCTCTATACGCATCGGTACTAGGGATATACGATATCCGGATAACGCCTATAATTACTATCGCCCCGTATACCGTATATAGTACGACTCTAGTATAGGGGTTATAACTATTACTAGGAATTTACTAGTCTATAACGCTAGTACGCTACGCGGCGTACCTCTAAAAAACTCGGCTATCGTCGTACTATCGCGTAAAAATAGAAATACGTCCGATCGCGACTAGCTTCGGCCTCCTATATACCTTCCTATATTTCCTCCCGCTATATAAACTCTATCGTGCTACGACGATCTATCCTATACGCGGAGACGGCTATCTTATAACTATAAATAACCCGATAATCGCCTTCTCTTCTTAGTATATTATATTGCGTATATAGGCTGCGTTATATAATAGGGAAACTCCGCGACTTACTTCCTTTCTCCCTTAATATACGATTACTAACCCTAACCCTAATAGAGACGACCGTCTACCGGCGACGACATACGACGGGGACGCCTAATATCGCTGGGATACGATACTATAGCGCCCTATAATAATCTAACGTTATAGAATTAGCGGAGTTAGGTATATATCCGAATTATACGATAAAAATCTTGCGAAGCGTATATAGTAAAACGCTAAGTTACGGGCGTACTACTGCCGGAATATTAGTAACGACGACGAAATATACGTTCGACGTCCGAACGATACTACGATTAAATCCCTACTTCTTATACTACGTTTTTACTTATTTATACGATAGTTATACTCTCGCTCGAATTAATTATCCTGCTTTTCGATATAGACGTCGAAAACTACTAAAACTGCCCGGACGGTAACGATAATATAATACGCACGATATACCCTACGCACTCGAAACCTATACGGTATCGAAAATAGACCTCTCTCGTGCTCTCTAAATTTTTGCCCGAATTTTGGGGCACTATAGCGACGACGACGAATTTTGGAAACCGCGGCATCGCAATGCTCGGTGCCCACCACTTTCGCGCTGACGTAATCACACACTGCACCTCACTTGACGATTCTCGTTCGGTCCTGCTCGAACTCGGACGAAGATGCGAAGAAAATAGACCTCTTCTCTGCTAGCTACATATCGTGGGATGCTGCTACGGTGGACCAGCGGCGGTACCAATGCATCTCGACTGCGGCCTACGACTCTGACAGTCTGCTCGCAACGCCCTTTCGCACGCTGGAACCGAACATCACTCCTCGCCAATGCGATAATGGACACGCGGTGCCGTGCACTGGCCGAACCTCCCGAAACAATCGACAGAAGCCCGACATTCCGGTCGCCCTACTCCTTTCCCGCACCTGCTCGACCTCCCCTACTCCTCTCCTCTGCTCCGCCCAAACTGCTCCGCCATGAACCTCTGCACCTCCGCGCTCGCTCCGCCAATCCGTCCCTGCGCCTGAAGTACCGATACCCCGACCCTGCTGACGACACTCAAGCCCTCTAAGCTTCGCACCCGCGACACCGCCACGTACGCCATCGCCGGCTCGAACGCCGCGTCCAGATTCACCACCGCCCGCTCCAGCGTCATCCCCTGCGACTTGTGCATCGTGATCGCCCACGCCGGCAACAGCGGGATCTGCGTCCGCGCGATTACGCTGAACGGCTCCGGGTCTCCCACCTCGCTGTCCTGACACACCGGGAACACCGTCCGCGTCACCCCATTCTCGAACTGCACCCGCGGCAACACCACACCCGCCCCCTGCCTCTGCCGCTGCATCCACCGCTCCACCTGCTCCTCGCCCACCCCGCTGTACTTCCCACTGCGCTCCAGCTCCCCTCGCCGCACCCCGAACGCCTGCCGTCCTTCGACGAACCCCACGATCTTTCCCTGACTTCCATTCACCAGTCCGGCCTCCACGTCCACGTTGGCGAGCAAGATGACCGGCATCCCCCACTTCGTCCGCAGCCGCGCGGGAAACCGATGCTCCCGGCATCCCGCCAGAGTCCCATCCCCGTCTGCTCGTGCCTTCGACCGCAGCTCGGGATGATGCTTCTGGATGTGTGCGAAGTCCAAGCACGAAAACACATGTTCCGCCCCTGCGAGCGACGCGAATCCGATCTCGTTCTTGCGGTCCACTTCGATCCGCACCGGCGACAGCTCGATCGCCGCCCTCCCTCCCCAGTCTCTCGGCCCCAGCAAGCCCAGCTGCTCTTCGCTCAGCGGTTGTCCCGTCCGGAGAGCATGCAGGAGCTCGATGAACACCGGATCGCTCTGCCGATGCACCTGCCGGAGCGAGATGTGCTCGAATCGACACGCGCCCCACGCCGTGCTACAGAACGCCCACTGATCGCGAAGGCTGTATCGGGCATCACAGTCGCCGCATGCGAATGCTGCCAACATACCATGACAGTCGGCGCAGTGGGCGGGCGGATTCTGCGTGTACGGCGACCCTTTCTCCGCGACCCCCGCACCCGCTCGCACGACACACACCTGCTCTTCACCACCGACTCCACCCCGCATTGGAGACAGGTCTGGAACGCCTTGACCGGGGGCAGCTGGTAGAAGTCTCCCGTCGCCACCACCTGGATCCCGCCGAACGCCAGACTCCTCTTGCCGGTCGCGACACGACACATCTGATCGAGTCGCTCGAATTGATTGGCCTCGATCATGCTGATCTCGTCGATGATCAGCACCTGCGTCTCCGCCACCCGCGCCCTCCGTTCCTGAGTGTGACCCATGTTGCGGATCGAGTCGAGCGACTGCTTCATCACCATCGGAGACCACCCTGCCCAGCTGAAGTACGTGCTGCCCCCGACGTTTAATGCCGAAATGCCGGTCGGCGCGACCACCTGCACGCGGATCCCGCGTCGCTGCAGCGCCTGGACAGCCGCCTTCAACACCGTCGACTTGCCGGTACCCGCCCCACCGGTGTAGAACACATTCCGTCCTTCG
Organism: Cercospora nicotianae; assembly: GCA_029490675.1. NCBI lineage: Eukaryota > Fungi > Ascomycota > Dothideomycetes > Mycosphaerellales > Mycosphaerellaceae > Cercospora > Cercospora nicotianae. The sequence goes on from JANQAT010000002.1 coordinate 11,377, forward strand.
AGGATCAGGCGGACGACCTGCCGTTGTTCCTCACACAGATCAAAACCGGTCGGATCGATCGCGGCCTCATCCTCACCGACGCTCCCATGCCGGGACCTGCGTGGTGCTCCACTAGAAACCGGGCCCCCGACGACCGGAGCACAGGACGGGCTCCAAGCTGGCTGCGAGGAGGGTACGACAGACGAGTTCGTGGCGTACTCACCTTCATCGCTGTCGGTGGGCCAATCTGGCGAAAGCAAGTCACAGTCCTCTCCAACACCCGCTTCTTCGACCTCGACCTCTTCGCTTTCTTCCACCTCGATTTCCTCTCGTTCTTCCACCTCGAATCCTCCTCGTTCTTCGACATCCATCCCGTCTCCTCCTCTACTCCTACGTCGTCAACTTCTGCCTCCTCGTCAGGCGGTCCGTCGCGCTCCTCTCGCATTCTCATGACGACGGCGATCTCTCCTCGCGTGCAAGCCCACGGATACAGCTTCTCTCCATCGTCAGCACTGGCTTGGATTCGCTGCCACTCCTCCCGCATCGCAGCTAACGTCTGCCTCGACCCTGCGCGCCGCTGCCGACCTAGCCTTCGCTGTGCCTTCTCGATTAACTGCCGGGGATCCTCATGCATGATTTGGAGTGGCGCCGGAGGAGAAGGCGGCCGCGCGATACCGTAGAATTGCTCGAAGCATTGCTCGCGTCGTTGGAACGCTTTCAGCCGTCGCTGGTCGCGTCTGCGAATCCGATTCGCCTCCCGCTTCTGTTCGGGCGTCTCGTACTTCAACGGCCGTCCTCCCTTGAGCGATGGGGTTGCTTCCGGCATACTCGTAGTATCGGGGACACGACGTGTCGTTAATGGACCGGAGAGACGCGACCCGAAACAGCCTGACGCGCGACACGAAATCCCAGAACGGACGGCCGCGGACGACGCTAGAACGGATTGGGGGTTTCGCGACCACGCCATACCCTGTCCCCACAAAATCAGTACACTTCGACTACGAACTGCGGAGACCTCATCTCGTGTGCACTCCATATGGGACACACGCTGTACAACGTATGCACGCTGTCTACGCGCAGCTCAAAAGATCGAACATTCTCCTGATACTAATCGGAACCTGCAACCCTAAAACATCCACGAGTTCTCTTCCGAGTGCATGTCCACGCAGTCCACCATCCACATAAATGTCTCCACCAAACGTCCAAACTCGCTACCCCCTCGCCGCCTAAGCCATCGCGTAGGAATGTCATCTACTTGACTCAATCCACTACTATCCTGCACCTTCCGCCACCACTCTCCCCAAATCGACGCATACGCATATTGCACTCCGACGATGAAAGCAATTGCGACTCCCTTCAACTCCTTCTGATAGCAGATGCTCATGGGTATGCTGCAACAAAAACACAACCCTGCGCTCCGTTCCACCTGAACCCGAGTCCCAGTCCCCACCGTCCACCTCCGAGCTTGCTCGGCGGCGTCTTGGGCATGGATGTTCGGACAACTGCCCATGACATGCCGACTGTCTCCTCCGCCGCTGTGACACACGACGCATCGGTCCTTCCACCGCCGCAATGTCTGTTGCACACTCTCCATCGTGTATGGCTGCCGCGTTCGATCCCATGACGGACGTCGCACAGATCCGGTACTCGGTGGCAGCATGGTCGGACAGCCCGACGGCGGCATCACTGGCGGACTGGATGGCGGCATTGCCAATAGTGTGGGCGACGACGACACATCGACACATGGACGGGGAGGCACGATTCCACTATTCCGGACCGCACCTGCTAACGGGCTCGACTCGCCGATGGTCATGCTCGGGATGGTGAACACGGTTACCGGTGTACTTGCTGCTGCCGCCGGGGTGTGGCGGAACATCCACGAAGGCGAGGACGACCCGACATCTCGCACGCTACTCGAATCCGGCATCCTCTCTCGCGTCCGACGCGCTGGACTCGGACGGGATGGACCTGATGACCGAGCCGCCGGCCATGTTGCTGCCTGTGCTGGCTGCAACGACGATGCTGGTACCGAAGGGACGGACGACGCGGTGCTCGACTCCTCGCTTCCGATCATTCGACCCTCCCAATGTCGGAACAGCTGGCACATTCCACTCACCGGAATACCATCGATGCTGATACGTTTCCCCAAATATGGTCTGCTATATCGTTCCCAGTCGTCTGAACACCGCTCGGGCTGCATGCAATCCGCCCGCTCATGCTCTTGCCGGACCCATGCATCGACGGACGGGCCATGACATGCTCCAATCACCGCCACCGCCTCTCGTAACACGCCTCGGAACTGGCAGGTCCGGTCCTTCCGCTGCTGGAATCGCGCGGGGCCACCGTGATCAATCTGCTCGAACTGATCACAAATCGCCTGCGGTGCCCAACACGTGTGGCAACATGCGTAGCGCTCCCACGTGACTGTCCCCAACTTCTTCCACAGCTCTTCCACGTTGTGCCTGGCGGGACGATGACACCTCCGCCATTGGTGATCTAGTTGGGACTGCCCATGAATGCGACAGATCGAACATCCGCCTTTCCACCGGACGAATAGTTCCCGCAACCGCTCCACTGCTCGACTCTGCTCGATACTCTCTCCTCGACGACGCTGCCGGATCTCCCACAGCCGATGATCCCTCGTCCTCAACTCGAGCTCAACATCCACAATGGAAGCGTCTGCCATCTCCTCCTCTCCTCTCGGCAGCACCATCTCTTCCTCGTCTTTACCCCGCCGGCATATTCGCTTCGCCGCACCGGGCCCACTGCTGTCGACCTCGGCGTCCACCATCCCCGCCCGTTTCCGTCCGAACCCTCTTCCTTCGCAAACATCACAAGATTCCTCTCCCTCCTCACAATGCGACCGCTCTCGCCCATCGTGGTACCGATCCATAACCGCTCGTCGACACTGGTCCCCACGAAGGAAAGCCACCGCTTCCTCCTTCAACCCCCTCCATCTCATATTCCTTCCTGCCCTTGGGATTGATGCGATATCGACGCAACACAATCGCCTCACTCCGCGTCGTTCCGTCTCTCCCGCAACGTCCACTCTCCTGCCCGTACGCATCCAATTCAAACGTCATGCTAGCATGGATGATGACTCGCACATGGGGCGCATCGATTCCCTCCCCCAATGCGTTGGTCGATGTGAACACCCGCTGGGCCCCGTCTCGCAACGCCCTGACGATGTGCGTCTTCTCCTCGTTGCTACCTACGCCATGGTAAAATGGCGTATAACCCGACGCCCCCGCCAGCATCTGCACATCACGCACGCTGCGACAATACACAATGATCTTGTCCTGAATCGGATATTGTCTCTTCTTCTCCTCCACAATGCCCTGGACAGCCGCGATCCACCCGGGAACGACATTGACCTCTCGCACACGGTATGCGATGTTCGGCCGGCTGGTGCCCTCGCGCACAATCGTCGTGTCTTCCTTCGACATGCCCATCAAATGGAAAAATCGATCCTCCTTCGACACGGGCAACGTCGCCGTCATGCATACCAGCTGCACCGACTGTCCCGCGAACTCCTGCAACCTCCACATGTCCCTCCGAAACACGTCCGTGGCCTGCAAAATGCTGTGACACTCGTTATACACGATCCGGTCCAACTGATGGTGGATGGCCTTGGAATTGACGAAATCCATGAACGCATGCGTGACCGCCGACTCGGCAATGACGAACACGATCTGGGCATCGTATGGTGGCGCCCCGTCGTCGCTCCACACCGCATACCGAATGCCCGCCTCCCGACACCGCTCTCGCATGTCGTCCTGCAACGCCACCTTGGGCAGGATGACAATGGTGAGTCCCTCCTTGCTGGCAAACGCCGGCAACATGAACAGCAGACTCTTGCCCCTCCGGTGCGCATCACTACGACCATGCGTTGCTTGTCACCTCGAATCATGGCATCCAACGCCCGTCGCTGCACCCCGCGGAACTGCGCCTGCGGGTCCTGATAAAACCGGCGTAACTCCCGCTCGACGTCGATCTCTCGGACGCGCGCCCTCTGTCGCATCTTCGCTGCCTGCCGGGCATTCTCAATCTGACGCTGGACGCTGCCATCGAGCTTCTCGTGCTGCCACGCCGACGGGAACTGCAAAAACCGATGCCAGTCGACGCTCACCCGGCGGAATGCGTTCGACTGCTTCCACGTGGCGAAGGGATTCTGCTTCAAGGAACGCCCGTAGGTCGTCTCCTCCGTCTGCGGACTGTGCGTGGACTGCAATGCCCGCACCGTGGCCACGTCCAAACCACTCGGTGCATCCTCGTGGGAAAGTGGTCGGACACTGCGATACGTCTCCTCCAGCGTCGCCGCAACGTCCTCGCCGATGGCATACTCACGGTGGATGGCGGGATAGATTTGCCTCCATGCCGCCACGCCAATGCCCACCCCGATCCGTGCCTTGGTTTCCCGGTGCATCACTCGCCGAACTCGATCGGAGTCCCACCACCCGTCGCAATTCGATGGAGAATCCTTCCACTCCGTGCCAACGTTACGCACGTGGCCACTGCTACGACGTCCTATCCCGGTACCATCACCACCATGAGCCCCCTCCTCACTACCGTCCTCATCGTCATCCTCATCACACTCATCCTCCTCATCATCCGCATCACCCTCATCACTCGCACCACTCTCATCACCCTCATCACCCTCGTCACTCTCGTAACCCTCGTCCAGGTCATCGTCCTCCTCCCAACCTTCCTCAGGCGCCGGCTCCCATAACCACGTACTGGAACGGCATCGCTGCTCGGCACTACACTGCAACATGCGTTCGAATGGAGCGACCAACCACAAATAATACACCACCAACTCGCTGACCTCCCGTGGGACGAATCGATGGACGATCTTCGTCTTCTGACTAGCGCTGTATCCTTTGTGGTATGTCGTGACGAACGCGACGAGTCCCCTGTCGATGAACACACCACGCTGCGAACGGGCGTTCGCGCCATTCTCTCGCTGAATGCTGATCAACTCCGGCGCTCGCGCGGGCGCTCCGGCCGACATGTGCACCAGCACCAACATTTCCTCTTTGAATCGACGAATGCTTCGCAAATACGAATGCACCCGGTCGGGATGCAGTCGCCAATCCTGCTCGTGCCACGGCCGGCTCTCGTCGACACCTAACATCCATCGACGTCGACTGCTGTCCTTGCTGCACATCTGCATCCACAACCACTCCCCTCCATCCACGGGCCACTCGTTCCGGATGTCTTGGAGAAAACTCCACCCCTCCTCCAGCACGCAATGATCGTCGCCTATGGCGTCCATGTCGAACCGGGGCACAGCCACCGGTCGCCAATCGCTCGCCTCTCGCTCGTGACCCGACATCATGAACAACTCATCGACCATGCGCTGCCGGACGGTCCCCACCAATCCATGAACGACACTGCGAATGTCGTCCATGCTGAATCGAATGTTGCGATACAACACGGTGTCGTTGTCGCCCCAGCCGATCTGACCCTCGCCATGTGTGGAATACCGAATGCTCATCCCGTACATCTTCTGCGTGAAAATGGTGTCCAACGGCACGGGCGATCCTCCAAACCGGGTCATGGTCATGAATCGGTGCACATCATCTTGCACCAACTCGTACACACTGGGCGCCTGCGCTCGCGCATCCCATCGCTGCACACCCCCGTCCATCAACCTCCGCGTCTCTCGACGTCGGGTTCGGAACGCCCGACTGACCACCATGGCACGCACGCATGCGATGATGGCCGCCAACGTCGGCGTGTAATTGATGGCGGGCACCCAGCCCCCATCGGAGCTGTCCAACCCCAACACGGCCAACCCACTCAACACACCATTCTCGTAATCGTTGTCGGCCAACGGATGGTCGAACATGGCAATCCAGAACTGCCTACAGGCGTCCTGCAGCTCGGTCGCGGCATCGCCTGCCTCGGTGCGGCCACGTTCGTCGTCGGATGCATCCGGACCGGGGGCATGTCGATCCGCAAGGTCTCGCACCACCCGCAATGCTTCCTCCTGGAGCGGCGTCAACTGGTATCGGGGTCGGGCCTTGAGCGGTTTCGCACTCGTGCGCCAGATGTAACGCATGATTTTGGTGAACTTGTCACTATACCGGCGTACCGTCTTCACCTGCAACCGAGAGTGGAATGGCCGATCGCTCGTGAGCGCACCCGCTTCTCGACGGTTCACATACATCATCGCGGGTCGGCCTACCTTCTCCACCCGACTGTCTCGGAATGACTGCGATATCATCTGCACAGTGGCGGTACACGCCGCCGCCAATGCACGCTCACTGCGTTCAAACTCGTCGGTATGGGCGCCCGCACCGCCTCCTTCGTTCGAATCCGGGACGAATTCTGGTCGGGTCGTCGCGACCACCCACCTCTTGTGCTTGCCGAGATGCGTCTCCCATCGGGTATGATCGAGCCATGGGTTGGGCTCACATCGACGACGCTTGTGGGGGTGGTCATCGACCTGCATGGCCGCGATTCGTCTTCGCAACTCCTCCAAGCCGGCCTTTCCACTCTGGGCCGGGTCAATCGAACCCCCAGACTCACCACTGCCCTCGTCAGACACACCGCGAACGGCGAAATAGCCACGCCAACCCGCCGTCCGGAACAGCTCCTGGCATGTTTGTCCTTCGACCCAGATCTGGCCAGTGGCCTCTCGCGCCCGACTGCGTGGATTTCCCCCACGCCTCCGCGGATTCACCCAGCCATGTTGCTGTGCACAGTGCTCCGCCATCCACTTTCGCTGCCGACAGACGAAGCCGCACGTACCAGTGCCTGTGTCAGCCATGCACTTCAATCCATCTGGGTATATCGGCAGCCCAGCGATGGCGGGGTCGTTCGGGGATGGATACACGACATCATCATGCTCGGTCGCGAGATCGAGCTCATTCACAACGTCCACGATCATACGAGAATGCTCCTTCGTGATGGACCGATGCTGGTCGCGGACGTGTCGACTAACATGGGCAGGCGCAACGGCATACCGACATCGCCGACAGACGATGACCCGGTGGGATGGTAAGTGATCGAACAACTCCCGAAAGTGCTCCATTACAAAAGGTGAGGCAAGCCAATTGCGATGCAGACAATGCAGACTATGTGCGACAGTGTGGGCCATCTGCAGAGATGAGGCAGTCCCGTACCCCCTGAGGTGCCATCCGCGTCTCATTCCCTAGAGTTGACCGGCTCCATGCCATCCTGGCTGGCCCCTTCCACTATGTCATCCGGCAAGCGATGCGTATGGCCAGCGCGAAAGCCTCGTCGACGCTACCAAAGCTAGATCGGAAGACGCGGTGCGCGTGTCGCGTTCGTGTTCCATCGGACCCGCTTGGCGCTTAGTCAGAGATCTCGAACTCTACCCTTCGACCCAACCCTTCCGCCACCCTGTTCCTGTTCCACGCATTGTCTTGCGCCGTCCAACCCGTGTCGCGAGGAACACTCTACACCTACTGACATCGAGGGAAGAGATGACACAATCGAGCCCGGCTGTCGAGGGGGAGCCGGACATGCAGGTTGCTCTCTACGAGGCCAAACCCGACGAACCACCTACGCAAGTCGAACGCATCACGAGAGCCGCCAATGGAGATCTCAACGCCCGCCTGGAGCTGATCCTGCCTAAGGACGCCGAAGCCGTCCTGAGCACTGCCGCCCGCCCAGACCATCCGGCCGAGAACATCCTCGCATACCTGACGAATCCCGGGGAGGGCAGGACACCAGCACACGCCTTGAAGGACGTCTTGGATTCCCTCGCCGACAAGACGGAAGACGTTGCGGTGCTGACATCCTTTGTCTGGCGATATGCCCAGGTGCATCGCATCTGGGAGACCCATCCCAACCCAGAGATGCGCTCGGAAATGGCCTTTCTGAGCAACTTGGAGCAGAACCAGCTGGTACAGATCAACATCGTCGCGGGAACGTCTGCGTCTGCCGAGCGGCTGAGGTGCCTCCGCATGATTGAGAGCAGGTGGGGGAAGGGCTGGTTCGAACGTATCCCGCCAGCGATCCGGCCGCCGGTCAAGGAACCTCGCGAGATATCCCGACGCCTGATCACGCGGATCACGGCCAACAGCAGACTCGTCCCCAGCCTGGACGAGACCATCGCGACGTGGACGAAGTCGGTCGAGGCCCGGACGGATGAAGGTCTTCGCCGGCAGCGTCGAACTCGTCTCCCGACGAAACAACACCTCATCTCGCACGATGTCGAAAGCTTAGTGCATGGCAAGAAGGCCGAGGAGTATGGTCGGCGCGTGGTGGAGGCGCATATGCCCGGCCTGAAGGAAGACAGACTGGAGCTCCGGCCGCTTCACCAGCCAGCGCCAGCACCTGCCCAGACCGCTCCTGCACCGAAAGCGAAGCGGAAGCGCACTGGAGGAGCCGGGGCCAGCGCGAAGCGGGTGAGAAAGGGTCCCGCGGTGGCCGAAGACGCGGTGGACGATGCCGAACAGGAGGAGGGTGACGTCGAGAGCGACGAGGACCCGTTCGTCTTGCGGGAGAGTCGCTCCACCGGGGGGAATGTGACGGCCCGGCATTGGCCTTGATCATATCGAAGATGATCACCTACCTCGAGGAATGGAACCAGACGGAGCGTTGTTGCGATCACTGTAAGCTCGAGGCAGACGAGCTGAAGGCGCGTATCCGAGGAATGCGGAACCCCGTGGTCAGGCTGAAGGAGATCACCCTGCACTCGTTCGGTGGAATGCCCGCTTCTTCGCTGCCGATGCATGGCATTTCGCCCGAGAAGCCCACGCCTCGCCGTCGCGCGGTGACCGTGCACGACTCTTCCGACGTAGACTGAATCCACGTAGTTCCTCTCCGCCCTCTCTCTCTCTCTCTCTCCGCTACACTGCTGTCAGCGCGTCTCGCCGGGTCGCAGAGATGTCGGGCAGGGTCTTTCCCGGCTGGGCCTAGCGCGGCGCAAGCGAGGAACTCCGACCTCGTCCCACCCGATACTTCCGCCGACGACAGCGACACCACGCGACGAGATCCCGTCCCGGCGACAACGGGGACGGCGTCGGCGGGGCCCGAATGGGTCTTGCAGAATGTTTGAGCCGGTCGCACGCGGCGGAACGACTACATCTTTGGGTCATGGATGTAGTCGTCTAGCGCAGGCGCGCACCGACGAAATTTGTATGGGCGGTCAAACGCGTAGTCACTACGCGTTTGGGGGATTGGGGATAGGGTTACTCTCGTCGGGCGACCTATATATAGATTTAAGCGAGGTCGATAGCCCGAAGCTATAAGGTAAGAGGATAAAGGAAAGCGAAGCTCGATACGAGACGAGTAGGACGGGCAGCAGCGGCAGGACAGCAAATCGCGACGGGCAGTACAGGACGCGTATAGGTAGCGGCGGCGGCGAATAATAAGCAACGAGTAACGAGAGACGAGTTGGAGACTAGAAACTCCAACAGTAGATTTTTTAGCTACTTTCCTGTACTACGTATACCTCCAGTACTAGCCCCCAAGCTCGGGCAAGGTAGTCGCTCCGATTGCGACTAGGCGATCAGCGACCATGCCCACGAGGTCAGGCTTGATGATCGACTTGTGCTTAGCAAGCATAGCAGCAAACTCAACGTCGCCGGTTTGACTTCCCAGCCAATGCACTACCTTGGCCTTTGAGACAGAACCAAGGATCTCAACGAAAGCTTCCCGAGCGAGCACGGCCGGCGGAGGACCACCAGTGCTGTCACCCAGGCCGCTCGCCTGTCCATCCTGCTTCTCTTCTTCGGCGGCCCGCTTCTTCTCCTCATCCTGCGCAGCCTGCTTCTCCGCTGCTTGCTTGGCCTGCTTCTCAGTCTCCTCGGCCTGCTTCTCTGCTTCGGCCTGCTCGCGCTTCTTCTCTTCTGCAGCAGCGAATTCAGCCATTGCTCGACCAGCCGCTGCGTCGACATCCCCTCCAAGGCCCATCCTGTCTCGCTTGTCTCGCTTGGCTCGCTTGCGTGACTTGTCGCGATTGTATGGGCGAGCACGCTTGCCCGTCGGCGTCTCATACACAGGAGAGGAGGCATTCGATGGGACATCGCTGTCATCGTCTGTCGTAGGAGCGTCACTATCGTAATCTTCCCCGCGTGCCGCCTTCTTGATGCTTCTTCTTAGGCGAGAGATGGCCTGGTGGATCCAGATCGAAGGCTCTGGGACAGAGTCGCGTGCCATCTTCAGAATGCCTAGGAGACTGTCAGTAAATTGTTTTCTGGGAAATGGGCCAGAAGAGGACCAGATTTCTCAACGCAAGGAAAATGACCAGAAACCCCAACGATGGGGTTTGGTTCCTGAAACCCCAACGATGGGGTTTCTGGTCAAACTGCAATGGGAACCGGCAGTAGGACATACCTAGTGCTCGCTTACCATGCGCGACCGCAAGCGGATTCGTCGCAATCTCCTCGGCGGCTTGAATGAGGATGGCGACGACCTGGCCATCGTCGTCGATTGGGTCCATATCTTCCCGATAGTTGTAGGGGTCGACAACCTTCTTCAGTACTGGAGTGGGACCCTCGTCGAGCAAGTTCTCCCGCTCCGAGGGGTCGATTTGCCGGGGACGGTCGGCGGCTTTGATCGCCTTCTCGCGGTTGATTTTGTGAACGAGCTCGATCGCCAGCCGGCCACCCACTGTGAAGCGATAGAGCTTTTCGTGGGGACTGAGATTCTTCTTTTGAGGATCGGCGAGATCTTTCCATCCCCACCCAGGGTCTAGTCGCTCAGACCGAATGCCAAACAGTTGACGAATTAGTGCCGAGGCGTAGTGCGGACGCAGTTCGAGCATAGCGAGTTCTTCGGGGTCCTTGCGCTTCGAGCTTGCCGCTTTGACATGTTCCTGCTTTGTCGCAGCATCCATATTAGCCATGTAGGCCTGAACGAGCTCGGGCGGGACATGGACCGTGGCGGAAATCTGCTCCCAGTACCGCCGCAAGTACGAATACTGCAGGGCTTGGTCCACACTCTCGTCCTGCATGAGGAAGTAGATGAGCTGCTTCTCCTTTTGGCCGATGCGGTTGCTTCGACCAATGCACTGCAAGGCCGTTGTGTAGCCCGTGGTCTCCATGAACACTTGGATGTGCCCACCATACTGGAGGTTGGCCGACTCAGAAGCAGATCGGGTCGACATAACAGCAGCCTTGACAAGCGGGTTGGTGTTGTAGTCATTCTCCCGTGCGAATCGATCGGCGGCAGTCATGTTGGCCCGGAAGGTGACGAAGGGTATGCCACAGAGGTCCAAGACCATCTCGACTTCCGTTCGAGGGACGGGGTCGTTGACCCATATGATGAGGCGATTGCCCTCCCCTAGGATGTGCTTGAGCACCAGAGAGAGAAGATATCGCATCTTGACGGAGATTTTGACAAGCCATTCGAGCATATCAATACGGACCACGGGGGCTGCGTGTTCATGATCTCCCTTCATGTGCATGTGGAAATACTGGAAGGTGTCCAATGATTTGGTTTCGCTGAGAGGAGATTAGCATACGATCAGATTGAGCCGGAGAACGACCAGAAACCCCATCGTTGGATTTTTGGTCAGAAACTCCAACGATGGGGTTTATGGTCAACTTACAGTGCGTTGATCGCCGCGGCAGTTGCTGCTCGCTTGTTCTCCAGAATGCGGCCGTTGCGTCCATGGAGGACCAGGTGTGTCAGCATCCGGCGCTGTGGGGTGGGTCGTCCGGTAGGGCCATTTCCTTCGTCCAAGATGCTGTTCAGTGCGGCCCTCGAGACGGAGTCGACGACTTGCTCGTGTGCGAATGAGTACACCGCATGACCAACCTCTTCGGCTCGCAACTCGACGTGTGTCGCCTCCCATGGGGGGATCTCGGCACCTAGTGTCAGTGTGCGGCCGAGAATCTCCAAAGTGTGACCCTTCTTGCGTGATAAGAGGAGAGCCGTGAAAGGTCCTGGGGCAACTCGAATGGCCTTCGTAGCATCGGTGGAGCTGACCGGAAAGTGATGCTTGAAGCTGTAGGGGTTCAAGAGCGCGTAGAAGTGGTTACCGCCGTCCTTGACTGCGCGGAGGAAATCGCGGCCGTACCGGTCCCTCAGGTCGGCGTAGAGCGTCTCGTACCGGGCCACATCGACGACACCCCGGTCTTCCTGAGGGACAAGGTGTTGACAGCGCTTCCAGGCAAAGCGCAGCAGCGCCCAAAAGTCCCCGACAGAGTTCTTGCAGGGGGTTGCTGTGAGGATCATGTACTTGGCGTCGGGCATGAGATACGCCACATCGGTCTGCTGCGATTTTGGATCCTTCAGACGATGGCCTTCGTCGACGACGAACACACTAATGGCACCAGCACGCCGAATCTTCAGAGTGTTGTCCATGACCCTCTCAGGTTTCTGTCCCTTGGGAGGAGGCGGCGGGTCATCATCGTCCTCAGAGGACACGTCGTCTTCGTCAGAGTCCTGGACCGTCTCCTCCGACAGTGCTGCAGTAATATGCCTCTTCTTACGTGGTCGCTTCGCGATACGCCTAAGCGCGCGCTCACCCTTCTCAAGGATATTGGTGACGAGCGTGTTCATACCGGCGAAGATGAGGTGCTGGGAAGTGGCCTGCTCGGTTCGGTCGAAGGAGGCAATGTGGTCATCCAAGGCCGCGGCGGTGGAGGGCATGATAGGCGCAACATGGGTTGCGATGCTGCCGCCATCATTCTGCGTCATGCCCGCCATAGATGAAAAAGTGCAATGGCGGGGAGTACCAGGTGCGTGGAAGAAGGTGACCGCGTCTCGGATCCAGGTTGGCGCAGCCGTAGGTGGGACCATAACCACGCATACGCCATGCAACGGCATGGCACCCAAGTCTTCAACGTGCGCAGTTTCAATGGCCCGCCATTCTCCGTCAAGCTGCATATCCTCTGAGCCTAAGCGTCATCGTCAGTGTAAGCCATGATACATATGCATGGTTGTACGAACCCTGGAGACAAGCGCGGTAGAATTTGAGGACCTCGCAAGGGCCACCTGCAGCGACCTCATCAGATAGCTCGACGTTGAGTTTGGCGATGACGGCTTGCAATAACCCCAACAATATTTCTGCAAACAATTAGTAAAATGAACCAGAAACCCCACCGTTGGGTTTTCCGCCCCAAACCCCACCGTTGGGGTTTATGGTCATTTCCGACCAAACTCCAACGATGTGGTTCTTGGTCAGTTTGGTGAATAACTTACCTGCCCATTTTCGTCGCGCTGCCTCTGTCTCGTGGGCGCGCTGTACGACTGCTGCGATGGCCATGACAGTCTTTCCTAGACCGACATCGTCGCAGTTGTACCCAGTGCCATGTGCCGCGGCCATGTGCTTCACGAGATGCAGAATGCCTTGAGCCTGCCATGGTTTTAATTTGAGGCCGTGGAAGGAGATGGAGAAATCGAGGCCGGTGACCGGGTCGGGCTCGGGGAGGTCAGTCTCGATGTCCAGACCCAGTCGCGTGATGCATTCCTCGAATTCTGGCGGTGCAGCACTCTCGGAGTACATCGTGCGATTGAGCTTGGCGAACAGGTCATGATTGTGAACACGAGTGCCATCGATACTGGCCTCGCCTTCTCGCACAACCTCGTCCATGTGGTCCGCCAGAGAGGGGTCGAATTCGCGAGGTTGGGCGGGGCTGTTGTCCATGAAGCCGAGAGGGAAAGCGTTCGCGCGATCGCCGTAGACGACGTCGACCGTGCTAATCGCCTGTTTGATGTTCCGCAGTCGCGTTGCGTCGTCCCATTCATCGACATTCCCGATTCGTGTCTCCATGATGGCGAGTTTGTCCTCCAGATTGGCAACGACATCGTCCTGGTCCATCGTCTTGTCCATCTGACGCGCCTGTTCTCGTATGTCTGAGTCCAACTGGCCACGACTGGCCGCCTGGAAGGCCATTTCCTGCCGGCGCAGTTGCTCCGCGACGTCCTGAAGCCCGGCCACGTGTGTGGCATAGTAGGCGACTTTACCTGCAACCAGTTTACCGCCGACGTTCATACTCACTGGATAGCAATAGTCTGCCGTCGGCCTGTCCACGGTCTTACTCTCCCTAGCCTTGGTCGCCTGATATCCGTTGTACCATGCGAAGAGACAGAGAATGCGGTACAGGTCCTCTCCGCAAAGGCCAGGGAAAACATTCGACGGGCAATAAAGCGGAACAGGGCCCTCCCGGGCGGTACCGGCGTACCATAGCACAAATTGGCAGCAGGGGAGTTTCTGACTTTTTCATCGGGGTCATTCTTCGCGCGTTCCACAATGTCTAGCACTTCGCGTACGAACACGCAGTGGTACCAGATGGCACGAGTGTGGTTGTTGGGTTGGTCGCGCGGCATGATATCGTCGTCGGCGACAGCGCTGGGAGCGACGTGCTCAGGGGCGAGAGGAGTGACCGAGTCCTTGTTCTTGACCAACCATTGGATGATGGTCTTGGACCTTAACATATCTCCAACCAGGAGCTTCTTCTTGTCGTGCTCGTCCCATGTGAAGTCATATTGCTAAAACCCGATTAGTTCTATGCGGCGGAAGTAGACAAATAAATGGAAGAAAGTGACCAGAAACCCCACCGTTGGGGTTTTGGGTCAGAAACTCTATCGATGGGGTTTTTGGTCGTTTCGATCTGATTCGCGCAGCTGTAGAGTAATAACAAAGGAGAAGGAATCAGATTCCTCAGTGCAGAGGAATGCGGCGAGTATAATGAGATAAGAAATGGATGGGGGTACTTGAGCCGGGTTTACTTAGGCCTACCGTTAATGTTGCTTTTTGCAGCTTCTCCAGTGGCTTGATGAAAGTCGCAATAAGATCCTCAAAGGCATCCTGGGTGTATGTCCGGAAGTATGAAATCGGCATCGACTTGTTGTTGGTCAGTGTAGCCTTGGTGACGTTGGCGACCCAGATGCCGAGATCTTTGGCGGTTGGCAACAAGTGTGCGGCACCGGGATTGAGGCGGGCCTGTGCCGCCAGGTCGTCGAGATAGTTTTGGTGCTGCTTCATGGCGCGCTCCATCTCTGGTAGGGCCAGCTCTTCCGCGGTCAACTCTTTGGCGCCTGGTCGGCTGGGTGTACCCTTCGCCTTCGACTTGCCGGGTGTTGCCTTCGACTTCTTTGGTATCGGGTCTGGCGTCCCCTGCTGGTCCGGCGAAAAGGGCCGCTTCCTGCCTCGAGCCATGGCTGCGAACTTAACTCGATTGCAACTGTGGAATTCCAACGGACAAAATGACCAAAAACCCCACTGTTGGAGTTTTCCGATTGAAGAAGGAGGACGACGTGGGTGCTGGAGCGGTGGAGGTGGATGTAAGTGGAAAGGTTTGGAAGTGGCGACGGCGAGTATTTATGCTGCGGAAGGGCGCACGAGCCACCATCAGTGAGCAAACAAATTTCATTCACTCGCGTCTAGCACGTGCGTCGGCACATACCGTCCGCCAATCAGAATCGCCAATGGCCCCACTCTGCGTCTAGAAGCTACTCCCACATGCTACGGCTTCTGCCGCAGGCCAATCAGAGCGACACGGTGCCTAGAAAACAAGGCCGTAAGGCCATTGTGATTGCAACTGAGGTCAGGCCGTAAGGCACCCAGACAACCGGCATTCCCCATCGATGGGGTTTCTGGTCACCGCGGTAGAAACATCATGCGCGCCACAGACAGCCATAGCAGTGTATCGAGTACTACAGGCCACGAGGATAGTATACGACTATATTTATAAAGCGAGACCAGGCACATATGACGCAACTTGACCAGATATCCCACCGTCAGAAGACTCGCTCGTTGCTCGAAACCCTAAACCCCAACGATGGGGTTTCTGGTCGATTTCGGTCGCTGGTCGGTTTCACAATCCCAAACCTTAGTCGAACACTGGCAATTAGGTCTCCATCGTGGGTCCCAGTCAGTCATAGTCGTCGATCGTATTTGACGTTGCGCCATCGGATCGTTTGAAAAGCTTCGCGAGGGCGAAGGCGACGACGATAACGCCTTGGATGGCATCCCCGCCTCCGAAGAGGACCTTCGTACGAATCCAGTCGAGATACTGGTCCAAATCAGTAGAAGCGTGGGCGAAAGTAGAGAGTAACCATGGGCGCCAGGTTTGGAATATGGCGACACACATAGGAAACACGACGTCACGGAAACGACACGTTGGAGTGGTCTGTGAGCGCAACCCGCAGACGACAGGCTGGGGTTGTAAGCAGCGGAAGCAACACGAGTATGGCACGAGATAGTTGCCATTGTAGCGACGGTTGGTACGCCTCCGGATGTCCAGGACCGCACCGAAGTTGGTACAACCCTCGAAAGCATGTTCAGCGTCGACGCCGCGGACCATACAGTACGCACATCGCCCGACGCATGCAGCGAGGTGCATCTGATACCGTTCAATTAAAGCGGCGTCCGCGGCGAGCTGTCGGGCTATTTCTCCTGCGCCCCCATGTGGCGGAGAGTCGTCGGTGGGATCGGGGACGTCTGTCATATCGTCGCTTGCAGGGTGCATGCACACACCGCATGGCGCGTCGTCGGGACCGGAACACGTGTGAGCTACGACAGGACCATCGAGGTAGGCACTCAAGGCACTACGATAACAGGCGTGTCCGGATAGAAACGCGTCGGCTGCGTGGGCTTCGCGTTGAGGTCGGAGCGAGGGGTTTACGTGGTCGGGCACGTGGTCACAATCGTCGCCGACCGCGATGGTAGGAGAAGGCTGCCACGGAGTGGGGAGTAGCACGACGCTCGTCGCGAGTGCACCATCTCGCCCAGCTCGGCCAGTCTCCTGACTGAGACGCAATAACGAGTCAATCTTCCCAAAATGGATGACAACACGTATATGGGGATAATCGAACCCCTCGGCCAGCGCCTGCGTCGCGACCAACGGTCTGGATCTATCGTCCGCGAGCCAACGGTCGATGATATCAGCTTTCTCCTCGGGCGAGCCAGACTCGGACGTATACGAGTAGCACTCGAGCTGGGACGCAATATGCATAGCCTGCGAGCGGTAATTCACATACACAATCACCTTGTCCTTCCCAGCCACAAACGCATGCGGAGGACACATGTGCTCCCAGATGACATCCTGCAACCAGTCGAGTTCGTCATCCGAGTCGTCCCGATTACCCCGGGCCGGTCTCGTTCGCACGGCATACCGAATATTTGGGCGGTTCGTGGACGTCCGGATAATCAAAGGGTCCTTCAGAAAGTTCCGCCGCCTAAACTCCTGCTCCATCGTTGGCGGCAGCGACGCGGTGAGGTAAACCATCTGCGTCCGCACCGCCCGGATCCGCGGCAGTTGAAGGACGCATTTGCGATAATGCACGGCGACCACCATGAGGTGACATTCGTCTATCACGATACGGTCCAAGCGATCGTCGGCGACGAGTTGCTGGATATACTCAAGGAAGTCGGGAGACGCGGCTGCCTCAGCGCTAACGAGCACCAGCGGACAGTCAGACCTCTGCCCCATCGACCATTCCGTATATGATAACCTA
Organism: Cercospora nicotianae; assembly: GCA_029490675.1. Taxonomy (NCBI): domain Eukaryota; kingdom Fungi; phylum Ascomycota; class Dothideomycetes; order Mycosphaerellales; family Mycosphaerellaceae; genus Cercospora; species Cercospora nicotianae. Next base: position 28,744 of record JANQAT010000002.1, read on the forward strand.
TACTCCCGCAGCCTCCGCACCATGTCTACCCGCAGAGACACGAGCGGAAGGATTACAATCGTGACAGCGGCCGCGGGGAGAAGGCAAGGGAGCATGAAGAGGAGCGACTTCCCCGCCCCAGTCGCCATAATCACAACCACCTCCTCGCGGCCGGACGTAATGGCCTCGAGTGCCTGCAGCTGATGTTGGGATCGCCATCGGAAGTCGCGCTGGCCGGTAAGCCTCCGACCAGCGTCCAGAAGGGCATCGCCACTGGATACAACACGCCTGCGCCTACGATGAGCATTCAACCGCCGGACTATATCGGATTGAGCCTCGGTATTAAGAGGGCAACGATCGTTACCCGCACCCTGCTCGAACAACTGATCCACGCCCCACAACGCATGCCAGAGTTCAGACGCCCGTCGACCCATGCTAATCAGCCCGTCCCAGACGTTAGCGGCTTTGGTTTGATTAGCATATGAATGATTGACCGTGAATATTGTATGGTTGCGCTGCATGGTGAGGGCGAACGTGTCGCCGTCGGCGTCGTGTCCTTGGTCGTCGTCGACGTCGGCGGACATGTCGAAACAGGTCACATCCGTAGCTAAGAGGGACTTCACGATAGCAACCGTGAGCTGTCGCCAGTTGGCAATCTTCAGTGTAGGAATGCGGCACCGGGCAGAGGCAGCTTCCAAGGAACGCGAGAGGCTTTCACTGTCCCATTGTTCCCCATAAGACTCAAACAAATAAGGAGACGGCTTGCGTCCTGGGAACAGCTCCTGTAGCGCCTTCCAACGCACGGGGAGAACGTACACAAGGTAGTCGATAAGCAGACACGCCAGCGCGGGAGGGACGAAACGGACATTGTGCTTCGAGCGCCCGGTAATTGCCTGGCCTTTATGATAGCGCAGATGTATCATGACCCGACCGTTTACGAGGGAGATGTTTCGATTCACGTCGGTGTTACGCCACGTCATACACAAGAATTCGGTTTGTCGCACCGGCTGCCCACTGGTGACGTGCAACAGGACGGCCATGCTCTGTAAGAAGGCCTGGGCGCTCGCCTCATACGAATGCAGCGCAGCATGCCGCCAGCGGGGTGTCGTCCCTTCTACATTACAAAGGAATGCGTTGGCTATGGTGGGGACCGATATAATCTCACCTAGTACGAGCTCGCCCGCACCAGCGAGCAGGGGAAGGTTGGCGGGATGTTTCATAAAGCTGAATCCAGGCTGCGAATTCGCGTCCGTGTCGTGCAAGTGCGCAGGCTGCAGCCGTGCGTGCGCTATGCCCATCAAAAGTTCGTCGTAGAGTAGCCGCGAACACCTCCGGAATTCGCTTTTCATAAGGGTCCGGAAATGGCTCATCTGATACTCCACGCCGGCGTACGTGAGGGCGGTGTGGTTATCGTTCCACGTTACATGATGCTGGGCCACCACCTCCCTGCTAACTTGCATCAAGTAGCCTCTCCAACGCAGCACCTCCGACATAGCGTTCTGCCCGGCGGCGTTAAGCATATATGCACGACGCTCCCGAAGCTTGTGCAACACACTAGCCGGTCTATCGCCAGCTGCCTTTACCGCATCCCAATAGATCAGAACTTGTACAGCCCAGACTAGTCCACCTAGCGTGCTGCTATAGTTGCGAGCATCCGCCCAGGCACCAGTACCCGAAGCAATGCCAAACATGGCCGCGAAACTAACGAGGGGCGACTGGAATGGATGGCGCGGTATTTCCTGCGTGGCGAGGGACAAGATAAATGAAATAATAGCACGGTGCAACTGCACAGCCCCGGGTCCGGTGTCATTGCGAAGAGCGCCGTCCTCGTCCAATAGGGACAAGATAGCATCCCATCGCGCGTGGCTAGAGGTTGCCGTAAATCTGTGCCGAGGATCATGTTCAGTGTCAAAGTGCGGGTCCGGTGCCGCGGCGACTCGACCATAATAACACACCAGTTGCTGGAGCATACGGAAGTATTTGCGGCGAGTAGCGTCGCTTGGTTCCGGACGGAAGGGGACTCGCTGAGACTCAACGCTGCCGAGCGTGCCCAGCTCCATCATACATGGCTGTGATATGCCTTCCTGGATCATAGTAACCTTGTGCGCCGTGGTTACCGCGTCGAGCGTATATGCGACGAGAGCCTCGAGGATAGCATCGCTGCCTTTAGAAGGGAGTGCCACAGCAGAAGAGATATCGGCCCTCGACAGCTGGGCGAGATGGGTGTCAATCCTCAACCGACGCGCCCATGGCACCGACAACGACGCATGATCACCATCCGAACCAACGACGGCGTTGCCTGCATCGACGAGTTCGTCCATAGCCTTGAGCGACCTGATCTCCGCCTCCATGAATGCCGTGACCGAAGCAGAAGCGGTTGCCCGAGGCGCGGGGACACAACTCCCACGACCGACCTCGACATATCGCTTCCAGGGCGCTACTCTGAACCACTCTTGACACCGTACGCCGTACCGACAAGGCTTCCCAGGAGCGTGCTTTTCCTGCGTCCGCTTCGCACCACCTCTGCCCTGCGTGCTCTTCCACTGATGACAGTTATATAAATGGACGTCCATCGTCTTCTGAATACCACTGAGGTAGCCACATTCCCGACCCTGTTTGTTAACCACCGAACAAGCGAAGCCAGTTACGACTCGAATCGCGGGTATTGGTTCGGCTGTTGGGGCGGGCCACTTAACATCCTCGACCTGCCGAGCCAAATGGGGCATCGCGTCTACCATTTCACTGAGGGTCTTTCGCTTGGGCGCCGCGATGCTCGGGTGGTTCTTGCGAAGATGTGTCGGAACCATCGTAGGAGGCACGGCATAGGCACATTCCCGACAGACGAGAATAGTATCATGTGCGTGCCGCTCGAAGATTCGATTAAACAGCTCAACCGAGTCGTCCATATGTGCGGTATATCGAAACAACGGTAGCGTGGATCCGGGTCGCGTTGTAGCAACCGGACAATGTCCGCCCCCTAGAAAGGGATGTTGTGCCATAATCGCCAAGACGACACGTCGATACGCCAACCAATCATGGCCCGACACCCAATGCGAGTCCCGGGCGCAACGCGTCCTGCTTCACCAGCGCACCGCAATCGCGTCGTCGAGAACACCCATCGCATCGAGAGTAATGGCACACATACAGACCAACACAGACCGGAATACGACATGCTCGCAGGTAGAGCGATTCAATGCCACAACCAGCCGCAATGCCCCGAGTCGGCTAGACGTTATGTCCGACAACGAGGTGAACCACCAACTCTCCCAGCTGTACTTCGATGCCGAGGGACCATCTATGTTAGAACGCATTCGGAACCCTCAACGAGGCCAGACACCGGCAGATGTCGTCCAAGAAGCACTCGAATCACTCGCCGACTATAGCGAAAACGCAGGCCTACAGACAGCGCTTCTATGGCGGCACGCAGAGATACACCAGATATGGAAAACGCATAAGAATCCGGAGATGCGCACGAGCGAGGCATGGCTGGGGAATATGGACCAGAATGCAATCGTACGGGTAAATATTGGGATAGGTAAATCTACAGACACCGCACGAAGGGGCAGCCTGCGGATTATCGAGAAAGCGTGGGGGAGGACTGGTTCGATAAACTTCGACCGGAGAACAGACCAAGGTGTGACTCGCCAGCTGCGGCGCCAAAGCGACTACTATTCCAGATCGCAGCAAATTGCAAGCGAGGGTGTACACTCGAAGAGGCGGAGGCTGGTTGGGCACGCGCTCGGTCCCAAAGACTAGATCCGGTTTGGCGACGACAGAATCATAGCGGAGCACCAAAGTCAAAACACATTATTAATTCAGATGTCGCTTCGCTAAATATAAGGACCGAGGGCACAGAAGGCCGCCGAACAGTAGAAGCATTCTTCCCGGACCTAGAAGAGGATCGGCTAGAATTGAAAGCGTTGCAGGCTACGCAGATCGTACCCGCGACCCAATTACCTACCGCACAAACTGAGGTGCAAAAGAGAGGCAGTGCGAAGAGGCGCCGCATAGCAACACGAGAGCGGACGACCGGTGCCGACGAGAGCGACCGAGACGATATGGAAAGTGAAGTAGCAACCAGGGCTGTTCAATGTGGTGGCGCTACGATATATAAGGCACTTATGACCATACAAAGGGCCTTGGAGGCCAGAGATATGTGCCATAACTGTGGTCTAAGAGTAGCGGACCTAGACACAGAGGATATCGACGAATGGGTATCACGTCTAGGCGATGTAACTATCCATAATTTAGATGGGTAGATTTAGTTATAGAAAGACCACAAATCCCACCGTTGGGGTTTCTAGAAAGACCACAAATCCCACCGTTGGGGTTTCTGGTCGTTTAACTACGCGTCTACTCTAGGGTAAACCGAGGTATAGTATGCGAGGGATGGCAGCAAGGCAGGCAAGAAGCAAGGGGAGCTATCTACGCTACTGCTCCGCCCGATCTCGTAAAGAAGATCTTAGACTTTATAGACGAAGACTTAGACCGCCGCTTCGAACTAGCCCAGACCTAGCTTTGTGAGCTCGTCAAAGACAAGAATACCTCGAACACGATATACGATCCGTCGTACCTAGCTAATACAACGAAGCTGGCCAACTATAGGCTCGATAGAGAGCTTGCTGCCAGCGAGACTTCGTCAAACTTGGACCGCAACATGCATGTAAGCTTGCTGCCCCCAAGAAAGTCTCGGTTTGAATGACAATGTCCGCGGCACTACAGGCCAATCTGACGAAGCTGGCTAACTACAAGCTCGATAGAGAGCTTGCTGCCACCGAGACTTCGTCAAACTCGGACCGCAACATGCATGTGGCCGCATTAAGTGTACGTCTCGGTTTGAATAACAATGTCCGCAGTACTGCAGAAAATGCTCTGGACTAGCTCTTGGCTCTCTACGAGGTATGTGACCCATCCACAACATTCTCGTGTTTTGCTAACAGGACCTTAGGGCAAGCGCACTGCTTTCATTATGAACGTTACAGAGCAGGTGGTCAATCGTCATCTCATTCGAGACCTCGCCGAAGATACCTTCTCTCCTAAAGCTGTGGACAATCTGTCCGACGAGCAGGTCACCGCCATTGCAGCAGAGCCAGTTAGCGTCACGAATCGGCGGAACGAGTTGGAGCGTAAGAAAGAGATCTTGGTGAACTCTCGGAACGTCTTCTAAGGTCTGCTTCATCTCCACAAGCGCCCTGCAGAGGACTTCGACACCGCTAATGCTGGTAGCGCAAAGAAGCGTATGGCTCGCAAGACTCTCTTAGACATCAGTCGTTAAGTAATTAAAGTCATCGGAACTTGACGCCTCAGCACTTTATGCTAAGTCATAAGATATTGCATAAGCTTATGCTCCTTGTTGTTGCGGAGTGGCACTACATCCCGTCTAGAAATACAGACAGTCTCTTCATCGAGCTACGCTGTTCTACGACGTACGAAGTGCTCCCTCGATACGACTTCAAGCATTTGAGACGAGATTCACTGCAGCTAGGGTAGTTCCTGCTACTAGGCACGTACAATTTCGTACACAGAAAAGTTCACAATTAGTGTTCCAACCCAAAGCTTTCGTTACTTGTTATCTTCATGTCCGCTGCCATAAGAGTAATCGATCGATCAGCCGAGCCTGCTTTGAGATCCAGGTTACCGAATTTTGCATTCGCGTTGTCGTACAGATCAATAATGTTTCCGGTGCCGCTCTCCTTTCGGTATGTAACCCGGATCAGTGGCTAGTAGCTTTTCGGGACGCTGTTCATTGCTGCTTTGGATGCGCTAGGAACGCGAAAAACATTGCAACTAGTATCCAACATCCCAAGGCAGACCTCTTCGTCTTCCTCGGCCTTAGAGGTTGTGACTTGCCGGAATCCCTGCTCAACTACTTCGTTATCGTCTTTGGTAAGATCAATCGCATTGTCGTTAGTAGACTGATTAGCAGCGATGTTCTGACGCTCCTTCTTAAGGTGCTCACTGATCGTGCCGCCTTTACTAATCTGCGTCGAGTGAGTCTTCGCCTTCTTGCGCTCTTCTTCGTCGTCTTCCGCGGCCAGAGTCTTGCGCTTCTTGATCGGAGCATTATTACGCTCCTGGACGCCGCCGTTGAGGTTCTCGATCATGCGCGCCATGTTGACCTCAGTGTCGTTAGAGTCCGCCGCTCGAGCTTGCGCGGTTTCGCCGGGAGGTATTGTCTTGGTCATGGCGGCTTTTGGGTTTAGGAGTGCCATTGGATCGTAGGACGCCTGCGAAGCTTTTGGCCCTTGGTCTGAGGCATTCGTCGGCTTGCGGGTCTGCTGCGGGCCTGGGAATGTCAGAAACTGCCGTTGCTGGTAACCGCCGACCGTAGGCGGTGAAAGGTGGTTGAAGTTATTTTCGTTGCCCACGGACGGTGCCTCGAAAGGGCGATCAAACGAGCCCATGATCAGGTTCGAGACGCGCACTGAAGTGGCGCCTGTTACCGCACTTGGTGGTAGACTTGAAGGATTAATAATGTTTCTAGGGCCGCTCTGCTTTCGGTATGTAACCCGGATCAGTGGCTAGTAGCTTTTCGGGACGCTGTTCATTGCTGCTTTAGATGCGCTAGGAACGCGAAAAACATTGCAATTGGTATCTAATATCCCAAGGCAGACCTCTTCGTCTTCCTCGGCCTTAGAGGTTGTAACTTACCGGAATCCCTGCTTAACTACTTCGTTATCGTCTTTAGTAAGATTAATCGTATTGTCGTTAGTAGACTAACAAACTACCTAAGAACAGGACCATAAACTCCACTGATGGGGTTTCTGGTTATTTGCCTATATACCTATATAGTCTACTATAGCAATCGATACCGTCTTCTTAGACGGGCTTCAACCCTAAGATGTCTATTTTGTAGAGAGCTTGGCAAGCGGACAATGTCCGCTTCGATAGTAGCGAAAGCAACCCGATAGCGCGTAGAGGTTTTGCGTAGAGTGGGCGACGTTCGACTCTACCCTATCCTAACGACGTATAATAGGCGGTATGCGGTATGCGACGAGCGGTATGCGACGAGCGGTATGCGACGAGCGGTATGCGACGAGCGGTATGCGACGAGCGGTATGCGACGAGCGGTATGCGACGAGCGGTATGCGACGAGCGGTATGCGACGAGCGGTATGCGACGAGCGGTATGCGACGAGCGAACATGCGACGAGCGGTATGCGACGAGCGGTATGCGACGAGCGAACATGCGACGAGCGGTATACGACGAGCGAACATGCGACGAGCGGTATACGACGAGCGAACATGCGACGATATGCGACGAGCGAATATACGACATGCGACGGGCATGCACGCGCGGGATGCGACGAGTTGATGTAGCCAATCAAGCCAAGTAGCGAGGTGCCATGTAGCGAGGTGTCGCCCGGGGCCGGAGGAAGCGCCGCGCCCACCAAACTCCAAGTATCGAGGTCTCACTACTTGGATCCGAAGTGCAGGACTTCTATATCAGCAGGGAATTCTACGACCCAAACCGACTCAACAGTCCTTGTCCTTCATAGTTGCTCTTAGCGCTAGCAGTGAGCCGCTGCAGGCTCTCCAACAACCGCCGATGTGTCAACACGAACTGTGTGCAGAGAAAACTTCTCTTGTCCGAGGTGGCACCGCAATGCTCCTGGCCAGCGTTCAATGATCTTGTCCTCACTGCATTGTCGTGTGAAGGCAGTGCCAATCATGATCTTTTTCGGTCGTCGCCTGATTCTTTACCTGGCGGCCGCATCCTTGGAGGTTCCGACATCACGAGGAATTTCGGCCATAAAGGTTCCATAAGAATTCCACCGAATCCATGCATGGATATCCGTGGTGCTATTGATTTGAGTCGGTGGGCAGATCGTTTCGCACGCGGAAGAGGCGCGCGGCTAAATGTCAGCATGCTGACTGACTACGAGCTGTCCGCCTCTGATCTTGGGAAAAGAGGACTTATGCTGGAGAAGGGCATATGCCCTAGCCGCTACTGGAATTTTGCTCTGCAAGATCGAGACTCTGCTTTGGACATCCTGTCTGTGGCTGCTCTTGCTGTCAGACTTCCGACCGCTGATGCTGAGGGTCAGCTGCGGCACAGAGACTGCACAGAGCAACTCTGTGTGCGCAGTCATGAAAACGTGAATTTAGTACAGCAAGCTCACAAGTGCAAGTCCTCTGACTGTGGTCAAACAGTCTGTTTACCAATGCAGAAGCTCGATGAGGTTTTCGAAGGCGCAGGCCTTAGTGACTGGAGGAGATCAGCTTGGTCTACGAAGAGCGAAGGCGACCTTTGCGACTCCGGCGACTCATATATTGCACTCTCTCATGTTTGGAGTGATGGTACCTGCGTTGGAACCCATGTGGCCGGTACAATCAACAAATGTCTGTACGACTTTTTCGCCAATAGTTCTAACGATCTCCAATGCTCCGGAATCTGGTGGGACACAATCTGCCTTCCCAAACAGCGACAGCAGAGAAGAGTGGCCATGAATGTAATGCTTAAAAATTACGAAAATGCCCGATACACCGTCATCCATGACAAAGCGCTGACTAGAGTGCCATGGAAAGACGATGGAAGTCCTGCTGTAGCTTCGGTTCAATCCTCGTGGTTCACGAGAGCATGGACAGCTGCTGAGCTGTACGCTTCTCTTAAGCACCCGGTGAAGGTGTATTTTCAGCACCCATCCGAACGATCCCAGCTCGTCCTCAAGGATCTTGACTCTGAAGTTCTGACATGGGATCGAGATGATGAGGAGCCCGGAGCAAGACTACGGAGGCTTGAGATATGGCGGAAGCGAGCATTATCTGCCAGTGCACCTTATGTACCCAGGATGGGTCATTTTGTGGCTTCGGACCTATTGCGCCAATTTCGCATTGCATTACCCCGGCGTGAGAGCACGGAATCGTATGGCAATCTCACGGATATAATGAGTATCCTGAAAGTCAGGAATACATCTTGGATCCGGGACAAACTCCTCATAACAGGTTTAATCTGCGTACCCTCCTTCGCATTTGACTCGGACGCTTCTACCACAGAAGTGACACAGCAGATCTTGCAGCATACTAATTTCATACGGTCGGTCGATGTGCTCCATAGCAAAGTCCCTATAAGAGATCATGGGCCATGGTCTTGGCGCCCACCCAGCATCTATGACCTCGGGCAAGCATCGTGCGCTTTCTCGGACTACTGGAATGGTGGCTACTCTCAAGCCACTAAAGACGGGTATCTGATTTGCAAAGGGTTGCTAGCCTGTGTATTCAGACAGAGCGATGGAGTGCAATCGCTGGATCCTCATCCAGTACTCGAAAAGGAATTAGCGCGTGCGAGGGCGGATGCTCCACGACACATACTCTTAAAGCCTCCATATTCCGGCTACTCCGAGATCTTCAATACGGAGAGATACCTCGAGGGAGCGGAGTATATTCTCGCACAGCCATCATCGGAAGAGCTTCCTGTAGGGCGCTACGAAACCGCTTTCGCTTGTCAATGGGTGGTTTGTGTTCGTGGGAGTGTCACTGCGCGGCAAGTGTTCGAGTTGAATGTAGTGTTTGGCTTTCAAGGCGATTTACCGAATGACGAGGGATTGATTGCAGACGACTTGCTGCAGCGTAAAGGGGTGCCTTGTTCCGAATATGGCTTGAGTCCTAACGTTTACCTGTGCTGAGTCCGGCCAACCATTGCGAAATCTAGTCCCGTAACTCGACCTCGTTCAACTGCACGCCGATGTTCGTCTGCATCGAACTCGAGCTTGTCTAGTCCTCTTCTGAACGTTGCAGAGACCTTGCATGAGAAGGCTTGCCCAACAAGCGATTTGCGCGTCGCATGGCTGCTGGTGCACTGACAGCTCGTAGGCCACCCATTCTTCAAGCTCAGATTCCAGGGCCAGGCCATCTTTCGCGCGTTTGTGGACATGGTACGAATGGCACCTGAAGCCTATGAACGACCACGGAACATCTGCATGGATGAGCGACAACGAACCAAGGGCTGGCTCAGTCGGAGCTGACATAAGGCGAGTCTATCCTGACACGCGAGATGTACAAACACGCTATAAGCAACTGTCTGTCCTCCATCTTCTCTCAAGTTGCTGTCGAATCGATGGTTTTTGCTGGTTGAGATAGTACCATTCCTGCCTCTCGCTATGGACTACCCTGCTGGGTTCAGCCCAGCCGGATGAGAATACTAGGCGCTCTTTGATCCAGTTCTTGTGCAAATTGAGCGATTGGAAGTCATAGACAGCAAGTGGATCTCAAGTTATTTCCTTCAAGATCGCGAGACTTCCGCGACGCGGTATCTTCTTTTCAGTGGGCTGTTATACTTATCGGCATTTGGGGCAGCCTTCTCCAGATTGCGGAGTGCTCCTGCAGAATGAGAAGTCCAACTGCACATTCAGCACTAGCGTCTTCTTCTCCGTCAACTTGTTCTCGTCGTTTGCTCCGGAACGTATTTGATCGAATGCAGGAAGATGATGGGTCTCGAAGTTCCAGGTCTGGGAAGGTTCTGCCACATCGCTAGGTTTCTGCTTGCAGCAGGAATATGGAGCTCCTCAACAACTATACTATAAGTCACAGTCTAGTAGGGATACTACGGGCTTTGTCATCCCTGCTGCCAGGTTGCTTCGCACATCCATCGGGTGTGGCATACCTGCAGAAAAAACTTCGTACATAATGCGAGGCTATGTCCCTTTTGACGACGTTCAGCAGCACTTGGCCTCCGTGTATTCTGTGTCGCATAGAAGCTCCAGCTAGACGAAGTGGAGTTAGAACGTATGGCTGTGCTTTTGTGTTACCTAACAGGGAAGGCATTTAGAACCTGGCTAGATACAACTGCTATACGAGCAATACGACCAAGCAGAGATGCAAGGGTTAGATGCTTGAATTTAATTGTCGGCTCCAGGACTTTGACAATATGACAGTACACCATCTTCGCGCGTCTCATAGTCTGCATAGCGCAGCTCGTATCTCAAGCGCTCTGCATCTCCATTGCGAGCGAATAATACCGTCCTTGTGACCGGAGTACCTCTGCACACTTGCCTGGCAAGTAGAAAATGGCCCAGGGTCCCATCACAACAGCCATCTGATATCCATCAAAAGCATAGCTGGGCCACTCGTTCTCTTTCATGAAGTCGGCCTTTGTCTCGCCCAGACGCATCATGCTCCGACCCATGCCAGCGATGCCGATTCCCAACGCGATGAGATTTCCCCATCGACTCCAGTGCTGGAAGAGGTCTTTTGCTGACATGAGGCTTGGATCAGACGCCATGGTTGTCGAATCGTCGTCGAGGCTTACTTTGGCTGCCTTCTTCGTGCGGAATCCTACGCAGGTGTGCTCTGCCAGTAGATAGATCGAAAACAGCACCTGCACCATATATCCAGCTATGGCGACTTTGCTTGCGACTTCTGCGTCCTCTCTCGACAAGGAGGTAGCCATCAGTCCCCCGCCAGCGGCTTGCAAGACAATGATCACCGTATTGCATAATAAGTACGCTGGACGCTGCCATTGGAGAGCTGGTACCCAGCAGAAAGCCTCAGCACGGATAGCCCTGATGTATTGCGTGTGCGTCAAAGTAATAGTGAACATGAGCAGAGAAGGCCCGAAAAGCAACAAGACTTTCTGTGCATCGAACAGAGGTTTGCTGCACGGATGCCATGCGGATGCGAGTCGGGCGATGTATCCAACCAGTTGACCTACAGAACATGTTAGCATGACTTGTTTCAATTTTGTTTCACAGTACTCACAGAAGCCACCCAGCACCATAAAAATATTGTCCCAGGTCTTGGTTCTCACCATACGAGTTGTGTGAGCGCCCACTCCGATAGTGAACAGAACAACAGCAATAGTGGCCAATGGAACGCTAGGACTGTCGTATCGGTATGTAAACGCGCAATCCAAGGCCAGTGGAGTATCCATTGTCAAAGACAACTACAACAGGTCTTGATTGAAAGCGGACTGCGAATGTTCGTAGGGAATGTGTAGATAGAACTGAGATTTCTGTGGGCTCGAAGGTAGAGAGCGCTTATGTACGTGACAAGTACGAATGCGAACAATCATAATAAACACCGAAGCGCAGTGTCCAATGAAGACAGTCCAAGCAGGAGGCTTGTGCAAAACTCCATCTGAAACGCCGTCAGCACGCCAGGTGTCCCTGTTTGTCATCTTCTAGTACTCCGTAGCAGGCTATACCAGGCAGCTCTTTTTCCATCAAATTCACCGAATGTGACCTATACTCTGTCATGAGACAGAGTCTCCCTGGTGTCCGGGGCCATATCGATGGCGCACAGCCACGATGCCTTTGATTACTCTTCTGTCGTATTTTCGAGGCCCTGTCGTTCCAAGCATCTTCGGAGAACTCACTATAGATGATGCGGCCTCTACGTAACCACGTTTCTTGGCTGAGCAAAGCAGGCAGCGCACATTATCGGACTACTGAACGGAGCTTTCTGCAGCTTGCCAGGGCCAAGAGGGACACTGCAGACACATGGATCATCGAGACGCTGAAGATGATACAGCACGTCGTGTATCATCTCACTGTTTTACGGATCCATGTCTACCTATTCACCGCAGCTCTGTTCCGAAGCCGTTCGCCAAAGATCCCAAATAACATAGGAATGGGCGCAGCGCACAACGCAAGCAATCCGAAAAGAGTGTTACCCCAACCCAAACCCAACCCGTCGTAAATGCTCAGCCCACTCAGTGGCAGGAGCGCACCGAGCAGGTTTCGTAGAACAGTGCTTGCCGCGATCGCACTGGCCGCATGATGATTGTAAGTATCCACCAAATACGTTTGGATGCACATCAGAATAATGATAACGCCGAAACCAATGACTGCAGTCCCAACCTGCGGGACAATCCAATGCACCTGAAAGTGCGCTCCCCAGCCATATATCAGAAACCCTGCAGGGATGGAAAGACTTCCTGGAAGGACCATGAACCACGGCAAGCGGTCTTCTGGTTGCGGCTCCTGATTGATCGCGAGTTTGCGACGAACTTTAAAGTCGCTGAAAGATGCAGATACAAAGAGTCCAGCCACAGTCCCGACTCCACTGCCCAGGTAGGACAAACCAGCACTGCCTGTGGAGAAGTCGTACTGATCGACGAAAACAAAGGTGAATGTCGTGAAGAGGATGTAGAGCAGTCCATACAGCGTGGCAATGTAGAAGCACATCAATGATGCGACCGGCGAGAAGAGCAGAATCTGCATCGGACGTGCAAAAGACTCTTTTATGAGCTGCTTTCCAGCAGTTTTCGAAGTCAACCTTGGGTGCCAGGCTGGATTTCCCGTCTTATTTCGCAGCCTCTCTGCTTTTTTGGTCAAGATGGTGTCGGCGTATGTTTCCTTGAGGATGAAGAAACAGGCGACAGTCGAAATTCCAGCCTAAATCTTATGAGCACGTCTTCAGGCACTTGGCCACCGCTGTCCAGCCTTACCGCGATCGTTATCACCCAGAATACCCATCGCCATCCCGCGGATTCTGTGAGGTAGCCACCTGCAATCGGACCCTGTTGCAAATTGTCAGCTGCGCTTCCACCTTCAACAGTGCCTGCTCATGGGGACTTGCAATGACTGGCCCAAACAGAGGCCCGAGGGACCAGCAAGACATCGCCAGCCCTCTGCGCTTTGCGGGAATCATGTCTGAAATCGTACCGCTTCCAATGGTGACAGCCTGCAAATAATTAGCTTTCTGAAAGCTCAAAAATGAGCGCCGCGCTTGACTAACGCCAACACCAGCAAACCCAGCAAGAAACCGAAACGCCAACAGCATCCCAATATTCGTCGAGACAGCATTACAAATCGTGAAAATGACGAAGAATATGTTGCAAGTATGGTAAACGACATTCCGCCCGTACAATTCGCTACAAGGCGCAACGATCAGAGGACCGAAAGCAAAACCTAACACGAAGATCGATACAACGAATGTAGCAATGGCGTCGGAATCCGTGTTGAACTCGTCCAGGACGTTTGGAACACCAGGCGCGAACATCGATGATGCGAGGGGACTATTCTGTGCATATCAGTAACAGGACTTTGCCTATTGGAGTTTCGACTTACGCACGTGAGAAAAGTGACGAAAGAAATAGTGATAATGGTGACGATCTTCCGAGTCTTGGTCCAGTTCATAGGATTCTCCGGATCTTGATCTGCTGGATCCTCCCACCATACCTCGAATTCGTCCCGTACTGATGGTGCGGCATTGCTGGATGGCGATACATTTCGCTCGATGTCAAGATCACGAATTGAATGCTGATCGAGTGACTGTTCTGCGCTCAATCGAGGGGTTTGAGACTCGGAGGTCAACTTTGTTCGCGATTCCTGCTCAGGATCGTCTGGAACTTCATCGGGCAGGCGTTCTGATTGCTCAGACAGAGCCATTTTGCCGGGAGGATATTTGTACACTCAGTGCAGGTCCACGGGATGGTTGCAAAGCGGGCCTGCGCAATGTTCCTGCTGTCGAAGGTCAGCGCCTACCTATTTGCACTGCATCCGTGGTTTTGTAGTCTGCAGTCTCGGCTCTGGTGCAGGATACGACAAATACGACCTGCACATGTGCTGAATGCCACCATCGGTGTAACACATTTGCCGTTCCGGTACTAAGAGCCTGTGGCTGACGACTTTGCATGGACGACTTTGCATCTTGGCGGGTCCCAGTAAAAGGACGCCATCCTTGTCTGCTGCGCTAGCTGAAATGGCCTCGCATTCGGAGCCAGGTTCTCCGTCTAACTTATGAATGGTATGTGCTGCCTGCTTTTCCCCACAGGATGCATCGGCAGGTTCTTACGGTCCGCCCTAAAAGCTATTTCGTCGTGACGCTGGTGTGCGAGGTGCTAGCAGGCTCATCAGAGTGGAGGCTGGAATACTGCAGCCTAAGCCCGGCCAGACGTCGTGACCATGGCAAAGGCGGCTGCATGCGGAGCATTCCAGATTTGACACTTCTGCATCGAGAGATTGGTTCGTAGCGAGGCCTTCACTCTGTTCGGCGAGGCTCCGATCCTACTAGGGACGTACATGCCCAAGAACTCAGATTACTCGAGCCCGCTGTCCCAGGAATAATGCTGCGACTCCTCAGGAAACAGATGTATTCTTCAGTCGCAGTGGGTAAATGCAGCTATGTAAGGATGAGTTAGTAAGGAAAGAACGGGGATGGAACCCACGTCGTCGATGAGAATCGTGAGCGTCATACGTGATGCAGCAATGAGCAACGTAATCATGTCCATTATTGGCATGGCAAACACAAATCTTCGCCTTCGCATCTCAAAGGTTTGTCCGATCGATAGATTGGCATGCCGAGCAGAGGCGTCGCAGCACGAATGTCAGCAACTGCAAAAGAGGCCAGGTCGACCAACGGGTTGTCGAAGCGAAGTTTGATGCATTAATCAGGCGGCATTTGCGATGTGTGCCTAGCAGCCAGCGCCTGGCGTCGACTTGGCTGAGCGATGTTTTTCAGAAGGGCTCTGATCACTCTGTACCGTCAAAATAGCCTTATGAATGACTGATCAGTAATTTCCTTAGCATTGTGCCCAACGATGCTCACCATATTCGTTTCTGCGTGAGCTTTTGGCCAGTCAAGCCAATGCAGCAGATCGTGACCATGTAGCTCTTGCGTTATACCTTGCAGACAGTAATTGCCCCAATTCGTGCTGTACCAGGCTGACTGTACAGCAAGCGACACGGACGCAAAGTGCGCGAGTATGACTAGCGCCGGCGGCACTGAAGCTTGAATGAAGGTCACGAAGTCCAGAGGTATTGCGGTCATCCAGCTGAACACATGGCCTTCTTACTGTCAGCTGTAATCTTGAACCGAACGACATGTGATTTTACCCGTCTGCAGCTGGCTCTTGGCTGAGTAATGCACGACACTCCTGTGAACGTCTTCGAGGGCAGAGAGTGCGTCTCTGCAGATATTCCTCTGGTGTTCGCCGAAGCAAGCTGTCTCAATCATTTCGTCCAGCACACGAAACCGCTCCGTGACAACGTCCGGCAAAGTTACTTGATCGCGATCTGGGATTTCGTACCCAACGAGCACGGGCGCCAATGGACTCGAACGGAGCCACGAGACGCATGCTTCGACTATTGTTGCCACTCCCCTTGTTAGCAAGAACAGTTCAGTGACTTGATCCATGCTGACGTATCGTGGTTCTGGCAAGGCGTAAGCGATTGCGCAGGATCTCGCTACAGATCTGGAATTACATTAGCTTGAGAGTCACAAGGAAGACTTGATGCTGACGAACGAAATTGATATCACACTGGCCAACGCGAACATTGGCTGAGACAGCTGCTCGTTCAATTGCGAGGATAGCAATGAGTGGAAGGCGCCGACCGCCTTCGCTTGGTGATTGTCACACAGCCTCATATGTCGTTCCGATTCGTTCGGTCTTTGATGAATGATGTGCAGCGCCGACAGTGCGAGTACTCCATGCATTACGCTGTAGTGATCAGTACATGCCCAGGCAACGCACCGCATTGAGTTCAACGTACTGGACGACCAGTCAGCCAGCGCATTGCTTGTGAACGCGAACGACCTCACTTACCAAAGGATGTCGGGTCGCTTGTTCTGATACCACATCACGCCATAGTCTCTGTACATTTTTCGTTGCTCCCACGGGCTCAAGCGTGGTGGTCACGATGAAATGCCGGAGCAGTCGTAAGTCTCCCATCCAATCGTCGACAGAGATGGCCATCTCGCCATCTTTGTCGTGGATCTGAGATGCATCGATCAGCGCCCGGTTTTTCTTGTCAAATTCTTAATCTTGTCGGAGCAGGGCATGCGATCCAGGGTCGCGGCAAATCTTGGATGCCACGTACCGTGGTGGTGGTCGAAGGCAGAGTCTGCAGACTGCACTGCTCGCCGCGCCGTACGCAGTTCCTGCACGGGACCTGCTCATCGCACTGCGAACATAGTGATTAGTGATGGATTTCGCCAATGCCACGCGTCGCGCCGGCAGAGCAGCTACCTTCACGCGTCGTCGCTTGCACGCCATGCATCCTCTTCGGCTCTTCTTGTGCCCCACCCGACACATGGTCGCATGTCGCCGCGACTGAGCAGCCGCTGCTGGTGTTGTAAAGAGTTATCGCATAGCTCGTGGGTGGAATTCTCGGCGTGCAATGCCCCAAACAGTCCAGTGCAGATGTTGTAGCCTGAAATGCACTGCCAGCCGGAAAGAACAGATGGCTTGGCGGCACCGGCTCGGATGCTGCCGGCCAAGCACGATTCTGCGACAGCAGGTGTTTGCCTCCGCCGCCACGGCCTCTTTCTCTTCATTGCTGACTTCTGCCCTGCATCGCGGAATATCGGGGCGGAACATCGGGGCGGACGAAGCATGAACATCCGTTCGATGGAGAGCGAAGTCCGGTCATTGATGGCAGCGGCAAGCGCAATTCGTGCCAGCAGAGCACACAGAGACAGCCTCCAGATTCGAAAGACGCCGGAGCCCGCTGGTGGCGCGGATGCCACGAATGGAGCGCCTCGCTTCCAGAATTTCTAGCGGAGATCAAGCGAAGAAAGGGCCTCCAAAGTTGCTGAGAACTGATCTAGAATGCAGATGAACCGCGTCGCTACGAACGCAAATGTGTCAATCTACCGACGATGACGATTATCGCTGACCAAGCAAGATCTCAACGTCAGTGAACCACCAGAATCGCCGATTCAATCCGAGCAGAGCGAGTAGATCAAAGCATGATCACATATCGGGCTCAGGACGACATTTCTTCTTACTTGAACGAACCGCCAGCCACACGACTCCCGTTGCTCTCAACTCTCAAATTTACGCATCACGTATGCTGGCGTCAGGACGATGTATCCACGTCTTTCGACCCAATCTCGCCAGGAGATGTTGCCGCCCTCACAGCACGCGCACACTCTTGCTGGGAAATCGTTCTTGCCTCATCGGAAGCAATCTCGTTTCTGAGCGGAAATGGGACGCCTACATCAGAAGTGGTATGGCCAGATCTCGCCCAAAAGGTCCGGGAGGTCGCAAGTTTCGTGCTGGTACTTCAACCTTTTCCGACTGTGACAGGACGTCGTGCTTTGTCTTTCACCTCTTCCAGACCCCGTCAGTCGGCCAAGCAAGGATTCCAGCACAATTAGAGTGGGCAAGACGTCTCCAGGAAAGTTGCGTACCCCTCAAAGGCGGATTGAGCGGTCGAGCAACAAGTTTGGTGTTCTTGTTCTGGTTCTCGCAAAGAGGGCTCGGTCACTAGATGCCGATGGATGGCGTGGCCGAACAGCTGTGCTGTTTGCTCTTTGTATCAGTAAGGCGAGAGCCAAGCAGCTGACCTGTTGAGCAGGACATGTTAAGCACCGAGTCCAACAACCTCTTCGCAATTTTCAGCGACACTTGAGCCGCGCCACAGATCTGTTGCGGCAAGGGAGAACATCAGAGCGGTTGTCGGTCGGCACAGAAAAACTTCATATTCGCGCGTAGCTCGCCAGAACGGGCATCCATACCATCGTATGACGCCGCTACGATACTGTCGAAAGAGGACCGCCCAGATCCTGACTATTACTCCCAGACTCCATCGCTACCTGTCTCATAATCCTGCCGATATGTCACAAAGCTCTCATTCGTCGTGTATCCTTCCTCCGAATCGTCAGAGCTCATCGCAATTTGGAAGCTCTGTGCACCTGAGCGACCTGTTCCTCCTCTTCGCTCAGACAGTGGATTTGTTGCTCATCTGGTACGAATCGAGTCGTTCCTCTTTGTATTCGGTGTTGCGACTGCGCTTGAACTCTCGGAACTCGAACCAGGATGCCAGGAAACACCAGACAGCAAGTTGGCTGCACGTAAATTTGTCAGCAAAGCTCAGCTTAGTGTCATCGCTGCTCGATAGCAGACTCGACTTACTTCAACACCGCAGCGACACCCATCACGCCCCAACTGAGATAACATCCAGTGCCTTTGCAGCTTTTCATATTCGCTTGGAATATCAATCCCATCACGCCTGCCCAGAAGACGATCTCGAGGAAGTTGATGATCGTATATGCCTTCAGGCTCTTCCACTTCTTGAGGAACCGGGTGTGCTCCGACAGCAACTCGTAGCCGATTAATATCAAGCTCTTCGCACCCTGTAGGACAATTAGCACTCCCAGTCTATGCTAAGATCATCGATGGCTCATACCATGCCGAGCGCAATGGTGTTTGCTCTTGTCCTTGGCTGGTTCTTCATGAAAAGTCGAGGCACTGAGAGCCCCATTGCGACGATGACCAGAATGATGTACACGATCTGGACCGGAAGCTTGTAGCGAGCTTGGAAGTAATCCTTGAAGGCCATGATGAGGAATTCGTCGACCCGTCGACTATGAACAGTTCTAATTGCTGAATGTTCGACTGCCCGGCTGTTCGCTTGTCGACCGAAGCTTTGATCTCGTTCCAAATCTCAGGTATCTGATGTTGTTCGGTCGGCTCGAACTGGCTGTCGTACTTTGCAAAAGGCTGCTGATACCGAATCCATTTTCAAGAACATTCTCTCCTATATACGACGACAACCAGGCAGACGTTTTGAATGTATGTTTGCTAGCCTCGCATTCAAAGCGAGCTCCCCAGATTTAGATTTCAACTAAACTGGGGCAGAGAGATACGGCTAGGTTTGGGCGACTTCGGAACGATCGGAACGAATGCGAAGCACCACTCGAATTCCTCCAAACTGTTGCTTGGCAACGCTTATCTGCCACCGGACGGCGATGCAATGCTGGTTCAACATCATCGGACATCTCGGGACCCGTAACTCCTGCTTGAAGGGGCTGACAAAGGCGTGTCGCATACTCTAAGTAGGCTGTCTAGCCTGGAAAGCGAGGGGTCATCGCATCAGTGGACTAAATCAGACGCTATGCATTCTGTTCGGACGACCCGAAAGTGCGGAAAGTAGAAACATGCGTGCATAAATCGCTTTACGAATGGCATTGTATCTGTACATCCTTACTCAAACAAGCACGAGAGAGACACGGATACACGCCTACCGCCATTGACATCCTCGCAGCCTCGTGTGGGCTCGCCAATTGCGAACCGGACAAAGTAGTTGACTTGCACGGAACCATCTCGGTTTGCCGCTGCCACACTTTGACAGCCACAATGCCAATGCCAAGTACGAACTCCACAAATCCCCAACTCGCGAACAATGCGACCCAGCTGCGGAACAATTCTGCCTTCGCTCGCAGAGCGTGCACATATGGCGTACGTGGCTAGGCAGTGCATCGTGGGGTTGCGTAACTGTTTCCCCTCCCTGATCTATCATGGGAATGACAAGATTCAGCCCCATCGTGAGGCCCAGTCTCACGATCTTGGCAATGATGAAGGCAGATCAGGGTCCTCTTCGCCTGGGCAGGGTGTCCCGCAGCTAGACTGTTGGCAGTCCTTTCCAAGTTCTTGGGAGCTTTGCGCCGACTCGCTCCAAAAAGACTGCAGTCGTGGAAGGATCTATCCAATCTGCAGTTACACTCAACACTGATCATGTCGCTCATTCTCATGATCAGGAGTACAAATGAGCACAGTTCGATCTGTTACATGGGACCGTCTGCAGTCCATTCACTATGGTGCTACCTCCAGGACTCTGCACCAGCCCATCACAATTCGGAGTCCGAGGCCACATCACGTCAATTCCCATCGCTACGGAACTGCCGCGACTCCCCGGATCTTCTCACTGATTGCGTTCATTTACTCGATGAATCGCCGTACCTTCGACAGACGCGAGATGGAGATGATAACGTCTCAATTGACAAAATACTGGTAAATGAACTCTGACCCTTGCGAAAAGACATTCCGTCTAGACAGACTTCTTGATCTCCCATTCACCCTGACTGTGAACTTCCTCGTACAAGCTATGAGATTGTTCCTTTGACAAGTAGACATTCTTGCAAGAGTCTGCCACACACATTTTGCAACATATCTGAGCATACCAAGTGTCAGACTTCCACAAATTGCGAAGTGACCTCTCTACGACAATCCCGCGGGACACGCTATATCACTCAATTTCACGCCCAATTGGGAGTCGGTCGGGGTGAAATCCGCAATGCGTGGGATGTAGCTACTGATTTCCTGCTTATAAAACCTGTAACAGTAATCTTTGGTTGTCCCAAAGATGAGACACGGCCCTGTGCCCCTTGAAATGCGTCCGACCTGGTTCCTCGGTGGAGACTCCAGGCATAATCGGCGACAATTGTCATATGTCCATGGAATCGTGTCGAAATCGGCGTCGTAGTAGGTGTATGCCTCGATGAAAGTTGGGATGTTGTTGAGGCTGAGGCAAGTCGGCTGCGGAGCTGCGGAGGTGGTCGTCGTAGTCGTAGTCGTAGTCGTAGTCGTTGTAGTCTAAGAGCCGTAACGTTAGCGGAATGATTCATGCACACAGTCGCAACGAAATCAATCAGGGACTCTGTGATGAGACATTATGAGGAGGAAAGATCTTACCGTGGTTGTCGTTGTCGTAGTCGTAATCGGCGCCGAAGTAGTCGTTGTAGTCTAAGACCCGTGAAGTTAGCGGCATAATTCCTGGACCCGCCTACATCCAAAGCATTCGGGAGTTCTATGCGAATAAGACCTTACCGTCGTTAGAGTAGTAGATGTAGTCGTAGTTGTAGTCGAAGCTACGGAAGTGGTGGTAGTCGTAGTCGAAGCTGCGGAAGTGGTCTCAGTCGTAGTCGAAGCTACGGAAGTCGTTGTTGTCGGCGTCGAAGCTGCGGAAGTGGTCGTTGTGGTCTAAGAGTTGTAGGGTCAGCGAAAATTATTCCTATACATAGCCGACCCCAGAGCCTTCGGGATCCCTATACGAAAAAGGACTTACCGCTGGCCGAGTAGTTGTCGTGGTCGTGGTCACTGGCCTCGGCTTCTGGCAACGGACGAGATCGGCTCGCCCAGTCTTCCGCAAGTACGAAGAACTGTCGCTGCGATAGTAGCACTTCTTGCTTGTCCTGCTCCACTTCGCGTCCACACAACGTGTGTCCGCAGCGCAAGCCTTCGCACAGTCATCGAAGCAGGAACGCCAGTCGTTCTTGTAGCTTCCACTCCCGAATTCGTAACCACACTGACGAGTACAGTGCCGACCCTTTATCGTGATGGCTCCGGTCTTGCACGAGCTGGCTCTTTCTTCCAGGATCATTGGATTTGCCAGCACACTGCTGATCGGCAGCAATGCGAACAAGAAGTGGTTGAGAATCATGTTGCTGTACTAAGGGGCCGGAACTTGTGTATTGTTCGCAATAGCAGATGTGTGAATCGACTCTTTCTCCGTCCCACCGCGGTGAAGACATTCATTTTGTACATTTTAAGAACTTCAACGCCATGGTCAATGGGCTCGCCTAGAACGCGTGAGCCTTGCCCTAATGAAAGCGTGTTTGGTGACTTGAACCAACGCTATTCATGAATTCGGAAAGTCTGCACGGAGCTTCCGAGTGGCTGAACTCATTCTTTTGGACAATGCATTCAATGCCATGCATTGAGCGCGTAGTGTTCATGGAATGCGAGGGTCCGAGAACTCCAATAAGGAATTGTAGCACTGGAGAATGTTGGGTTGCCCTATCTGCAGTTCTCGGAGCCACATTGACCA
The DNA here is from genome assembly GCA_029490675.1 of Cercospora nicotianae. Taxonomy (NCBI): domain Eukaryota; kingdom Fungi; phylum Ascomycota; class Dothideomycetes; order Mycosphaerellales; family Mycosphaerellaceae; genus Cercospora; species Cercospora nicotianae. The sequence continues at coordinate 51,215 of JANQAT010000002.1, forward strand.
GAGCCATCTTCATGAGCTGATGCTATAAGCCCGGCAAACGTATTGAGGTTTCCGCCGGCACGTGGCAACCACGTGGCGCTTTTTCTAGCTGCCGCACAGCGCAAATATGGAAGTGGATAGACTACCGGAAGTGGATAGACTACCGAAAGTGGCTCGCGCTTGGTCCGTTTAGTCCTCTCGACCAAAAGCTGCGGAAAATTCACGCTGTCCCGCTGCTGCAGTTCTGTGGGAGACCTGGCGGAAGCCATTATTAGCATTTTGTAGGCATTAGTATAGTAACGATCGAAGGCTGACTCTGAAAATGCCCGTTGGCTAGTTCACGCTGCGGACGCAACAAGAAAATTTGAGGCGTCATGCACACATGCAGCTGCGAAAGTCCGCCAGAGATCGGGTGGCGTTATAGTGGCTGGTCGAGACTTGCGTGCTCTTGGCCATACCGATCTGGAACCTGTTGTGCACTTTTCTTGCTACGTTCTCTAGCAGGCTTAGTACGTCCCTCGGGGCATGATCCGTTGGTCGTCGCAGTAGCCCCTACCTGCCTCTTGCCACGCGAGAAATCCTGGCTCGGGAAACTGTATCGTGCACCTTCTTGATCCGCGCGCCATTCATATCACAATAGTCGGCTCGCCAAGATTATTCAACGCTTCTGAACTCATAGAAATCTACTACGGTGGGCGTGAAGCACGTGCTTGCGACTTTCAGCTCTTGTCTGCCGGAACAACGGGCCTCGATGCGATCCTGACACCGACCAGCCATCCATCGCTACAACTCCTGGCGCAATAAGGTGATGTCCGGCTGCACCCCCATGGCCCGTTGTGCTATCGCATACTTGGACTGCTCGAACTGCGCGACTTTTGCAACAGTACTTCCACCACTTGTATCGCTTCAGCATTGTGAGCTTTTTCTGCGTCCTGGAACCCGCGTGGCACATATGCGGATTCCTCTCTCCTTCTATTCAGGTGTAATCGTCACTAATGGCATCGCTGGCCGATGATATGCCTCCGGTTTGGCGTAGTACACCACTGCCACGCCTAGAGCCACTTTCGTTGGCAGTGCATGTGGTTGCTTGAGGTTCATGTAGCTGCGCTATCCAGAAGAATGGACAACTAGCTTCATAGCGAGATTGTGGCTAGCTGAGAGTGGCGGGATCTCAGACCTGCACTGTTTTGACTGCACATTTGTCTAGCCCAGATGCGAAGCATATATTTATCCAAACAGGTCCTGCGGAAACCATGCAAGGCAACTCAAAAAGGTATTTCCACACGAATAGAATACCTATAGACCGAGAATCGTTGACTTTCTTCTACCGTGACTGGAACAGCCATCCTTTATTGCCATGCGTGAAGCATGACTTTTGTTGTGCCAGAAGCCAGAGGCTGCTTTGGAAGACTCTCAAATACGTATCTACGAAGCGAAATCTTCTACCGAAGCTTCGAAGTCATCAAGCTCGACCAACTCTAACCCTTTCGCTCCTGTTGCGGGTAACTGGCTACCTTTCTCATCATCGTTGTTGTCCCAAGATATTTCGTTGAACAGCGACTCCACCGCCAGGTCTTGGTCAGCTGTCTTGAGATTTTGGACCAGCGTAGGAACGCCGTTTTTCGGCTCTTGCTCCTGCTCAGCTGTCTTCGAAAGGGATAGGCTCATTAGTGCATCTCGATATTCTCCCACCGATTCCCCGAGCCTGTCCCTCATCTCCAACAAAATCGCTGATCCCGTCTCAACATCGTCTGCGGATACTTGACAGGCCATTTTGGCCTTCTCCCTCAGCTCTGCCTCATTCTTCTGCGCTGAGCCATACTGCTGACTAGCTACGCCCCCTGACTTAGCCATCCACATCATCCACGCACTGGCGCTCATCTCTGCTTCGTGCTCAAACGCTTTTGCTACGTCCTCCGCTGTGACCTTGTGCTCCTCACCCGATCCAACAATCTTGGATGCGAAGTAGAAGCAGCTGGCAGCAAGTTTGTTGTGGCTTAGCGCAGGGTTCCAGTTCTCTTCCAGAAGACAAAAGTCCATCAAGTTCAGTGTCATGGTTTCCACATCGGGCGACGTTTGTAGACTGCCCTGAGACACGAAAGTGAGAGACGTCGGCTTCGATTCGAACAATTCTGTGTACACTCGCGTTACTCTTGGCGTGCCAGGGGCATCCTTTGGATCGGGGTGAGCAGAGGCGATAATCTGTTGCTCAGAGTCGTTCACTTGTCCGTCTGCGCTTTCGACATTTCGAGGAGCGGGAGTTGGCCTGTGGCCACCGCGGCCGCGAGCTCTGCCTCGCTGTCCGCGTGTTGATGCGAATGGCTTGCGGGATGTGAGGCGCTCCTGGGGAGCGTTCTGTCGTCTTGCCGCCGGATCCACATTCTTTACAACTTTGGACGCTCTTCCTCTTCGAGTGGTAGCCGGCATGTTGAGTGAAGATCGTCTTAGTTGTCTCGTGTCGAGTTGAAAAATAATGATGGAGCATGTTCAGTCGATCTGGAGGGACTGATAGAGGACGAGCAACTGACTTCTTTGTTCAACATTCTGAGCTACCGTATCCGGAACAAAATGCATCATTGTCTATGTCTCACCCGCCAAGATCGCTGCGAGAGACAAAGAAAATGCACACCTCCCTTGCATCGGTATGCACAGCGCCAAGACTTGCACAGCATTTACTATGCTCGGAGGACCAAACTCTACGATCCACCGTACCAGCACGGCATACTAATCACCGCAGCCTCAAGTACATTACGGAGCGACATGAGCCCGCAAGGTAGGGGTGCCCAATGATGAGACATAGCGAAGAGGATTACGTCTCGTCTACCGTTCAGCACGGCGAAGTGTCATGTATCGTTAGAAAATCGAAACCGTGGTAAGACCCACGAAGCATATGTCCTTAGCATCCAGATTTTTTCGAATTCTTTCCATATATACTACATCTACCTCCCACCCCAGCATATTCTCATAACAGTGATTCTCACACCCAAAATCATCACAAAGTATCACTCCGATCAACTACTCAATCAAAAATGTTCAACATCTCCAAGCTCAAGTCCGCTCTCTCGGGCATAGTCCCAGAGACACGCTACGCCGACAACCTGGAGCCCGCGCAAGGACCACTCACTCCCCTTCCACCAATCGCCTTCGCAGCACCAATGTACGCCGGGTGTCCCGTGTACACTCCTCCCGGCCGGCCATCCTACTCTCTAAAAAGAGACTCAAGCAAGCCACCCAAGAGACCTCAGGTCGACAAGCCAGCTGCGGCCTCGTTGCAGAAATCAGAGCGGCGCCTCTCCTATCTCCGCCAACCAGACGAAGCGGCTGACCACGAAAGCGGCCTACGCGATGCCTCGGACCCAGCCTCCGAGTCCGAAGAAGGCGATGGCTTGTTGAAGCCAAAGGAGGACGAAGCCATCTCGGGAGAGACCACGTGGGAGCAAATTCAAGCTCTCTTCTTCACCTGTCCCATCTTATTTGTGCTGTTCGCTTTGGTGAAGATGCATGACCTGGGGCAGGTGATCGAGCGCTTCCGTCGTTCTACGGAATCTCAAGGCGACGAGGAGGAAGGCAGGTTGTAGCGAGCTACGCACAGAGCGGTGGAGTGTCGAGGATGTGTAACGGAGAGACATTCCTGGTCGTGTAGCTTGGGCACTTTAATGGAACAGATTGTAAACTTTGAAAGTTATCCTCCGACTCCGGTTTCATGCGCACGTTGAGGGCCAGTCTGTATCCCCAAAGTTCAACTCGTCCGAATTAGGTGCAGGGGAGTGACGAGAGCGTTGGGTGATCTCCGTTGAGTTAACGTGTAGCTGAGGGGCCGATGATAGCGATGGTAAAAAAGCCGGATGTCATTTACCACGGAGACTGAAGGGCTGGGGCCTCTCGCGTCAATGGACATTGCTCACAACGCAGTGCTTCCTTAGTAGTGACGGCCTGTCAAAGGTTCGAATGTGGCAATGGCCTCGTTGTACCATTGAAGAGATCCGTAGAGTGAATTGATACTTCCCTTGCGTGTTATATGCTCGCATAGTAAAATCATTGAGTTGCGTTGGGTATATGCTCTTCGTCCATTCGTCCCGTTCCCCGTCGTTATGCGTCCGACGCCGCAGTCAAATGTCAATCCTGAGCTCCATCCTTCGTCCTTCGAGCATTGAGCGATGGTACTCGCCCATATCCTGTGTTCCAGGTTCGCCAACGGCACGACGAGGATCTTGTCACTCGCACACAGCATCCAGTAGGCATAGATGTATCTCCCTTTATCGTTTCCACTTCTCGACTCCTCATCCCATTCCCATCCCATTCGTTCCGAAGCCCTCATCCCCATATTGCATATAATGATTGCTCGCCGAGAAGTTACCCACTCCATTCGTCCCACCAGCAACCATCAAATCTCCACCCATCGAAAATCCAAAAGGTCCACTACTCGCCCCTCCGCTTGCAACTCCATAATCAATCGGCCCATTCATAGCGCTGCCCGGCATAGGGTTCTCCATGATTGCATCATGCGTCAACGAAGTCGGGTTATTATTCTTGATGACTCCCGCATCGAACATCTCCCAATCAATCGAGCCAGGCATGTCGAGCATATCGCCAATCATCCCAAATTCTGGAAGAAGGGAATAGTCTTGCGAGTTGGAGTTGGGAGAAGGTTCGTTCGAGTTGGATCCCGTGGAAGAGGTGTATTGGTTTGTGCTCATGGGACCAGTGCCTTCGCTGGTTGAGAGACTTCTTGCTTGCGAAAGATTAGGCATGTAGAACGAGACAGACGGTCCTTGGGAATTTCTGTTGGCATTGTGTAATGCGCTATACTGCAAGCTCTCACCGAGATCAGCAGTGTCGTCCCAATTGTGGTAAGATACGATGCCGCCGAAAGGCATCCCGCCTGCGGTGTGAGTGGCCTTTGACGTCTGAGCAGGAACGCTTTGCGGCAGTGAGAAGTCAATGCCGAGATCATCGTTCGCAATACCCATTCCAGGCCGCGAGGGCGCCGCGCAGTTCATATTCGTTTTCTGCGTAGCATCAGGTTGGTGTGGGAATCGGGCTCGCACCTTGGTCAACATGGTAGACATGGCACGACAGGCCTTCTCCGTCTCATCAAGCATGTGCTCTTTTCCGATCTGCTGAGGAGCATTACGATCACGCTTTCGTCCTGCAGCGGCGGCGGCGGACCAGATCTTGTGGCTCTTTTCCAACGCGTCCATCATGACACCTCGGATTGGACACATGATGAGGTTGGGATTGAGCACAGCTACGTTGTCGCCGATTTGTTGCGAAAGCTCCAGACAGACAATCATAGCGGCGAGAAGGAAGTCGTGCGTCGAGATCGATCCCATGTACCACTTGACACTTTCCAGTTGACCTCCAGGCTGGGATGCAGCATAGATCTCGTGCTGATGCCGCAGAACCTTCAATGCGGCATCGACGCAGGATCTGCGGCTGAAGCCAATACCAAATTGCTGCTCTTCCACGGAAAGCTGAGCGAATGGCCGTTCCATGTATCGTCGGTGTAGGACCATCTTGGTCTTGAGGTAGATCAGGTCCAGGTTGATACGACACATCACTTGCTCCGCGGGTTCGGTGACAAGTTCGCTCATATCAGGCATCTGCAGAGGGGGCGGCATCGCGGCTCTCGCTTCGTCCAGCCTTCTGTCAAGATCCATCATCTGTCCATGACATGGCGGCACAGTGGCATGGATGAGCTCGTTGACTTCTGCGAAGACTGCGACGAGGCCAAGCTTGGCACGCATGTAAGATGAAGGCGTGATCTCATCGACGCTTCGGTCGGGTGGCAGCACTGTGGTGTTGACGTTGAAATCTCTGTCGAGCAAGTTCCTCGGCGGCCGAGTGTCGGACTGAATCCTCTTGACCTAGTACAACGTTAGCTGGGTTATGGTGGCGTGCAACATTCTACACCCACCATTCCTGGCATGCCAAGTTGGAACGAGAACAGAACGTCGATCATGCTGATGACAGACCAGACTCTGCGCCTCATTTCGCCATCAAAGACGCTGATGCCGGGATGATTGTCCGAATCTCGATGGTATCCCATGCGCAGGCCCAGCCTCACCACCAGGCCAATAATCAACCAAGCACTGACAGAGGCTTCGGCAGTTCGCATGCCGGCTCCAAAGAGCATCAAGCACTCCATCGTATGCGCTTGGCCCTTGGTGTAGTCCGCGGCCACTACAGAGATATGTTGTTAGTCTGCCATTCGTATTGGTCGGGTCTTGAATGATCATGCGCCTGACTTACCAGCAGCAGATCCAGCCAGCGAGTGAAATCTGGTCATTTCAGCAAGTATCCGCTTGGCCGCGTCAGAGTCTGGATCTGCGTCACGAAGACCGAACGAGGTCTTTTGAGTCAGCAAGCGTCACAACAACAGCAGTGCATAAATTATCATACCGCCAGCGAGAGGATGGCAAATAGCAGACCAATCCACATGGTCGGAGTTTCTCTCGGATCGCGCCAAAAGTTCCTGAAGACTGCTCAGTCAAAGGAGCGACTTATTAGCAGACACACACGTACCGATACTGATCTTGGAAAGTTGGCGCATGAATGATAGGTTTGAAAGGATCTGGCGAGTTGAACCACAAAGCACATAGGCGATCTGTAATTCTCTTCTCCGGTATTGCTTTGATGAGCTGCTCTCTGGTCATTGCGCCGCCCGCACCACCGAGCATGAGTCCTAGATGAGACGACGCCTGATCAGGAGCCAGATTTTGCGAGGCTGCTTGGCTCATTGGGGTTGTGCCATAGACATCAGCGACGGTCCTCTCGGGAGAGTCTCCGTCGACCTGCTCGTCATCTTGCTCATCGCCCAGCTCACGCTTCAGATCCGATATGCCGTTCAATATGGCTTGCCAGTGCGTCTCGCCGACATAGCTGATCTCGCCATTACTGATGCGCAGCTTGCCAAAAGGCCTTGTCGTGCTGTCCACGTCGTCCTGCGCTTCGCCATGTCCATTGTGTCCATCTTGCGGGGCATAGTCATCGCTATCGCTAGGTGGAGTAAGCTGAGTCGCAGCACCCTGCCTGCTCTCTATCGAGGGTGTCCGCGTGGCTGACGATTGTGAACAGGCCGCGCTCTCCGTCTGCTGTGTTTGTGCCTGCTTTTGACTCTGCTGGTTCATCAAGTCCACCACGAGTGTCTCCAGCTGCCGTATTCGCCCCTTGACATTCTGATTCGCCTTTTGCTTCTTTGGAGGTGGGACATAATGGCATTGGCCTTCGCGGCTCCGCTTGATACACTGGTCGCAGGCGGGGTCGTGAGATCGGTTACATTTCAGCTTCCCTTGCCGGCACGGTATACAGGACAGTTGCGAACGCGCGCGCTTCTGCTTGAGGTGTTCTCCATTCGCGAGCTTATTCAGCGCGTGGTGGGCGGACTGCGAGGTAGGCGAGACGCTCTCGCTGGCGTCAGCGGGGCCTTGCGACATGATTAGAAGAGAGGGCGGGCGCGTGCGGTGGAAGATCGGACGATGGGGGCGGCGCAAGTAATCAGATTAGTTGCACGGCTTGGATGAGGCCTCGACAGAGCCAAGTGATCCTGCAGGAATGCCCACGAGCTGTTCTTGCACGCGTGCAGTGCTTGTGTTGCTCACGCACGCTGCCTGCCGCCTAGCGCATTGAAGGTTCTTGCTCTACTCACGCTTTCGCTCCGACCGCATGGAAGACGTCGTCTTACGGATGCCAAACCGGTTAAACCGCTTCTTCACACAGCTAATGCTTCCGAGCGCCTACAGTAGCTTCGCACATTCGGACTTTGCTGTCACAAACTATGTTGGTTGAGGTGCTGCCCTGCTCGTTCTTTGTCAGCACGTAGGATCGGCGCCGAAGTGGATCCGCAATTCATGTCATTGGTCTGCCACCTTAACCGGCCGATTCTACACTTCGTACGGCCGACATCATCCTCTTCTCATTGGGACAATGCACCCGACCAAAATACCCCAGTGCTGCAGGGCAACGTCCACGCCCCTAGATACACCTTGGCAGCAGATGACAGATACGATGAGTAAAGAACACATGTGACTCCAATTCGCCTTGGAGAACCGACACCGGCCAAGGGGACGTCTAGTTGCAGTGAACACGAACGACTAGGATGAGAATGCTTGTAGGGCCAAATCGCAGAACTCCCGGGACGGACTTCACGCGGACATGATTGATGAGGACGGTATCGAGAAAGTGCACAGCATCCACCACTGAGTATAAAATGACGTGGAGTTGATCGCATCAGCTTCGAGGAGACGTAAAACATCTCAAGTTCATCCCCTAACATCTCAATCTCACCAACTAACCCCGAATTCCATCTCAAAATGTCTCTCAAGCCACCCTACAATGCCTCAACCGCCCACCAAAAAGTCAAAACAGCCCAAAACCTCTGGAACACCCAAGACCCCTCCAAAATCTCCCAAGCCTACACCCCCAACTCCATCTGGCGCAACCGCGACAAATTCGTCCAAGGCACCGACCAAATAATCACCTTCCTCAGAGCAAAGTGGGAAAATGAGAAAAACTACAGCCTTCGCAAAGAACTATTCGCTTTCACAGAAAATCGGATTGCGGTGCAGTTTTGGTACGAGTATCAGGATAAGAATGATGGGATGAAGTGGAAGAGGTGTTATGGCTTGGAGGATTGGACGTTTGATGATGAGGGGAAGATGAGGAAGAGGCAGATGAGTGGGAATGATGTCGAGATCAAGGAGGAGGAGAGGTGGTTCAAGGAGGGGGTGGATGTTGATAGCGTGGAGATTGGGGAGGAGCATTGGTGAGGCAAAGGCCGGTGAGCATTAGTTCGTATCGTGGATTTGACTTGTTGTGCTCTCGACTTCATCCTCGTATGTTCGGGAGACCGTCGTCTAGCAGGAATTTTCGTCATCTTAGCTAGGATCTGGCTAAGGTAGCGTCCCGCTGGGCTTGAGCTCTCCAGCCTGCGTACGAGAACCATTGATAGGGAAATTGACATGATGGATATTTCTTTTGACGCACAAACATGTCTCTGGTAAGGATATAATCATACGGTTTCGTCGCATCTTTCGTCCGAGCTGGTGCATGCTAATCATCTTAACAAAAAGAACCAAAGCACCATTTGACCGCTAGCCATGGTACTCTGAAGATCCCACTACTAGCCAGTCTTAAGATGTGGGTCCAGCTCTGCCGTGTCCAGTCTGGGCTGCAGAAGAATGCAGTACATCGCTCCCATTCTTCTCTCGCCCGTTCGGGCCATCTCTGGGCATGAATATCATTGACAATAGAAACACTACTGTGAGAAGCACGGCAGCGGCCACCCCGAGTCCCAAAACACCTAGGAATATCAACTTGACTTCTTCGGGGAGCATCTTGTGAAGGAGCGTCACGGGCAGAAAGATGAGGCCTAGGACTAGAAACAAGGGAATGAGACCGTATGGCACGATGATCGCCGCAGGCAGGGCCACGATAGATGCGCAGATAGCCATGAGAACCACGTTTGCGAGGCACAGGTAGACTCTGCGACAAGCATGCAAGAGCAGGCCACCAAGTGGCAGATGTTCGAACTCCACGAACAGGAAGTCATCCCTTCCGAAGGCCTCTTATGAGCGAAAGCTCTCCCAACGAGAAGGCCGCGCTTGTGGTAAGTGATGGAACAGTAGTACATGTCTCTGAGGAGAGCAATCGTAGTCCAGCTCGGCAGGAATGGCGCATTCTGAAATCTCAAACGGAGAATGCCGCGCAGCTCGGTTGGCCATAAATCAAGATGGGCTCTGATCTTGGATCTGCGTCCGGATAAACTGAGCTCCAACTCTGCGTCAAAGTATGGCAACGTTCCGTCTCTCCTTAGCGGCAATACGAAGCACCGCCGTTCTGGCTTCCAAGTGCCGTGAGCGGATGTCAGCTCGATCTTGAGGTCGCATTTCGAGCTACAGAGGATGTTCACACGTTCGCGATCCAGAGCATTGCGCCGGAGCTCGTCATGGACCGGGTCGCGGAGCACACTGAACGTTTTGTATGGACAAGAACCGTATCCGTCGGCATTCACGAGCAGAGTCTCCAGGCGTGCATCAGCTGGGCCGAGGTCGACTGCGTAGAGATCGAGCCGCCGAGAATTTATCGAACGCAGTCGGAGGACCAACATTTTGTCGGGCTCAGACTCGAGGCCGCATCTCAATATCATTCGCCGTGTTTTATCATAATCAGCAGTTCTGCCGTCGCTGAGCAGTCTCGTCATGGTGCGGTGATATGCGTACAAAAGTTTCCTGAAATATGTCTCTTTCCTGCCAACAACCCTCTGACGAAAATTGATCTCATTAGTGACAGCTTGATAGCCACTTGAGACTCGCTCGTTGTACGTGATAATATTACCACAGCCTTTGAAGTCGTCTGGTGATCTGGCAAGCAGGCAGCATGTCGTATAATATCTGCTGATTTGGTGGGTCTCCCCGGCGACTGTGAACGCGAAAATTGAGTCGTCTGAGCCGGTGCGTAGAATTTCGTCCTGCAGCCTTTGGAATGCATTCGCACCCTCCCCATAGACAATCGGAATACTGACGCCCATCAGGCCGAGCAGCGAATACTGAACCATGGTCATCAGTGAACGTATATCTGAGTGGGGCACAAAGAATGAGCGGAAGGGATGTATGGGGCAGTGCATGGACAGCCTGTGCTCGGTTCGTGTCGAGCGACGGACATACCGCACGATCTTCAATCTTTGTACCTGCATGCAATCAGTGATCTCGCCATTCAGAAGGGCTAGATCTGCTTACTCGCGCGAGCTGACGCCCACGACATCTTTTGCGCTACACTAAAAGTACTCAAGGGTCGTCGATCTTTCCAAAGGGATTCGTGCACACTGGTCAATTCTGCAATTTCGGTAATGATGTCCTCAAGGTTGCATATGAACCGCCACGACTTGCTGTAGAAACGTAGGCGACGAGGAGCGATCATCTCTTGTAAAGTCCAGGCCCGTGTGAACCACGCGCAATTCTCGAAGGCCTCACGATCCCAGGTGTCCCATATGGATGACGTGTGATCTCCGAGCACTGAGGCCGAGGGATTCAACTCATGAGTCGTCAAAGTGTCTGCAATATCAGCCTCAATTGTGACTGAACAGGAGCCAATTGATCTGGTTTCTGGGTCGGGCATGTCGTGGAGGTAGACATAGCAAACCTCGGCCTCTTTGTACCACTGATACATTGAATTGATAGATTCTGTCAACTCCTGACTGCTGCTCTTGTCGATGCAGGCGGTATCTGCCCACACGTGTGCCAATCCGTCGGCGGCAGCTTGTTGGCGACACCATTGCAGCTTGTTCCAGCCTTGCTTGGATTTCAAATCATCCTTTTGATTCACGATATCGGCGTATCTCACTTCCTGTTCGTCCTCTGGCAGCCACCTATGGGACAAGATGGCATACTGATTGCTCTCGCCGTATGCGGTCTCGAGAATCAGTTCGTCGCCCTCGGCTCGCAGAAGTCTCATATTTTCGGTGTATATGGATATCAAACTCGGCGGGACTGAATGCTTGCTGTGTGTGCAGTCGTGCAGTGGAGCGGTGGAGCAGTAGCGAATGTTCTCAGGAAGTCCAAAGCAAGAGGTGCAAGGGCTCAGCCTTGTCCCTGCCGAGGGCGCTTAACAAGGCTGAGAAGGATGATCGATCTCGTGATGTCGTGCCCATCGCTTTCGTCGATCGGCGCAGCCACCGTATGCAAGATGCGGGAAAGGCTGAAATTCCAAGCTGTTCATGCTTTGAGGCTTGGGATCTTGCGACACGTTGCTGACATGTTCAAAGAGCATCGTGGTGTCCTTACGAATCGAGAACCGTAACTTTCATTAGTTCTACTTTCAGACTGTTGTGCGTTGTGTCACGAAGCTTGATGAAATGCAAGAGGTGGAGAGCGGCACCCTCTTTCCTCGAGGGCAGAAGAGTGTGGATGTGAGGACTCTCGGGATTAGATATATGATTTAGCATCGATTGATGGGCTCTGACTAAGGTTTTTGAGGAGTGAGTTGCGCCCCTATGAACATCAAATCATTGTCGTGACTGCCAGCAAGAATCATCTCAAGTACTGCTGCAGCGTCAACACTGTTCGAACGTAGGCGGGCGGATAGTAGATTGCATGGCTATTCTAAGGTAGCACAAAGCGAGTAAATACATAGCCCTTGATCCGTATCCTTCTGATTTCAAAGCAGTGCAGCGTAAGTGAATGTATTTCCAATCAATCTTACTTGATTTCCAATCGTTCTCATAAATCAAACACTTTCCTTACAAGTCCACACAAACACGAGCATCGTATCTCGTACATCGTTTCCAACGCTATCCCAGCAGAGTGCAACTCTCAAAATCTCGTTCGAATGCGGTACAAAAGCAATCTCCGCGTTGTTCCAGAGCCTATAGGGAAGTCCTAGCATCTCGTCACTTGCCGGACCAGTTTGAAGATCAAGATCTTAGCCGCCCAGGTCCGTTAAATATCGTGGCAGATAGCGACCTTAGTGATCACTGCCCCGACATTGAAAGCACACGTGTCGTATTTGGTTCCTTGTGCATCAACATAGATAACATAATGGTTTAGATCGTTCTTTCCGTTGGTGCTCCACTCTATATCATAATGGCGTTTGTTGGGTAATCTGTTGTAGACCATGTAATCGTATGGTTCGCCACTTATTGGGTTGAATAGCACTAGCGAATGGCCGTTCTCATCAAACCAGTCTCCCTTGTAGTTAGTCCTCGCGGTCACGCAACTGCCAGGAATCGGGTTTGAGGACTTCCAAGCACCGAATTCGGATTGTAGACATGAAAGCTTCTTGGTGCCTGGATCGATCACCAGAGCTCGAGATAGTGATGCAAGTGCCACAAAGCTAAGGCAAAGGCCAAATCTGGTAGGTGTACTGAACAATTGCATAGTGACAAGGGGCCTGAATAGTGTTCGACTGTATTGGGTACACAAAGAAGAGGAGATCTTGGAGACTGAAGTCGGCTCTTTAAGTACACGTCTTCTCCTGCGGGTAGAGAGAGGAGTAAGCATAGAAAATAATAGCACGAAGTACAGTCCATGTCTCGCGTCTCGCGGATCCATGTAAGCCAGTACGAATTGTCCTTTGCATACGGGGAACGGATCGCAGCGGATTGTGTTGGTTTCCGCGCATTTGCTTCTTTCGTAGCAGACGATCTAGACTACTCTTGCCCTCATCGCCAAAATTAGTTGTTAGCAAAAACAGCCCTAAGAGGTCGTCTAGCAAGTCGATATAGGGCCTAAGTATCTAGGTTTCGCAATCCTCGTATACACGCCTTTAGCTCGTCTGCCTCGAGCTTATAGTAATCACAACAACGCTCCGTCTGGTTCCATTCTTCTAGATAAGTGATCATCTTCGATATAATCAAGGCCAATGCTGGTCCTTCACATTCCCCCCGGTGGAGCGACGTTCCCGCAAGACGAACAGGTCATCGTCGCTCTCGATGTCATCCTCCTCCTGCTGGTGGACGTCCACCGCGTCTTTGGCTACCGCGGGACCCTTCTTCACCCGCTTCGAGCTGGCCCCGGCTTCTTCAGTGCGCTTCCACTTCGCTTTGGATGCAGGAGCAGTCTGGGCCGGTGCCGGCGCTGGCTGATGAAGCGGCCGGAGCTCTAGTCTGTCTTCGTTCAGACCGGGCCTATGCGCCTCCACCACTCGCCGACCATACTCCTCGACCTTCTTGCCGTGTACTAAGCTTTCGACATTATGCGAGATAATGTGCTGTTTCGTAGGGAGACGGCTCAGCCTCGTCTCAAAAAGCTCAAAGAGGCTGAGACCGCCATCTCGTGCGCGCCACATAGGTCTCTCAGCACAGCTATTGTATGCACGATGGGGGAAAGGGGAACATCCCGATTCGTCCACTCTCGAGGCTTGGTGTTCCTCAGCACATGGCGGTCGATTACTTTCAGCGCTGTGATCAGATTCGACACGCCTCAAAGACGAATCCTAGCGCCAGATGCTAGACGTGAGTAGCAGATAGGAAGAACGAGATGGAAGGGCAAATAGCAAGACTGAAGAGATGATGGAAGCGTAGAACTTGTGCAAAGAGCGGATGATTGAGCGCAGCGTTTGATTTGGACCTGAAGGCAGAGAGCGCGCATTGGTGGACGGATAGCCTCTGCCCTCGGTATCAACAGCGTTGCGCTGATGTCCATCGTCCGTCATGAGCCTTTGCTAGCTCACTCCGGCGCGCTCTTCCTCGGAAGACATTTCTCGTGTCTGATGTCCGACGATGTGCCCGCATTTCGTTGGCGCCGCTCTCCAATTGGTTGCGATCGGGTGTCTTTGACCTGCACGTTTGGTCTGCCTGCCGCAATGGATGGAGATGGAAACATCTTTCAGCATCGAGTCATGAAGCGGCGACGTAGAGCTGAGACGACGAGCAGTGCGTCGTCGGAGCATAATGGACCTGGTGTTGTATCCAGTCGGCGGCGGTCTGGTTCAAGGTGCTGGCGGAGTGTCATGGATCACCACGAGCAAGAACTTCGCGTCTGTATCTCCAGTCAGCATCTCGCAAGGCACCATTCCACATTCAATTGTATTTTCGCATACCCGGCACGATGACCACCTCATTCTTCTTCGTCCTCACACGCAACAGCTTCGCCTCGTCGTGTTCTCCATTCAAATCCTCAATCATCTCTCCCGCGCCCTGCACAAATTTGTACACCAGCCGCGCAACCTCTTCAGCCTTTCTAGTCCCTCTCTTCTTCACTCCATCATCTGCTCCATTCGAAGTCGGCGGACGCGCTTCCTCATCGGCGTTGTCTGCGTCGGTGACCAGTCCTGAAGAGCGCACGATAGCTCCAGTATCACGGGCGAGGATGAGGGTGCCTTGGACTCCGGGACGCTGCGACAGGCGCGACAAGAGAGCCTCCGTGTCGGCTGAGGGCGAGGGCTGCTGCGATGCCATATCTCAATCGTCCAACTGCAGCATTGTCGTTGTGTTGTGAAACAAGATGCCAGGGTCGCCGGGTGGGCAAGTGCAAGCGAGTTTCGGTTCGGGAAGATCATCCCGCAACTCTAAATCTGAAACTACTCTCGCTTCACTTCAAAACTACAGTTCGACTTGTGAAAGCAGGACTTCGCGAGCCAAGACAGATACCAGACGAAAGAGCGACATCGTACATGATGGGATCCTCGGCCAAAAAGAAGAAAGAGAAAAAAGCCGACTTCGCCAAACCCAAGCTCAAAGTCGGAAAAGCACGACCGAAAAATACAAATGCCACGGACACCAGCTTCTCAGCAAAATCCATCGTCTTGAAGCAGCAGTCTCTCAGCGAAGGTACTCGAGATGCTGCAGCACTCTTTCATCACAACTTGTCCCTTCTGAGCAGTCGGAACGAGACCCAAAGAAGAGATGCTCTGACCTATCTCATCACCGCAGTGGCAGCTGCACCGAGCGGGAATCTGCCAAAGCCAGCATCAGATGTACTGGTCAAAGTCAGCCCTCTGATTCTTGATGGAAACTCGGCGGTACGAGGACAAGTGCTGAAATTGCTGAAGCTTCTGCCAGCTGGGCAGCTCGGGAACCTGGAGCAGACCGTGCTCTACACACGAGCAGGGCTGTCACATCTCTCGAACGACATACGTCTGACAGCGCTTGACGTACTGGACTGGCTGCTGGAGACGAATGGTGAAGCAGTTGTCGGCCAGGCAGGAGGATGGGTAAAGACTCTACAGACTTTCCAGAACTTGCTTTCGTGGCAAGGGACGAGCAGTAGTGGAGTGGTTCAGAATGGGAACTGGTCGGCAACAAAGACGAAAACGAATCTTGGAAATAACAAACTTCTGGTGCATCAGCTATCGACGCTCGCGCACTTCATCAATGCTGGACTTGTACGGCCTCCACCAGATCTGAAAGCAGAAGCACGAAGAGCAGCGACTCTGTTTCCGTTGTGCCAGACAGACGCGCATCTGCTGTCAAAGAAGAGCAACGCTTTTGGTTATCTCAATCTATTCGGCGCGCCGCGGGATGTTGAGAGTGAAGTGTACGATGATCCGGAGGAGAGGATGAATGTGTTCCTGGAGCTGAACCTGCACGGGGCATTCCACTTTGGCGTGCAAGAGGCCAAAAGAGAGGGCGGGGAGGTGGGACGTGCTGCCAGCGCTGTTGACAAGGCGCTGAGGCTGGTGGAAGTGAGCTGAGCAGATTTGAAGGCTCCATGATGCATTCAGGATGACTTGACAGAAATGTCTCACCGCTGTTGCCCCACGAACACGAGAATGGGAACGCTGGCAAGTCTTCGCTGCGGAAGTCATGTCACGGAGATGAGGCTCGTTGTTGCAGAAGCAAGATTGATGTCTCTCAGTGTGAGGATAGGTCAGATCTTGACAGGATCGAGAAGGTCAAGACGTCGGTGGAGCCAGAGTCGTCGGCGTGAACGTAAGCGAAAGGTGGAATCGAGTATGCTCGTACTGACAGATTGCCTCAACGGACCCAACGACATCGGTAGAGGGCCACATTCATGAACATCGTGTGCTTAATTGGTCAAGGCGTTGGAGAAGCGGTGGGGCAAGCATAGACGTGCTGTGACCACCCGCGAGGTCCCCTGCTTTCGCGCGCTAGCGTGACATCCGCGTTTGCAGCAGCAACACCAACAATCGATGCCTATCGCGTCGACTTCCACTCAACGCATCACAAAGCAGACACGTCGCCCGCGGCACTCACATACGGGACACAGAACAGTCCGCCATGCCAGTCCTGCCTGACCTCGAGCGTAGCAGCAAGTACTTGAAATACCTGGACTGCCTCCAAATTCTTGCTTGCACCGATGAAGAACTTGCACTTCTCAAAGATGCAGTACTTTCGATCGGGATGAGAACCAACTTCGATGGCAAGTCACTCCTCGACCAGGACCTTCGAACATTTGACTCCTTTGGGCGGTATCGAAGGGAACTGTGGGCGGAAGTCGAGTGCAGCAACCCGCTATTTGCAGAGCTGCTCGCAGGCACACGCCACAAGTGCGATCCGAAAACGTGGTCCAAATATGTCGCCAAAGTCAAGGCGTCCATAATCATCAAAGCTGTGAAGCCGATGAAGGACAGGATATCCCATACCAGTCGAGCCACATCAATCACAAAGAAGCGCGGCAGTACATCCGAAGTGTTCGACCTTTACGACGACACGGAGCAAGAGGATGAGGACCTGGCGGGACTCTCAACCACGCTCGAGGCGGAAAGCGATGAACGCCCTGAAAAGAGAGCAAAGTTATCGTGGCGGATTCCGGATACGCCTGAGAGCTCCTCCTATGCTAGCAGGAACACCACCTCGCTTCGTAAGAGTGTTGATCCACCAGCAGAGAGCGAAGAGATGCCGAACGACCACCAGCATCCGTCCAACGAAATACTGCCGCCTCACGCCCAGACCTCCGAAGAATGCGCCGGCGACTTCGCAAACAAGATGATGACGCTCGTCAAACAGCATCTAGACCAGCGTACCGCGGATTTGGAGTTCACCTTCGAAGCTCGCGTAGCAGCACAAGTCACCTTGGAGCGAGCAAAAATCGCCGAGGAGCGCGCAGAGCTTGCAGAAGAGCGCAAAAATTTGGCTCGCATTGTAGAAGAGCAGGTGAGAGAAAGAGTCTCCGAAGAAGGGAAGGAATTGAAATCTGCCATCGTGGGAGAAGCTGAAGCTCAAATTGCTGCCGAGCGGAACGAGATTGGACTTCAGGTCGAGCGGCAAGTGCAAATGAGACTGCCGGAGGAGAGGATCAAATGGGAAGAGGCAGTTGCAAAGCAGCTGAAGAGCTTATTCTGATGCAGATGGCAGTGTTTTCCGCAAGGAAATGCCGAAACGCACGCACGTGCAAGCCAGAGTCAGCCAAGTGAAGGCAGACTGGAGGACTGAAGGCAACGGTACCTCACTGGCTATCTAGCTGCAATTGGAACTCTGATCAGATTGACACTGGTCTTGTAAGAAAGCATTCGCTGCACGACCTGCATCTGAAGGCATCAGTAACAATGAGGTTTCCCCATTGCACTCAAACGCGCCTTTGAAAACAATGCACCCTGCACCAAAATGATTGTGTTTGCATCTCGCGTGGTGCATAGCGCCATGTTCGCGTTTGCAGCTACAATTGCAACGACAAGCGCGTCGACTTTCACTCTCACTCATCAACATTGCAATACTACATTCCGCCATGTCGAGCTCACCACACGGCGCGGTGAAGCACACCGCATCGTCCCTTCCACCCTTCAAAGGCAAGGGGAACAGAGGCTGGCTCTCCAAGGCAGAATGCCAACAAGTTCTAGCTTGCGCCAATACGGAATACGACAAGCTTCGGCAGCAGATCAAGTTGGTCGGCCAGCAGCAAATCTTCGGGGGCAAAGCGCTGCTTCGCCAAAACTTGAATGATTTCGATCCAGATGGCGCTCACCGCGCGCGCCTTTGGGTTGAAGTCGAACGCAGCAGCCCACTCTTCGTTGAACTGTTCTCTGGCACTCGTCAGAACTGTGATTCCGCGACGTGGAACCAGTATCTCGGCAGAGTTAAATACAGCATGCTCAAAAACTTGAGCAAGAAATCAGAGAGCACGTACAGCGATGACTCTGAACTCACGGACACCACGCAGGGTACGACCTCGTCCGGCGGGAAGACGTCGTCGATCCCAAAGAAGCGATCCAGTGGATCTGAAGACTTCGACTTCGACTCCCACTCCAGGCCCTTAAGAAAGCGCTTCGAAACATTCAAAGTCAGAGATCGTGACGATACCCCTCCCGATCAGGACAATGATGTGTCTGCCGACGAAGCTATGTCCGACTCGGAGGATGTCATCGCTGTCGCTCCCAGGAAGTCAAAGTCGTTGAGAAAGCATTTCCAGGTGTCCATTGCGCCTTCTTCAAACGTTGTCGACTCCAGCCCGCTGCCCGGGAGCGCCGCTCTCTTCGCCGAGCCTGATGAGCTATCCATTGACAACCGGTACTCCTCTGTCGAGACCTCGGGCCGTCATGGCCAGCCCATCACACGAAGCGTGGGACTCGAGGTTCAGCAACTGTTCAACCAGCGTTTGGATGAACGCACAGCAGCACTGAGCCTCGCGTATGACGCGCGTCTGACACAACAACTCGCGGCAGAGCGCGAGAGACTGGGCGCTATGTTCGAGGATGCCGTTCAGAGAACAGCCCTGCAAGAGATCCAGAAGCACGAATCTGCCCGTGAGAAGGAGGCTGAGGCTAAAATTGCTGCTTGCAAGAAGATATACGAGTCTATAATCAGCGAGAAGGAGGCTGAGCTTGCTGTGGAGAAGACGAAACTCGAGTCTATCAACGAGGAAGTGGAAGCTCACATCGCTGCTCTGAAATCGAAGTACGAATCCGTCATCGAGGAAAAGGAAGCTCAAATCGCTGCAGTGCACAAGATGTGCGAAGCGGTCATTGAGGAAAAGGAAGTTCAGCTTGCTGCTGAGAAAACGCAGTACCAAGCTGATATCAAGGCGGAAGCTGAAGCTCAGATGGCCATCGAGAGACGGCAGATCGACTCTGTGGTGGAGAAGAGAGTGCAGGAACACAAGGTCAGAATGACAGAGTTCTTGCAAAGCATGTAAAGACGCCGTGAAGCAAGTGCCAGCGATGATGGCCTTGTTGTCAGGTGCAGCGCCGCAGTCACACTGTCGTCACTCAAACATTTGGCAGTGACCACCTTGTGGTGAAGGAAGCGACTTGGAAGCGGAGGCGTCTCGCTGTTGCTGCTACGTCCTTTGTTGACGACCTTGTACATACAAACTCGGATGAGATAGCAGCACTCAACAGCAAACTCGATCAAAACAGCATTCTGTAAGTCAGAAGTGTGCTTCGTGAACAGCGCCTCTCAAGCTGCCTGTTCTTCCACCGCTGTCACCAGCCTTCACACCCAGCGCGCCCACCGCACTCTCCACATCCTTCTCTCCGCTCCGAAGTGATCACAATGCCCGCTAAGCATCATCGTTCCAGATCGAAACATTACTACCCGTACGACACAGCCTCCCTCGCAACGAAAGCCTCAGCCATCACCATGAATCCCAGCAACTTCAGCAAGGACGCAATCTCCTGGTTGCCCGATCAGATGAAGTCATGCGACCTTTGCAATCAATGGTTCAGAGTGGCCGAGGACATCAGCCAACACAAATGCGTGCCCAAAACCAACGAGCCAGAGATCGAAATCAAGATCAAGCAAGAGCCCGTCGAGGCGGGCAGCTCCGAGAGTCCGCCAGTCAGCCCAGCCAACCCAGTCACCAGTCCTACATCCTCAGAGCGCCCAAGTCGCAGAGACAGAGTACAGGGCTTCGAAGCCCTTGCCGACTCACCCACCACGCATATCAACGGAGAAGAAGGTACAAGCGAGGACTCCAACCCAGAAGGAATCACAGACACTGAAGACTGGACTACAGATTACCCATCCCGACTTTACAGCCCAGGTGGAGCTCCTTTACCATCACAACGCACTGGAAGACGTGCACCACCAGCATCAGGACCTTCTTCCGGACGAGGAAAGCGACCAAGTCCAAGCTCGGATCCAAACTTCTTCAAAAGACATCGTCCTTCTGCAGGATCTCCTTTCGCTCCTGGTACCCCACAAAGGACTGGACGTCGTGGGCCAGGAGGAGCCTCTCGACCATCGCTTGACAGCAACGCCGCGGCGGCTTCATCGCCAAACTCTCCTGCCTGGCGACAAGCCCCGGAAGTGGAAATGGCTCAAGCAGTCTCGCGCATGGTTCAATCTAGGGTGGATGTCGTAAATCACAACGAGCGCCTGCGTCTTGAGCAGCTCATTACCAGCAAGTTCGAGGAATATCGTCAGAACGAAGCGACTCGGTTCCATGCCACCCTTGTTGCGAAGTGGAGGGCAAATTATGAGCAGGTGAGAGAATCTGAGCTCTGCATGAATTCTACTGTTCCCCTTGGACTGGGAGAGCTGATGTTTGACTCTGCAGACTGTGACCGAATTGACGGATGAGAGATTCAATCATCGCTGGGAGGAAATGAATGATGGGTTCAAGATGACCGGTCCAATCCTCAAGATTGTGAGAGAGGCGGTCGACCAGAGATTCAATGAGCGCGTGAAGAAATTGGGTGACAAGCGAGGATCGGAACAAGGTCGAGGCGAGGTGCAGGACGAGGTCAAGGATGAGATCCAGAGGAGGCTGAAGATGCATGAAAGAAATCCGATCTTGGAGCAGCTGATTGGGACTCAGCCCATCAAGAAGAAGTCGGTCGAGGGTGGGGCGACGAGTGTTTCCAAGGACGAGGATGATGAGCCTGTTGAGCGCGGTCGCAGCGAGAAATGAGCCTGTGATAGATGAGGGCGAAGAGTTGCTGATTTCGCAGAATGACATCGAGGGATGGGAAGAGGACTTGTTGAGAAAGGCCAGTTGTTGGGAGCTGATGCACGCACAGGTAGTATTATTATTGCTAGGCTGAATTGAGTCGTTCGATACGTTACCATTCTCTCCATTACGAGGCCCAGCTTCATCACACTGGAAGACGTCTGTCTGAGACGATGGCAGTGCACGATCGATTCAGCACAGACAGGTGCGAGAATGCGATATGCGAAGTGGCGCCGGATTGGTGTTGCGACACAGACCGTGTCTTATCGCGGACGTTGGTTGTCAAGACAGGACGGCGGAGCAGACTCCTTGACCGCTTCAGACGGCGCTCTCGTACAACTCGGCTTGCGTGATGCCGGTGTGCTGACGAGGTGCGCGGCAGACGTGGCGGGCAAGAGCTCTCAGCTGAGGATGATGAGGCTATCCTGGGAAGCAGCAGCATCACGTTGGCAGTGCATTACAGTATTGTGCGAAAGATGCAACAAAGTGGTCAGCACGGCGCAGGAAGCCCAGCCTCGGATCGCGCCGAACTGGGCCACTGCCTGTTCTCAATGCACTTCTCGTGCGGCCGTAGTCGGGAGAGGCGAGAAGCCGGATCATCCACTTGAGGGACGGCGAGAGGCAGCAGGATTTCGCAGCTCCTCATACGCGATGATGCTGGGAGAGTGCAAGAAAGAGAGCTGCGTTGTCGCAATGGCAATGGCTGTGCAGGCTGCTATTTTGTGCTGCAGTAGTCGGGTGGCGGCGAAGCTTAGGGTTGCCTTAGCGCCGTCGCGAGCAAGGGTGAAACGCGAACCCTGAATTGAATGCAGCAGCAGAACAGCAACAACTAGTTACACACGCCTGCGCCCACTCTCCTTCTTCCATACCCTTCGCGACTTCGACAACGAAGAGGCTCGAACCCGCCTCGTCTGCACATCGCTTTCCATTTCCATTGTCCGAGAGCCAGCGCGAGCAGCAGCATTCCACGGGACGGAAGGACAGGCAACCGCGAGCGGGCTCAGGAGTCGACCACCGGACTGCCACCACGCACGCCAGCGGCACACAGAGTCAGGCGCCAGGAATTCGCATCAGCATGGCTGTGAGTAAGCACTTCATCATGTGCAGCAGGATGGCGGGGCGCGAACAAAACAACATATCACCACCACCCAGGCACCCGTTGTCTTGTTGTTGTGCTTCCCACCTCCCACGCTGCCACTCCAAGCCATTGACGAGCGAGAACGTGCACTGACAGCGACATGGCGACACAGTACAACAACACATATGGCGGCGGTGGCTACGGCCAAGCCAACCCATACGATACCGATAGCAGCGGCTATGGCCAGCCTCCTCCAGCCTACGGCGGCGGCGTCGAAATGCAACCCCTCGCACACAATGGCGCTCCGTACTCGAACGAACAACCCCAACGCGACCCCAACCAGATCCTGAACGATTGTCGCGCCGTCGGCCGAGCCATTGACGACCTCGAGAGTCGCTTGGGAGAACTCCAGAGACTACAGCGATCCTTCATCTCGAGCGCCGGCGTCTCTAACAAAGATGTCGATGCTCTCAGCGCAGACATCATGTCGGGATACCGTGGATTGGCAGATCGCGTGAAGCGCATCAAAGGACAACCAGATGCAGGCAACCCACGAAACAAGCCACAAGTCGATGCGCTCGACCGGAGGATACGAAAGGCCATTCAGTCTTACCAGCAGACCGAAGCCGCATTCCGCAAGGAGGTGCAAGAGCAGCAACGTCGACAATATCTCATCGTGAAGCCCGATGCGTCAGAGGCGGAGATTCGCGAGGCAACAGAGGCGGGCGGGGATACACAAATTTTTCAGCAGGCTCTCATGCAATCGGATCGCAGAGGTCAGGCCAACAGCACATTGCGCAATGTGCAACAGCGACACGATGCCATTCAACAGATTGAGAGGACCATGATCGAATTGCAACAACTGTTCCAAGATTTGGATGCTATTGTTGTCCAGCAAGAAGCTGCCGTTATGGATATTGAGACCAAGGCTGAGGAGACCTATACTCACATCGAGGCGGGCAATGTACATCTGGACAAGGGTGTCAGCAGTGCTCGTGCCGCGCGGAAGAAGAAGTGGATTTGCTTGGGTATTTGTGGTGAGTACCAATCCGTTCTGCTCGTCTTTCTTTTCATGCCATGCTGACTCCGCTCGCAGTCGCCATCATTCTCGTCATCGTCCTCATCATTGTCATCTACGGAGCCACGCAAGGGTGGTTCAAGAGCGACAACAACAACAATAACAACAACACGACCAATGCATAGACTCCCGGGGATATGAGCTGGGCTCATTCATCATCAGATTGGACATGGGACGGCGTGTAAAATTACTTTTCCAGTTTCCTTTTGTGTTTGCGTGTGTGCGAGATACCAGAGTACGCCTTTTTCTCTTTTTTCCCTCTGATCATTTCTCCTTGATGTCATGAGATGAATAGAGCTGCGTACTACTACTATAACAACAGAACAGAACAGAATAGTGTGTAATGCAGGGACGGGTTGAGTCCTGAGAAAAGTGTTTGTTTGCGAAGATGAACTTATTTCGTGTGTATTGATTGGAACTGGTTCTGTTGTTGATGACACTGCGCTGCCTCCGGTGCATGGGTTGTTATAGGAGGATGAAATTGGAAGTTAGGAGGCTGCGTATGGCTAAGACAGTAAGTGGTCTTCTAACGTTAGCGAGAGCATAAGGTGCTAAAGCCGCTATACTGACTTACTGAGCTGTCCAGCCGTGAAACAGACAACGAAGTCGCTGCGCTGCGATGAAGCGCTGCAGTGATTTCAGTACCTTAGATGAGCAGTGTTACGGAAGCCACGCTTGAGGCTTGGCTTGCCCTCCACCTTCTCTGATAGCGTAGATGGCCTCCTGCAATGACACACACACAAGAGACAACTGGTTCCGTATGCAAGCACTGTGCTTTTGACCTCGCTCGACGAGCCTTCGATTGCAGCGCACCGCTGTTCTACTGCTCTTGACCTCATTTGACTTTTGATAGGTCAATCGCATAGCCGCCCTCATTCGACGAGACTTTGAGTGCAGTGCACCGCTGTTCTACGAGTCTACGACGAACACTGCTTGGAATGTTGCTAGGATTGCTAATGGGTCTAACCGCTTCGATGTATTATAGAGGCATTGCAGGGAGGAGCGTTTCGATGTTGGCACGGCTAAAAAATGTCTACAATTAGTGATCTGTGATACGTACATACTCTACGCTATGAGCCTATGACAGTCCGAGAGGTTCAAGTTCTTCCCCGGGAAATGATGTCTGGCTACATGGAACAGCCATGTCATTGGGGAGCTCTCTCCGCAGTCGGATGGCACGGATTTGCGACATGAGCACTATCGCGATATTGATATTAATTTGGACTCAGTTCCAGTGTTCCAGCTGGAACCTTTGCTTCAAGATGCAACATAAGCTGTTGCTATACTACACATAAGCGCAATGACTATCTTACCAGCTCTTGAGCCAGCGACCGCCTTGGCCATCGCAATCATCGCACTTTCCCTGCTACTCATCTCCTCCTACCTCACCACGAATGACTGGACTCACTCGATCCCTCGAGCGCCGCAAGCACCCATATGGTGCCGTTTCTTCACCGAACCACACCCAGACCAGGAGAAAGCATGGGCAGACAGCGTCCCCAATTCCGGTCTACTCCTCTATCGAGGCATTTTCAACAAGCCCAAAATTCTGCTCACCACTCCAGCAGCCATTCAAGAAGTCTACCAAAGAGGAGCGTACTCGAGATACAAGAAAGAGACCATGTCCATTAAAACCATATCCTCGCTTCTAGGTGACGGGCTCGTGTCGGCCGTAGGCGAAGCCCACCAGATCCAACGTAAACTTCTCCAACCAATGTTCAACCGCCGACACATCAAGACTCAGTATCCGCTCTTCTGGGCCAAAACCCAAGAACTTGTCAATATATTGCACAAGGCAGCAGCGAAGAGCGAAGATGGCGACAGCGGAGTCGAAATTTCCGAACTCATCAATCGCACTACGCTGGACATTGTCGGACGAGCAGGTTTTGGCCTCGATTTCGACTGTCTCGCAAGCCCGAACAATGATCTTTGGAAAGAATACGCTGCTGTCTTCCGAGGCGAAGGAAATGGGGCGAGAGCGGGACTAGTATGGACAATGCTCGCGCACCTTTTGCCCGGGAAACTCGTCGAGAAGTTTCCGACGAAAAGAAATGAGCAGACTACCAAAGCGGTGGAGGTGGTACGGCGACGAATAGGAGGTGTAATTGCGAAGAAACAAGCTCAAATCCTCGCGTCGGGAAGGAAAGACAGTATAATTGATCGAGGCGAGGAGGAGGTAGCTTCGAATCTGTCAAAGGCTGCTACAGGAGAAGGACATAACGACATCATCTCCGCCTGTATTCGTGAAGGTGGCATCACGGATTTCGAAATGCTAGTAAATCAAGCACTGGGAATCTTCGGAGCAGGCCACGAAACCATCGCTCAAACGATATGTCTGGCAATCTTTGAGCTGAGCAAAGACAAGACGCTTCAAACTCGTGTCCGCGCAGAAATCAAGGAGCATATCCAATCGAAAGAGGACTCCTCCTCTCTCGCAGCCACTCATCTAGACCTCATCGCCACCCTCCCACTCCTCAACACAATCTGCAACGAAACCCTCCGCCTCCACCCTATCATCCCCGCCCTAGCCCGCGAGCCAACGACAGAGGTGAGCCTCCTCGGCCACCGGATCCCCAAAGGCACCGTCCTCATGCTCGCCCAAAAAGTCTTCAACCATAACCCCTCCTTATGGTCCCAAGAGCCATGCCAATTTCTCCCCTTCCGCTGGATTTCCGACCCCACAGGAGGAGCAAAAGAGCGGCTAGCATTTATGACATTCGGAGAAGGACCGACGATGTGCATCGGAGAAAAAATGGCACGAGCAGAAATGGCAATTGTGTTGGCGGGTTTGATAAGGGAGTTTGAGATGGAGTATGTAGGGCAGGGAAGTGATGGGAAGAGGCAGGAGTTGGAGTTTGATTGGGGCGTTGTGTTGATGATTAAGGGAGGGTTGTGGGTCAGATTGAAGCCAGTCGTTTCGTAGGATTTGCGATATGTCGCGAATGAAGACAGAAAAAAAGATCATCTCATCTGCAAGTTCATCTTACAAAAGTTTTGGCTTTGAATCGAGAAAGTCATCGATGCAAATGACGAAACGATCTCTCCAGCTCTCCTCTCTTATCCAGGCACCCGCCAATGTGAAGGATGATGATCATCAACCTGATGCGGTGCCCCCCAACTCTGCCACTTCTCCACCCACTTCCTCCTCGCCTCATAATTCTTACACTTCCTCGTACTAGCACTCATATCCGTAACATTCAATCCGTCTTCATTCGTAACAAATGGCCAAAGTTCCAAACTCGCCTCACACATAATCATTTTCCGCAAAGCATCCACACAATGCGATACGTGATCGATGATGGCTTGTTCTTGGCCCTCGGGAACGTTGAAAGATGTCATGTGGATGCTGCGGTAGTAGTCGTAGTTGAACCAGAGGGATTCGCGGAGGAGGTTGACGCAGTGGATGTAGTGTGTCATTGCTACGTCGGCGGAGTAGCCGCTGTAGAGGGCGTAGTCGCCGTCAGAGGGCGTGTAGCGGAGGTGTTTTCCTGGGATGAAGTTGAAGTCTGCGGCGTATTTGTCGGGGAGGAAGGCGGGTTGGTCTATGTTGATGATGGGTTTTGTGGTTAGCCAGACATTCATGGATTCGTTTGATGGGGGCCAGCAGGTCAGAGGCAGGCTTACAGAATGCTCCGATTTTGATCCATTCTTCTTCGACCTTGTCGCCGGCGACTGATACGGGCTGAGAGAATTTCGATGATGATAAGTGGACTGCTTCGAAGTCGTTGGGGTAGAGGCCGTCGTCTACTCCTTCGAAGAAGGGATCTGTCTCAAGTATTCAGTTGGACATATCTCTCCTTCACTGTCGCTGCAACCGAACTTACGTAGTTTAGATTCTCTGTCAAGCTGTGATGTAAGTTTCGAGTAGAGAGCTGCGCAGAGCAGCAAGGTGATGATGTTCATCGCTATTAAAATTCCTGTGATGAAACGCATTTTCCAAGTCGAAGGCTTCTTGTAATGATGCGGATCGTCATCTTCTTTCGACTCGCCATGTGCGAGTGGTGCTTCTTCTGCTTCATCACGGTAGACTGGTGAAGTAAGGCGGTGATATCCCATCTTCTGATCGCGATTATTCACTTCTTTGCTATAATCTTGACGGCGTTGTTACTTGGGAGGATGGGAGGCACTCGATGTGGAAGGCACGGGGAGCCAAGTTTGTAGGCTCCAAAACTTGGGGAAACTTCGATTCGGAAGAACTCTTTTTCTTCACCTACTTGTGCTTCAAATCCCAGCACCATCATCTTGCACCATGCCCGGATTGTCCATAAGCGACCATTCGGTCGGTGCGGGGTTGAAGACCTAAGTGCAGTCTAGGGCTCACTTGCAAGTCCTGGGGATGTCGGGGAAACTCCGCTGAAGAGCGGAGGCCCGTGGCCGAGTGCGAATCCATGCCGGCGGATTTCTGGGCGACAACCAGACATGTTTACCCGTGAAGAAGTCTTACCGAGTTCCTGGTCTATGCTCAAGTGATGCAGCGTTTTCTGGGGTCTCCACTCGCTGCTACATCTTTGGCGCATCGATCCTACCTTCCTTTCCGTGTGAAGTGCAATGCCGAATCTATTCCCACACGGCTGCACGACGGAACAGCGTTACACTCAACACCATCGCTTGTTCTTCCAGCTGGGCTCGTCTCGGATCCACTGGTCAGACTCGCTGGCGCGGCGGTTGTCCTCGGGCGTATGTCACGGCGAAACATGTTTAGTTCTGGCAGTAGTCAACAAGCGTACATGCTAACTGGTACATGATGCTGCACCATTAGTCCTTAGAGTGACCCAGATCTTGGGTCACTGGAAAGTACGATGTCTATGACCTTCGACACGTCTCCAGCTCGGCAGTCATGTCCTAGAGACTGGAGTAACCCCATGGTTGTCGTTAGTGGTTCTAGGGCTTGAAATACGCACTGGTGTGCTTGTGCCCCAGTGCATAGGAGCAAGTGGCAATTCACTCGAAGAATCCAGGCTTTTCTCGACTGGTGTTTGGTATTTCTGGCCGTCGTGGTAGTTGTCACACTAGATACAGTACTCTACACCGCTCCGGAGGAATGAGGATCCGTGATCTTTGGGTGCTTCCCGGGCCTCGTCGCCCATTTCACTCGGTCTTTCGCTACCATCGCGTGGACTTGTCACAAGACCAAGAGCCGGTTTGGCGCGATCAGTTGAGGCAGGCGACGAGTCTAGTAGAAGGCGTTAGTCGACTCAGGACCCGTCACTAGCTGGAACAGCGGATCAGGTACTGCATGACGGGGCAGAAGGCTGGAACATGAAGCAGGGCCATGACCAAGCGTGTCTGAGCAGACGAAGTCAGAAATAGTATGTATCTCCGAGAAGTGGTCACTCCAGAGCCGTGAGAGCCAGCAAAGCTGTGGAAACACATCTATAAAAGAGAGCACCTCCTTCTGCTAAGACCATCGTTCTTGCAAGCTCCATTATCATATCTCAAACACAACACGCCAGCACCCCATACAAGTCGCTACCATGAAGACTCAAACCCTCCTCTTGACTATGGCCGCAGCTGGCGCCATGGCAGCGCCCGTTGAGCGTAAGTTGCCCCCGCTTTATGTGCAACCAAAATTTCGTAAGAGTACATCCAACTAACGTGATTGCAGTGAAGCGCGAGGCGCAGAACCCATTCAATCCGAACTACATTTCTCCTCACTACCAGGAGAAGCGTGAGGCTCAGAACCCCTTCAACCCAAACTACATCTCGCCTCACTACCAGGAGAAGGAGAAGCGTGAGGCTCAGAATCCATTCAATCCGAACTACATTTCGCCTCACTACCAGGAGAAGGAGAAGCGTGAGGCTCAGAATCCATTCAACCCAAACTACATCTCTCCTCACTACCAGGAGAAGGAGAAGCGTGAGGCTCAGAATCCATTCAACCCAAACTACATCTCTCCTCACTACCAGGAGAAGGAGAAGCGTGAGGCTCAGAATCCATTCAACCCAAACTACATTTCGCCTCACTACCAGGAGAAGGAGAAGCGTGAGGCTCAAAACCCTTTCAATCCGAACTACATTTCGCCTCACTACCAGGAGAAGGAGAAGCGTGAGGCTCAAAACCCATTCAACCCAAACTACATCTCGCCACACTACCAGGAGAAGCGTGAGGCAGAGGCAGAGCCACAAAACCCTTTCAACCCAAACTACATCTCCCCACACTACCAGGAGAAGCGGGAGGACTAGAGATCATGCATCTGAAATTATATGACTCTCCGCTATAGGTCATCCGAGAGCAAGGGTTTCTTCCTCCATTTAATCTCTAACCGCAGCATCGTAGGAAAGAAAAGTGAACGGGCTTTCAGCTGGCTTCAAGAGACCGGGGATGTATGCAGACAAGTTCCGCGTCTGGGAAATGAACGTGGATGTGTACATAGCTATCTATACTTGAGGTTTGCAGAAATTCAGTCCTTGTTGTCAGTACCACTCCAGTTCCATATCTTTCAAAAGTGCATGAGGGATCCTTCAACAGTGGTTGCGTAGTGTATCGGCGACTATAGCGACATTCAACCAAGTCCCTTTGGGCGATCTTTGGTCTCGTGCAGTTTGATCCACAGATGATTTACAAGTTCCAAGATCACGCAGTTGGGTCTTGGCCAGCGTCCAGCCAAGCAGTACCTTTGCAGTGAAAGGGCCATCGATCAGCGTTTACGAAAGGCACGCCACACGTCTCATGCTTGGGCTTAGAACATGAAGTTCCGCCGCACTTCAATTACTAGGCCAAGCTCTGCTTAGTTTGCACTAAGCTTTCTGTCTTTTGCGCAAAACTACCAAAGTAGGACAGTTTCACCGTGCGTGTATGCGTAGTCTACTGGTCTGCCCACGAGCTACAAGGCAAGAGTAGCGTCAACGTAGCCACAAATGCGGGCCGATCGTGGCACGAGATATAGATTGATCTAGAAGCTGACAAGTCAATCAGGTCATCCTTCGTCCCCTGGTTGGTAGTAGTGTCGCACATCATGGCAAAGAACAGCATGACTCGAGAATTCGATGCTAGTCTGGTTTCACATTTGAATACGATCGGCAAGAGTACTGCCTAGCTTCTCCGTCTTTGGGAAAAGCGTCGGTTTCGTCCGACTTGCTCTGTGGACGTTCACGTACAGCCGCCTCCGACAGTTGGACTTCCAGAGTCCGTACCTCCATTTGCTCAGAGCAACAAGAGAGTCGAGATCGTATTGCTCGGCGAGTAAAACCATACCTGTAAGTAGAGGAACAGATTATACGTCTCATGATGGCGAGCACCCTTGCACTGTTCGAGCTTATTCAATGGAGAGACTCCTGATATCTATCGCGAGCGCCACTGTTCTTCTGATGTACCGCTGCTTGACCGGCGCGCGAGGCTTCGATGGCACAGACGTCGTTCTCGAGACTTGGTACTTCTGGTGTGCTGCTATGAGCTGACACCTACGCACGCCGTGCCACAGCTAGCAACCTCGTTCAGTTTGACAGTAAAACTTGCTCTCGAAGACGCTCATCGTTTGATCTTGGTGTTGGGCGGGTCCGCATGTACCAGAGCGTGATTCTCCAAACAAAACCTCGCAAGGGAATCATGTATGCCGAGCAATGTATTTTGAAAAGCTCCGGTTGCGTGTGCAGAACATTTGAGAAGCTCCTTCGGGACAGAAATCAATACTTTTTTGATTTGTGAATGCTTGGAAGACATATTGCTCGGACCTCATGTGGTCAAAGAACACTTAGAAGGCTGTCTTCAGCGGTCAGCGCACCATCGTCGTTGGAATCGTGGATCTGCGAAGCAGAAGCGTGAAGGCCAGCTTCAAAAGAACGCGATTCTGTCAAAGTGACCGATCTGCGCGCATTTTGGAGCACAAGACTGATGACAACAAGGCAGGCACAGGGACGTCAAGGTGAAGACCTTAGTTCCGTATTGAACGAGAGCTATCACAAAAGCTGGCGAATCACGATTCGGCGTGATGCCGTGCTGTTGATCAAATTGCTCGGCTTCGACTTTCGCTCACTCCATGCCCGTGCTCTGTATCTCCTGATAGAAT
The DNA here is from genome assembly GCA_029490675.1 of Cercospora nicotianae. Lineage (NCBI taxonomy): Eukaryota > Fungi > Ascomycota > Dothideomycetes > Mycosphaerellales > Mycosphaerellaceae > Cercospora > Cercospora nicotianae. The sequence goes on from JANQAT010000002.1 coordinate 82,640, forward strand.
GCTTGCGAGAAGGCTTCTGGAGACTCGTAGTCTGTGCCTTGACAGCTTCTTCCGAGACCGGTTTCCGCACCACTGCCACGAGCTTTTTCAGCAGATGAGCCACTTGGACAAACAGAAAACAACCAGCGGCCAGAGAGCCATGATGCCAATTGGCAGAGCGGCCAGGACTTTGCAGACTCGCATGCTGGACATGCACTTCCAGCGCACTCAGATAGGCCGCATCATCATCCTTTGTCTTCCCTGCAGCTGAAGTCCTCAGCAATGCTCGCTTGAGGCAAGGAGGTAGATCGAAGGCATAATTCCAAGCTCCTTTCCATGCGCATCTAATGCTCGGCAAGGCCAGAGCATGCAGCGCCAGATCCGGCCTTCATGAGATGCAGCCGATCTGCTCGCACATGAAACCTCACGTCTTTGCGATCGCAGCTTGAGAATTTGTGGCGGCTTTGCAGACCTGGAGAAGTCTGCGTCGAAAAGTAATCAAGATATGCACCCCTGTTCATCTGAACCGATTGAGACGCGCTCCCTCGCATCCCATTCGTCACAAGCGCCGCAGCTTCTCCACTTCCCCGTCCCCACGCCCATTCTCCATTCGCGATTGCACCTGCAATCAACTGCCGAACTTCCAACATCGAGGCATCCACTTGCCACCACACATATCCAGCCTGCCCGCATTTGTTGCGTCAACATGCACAGGTCAATTGTCTGCTTTGCTCGTCTGGACTTCTGGGCCATTTCTGGAACTCGGGCTGGGTGCGTGCTTGGCGGCTGACAGGTCATGGTTGGCACGTTCAGAAGCCTATTCCTTCGTACGAGGTGCGGAGTAGCATTTGCCGTTACAGGGAAAGCATTAGGAGAGAGAATGGAGAGGCCACTGGGCGTCTGCGAGGGGTCAGTGGCGTATCGCATTGACTTCTCTTATGATGGAGGGCTTCACTTCTCTTGATTGAGAGGTTTGCGTTTCGTTGCAAACGAGCCATATCAAAGACCAGATTCGATTCGGCGTCGCATTCAGTATGGCTGTGCTACGAGATGCCGGACATGACGAGCCTGTCATACTCGCAGCTTGTCGAATCCTACGCGCTTATTGGACACTGGTTCTGCCAGCGATATTGCTGCTACGATTCTTCTACTACAAGTATGCATCGCCATTGAGGAGATTTCCAGGTCCTTTTCTTGCTTCAGGGAGTCGTGCTTGGAAAGGTCAGTATCAGTAGCTTTGGTCTCTGTATGAGTCGATAACGTACCAGGAGCACTTTATTCTGATTCGTGAACCATATCTATAGTCCTTTCTACCTACTCCGGCCACACCGAAACCGACCACATTCGACTGCACGAGAAATATGGACCTGTCGTACGAATCGCACCCAATGAACTGAGCTTTTCCTCACCCAAGGCAGCGAGAAGTGTCTTAGCTGCTGGTTCAGGATTCCACAAAACGCAATTCTATGCAGTTTTCCCTCCTCCTGAGAACCCAGACATTTTCACTGAAACGCGTGAAGACGTGCATGCTGTGAAGAAGCGCTATGCTTCGGGTCCATACAGTATGGCGACCATGCACACTATGGCGGATGTCATCGAGAACGTGGAGCGAGACCTCACTTCACGTCTTGATAAGATCTGTCAGGATATGGAGAAGAGGGAAAGTTGCGATCTAGGAAATTGGCTCCACTACTTCGCCTTCGATGTGCTGGGTGAAATTGCTTTCTCGCGAAGATTTGGTTTCTTGGAAGCCGGCTTCGATGTTGAAAATGCGATCAAGACGATTGACGATATGCAATGGTATGATGGGTTGATTGGCCAGATTCCGGAGTGGGATTGGGTGTTTCGCAGGAATCCGCTTTGGAAATTGGTTCCTGGAGGAGGAGAGGGGCCCAAGAGGTTTTTGATTACGAGGATGGCGTTGCAGGCGATCGAGGAGAGAAAGAAAGTTGGTGGAGAGAAGGAGAGAAAGGATTTGTTGCAGAGGTTGATTGAGGCGCATGAGAAAGCCCCGGATGTGTTTCGAGATGGCGATGTTTTTGCTGTTGCTCATGGTGCGATGTGAGTGTGCAAATATCCAAGAACTGTCGAAGATGGATGTGACGGACTGACCTTGGTAATGCAGTTTCGCTGGATCCGACTCCACGGCTTCTACGATGCAGAGTTTCAGCTATCATGTCCTTCGTGATCCGGCTATATACACAAAGTTGAAGAAGGAACTCGAGGATGCAACTCAAGCAGGTCAGCTGTCCGAAATGCCGCAGTGGAACGAAGTTCAAGCTCTTCCGTACTTTCAGGCCTGTCTCAAGGAAGCCATGCGTGTCAGGCCCGCGGTAGGCTTGAATATCACTCGGCTCGTGCCTCCAGCTGGAGCAGAAATCGAAGGCCACAATCTTCCAGGAGGAACGCAAATTGCTCTGAACGGATGGGTCTTACATCGCGACCAAGAAATCTTCGGTGTAGACGCCTATCTCTTTCGCCCGGAAAGATGGCTAGACGGTGATGCGAAGACGATGGAAAGATATATGTTCCAGGTGAGTTTTCTTCAACCACGTCTCCTCTTCACGATTGTGCTAATCAGCGTGTAGTTTGGAGGAGGTGCGCATCTGTGCATCGGCAAGAATTTGGCTTTGCTGGAGATGAACAAGACTCTGCCGCTGCTTTTCCGCGACTATGAGTTCCAGCTTTTGCGACCCAACGAAGAGCTGAAGTACCACTCAACGTTCTTCGTGGTGCAGGAAGGCTTGGAGGTCAGAATATCGAAGAGAGGGAAACCGACTTCGTAATATTTCCGCAGTGCATTCGATCGAGGTCATCCAGATGCAGTTCGAGTAGCATCAAGTCCCAGCGATCAGTCATCGTCCGCATCTCAGTTTTGTGGATGTTTCTTCTTCCGGCCGGCATATGCTGATGCGTAATGCATCGAGGTTTGACGCCTTTGCCACACTCGACTTATGTGGTGCTCGTGGCTCCTTGTTATCGAGTGTCTCATCGATCAGCAGTTCGTGTTTTGATCAAGTGTTATGCGCACACAACGCAGTCAACTGTAGAAGATAGTTTCTGGGCGTCAATAAATTACGGCCGTCTCGGACCTGCTCTCGGACACATCGTCAAAAAAGCTCCAGGGTGGTCCACTTCCGCCGAAGCGGATCGTCACTCGGCTCCGATTTTCCCACGCTAAAGATGGAAGAACGGCCACTCAAAAGCTTGACATGCTTGGACTTACTGCTTCGCTCGTCTTAGTCGACGTCTCAATGACTCCACCCTATCCACTTCCTTTATCCTGCCGCGTGGTCGCTCTACATACCCGTGGCAACAGTCCTTCGGAGCAGCAGAACGGCATTTGAGAATGGAGGACTTTCACGCGGTACGTTGGACAAGTCTGGAGAAAGCGTGTGGGAGAATGTGGGGGAAGTGATCACTGTCTCGCCCCGATGTCTTTATGGGGAATCACGATGCCAGACGTCGCTGTGATTCTTAACCGAGCTTGAATTGGGCTATTTATACGGGACGCCGCAGCAGCGGCGAGCAGACTGGGATTTGCGAACGATTGCGACTCCTCTCTGCTGCTCCCCTTCCACGCACTATTGCTTTTTGCTTCTCTTTTTGACCGAGAATGATATCGTGTGGTGCCACTTCTGTTGCTTTCTTTGGACGTTGAATCGTTCTCAGCAGCGAAGGAGTGCTTGGCTGTTCTTTTCTTGGATTTTGCAGGTCGCTTTTCAGCGAAGAGACTGCTCACACTCCTCTCAAAACTCGTGTGTTGCCTGAGAAATCTCGTGGAAGTGAAATTGAAGCTGAACGAGAGCCGTGTCTTCAGCTTATAAGGCCGTGCCTCGAAATTTCTTACGAATTCGCTACAGCCTCCAGCAGCGATGACGGAACAGAAGCGTGCAGGCGACGAGAAGGACTTCGCGCCTGGAAATCTCACATCCAACGACCAAAAGCTTCAGATCCAGCCAGAGACTGCCAGCTCCGACATCGAAATCGGACAACGAGCCACAAATATCAGCCTCGGAGAAGCAGCATACCTCCCACAAGAACATCGCGACTATCTCCTCAGTCGCCATGGCACACTGGACCTCGACCCGATACCTTCAGCAGACCCGGCAGACCCTTACAATTGGCCCGAATGGAAGAAGCTGGCCAACTTGACCTGTGTTGCATTCCATGCCATGATGACAACCTTTATCGCAGCGGCCATCATCCCAGCATACGAGAACATCGCTGAAGAGTTCGAGACCTCGATCACGAGAGCTTCGTACTTGACCTCATTGCAGATTGCGATTCTGGGCTTTGCTCCACTATTCTGGAAACCGATCTCGAACCGTTATGGACGGAGACCTGTCTGGCTTATCAGTGCGATTGGATCGTTGCTTTTCAATGTTGGATGTGCTTTGTCGCATAGCTATGCTACTATGGCTGTGTGTCGTACATTTGTGTCGTTCTTCATCAGTCCTCCGGGTGGTATCGGAAGTGGAGTGGTGACGGAGACGTACTTCAAGAAGCAGAGAGCGCAGTTCATGGGTGTTTGGACTTTGCTTGTTACGCTGGGTGAGATTTAACCTTACCGCGTTTCCTCCCGGTTGAAGATGGCTAATACCAGATAGGTCCTCCTTTGGGTCCCTTCATCATGGGCTTCGTCGTTACTCAGACCGGAAATTACAGATGGATCTACTGGGTTCTGGCCATGATCAATGGAGCGCAATTCATCCTCGCTCTATTCTTACAGCCCGAGACCAGATACGTGCGAAAGGGTGTCACGCACGTTGGATCTGCATTCAAGCAGGAGTATCTTACCTTTGGCCGCATGGACCCCAACCCACTCAAGCTGTACGAGTTCATCCAGCCTCTGAGCTTATTCAAATATCCTTCCATCGTCATTCCTACAGTCGCGTACTCGATCGTCTTCGGCTTCTGCAGTGTTTTGCTCACAGTGGAAATACCGCAGCTCTTTGTGCCGAAATTCGGATTCAATGCTCAGCAGATCGGGCTCCAATTCCTTGGTATCATTATCGGAAGTATCGTCGGCGAACAGATTGGTGGACGTCTGAGCGATTTCTGGATGAACCACAAGGCCAAGAAGCTGGGATACCGGGCACCTCCGGCTGAGCACCGTCTCTGGCTGTCGTACATTGGCTTTGCCCTTGGCATGGTCGGTATCATCGTCTTCGGCGTCCGTTTCCAGCAGTCTGAGCAGGGTCACTGGAATGTAACGCCCATCATCGGCATCGCCATCGCAGCCGTCGGCGCCCAGATCATCGCTACTGTGTCGACAACATACGCTGTGGACTGCCACGTAGAGCACAGTGCGAGTATCGGAACCTTTATCAACTGCGTGCGATCCACGTGGGCTTTCATAGGACCATTCTGGTATCCTGATATGCTGGAGAGTCTGGGAGCATCAGCGAGTGGTGGTCTGATGGCGGGCTTGATCTTCTTGTGCAGTGTGCTTCCGGTGGCTGTTTTGCAGTGGAAGGGCAAGCAGTGGCGGCGGAAGAGGATTTCGAGCCCGCGGCCAGAACCTGTTGAGAAGGGTGCTGTTGAGGAGAAAACGAATGCCGACGAACTGTGAGGAATTTACAGTCCAATGGCACTCACTTGGATAGAATCTCAAGCTCGTGAATGAAAGATTGTGCATTTCCTTCCATCGAACCCTGTTGCAGGGACGGATAAAGTTTCAGCCGCCAAGCGGAACATCAGAAGACAATCGGCGAAATCGGAAATGATCCGCTTTCTGTTTTCGCTCCATTCCCGCCATCACACCACTTGCATCCTCTTCACCTCGCACAAGAGCCGCGCATCGGGTGATACACCATTAACCTCCGGCTGCCAGAAGAAGCCATTTCTTCCATACTTTGCGTCTGATTCGCAGCAATTACCGCAACGCTAGCTCATGTCTCCGAAAAGAGTTGCCGCGAGTCCTCCCGCTCGGGCCTGAAGACGCAAATCTGCAAACACTTTTCGCCTCATTGCCCGATATGTCGAACGACATTTGACCAAAACTTTGTTCACTGGCTTGCTGTATGGAAACGCTAACGGAAGACCTGGATTCGAGGCTTTGCCTGCCATTTCCGGTCGAGTTGGGACTGCCGCAAAGAATGAATTTGGCAGCTTGAGGCGTTTGTCCACTTTCTCCGAGAAGCGGAATCTTGATGGCCTCCCGTCATGATCAATATCAGACCATGGCTTGGCCCAGAAGCGTTTCGGCTCCATTGTCGGCATCGGCACTCGACAACTCGCGGTGTCCATTGGCTGGTATGCTGTTCGAACTAAGAGATGTCTTCGTGGGAGCATTCCGAAACCTTTTCCGACGCGGACATCGGTCGACATCTCAGGGGATGCATCGACAGATCTCCAGGTGATCAAGGCCAAGAACCTACCAACATATCACATGCCTGTGTAGGGTGCTGTGGCACTCATCCTCGACTTCTTTCTCCTTCACCCAGGAATTGTCCTACCCGCCCGAACTATTCGCTCCGTACTAATAACTGTGCTTGCTGATGACGAAAACTTCCAAACCGGAGCCGCTACCATCGTATGCAGGGAGTCCAAGACGGCAGTTCATGCTTCGTACACCAGACTGATGCAAAGCAGAGTTGGCGCATTGGACTTGGCAACGGACTTGAAAAACATGACTTTCGTGCTTCGCTTTCGACCGGCCAGAACTCGAATAACCTGGGAGTTGAGATGCATATCAGCGATGTCGCTTCAATTAGACCTGCGTCTGTTTCGTCGACCAAGTTGTGTCTTTCTCCAGGCGACGGTGATCGGTGTGCCGGCTCCATTCTGCTGTCTGCATTATAATGTTGAAGGGGCAACGCACTCGTGTCGCTCAACAGCAACCATCTTTGGCATGCAAATCCGGGTCGCAACAAAATTGATGAGTATCGTAGGTGAGCTCTTTCACGCAGCACTTTGCTGCGGGACCAAGTTGCTTCGAGCACTGCGCAGTGATGGCATCAGTACAGCTGATGCTTCGTGGGCCCCATGTCGGACCACGTTGGTTACTCACGAATGTTTTAGCGGGGTCGTCTTCCTTGCTGCAGGGGCGAGACTTCCAACGTGTGTATTCAGAGTTGCAGCAGCCTTCATCGCCTGTTGTACAGCAGTACGGCGCTCTCTTGTGATGGAGAGTGGAGACGGCGCAGCATGACTTCCAGAATGGGCACTTTGCGACTATTGTCAACGCTTGAGCAGGTCATGCCGGCCGGCGGATCTCACCTTCAACGACTTCCATTCGCCGTCCGTACAATCATCGACTTTCGCGTGAGGATATCGGAGAAGCTCCTTGGCCGTCGGATCAATCTGGGCGTAAGCTGAAGCTGTGAGCGCAGCGACTACGACAGCGAGAAGCTGCATGGCTTTTCAGAGCGAGTTGTCCTCGACTTTCAAAAGTCCTCGAACGGAGCGGTGGAAGTACTTTTGAAGAGGTGTCGCGATACTTTGATTGCAGCCTTGGCGATTCACCCTTGCTTCATCGATATGCGGGCTGTGTCCGATTCGGTCCCGCCTTGCTTCACAGATTGAAAGCATATCCTTGGCCTGGGGAAAGCATCTCCATTGTGGATTATTTGCGTCATGGACCTGCGCATGCTCGAGCCACTTTCATCAATCTTGATTGACCTACACTACTTTGGGGTTCAGCAACATTTATGTTGACAAAAAATTTGGTACTTTGGGTTTGGGCAGTACTCGTAGCTAAGCTCTCCACAGTACTCTACAAAGAGCTTCTTCGGCATGCATCAGCTTTCAAATATGTTGGACAAGTCTACTTCCCAACTCAGTCTCGAGCACTGCACATGATGCTGCGTCCTGAGTCCATAAGAGAACACAGGCCAGCTATGCCTTTTAGGGCTTTTCGCTATCCAGCAGCATATTTCGGCGAGCTTGACAACAGTAACCTTCATCGTCGATTCATTTTGCAGACTGCGACACATCTGACGCTCTCTGATACTGAGAGGTATAAAAATTATGAAACGAGCTAGAACGATATACCAGAGAGCAGCGATAAATCCATCTCAGACAATTCTACGAGAAGTCCATGGTATCATCGATCTAGCTACTCCAAGAACGTCGGCGGCAAGGGCGGGCCCCAGATGTGAAGATTGTCTGGGCCGGCAGCCATGCGGCCTACCGGAGTTGTCTCATCGACCAGATCCCCATCAGCATAGTGCTCGAGGACAAATCCAGAGGTGTCTCTCCTGCATTAATCGGGATTAGCGTTGTCGTATGACGTCTCGAGATACTTACCAATAGTCGAAGATTTGCGAGCCAAGTACATGTCGGCCCACTCCCCACTCCAGCTGGTAGCCTTTAGCCATCAGCCACTGGTGGCCCAGGGCCTGGATGTCCATATCGTGAACTTCGAAACTGGAATGGTGAACGTGGAATTTTGGACCTGTCCAAGTGTAAGTCTTTCTGATCATGACCTATTCTGTTATCTGCTCCTACCCTCAAAGAAAAAGAAAGTATGATGATCGACTTGCTCCATTTCGCGGTCGAGATGCAAGAAGGTTGTTATATCTCTGCCATCTGCATGCACAATGTCGCTCGGTTTCAAGTTGAACCGGGTCGTGTAGAACTCGAAAGCTGAGGCAAAGTCTGTGACGCAGCAGCCAAAGTGACCAAGTTTATGCACAGGCGCTGGTCCAGGTTGGAGGCGTTTAAATGCATTCACTGGACGATGTTTGGCGAAGGGGTAGTTCGATGGTAGCTCGGGGTAGTCGGCCAAGATACCTGTCTCGCGTTGTCCATAGACGAGATGGACCGGAAACTTGTCAACAGGGTCATAAAATGTTACGCGCTTTCCGCCACCCGGGGCATCGAGTTCATGTATTGACGTTGCGCCTGGAAGAGTCCGTGACGCCAATTCAAGATCTCTCAAACTCTCCACCACGAAACCTGCTCCTAGGAATGCGTTGCTGTCGGCTTTCGTGGCAGAATAGACAAAGGGCTCCGTTCCATAGCCACGATAGAAGAAGACTCCGTCGCGTTCTTCAACCTCTTGGAACCCAAAGTCGTCCAGAAATTGCCGTGTTTTCTCAATGTCGGCGTGAGCATAGTTGACATGCGCCAGTCGCACCAACTTGATCTTCTCTAGGGGTAGAGGTCCAGGCATGGCAGTCGTTTTGTGTGCGATTTGAACTTTCGAGTGATTGCATTGATTCAAAAAGCTGCGAAAGCAGACATGATTACACACGCCACAAGCTGAGTCTAGTAGTCCACCAGTCTAAACCGCCCGGTAGGAGCTATGGGTAGGTATTCGACCGAGCGCTCAGACGAACGCTCGGCCCATCCTGAAAAGGCTACGACAGCAAGTTGCCTCGACAGCGGGAGTACCTCGAGTGCCGCAGTACTAGCCGGGAATGATATTCCTCACGCGACATATACTTCCGGACAAACAGCTCGGTGTAACTCTGCGAGATAGCCCGCCCTACCACTGAACAGCATTTACACACCTCGTGATCTGGAGGAGCTTATGAACCGCATCGCCATAATTAACAAGATTGTCAGAGTAACGCCGAGTCGAGCCCAGTCGACTAAGTGCTCTGCACAACACACCTCTATTCCATGGAGACCTTGACGACCGACCTTCTGATCGTTGGGGCAGGACCAGCAGGTGCTAGTCTAGCATGCTTTCTGGCTTCTCATGGTCCGTCACGAACTTTCGAGCGAGATGCAAGATTGTACTTAGAAATATCGCAGGCCGTACAGGGATCATCGTGTCTGCGGCTTCGGGAACAGCAGACAGCCCGAGAGCTCACATCACAAACGCAGCAGCACTCGGTAAGTCGTAATCAGCTGGTCATGGATCCGCCTAACGCATGATCGAATACAGAGTGCTTTCGCGACATTGGTCTGGAGCGCAGCTGTATAGCTGCATCGAGTCATGGCGAGAACATGGAGCACACCAGGTGGTGTCGTAGCATGGCAGGGGAAGAATTCGCTCGGATCCATTCATGGGGCAACGATCCGAAACGTCAAGTATCGAAGCCTGTCACCCCCATGAGGCACTGAGATGACTAATTCAAGCGTAGGGGGACTATGCCGCTGCTAGTCCCTGCAGACATATAGATCTCCCACAGACTGAACTGGAACCAATTTTGACGCGGCGAGCGGCTCACGGAGGTTGGAAGTTGCGTTTTCATACCGATTTCGTGTCAATCAAGGAGGACGGCGGGGACTTTGTTGTTAGTGAACTTCGTGACAATGTCACTAACACTCCCTACCTTGTTCGAAGCCGCTTCCTGTTTGGCTGCGACGGGGCTAGAAGCCAAGTGCTTCGAGAACTGGGCCTTCCTTTGATCAAGAAACCAGGCCAAGGTTTAGCACTCAACGTACTAGTGAAGGCCGACTTATCCAACCTGATGAAGTATCGAAACGGCAATCTCCACTGGGTATTCGAACCTGAGGACGAGTATCCTGCGTGGGGTTGGGCTTGTATCGCTCGTATGGTTCGGCCGTGGGACGAATGGATGTTCATATTCCTGCCACGGCCTGGGGCTGATCCAAATGCACCTGAGATGGAAGCTACCTCTGATGAGCTTTTAGCTCAAGTCCACAAAGTTATTGGCGACAGTACCATCAAAGCCCAGATTTTCGACGTCAGCAAATGGCGTATCAACGAGGTTGTCGCGGAAACATATTCTCGGGGTAACGTGTAAGTGTTTCGACCCAGAACGCTCAACATCTTGGCTTACCATCCCAGATTCTGCTTGGGCGATGCTGTACATCGCCATCCGCCGTTCAATGGATTAGGCTCAAACACCTGCGTTCAAGACGCTTTCAACCTTGCGTGGAAGATGGCTTATGTCATGTCTGCCGCTGCTGGCCCCGAGCTCCTAGACACGTATTCCTTGGAGCGACAGCCAGTCGGAGCTGGCGTAGTCGAGCGTGCAAATCAAGGCTTGCGTGATCACTTGCCATGGATGAGTGCGATTGGTATGCTTGAAGAGGACGTCACGAAGAGGACTGAAATACTGAAAGAGTTTCGCATGGCGAACCAAGCTGGCCGTGAACGGAGAGAGAAGTGGCAGCAAGCAATAGGGTTGACCGCCAACGAATTTCATGGACTCGGAATCGAGATGAACCAGTTTTACACTTCGGCCGCAGTGTATCAAGAAGATGAGCCCTTGCCACCAGGTTCACCATCTGATCCGGTGCGCCAATACGTGATCAGCACATGCCCTGGAAAGCGGTTGCCTCATGCGTGGCTTAATAAGAAGGCTGTGGGTGCTCAGATTTCGACCATCGATCTTGCTGGACACGGTCAGTTCTGTCTTTTGACCGGGCCGGGAGGAGACCGCTGGAAACAGGCGGCTTTGGATTATTCGAAAGCATCCGGCGTTATCATTGAGTGTCACTCTATTGGATGGGACCAAGACTTCGAAGATGTCTACTTTGACTGGGCCCGTCTGAGGCAAGTTGGCGAGGATGGTTGCGTGCTGGTACGACCTGATCGTTTCATCGCTTGGAGGTCAGCAACATTGTTAGATGACTGTGCATCCAAACTTTCAGAGGTAATGCAACGTGTGCTGTCGAGATGATGAGCCGTTCATATTGGACTTTGTGACAGACATTGCCAATTAGATAGATGCCACCGTGCCATATAAGCTAAGAACGAGCCTGCAGCGAGCTAGTGAGCCCAGCATAGTGTTGGGTTTCTGATTTGCTTCTGAGTCTACGTGTCAAACACTCTCCGATCAGATTTCTATAGTTCTTCTTATGATTTGAATTGATTCTTCGGGTTAGGAGCCGGTCTCCATGGAGCCCTGTCAGCTTGATTCGAGGTCACACAGTGAAGTCCAAAACAAGACGCTGGACCCTTCTCGCAGATCGCGTGACTTGTTTTAACACAGTTGACCCCTCTCGGCTCCAGAAGTAAGCCATACCCCGCAGACTAAAGGAATGCAAAGTAGGCAAAAGGTCGCGGCTGGCGTTCGGTTACTGCTTGCATGGGGTATCTCAAACAGTAGATCGCAAATCGACCGAAAGATGGGGAAATTCGCCCGATGGTCAGCATACAAGAGAACTGTGCTCAATCTCCAAGCCGCAAGGACCATTGTTGACATTACGTGGTAGCAACGGAAACCAACAGCAGACCTAACCGCCGCAAACATGATTTTGAAAACAGTATTGGCGCTCGGTGCCTTGACATTCCTTTACCTCGTGTTCACGGTGGGAAAACGAGAGAAAGGCCTGCCTCCAGGTCAGTTTTATCAATCGACATCCATTTTACAGCTAGGCCTGATGACGATTTAGGCCCGCCAACGATCCCTCTTCTTGGTAATCTGCATCAGATACCAACGAAACGCACGCATCTGAAGTGCGTCTTATTGCCAGCTTGCCAAAGTCCGTGTTGCTACTGACGGGATACGGAACTAGATTTCGCGAATGGTCGAAGACATATGGATCAATTTTCTCTCTGAAGGTTGGCTCTGCCACTGCCATCGTCCTAACATCACCAGAGCTTGTGCGAAAATTACTCGATAAGAAGTCCAATCTGTACAACCATCGACCGAATTCGCACGTCGGTAATGGTATCATTGGAGGAGGAGACCACGTGCTTCTGATGCAGTACGGCAAGCAATGGCAGACATGTCGCAAATTGATCCATCAATACTTTATGGAAGCCATGGTCATGAAAACTCACATCCAACTGGTCAACGCGGAAGCGGTGCAAATGCTGCGCGATTTTATCGTCGAACCGGATGGACATATGAGACATCCCAAACGGTTCAGCAACAGCATAATCATGAGTCTTGGTGAGTCACGAAATGCTTCAGCCATAAGTATCGGGCCACTAATTTCTTCCAACAGTCTACGGAACTCGAACACCAACAATCGAGACTGCGCACATGAAAAAGCTGTACTCGCTCATGGAGAATTGGTCGAAGGTGATGGAGCCTGGCAATACTCCTCCTGTGGACGTCTTCCCTTGGCTGAAATGGGTGCCAGAACAGCTACTTGGTATGTGGCGTTCTCGTGCCCAAGACGTCAGCAATGAAATGAACAAACTCTACGATGAATGGCATCAATACGTCATTGACCGAAGGCAAGCATCTGGCAGCAGGGACTGCTTCGTTGACAGGTTGTTGGAGCAGGAAGAGAAGATCGATCTTGACAGGCACGCTCTCTACTTCCTCTGTGGTACAGTCATGGAGGGTGGTTCGGATACCACAAGCTCAATCATTATCGCATGCATTCATGCCATGACCAAGTGGCCTGCTGTCCTAAAAAAGGCGCAAGCACAGATTGACTCGGTTGTGGGAGAAGATCGGAGTCCAGTCTGGGAGGACTACGACAGTCTGCCGTACATTGCGGCGTGTGTGAAGGAGGCGATGCGATGGCGACCGGTCGTTCCACTCGCGTTCCCTCATTCCCTGGCTGAGGACGACATGCTCGACGGCATGTTGCTACCGAAAGGAAGTGACATCTTTATCAATGCGTTCGGAATGCAACACGACGAGATCCGTTTCCCCAATCCTGATGAGTTCGATCCTGACCATTACAAAGGGGTCACCAAACTTGCGCCCGAGCTGGCTGCGGGTGAGGCTGAGAACAGAGATCATTGGGGTTACGGTGCCGGTCGACGCATTTGCCCTGGGATTCATTTGGCCGAGCGAAATCTGTTCCTCGGCATCGCGAAGATACTGTGGGCACTCGACATTCAGCCTGGTCTCGATGCGGCTGGCAATGTGATCGAGCCGGACGTGAGTAATGAGACTGGATACGGCGCTGGGTTCTTGGTATGTGCCGAGCCGTATCCGGCGCGAATCGCCCCAAGGTCCGAAGCAAGGAAGCAAACTATCCTGCGGGAATTTGGAAGAGCCCAGGTCGAGGTCTTTTCAAAGTACGAAATGCCGAAAGATCAAATCGTTTGAGTTACGTAGTCAAGCTAGAGCCCTAAATCTAGCAAGTCTCACTCTATCCGTGCAGAATCTTGTGCCCTGAACGTTCGTCTCAATTGCGGGTCACTGCGTACGGAAGGAGCTGCTAGGCAATTAGACCGTCCGACTCGTTTACACCGGGAAAGTGCAACACTCGTACACAAAAGTGAGTCGGAGCCATGCTGATTGCAAATGACCATCCTGCCTCGCGCACTACTGTGGACTCCAAGACAGCAGACACCTGAGAGTTCGCTCCGAAATTGCGAAATGGCGTTTCGAAGGCTCATTCGCTTCATTGGAGTAGATGGGAATGCTCACTTCGGTGACGTTGACGACGCACCAGCAGCGATAGGGGAAGAGGCAGAGCTACTGGACGGAGATCTTGACGTTGGCCTCAAGCGGACTGGGCGCAGAGAAAAGATTGAAAAGGTACGATAAATCTTGTCTTATGCTGCTGTCGCCGTGCACTGACTCCTACCATAGCTTCTCTGCCCTCTACCGCACGTACCACAAGTAATATGCATTGGTCTGAATTACATGCAGCATGCTCGCGAAGCGAATGTAGGATGATTGTAGGACCTGTCAAGCAAGCAGTTGGCTGACGTTCGTAACCAAACAGTTAAAGATTCCCGTCTACCCTGTTGTGTTCACCAAGCCAGCAGACGCTTTGACTGGACCGAACGATGATGTACACATCCACGCCGACGCTCAAAGCCAGCTGGACTATGAAGGAGAGCTTACTGTTGTGATTGGTAGAGATGCGAAGAACATTTCAGAAGCGGACGCGCTGGACTACGTCCTTGGCTACTCGTGCGGCAACGACATATCTGCGCGCAACTTCCAAATCCCAGCGGACGTCTCTGGTGGCCAATTTGGCTATGCCAAATCTTTCGATGGGTTCGCACCAACGGGCCCTTGTATTCTCGCAGCCGACAAAGCCATAAATCCCCAGTCTCTGCAGCTCACGACACGTGTGAATGGTCAGGTGCGACAACAAACCAACACGTCGGATATGATATTCTCAGTCGCCAAGATTATCGCTCATTTGACTCGAGGCACGACGTTGAGGAAAGGCACCATCATCCAGACTGGTACTCCATCAGGTGTGGGGCTGTTCATGGAGCCAAAAGGGTTTCTCAAGGACGGTGATGTTGTTGAAGTAGAGGTTGAGGGTATCGGGGCTACGAGGAACACGATGGTGTTTGTTTAATGGTTCTCCTTGACGACGCGGGCGTCACTCGAAGAAAGTCTGTTGCCCGATACGGCCTAGGGCCGGCACAACTCAGCTCAGATTACTTGATTACCCCGCTGCGTAGACTCTCTTCGGATCTCCTCCTATCTCCCCGTTTGTTGTTTGTGCGGTCCTTCTCACATCGCAAAATGAGCTCGCCATCAACTCCTTGGACCTCGTCAAGTGCAAAAGTGCTATCATGCCACACTTGCAGGAAGTTCGTGCCCTTCATTCGTGTTGTTCATGAACGTGATTAACGTATCGTGCTAGGCGAAAGACAAAATGGTGGGTGGGCAGTTGAGCGGGCTGTCGATGCTAGGACGTATGCTGAGCGTGCAATGCAATGCTCCAGTGACCGCAAAGCTCCCACTTGTACGCCATGTAGCAAAGCAGCTCGAGCGTGCGAATACCCACGCCACCAACTGAAGCCCGGGCCAAAGCCTGGTAGGTAGGCTGTTGTTGCTGGCGGTCTTTGTGTTGTACGCTCCTGCTGACACGCGTAGGCCACAGGACGCCCGTAGGGAGGAGTCAGCGTCACTCTTTCGCCGCTCCATCACCACAATCGGTAGCGCCGCTCCACTCCACCTTCCACGACAATGGCCTTGGGGCGACCAGCTTACCGAGTAACGCTTCAGACGCAATGTCGTTCTCGGAGCTTACCTATCCATCTGAAGGAGTGACATCCCAGCAGGAAGCCACAGCTCAAGGACATCAGTGTCCCACGAAGGTCAATCGTATTCTCGGAATTGCCCTCGAGCACTTGGAAGTGACGCGAGAGCTGGGAAACGCACTGTAAGCGCAGTTCACGAGGAAATTGCTGCCGGCGTGCTGACAAGTCTAACCAGTCTATCATCATACTTCTCGAACATGACCGCATTTTCCTTGTTCAGCAGAGAAATATTGGATAATAGACTAGCTCGTACGAAGTCCATACTGGATGCAGAGGCTCTTCTGGCTTCCATCTTCTCCTTTGCCGCTAGGTTTGTGGCCACTCCGTCCGCACAGACACCCGATCATACCGGTTCAGGAACTCCAGCGGCTTCACACTTCGCTACCATTGCCTCTCAGAGATTGCGTCGAGCTTACACCGAGAGTGAAGACCTGACTCCTTCACTTACTCTCATTCAAGCATATATTCTTCTGTCATACTTTGAATTGACAGAGAGTGTGCGACCTCGGTCCTGGAGGATTCTGGGCGAATGCGTTCGTATTGCTTACGAGATCAGACTACATGCGATTGATGAGGACTTCGATCCCGACAGTGACATAAGTGCAATTGGCATAGATCTGGAGCAGTGGACAATGCGCGAGGAATACCGAAGGGCTTGGTGGGCCATCTGGGAGATGGACGTCTTCGCTAGTACCCTGCGCCGATTACCAACGGCTATCGACTGGACGCAGAATTTCACACTGCTGCCCGTTCCTGACAGCGACTGGTTTTCTAGATCGTATCAAAAGAGCTGCTTCCTTGCGTCGGACCCTGCTCTCAGATGGAAAGATCTGACAAAGTCTGGAAACAGGAGCGCCAAAGCTTGGTTCATCCTCATCAACTCCCTAATGCGTAACACCCAGGTACTGGTTTTCTCTGCTCGTGCCTTGGCCCTCGAGCCCTCATACGCTGAGCAGCTCTCCGTCGATCTGACACTAGTTTCGAACGCTTTATCCTGCACATCGGTATCGCTGCCCGACGAATTAGTTTACAGTGGCGAGATCTTAAATTTCGAGAACGACACCACTGACGGAGCCCAGCTACAAGCAGATGCGGACAAATATAGCATTCATCTTATGACCCAGCTGAGCCATGTGATGATTAACAACTACTTGGTTCGTGCACGAGCGCCCTGGGCGAACAATACCAGCAAAAGCCCTTCTCATTCTCATGGCCTGCATTCGAGAGCATCTACAGCCGAATGGACAAAATATCTGAACGCCGCCGAAGAAATCGTCAAGATTGTTCGCAACAGTAATCCTCGTCACTATCGCCATGTCAATCCCTTCTTGGTCAACACACTTTGGTTTGCCGCCGCCGCGCAGTGCTCCTGTCGAGTATTTGGCCCGACATCACTAACACGACAGCACCGACTGGCAGGCTCCAATTTGGATCTCCTTCAGCTGACCATCGATCGCTTCATAAGTTTTTGGGGCAGCACTGAGAAGCTCAAGGCCAAGCTGGCCCGCCTTGAACGTGGTTTGGTCACTCTCATGCAGCCTCGAGACAAGGAGTACGGAGATTCCTCGCGTTCAACCCAATCGGACATGATCCTACAGGATGCAAATGCAGCCTCGATGCTAGAACCCACCGGGCTGGACCTGTTGACAGCTAATTGGGATCCTGTGCTTGGGTCAGAGGAGGATGTGTATGACGAGAATATTCTACACAGCTTCGCCGGCAATTTTCCCTTTGGTTTAGACGACCTGATTGCTTTTGCCAATGCATAAGATATCGAGGCAAGCATCGTAGTAGTGCATATCAGGAAGTACCTATTCTTCGTCGAGCTCCCAGGCGTGGTGGGACAGCACACAACGCAGTCGGAGTCATTACGAACATGGAGGCTAATTTCTCTTCGAGGAGTTCGTGGACACCGAAGCAGCATGGCAAAGTCGTGTACCGTGTACAAGACTTGCACCACCAGGGTTAGTCTACAGGTGCAGACGGAGACATATAAATGCATTTAACATCATTGTCTGAGCGCTCACGACGCGCAGACCCCTCTGCTGTGATTGATGGACGTCGGTAGGCATGTGCTTCGACACTGTTCGTACTGAAAAGAGAAGCTCTTGGCAGTCCGCACGACCCACGACTGACAACGTGCTTCGAAAGATGTGACCCTGCACAGCCCTTACCGGCTCGGAATTGACAGGATTCTGCGCATCGCCGGCACAGCATAGGACAGTAAGAGATATACCGAATTGTCTCCGAACTTTCGGCCTGGAGGCTGCTCCTAGACCTTTCCTAGCAGCAGTTAATTACTGCATCCGGAGCACAGCAAAACTGGTGATGGGGTCATAGCTAACAATCTCCTCAACACAACACCTCGATCTAGCCTCCGGTTCCGTCAAGCACTATGTGATATTCCGAGCAGACAAAGATTATACTGCGATTGTACCGGTCAGACTACACAATTCACTCACAAATTCATCGCCAGAATCGCCCTCCGCAGGATATGCATGGAAGTTCCACTATGTAAACTCCGAACCGTACTAGCCATCATCTCCAGATGTGCAACAGGAAGTCAACCTGACGAAAGGGAAGGAGGTCTTTGCGCAGCATGATTCGCTTCTACGGACACTGGAACCTCGTGATCGACAAGAGAACTTTGTTTCATTTACGATCATCGCCTGCTCAACTTGTCATTCGGAGTCATTACAGTTGTCCATGCTCACGTCTGAATCGCAATGTATAGTGTTATCGGCGGTGGATGTGCCATCCTGGGAGACGACTCGAGCTGCGGATGCAGCGACGCAGAGGGAAATAGCGAGCATAGCTCAGGGTCGAGCTGGACTTGATCACCATAAGTGCCTGCCCGCAACGATGTGGAGAGTGAGACTCTGGAGCAGCTATCGCGACGCCTCTATGATGCTATAGGTAGATAGGGGCACTGTGTTGCTCAGTGCTATCAATGACACGCTTCGCACGTAAGGGAAACTAACGCCGGTGTCGTCCACCTAGTCTTCCCACAACGTCTCTTAGCTGCATTGTTATCCTGAAGAGAATTTGTTCTTGCCGGTCACAGCATCGTTGCTCAATTGATTGATGGTGATGGGTTATCGAGCTACTAGGGCTCCGAGGTCCATAGATTAGAGCGACTGTCTGAGCCGGTGTCCATGCGAAATCACGCAGTAATATGGCCTCACAAACAGGAGCTTGTGTATGATCGATGCCTCGGAGAGAGACAGATCAGTAGTAGGCGAGTGTCCAGGAGACAACGGCTCGGACTACCGGAGTTAGTAGAATGGGTGCGGGGATGGGCATGAGCCTGTTCATTGATAGCTAGGTCATAGATGGAAGTCTGCAGATGCTTCTCATGCTCAATCTTTGACGACCCTACGAAGGATCTCATGTCGTCGTACGGTTGTATGTCGTTGCCAACGGTTGAGTGTTACCTATCAGCGGATGTCTTATGACTCATGTGTTGGTTGCAATTTGCTCATGATGGTTTCGACGACCTCGATTACCTAAATCAGTCGGAGCAGGTCTGAGGTTTACGAAGACCTTCTCCAACACGTGCGAGGATGCAGACCGCATGAGTATAACGACACAGGGATAAAGCACGATGCCACCGCAACAGACTGTGTATAAGTTCATCCCCAGGCATGCCACGAGTTAACCGTTGTTGATCAGTGATCAGAGCTGCGAGCAGCTTCCATCAACCGACAAGCGGTCACTATACTCAGAATACTCCAAGTTCGATGTATGACGATCCATCGCGAATCGGTCGTAACGAGCGATGCACTTCTAGAAGCATTTGACCAGTGTGTAGCTATATCTCGGCTTGGACCTAAACGATCGTCAGCAGCCGGAACCAAGGTATCGCATGCTCCTTTACGCCTGTGTACTCTGTTGCCCGGAATAGCTACAAGGTCCACTCTACCAAGCCTCGCAGATCTATTTGAAGTATGCTTTCCGTGACGTGTCTAGAAGTGAAGAGCAGTGATGCGTGCCTTGGTTGTGGACGGGCGAATGATGGATGGAAGTGCTGTCGGCCGAGTCTGGCACAGCTGCTGGCCATGTATCAACACAAAACTTTACGACCAGTCGCCTTGAGTCGCTTGAAATGCTGCGAGGAAAGACCAGAGAGATACCTGCAACGTTTCAACGTCACGCAACAAATTGGTTCAATTCTTGACACAGCCGAGTAGGAAGCACAGATCATGCCTCTCTAGAACAGCATCAGCGCGAATGCAGGGCAAGGGAGCCTACTCTGCTTCAACGGCCTTTCCACGAAGCGTGTATCTTTCCCCACTTCCCCAACAGAAGCTTCTCTTTCACGAAAATGTCGTGGTCCATTTCTCCACTTCTGCACTGCACACTGGGAAGGGCCGTGGCGAGAATGAAGGGTTTTCTCCAGTTGTAGAAGAATCCCAACGCAGGACCAGCATAAGGGATAGGCGTGCAGTGTGCAAGGCTGCCACCATCAGTGACAATGGGGAGGCGCAGAAAAATATTCATGAATGCCTCCAGCATCTTCTCCTGTCCGTCTGCGGCGCGCACACTTGTCCCTCTGATGGATCGATGGAGATGCCGACATGCGCGCCGATACCATCAGCACTGGACGAATAGAGTCTTAGCGATCAGAATAGTACCCAAGACGCACCCAACGGGAACACACACGAGCCGGGGAGCGGATGAACCTTGTGCCCCGAGTAATCGAAAGTATCAAGGACACTCGCGGAACCGCGCAGTCCCGTACTTTCCACATGGCCGACCGATGATTATGAATCGGATACCCTGGAACAATCTAGAACGATGTTGACGCTATCAATGGATCTCGTCTTGTTCCCCGACACATGTCGGGCGTTGCTTGCATCGAACCAAGCAGCCACGAAGACTGAATGGCATATCCATCTATCAGTCAGGAAGCATAAGACTGCAGATTGCAACTCGTACTTCGAGAACGAATTCAAGTCGTCGTGGAGGCAGGCCTGCATCGTCTCAAAAGTAGCCCCAAGTCTCAGATACTTTCCACGCAAAGCACAGGCGTACTTTATGTCAACTGAGTTTGCTCTGCCCTAGGTGCACTATTCCTGGTCAGTGGGCTTTTCTCTGTGCAAAGACCAGAGACCTGATAGGTGCAGGGAGTAACATGGCGATGGACGCGTTTTATATCGCCCTTCTATTGCTTCAGATCAGAAGCAATCAGGCTCTCGGACTCCGTCTAGTCGGAACGATACTCCACTACACCTGCTTGTGGGTTCTTCGACAACTGATCGTCAATGCCTTCACCACGTTCATAGCCCGACCATGATCGACCTCGACTGTCTGCTCACCAAGATGATCCAATAGTGGTTTATGGCCAGGATTGCCTAACGACTTCTTAATGTTTTCGAACCAGCCAGGCTTCTCGACGTACGACTTGTCGCAGCTCACGCCCTGTCGTACGCGCTGTGTTTGCGGATAGAAGCGTCTCCAGCACCGGCATGCGAACGGGGCGAATAGGTGTCGTCAATCAATCCTGGGCGAGGGTTTGCCAAGCCTGATGACACATCCACAAACAAAGATTACTGAACCAAACTTTGACTTTCCGATTACTGAACGATACGGCCGGTACTCGTGTGTCTCGCCAAAACATCCCTCGCAAATGAGCTTTCGGTCTCACAGCCTTCGGCAGCCACCACTCACGAATGAGGATGGGTGAGAGATTGCGGGAAGTAGTGCGAACTCGTGGACGTCACCCAGTCTGCGCCATCACAAAGTTCCCCCGTCTCGACTTGTCCGTGCGTTGATCACACTAACACTGCAACAACAGTCTGGCACCAGGTCTGAACGCCTGTCAAGCCCTATGATTTGTCGAATTCTTCGAGGCTCGGAGGGTTGATCTGTCCGCATGAACTTTGTGTCGTTCTCGTAAGGCACGAAAGGCCCCGGAGAAGAGGCCCTGGAGGCCGTGTTCTTCCTACATCCATGTACGGGCGTTGACAAAGCAAGATGTCCAATGCTGTTGGGACAGACCACGCTGTCGTCATGTCTTGGTTTTATAAGATAGGCTCTGCCGCCGCAGACACATCCTTCAAGCACTTAACCAACGTGACGTGAGCTGTTGACGCTGCTTGCTCTGCGCAACCTGAAGCGTCCAGCATCATGGCGGACAACAAAGAAAACACCGAAATGGATCCTTCAGATATGCGCCTCACGCAGACGAGATCGGGGCGGACAGGCAGCACGCATACTGGAGCTGCTCAGGAGATTGGTCGAGATGATCTAAACTGGAACGAGATGCCCGAGGCCAGCACGGTATACGACGGCGACAGCAGCGCTCTCGGTACAAGAAGTCTAGGACTCACATGGCAAAACCTCACGATCAAAGGTGTCAGCGCAGAAGCGTCGTTCAACGAAAACATTCTGTCACAATACATCCCTCCATTCCTTCAGCGAGGGAATGTGAAAGCTTCCACACGAACTATCATCCAAGACAGCTATGGATGCGTCAAACCAGGCGAGATGCTACTGGTGCTCGGCCGTCCTGGAGCAGGTTGTACAAGTCTTCTCAAAGTACTCTCTAACCGCCGCCTGGAGTTCTCTTCCGTCGAAGGAGAAGTCAAGTATGGCACAATGGACCACACAGCTGCTTCCAAATATCAAGGGCAAATTGTGATGAATACCGAAGAAGAGATCTTCTTTCCGACGATGACGGTGGGACAGACTGTTGATTTTGCGACGCGACTAAAGGTTCCGTACAAGACTCCGTCAAAGTATGCCACCGCGGAAGAAGCCCGAAAAGCCTCACGAGATTTTCTGCTCAACGCTCTCGGCATCTCTCACACCTTCGACACAAAGGTCGG
This sequence comes from Cercospora nicotianae, assembly GCA_029490675.1. NCBI lineage: Eukaryota > Fungi > Ascomycota > Dothideomycetes > Mycosphaerellales > Mycosphaerellaceae > Cercospora > Cercospora nicotianae. The sequence continues at coordinate 105,242 of JANQAT010000002.1, forward strand.
AGACCCATACATTCGAGGTGTGTCGGGCGGCGAACGGAAACGCGTCAGTCTCATTGAGGCGATGGCAACACGCGGTAGTGTGTATTGCTGGGACAATTCTACAAGAGGTCTAGACGCCAGCACCGCTTTGCAATACGTCAAGACTATTAGGACGATGACGGACACTTTCGGGCTTGCAACCGTGGTGACGCTGTATCAAGCAGGTAATGCCATCTTCGACCAATTCGACAAAGTGTTGGTATTGGACAAGGGCCAACAATTGTACTACGGCCCGGCATCACAGGCCCGGACGTTCATGGAAGAACTCGGCTTCCAGTGCCCAGATGGTGCAAATGTTGCCGATTTCTTGACTGGTAAGTGTAGCAAAGGTCATCATCGCACGATCGAAAGCTGACAACTGTGCAGGCGTGACTGTACCAACAGAGCGAAGAATCCGCCCCGGGTACGAACATACTTTCCCAAGGACTGCCGAAGCTATCGCTGCAGCATACCAGTCATCGCAAATCAGACAGCTTATGGAAACTGAGCTCGACTATCCTACGACCACTGCAGCAGAGAACCATACCAAAGATTTCCAAAAAGCGATATCAGTCGAAAAGCATCCCGGGTTTCTGACAGCCAAATCTCCTGTCACCGTCGGCTTCTGGTCGCAAATGGTTGCTACGGTCAAACGACAAGTCGCTATCATCTCTGGAGACAGTACAAACTTGTTCATCAAGCAAGGAACCAACTTTGTCAACGCATGGACCACAGGTTCTCTGTTCTACAACATGCCGAACAATTCTGCTGGATTCTTCGGTAAATCAGGTGTGATCTTTGTGACATTGTTCTTCAATGCAATGCTTGCACAGACCGAGGTCACGGATTCCTTCACCGGCCGATTCGTCATGGAGAAGCACAGAGGTTTTGGTTTCTTTCACCCAGCAGCATGGGTACTCGCCCAGATCATCGTCGACGTTCCGATTTTACTGCTCCAGGTATCCTCGTTCTCACTCATCACCTACTTCCTGTCCAATCTCGAGAGAGATGCCGGTACTTTCTTCGTGTTCTGGTTCGTCATTCTGTCGTCGACGTTCGCATCTATGGCTCTGTTCAGAGCGCTCGGATCGGCATTCAAGAACTTCGACGATGCAAGCAAGTTTTCGGGTGTCGCGGTCCTGGCCCTTCTCGGATACACCGGATACATGATTCCCAAGTCAGAGATGGTCGACTGGTTTGTATGGTAAGCAATTGTTGCCCTACTCGAGTAATTTTCGGCTTCATCTAACGTGTATCAGGCTGTACTGGATCAATCCGTTCTCCTATGCTTACAACGCCATGCTTTCAAATGAATTCCACAACAAGATCATACCGTGCGTAGGTCCAAATCTGGTGCCAAGTGGTCCCGGATACGATTCTATCGAGAATCAAGCTTGTACTGGCATTCGAGGCGCAGAGCCGGGCGCCGCTTTTGTGACTGGCGACCAATACCTTGACAGCCTCAGGTACAGCCATTCGGACATGTGGAGGAACATTGGCATCGTTTGGTAAGTGCTGCATGGTCGCCCAACCTCACCTTCACGAGAGGGTTTGGCTAACGCACGGTCTGTAGGGTCTGGTGGGCATTCTATGTCGTTCTTACCATCATCTTCACCACGATGCAAAAGGGGAGCTTCGCGCAAGCCGGCGTTCCGTTGATTCCAAGAGAGAAAGCCCACCACGCCACACCCGCCCTTGTCGCTGACGAGGAATCGCAAATCCAAGAGAAGGTCGCACCCGAATCTGACAGCACAGATGGCTCGTCAGAACAAGGAGCTGTCGCCAGGAACGAGGCAGTCTTCACCTGGAAGAATGTCAAATATACTGTGTCCACGCCTCAAGGACCCCGTGTCTTGCTCAACGATGTTCATGGTTGGGTAAAACCTGGCAAACTCGGAGCTTTGATGGGATCTTCTGGAGCTGGTAAAACGACTCTACTGGATGTCCTCGCCCAGCGGAAGACGGACGGAGTGCTCAGCGGCTCTGTGCTCGTCGATGGTCGACCTCTTTCTGTCAGCTTCCAACGTTCTACAGGCTACGTCGAGCAATTGGATGTGCACGAAGCCCTTACGTGAGTGCCACCAACCTTACACTTACTTCTTGTTACAGAGATGACTGACACGCGTTTAGCACTGTGAGAGAAGCGCTGGAATTCTCTGCCCTCCTACGTCAACCGTATAGCACACCACGTGCAGAGAAGCTGAAATATGTTGATGTGATTCTGGATCTCTTGGAAATGCGCGACATCGAAGATTGTCTGGTGGGATCGCCCGGAAATCCAGGTCTGACGATCGAGCAGCGAAAGCGACTGACGATCGGAGTCGAGCTCGTTGCTAAGCCTAGTGTTCTGATCTTCCTGGACGAACCTGTAAGCAACATCACCAAAAATCTTGTCTCACTGCTGACTCATGACTACAGACTTCCGGCCTCGATGGTCAAGCGGCGTTCAATACCGTTCGATTCTTGAAGAAGCTCGCTGCCGCTGGCCAGGCTATCCTGGTGACGATTCACCAGCCTAGCGCTCAATTGTTCGCTGAATTCGACACGCTTCTTTTGTTGGCCAAAGGTGGTAACACTGTTTACTTCGGCGACATTGGCGACGATGCTCAGGCGATTCGAGACTACTTCGGGCGCAATGGAGCTCCATGTCCACCAGGCACGAACCCGGCTGAGCACATGATCGACGTGGTCACTGATACATCGAGAGATTGGAACAAGGTCTGGTTGGAATCGCCCGAACACGCCAAGATGCTAGGAGAACTCGACAGTCTGATCAACACTGTATCCCGACAACGCTCAGTCACCGCCGAGAACGACATTGAATCGGAATTTGCCACGCCTCTATTGGAACAAATCAAGGTCGTGACCATCCGTGCGAGTAAGTCGATGTCGCGCAACACACAATACGTCAACAACAAGTTCATGCTACACATCATCCTCGGCTTCTACACCGGGTTTTCCTTCTGGCAGCTCGGTCAGGGTGTGGGAGATCTCCAGCTGCGCATGTTCGCGATGTTCAACTTCATCTTCGTCGCTCCAGGAGTTATCTGTAAGTATCCCTCCTCTAGATCCAGGCTGACGAGCAAAGCTAACGCACGGCACAGCTCAATTGCAGCCACTCTTCATCGAGCGACGAGACATCTACGATGCCCGTGAGAAGAAGTCCAAGATGTACAGCTGGATCTCGTTCGTGGCGAGTTTGATCATTTCCGAGATGCCTTACCTCATCGTCTGCACCGTGTGCTTCTTCCTGCCCTTCTACTGGACTGTCGGACTACCCGGAGATTCGAACAAAGCTGGCGCCATCTTCTTCGTCATGCTCATGTATGAGTTCATCTACACTGGAATTGGCCAGTTTGTTGCAGCGTACGCTCCTAACGTGATGTCTGCGGCGCTCGTCAACCCGATTGTCCTCTTCACGCTTGTCGGATTCTCTGGCATCATCCTGCCTTACTCGCAGATGGTGGACTTCTGGAAATACTGGCTGTACTGGATGAATCCATTCAAATACCTCATCTCCTCTATGTTGGTGTTCTCAAGCTGGGACATCCAAGTGGAGTGCAAGGACAGCGAACTGGCAGTATTTGACCCCATAGGCAACCAGACTTGTGGTTCCTACCTGGAATCCTACCTCCAGAATGCTGGCACTGGCGCAAACCTGCTGAATCCCGACGCGACCACTGGCTGTCAAGTATGCCAGTACCGCGAAGGAAGCGATTGGCTGAAGACACTGAACATCAAGGACTACTACTACGGGTGGCGCGATGCCGCAATTTGCGTCATCTTTGTCATTTCGAGTTATGGATTGGTGTTCCTCTTGATGAAGTTACGCACCAAGAAGACCAAGAAGGTCGAGTAGCGCGAGATTGGAATGCATGAACAAGAACTATAGATGGCGAGCAAGTCCGTTGTCACGGCGCATATTGTAATGAATGAACAAATAGATTCTATGACTTCACTGTTGCTTCCGGGCTGCTTTGTGTGATCGACGTCGCGATAATTGCAGCATGGAATAGATGTGCCCAGATCATGTTTGTCGTATCACTTCTGCTCTGAGCGTTTCAAGTCCTGCTTCATTCGCAAAACACAGTGCACTTGAAAGAGTCGTTACACGGCAGATCTGGCCACCTGAACGATAGATCATGTATCCGCAACTCTAAGGCGAGGATGTTCAAGAAAGGAGCCAAATGCTTGGCTTCGTAGAGATGATTCGATGCAGCGCTGTTACGTTGGTGGCGGTTGTTTTGAGCACTTTTTCTGTGGTCAGTGGCTTACAAGCCCTATCGTATACAAAGGCTACGGTGAAAACCATAGAAAGATTCGTGCAAAGCAGATCGATCTGTAATAAGAGTACGAAGGCCAAACTTTAAAGGATTCCTAGGGACGCCATGCCAAGACGACAAGACATTTAAAGGCAGTGTAAACACGATACGAGGCATGGCATGTATCTACATATACACTGGCGATTTCAAGGACGGATTCAAAACTTTGGACCGAGGTTATTGACAACACACACATTAAAGGCGAACATGGTTACTGTCTGCATGTCGAAGCAGTCACTCTGGAGGAAGGAAAGAATGCTTACAGCTCACCGTACTGTAGGTCGTTGGATGGCATCCTCCGATTTTTGATATAATCTCACATGATGTTCGCGCAGCAGGAGAGGCAGGAACTTGACTTTCTGTCGTCGCGGGATCAATGCTTTGGCGGGGACAGTGCGCGCGGCGTTATGGTATTTTCGTACAGCATTGACTGCTAAGTTTTGGCTGCTTGGCTCTCCTCCTCAATCGTAACAAAGTCTTGACGTACATATAATGTACTGTTCCATCACCGTCGACGGAGCACTCATCATTTGTTCGAGATACACAATCTACATTAATCTCGACTTGCAACTTCGCATCCACGACACAAGCACAAACACGATGCCTTTGCTGATCCGTCTCTGCAGCATGGTAGCTGTTGCTGCCGCAGCCGTGCCTCCTGCGTATACGACTTCCGAGATCATCATCGACACCCTCCTGCCGGTCCCATATCCTACTGGAGAGCGCACCATTGACACACTTCTGCCGGTCCCATATCCTACTGGAGAGCGCACTATCGACACCCTCCTACCGGTCCCATATCCTACTGGAGAGCGCACCATTGACACAATTCTTCCGGTCCCATATTCTACTGGGGAACGTACCATCGACACACTTCTGCCGGTGCCATACCCAACTACCAAAGTCATCATCGACACTTACCCAGCGCCAAAGCCGACTGGCGAAGTCCGCACTATCGATACGCTTCTACCAGTTCCACCACAGTCGACAAATGAGATTCGCACCATCGACACCCTCCTTCCAGTTCCGCCACAGTCGACGAATGAGATTCGCACCATCGACACCCTCCTTCCCGTGCCAACCTCCAAGCCCACTTCGCAGGCACCTTACCCAACCGGACCAGCCACGACTCCGGTCCAACAGCCGTCTGGTACCGTATCCATGCGCCCATCAACCACCCGTCCAGTGGTTTATACCGGTGTTGCCGCTAGCAATACTGGCAAGGGAGCAGGTGTAGCCGCTCTTATGGCTGTAGCTGGTTTTGCTGCCATGGTGTAGATTAGCAGTCTTTCTGTCAGCGCGCATTTCTTGACGAGATGACGCTGGGCTGGAAAGTCGTGGTGTATGAGAACAGTAGCAGGCAATGGTAGCTTTGGAGGAAACTCTTTTCCCTAACCAGGGGCAAGCTATGAATGGACGAATAGTACTGCTGGAACGATCATGAGTTAACGCAGGGCCCCCTTGAACAATGTGTATAGAACGAATGTAATGAATATCATTTCCTCCCCAGCATAGCCTGCTTCTTGCGCTTAGCAGTGATGTGAATTTCTGCAGTCTCTCTACAAAGTCGCAGAACACCTCTACCATCATGTGAATCATCGACATGCAGAATCGCCTCACTTTCACTTTTTTCGTACAAGACCCTCAACGCCGACTTTGGTGTTTGAGGTATTCACAAATCATCCACCAGCATGTCTAAATTGAAGGTTGGATCTGCTCACTTGTAGGCAGCAGCTTCAATCACCACTACGAACAGATCCTCTCACAAGGTAGAGCTCGTCAAGTGAAAGATGCTGCGCCATCTCACTTGTTGCGATCAGCATTCATCACAAGACAATATGATGGCAAGCTTACAATTCAGATCTTCAACAAAGACTTCAACACACATCCACGCCACGTAAAGAGCTCGGCTTCCCGACACCATGGAGCTCTTCAGCATCGATGATGAGAAACCTACCGTCACGGCTTCAACAGGCGACAATGCAGTGAGCGACGTCTTCTCCCCAAGTCGCATTCCAACCAAAGCCATCCATGAATTCCTATTTGCCAACACCGCACCGCCTTTGCTCTATTCGAATCCTCAACCACGGGATGCTATGCACAATCAGATCGAACCTCCCAAGGATGTGGAAAACTACCTGAGCTACACTTCCGGCAATTTAGCTTACATATTTCATGCCACATTGGACGAGGTCAAAGAGCTAAGGAAAGTCTTCAACTCCTTTGTCAGTAAGAAGAGCTTCGACAGTCAAGTCTTGGGATACAGCAGTTCCAAGGGCTTTGGAAGTTCTCAGTTTCTCGGCAACATCGAGAGCACCCTGGTGAACGACGACGGCAACGTCTACAGTATCGAAGAAAGAGCAGGCAACAAAGATCTCCAAGCTGCATTCCAACAGACGCCCAAAGAGCGAGAGAAGCTTGTTCACCGCATTGAGAGCTCTGATCCTAAGATGCGTCACCTTTTGCGAGGAGGACGTTGGTCATCGGAATTTCATGCTCCGGAGCAAACAGCCCTCAACACAATGCGATTCTATGCCGTCAAGAAGCTCGTCGATGTATATGATCCGCGAGGCGTTGCAAAGACACTGGACGAAAAGCCTGTCCATGTGAGACATGAGAGAGCGATCGCAAAAGCCAAGGGTGACAAGGAATGGAGGCCCACAAAGTCTCAGGAGTTCATTTTCGACAGTGAGGATGAAGTCAATGGGCATTTGCTGTGGACGAGGAAAAACAGATTAAAGCGAGAGCAGAACATGAGAAGAAAGAAGCGAGAGATGTTGCGGGATATGCTGAGGGGTGCAGAGCGACGCCGGAATGAGATCACTCCTTTCTTCACTCTGTTCATTCTTCGCCTTTCGGATAAGGAGAATGCTGAGGGACGCTTTAGTGATCTTCTTGAGACGAAGAACGATCGGGAGTTGGCGAAACATTGGTTGAAGGTCAAGGCTCGGGATGACGAGGAGAAGGAGTTGATGCAAGCACTATCAGAACTCGAGAAGGAGATTGAAAGCTGCGGTGCGGAATTGGGTCAAGAGGAAGGCAGACAGATCACTTCCTTCCTTCCGAAGACGCCACGACCAACAACATCACGTCCTGCTTCACCTCCACAGAGTCCAGCAGACTCCGCCATGTGTCTGGACGAGGACCTTACGGATGTTGCTATGACAGAAGACTGCGCTTCACCCACGCTCGCAGCCAAATCAGGGGACGACGCCGAACGATCTGAGGCTAAAACATGGCGAAAGCTGATACCTTATCAGTTCAACGCAGTTGTCAAAGCTGCACGATTGGGAGGAAAGCCGGAACATGGCAAAACTGCTGAGAAGCAGTACGATGAATTGGTCAGCGGACCAGGCATGGCAGGAAGCAATCCAGATCTTGAGATGTGCTCTTGAGGAGCAGCGGCAGTCGGTATTTACGTCGCTCAGGAGAAGATCGATCGCATGGTTTGCGGATCACTCGCATATGGAATATCATACAATCGAAAGGAGGCCCAGTTCTCAAGATGGAGGATCATCCAAGCCGAACGCCTTTGTGGTCAAAGATCTCGAATCACATCAGCAAAATACCTTGCTACGTCGGTCGTCGAAATCATCTTGGCAGAAAAATTGGGCTCACCGAAGGACCAGACTGCGACCTCGAAGCTCCAAGCGTTCTCTTGCGCGCTTGCGCTGAAGGTGTATCAGGAAGGAAGTTTGCTTGGGCGCTTCTGCTGCAATAGCTGGGTGCCTTTGCCTTGAGGATAGACACGACCACGCCTCCTTCCATAGACGCCCGGCCACGTCAACTTCGCCTATGCAGTTGCCTTCGCTTGCAGAATCGGCTCATTGTAGAGATTGTCAATAGGAGTCCAGTAGGCACGAAATACATCGTCACCAAACTCGCTTCCTGCTATTGATCGTTCCACATCGATCAATACCAATTGCATTCCAGCATCACTATTCGCCAGCAGCTAGACGCATAACAGCACGCTCCCAAATAGGAACTTGGGTTCAATTCCAGAGCATCATCATCCAATCCCTCATGCCTGTTCCACGCTGTATCAGACCAGGTCTCCAATGCGGCGACAATCTAATACCCTAAACGGAATCCTTCCGGAAACATCAACTTCCGCGCACCTCCAAGCCAAGATTATCAATCAACATCGACCTCTCAAATCGCCCTTTCCAACAATCGTCCCTCGACTTCCCAGAAAAACGCAACGAGTCGACAGCATAGACTTATGTACCGTAGATCCTACAAGGCTGTGTTATACTTCCAAGCGCCCGGGCCATAACTCAATTCGAATTCTATTTGACCCTGCCCTATCCTGGAGCTAGGGCTACTGCACTCCTATCTTCAGGCGCTTGCGCCGCAAACTTACTCCACTACAGACGGGAAGGAGTCAAGACATGAATTGAAAGGATCAAGAGGCGCGGCGGTAAGGAGATCTCATCGTGAAGTTTATGCCTACTAGTCAACTTGTGAGTCAGGAAAGATGCGTACATGCGCCACACCATAGACCTTTCATCTCATCTCACCCGCACCGTTTCCATATTGCATACTAGTGATTGCCACGTGCACGAGTAGGATTCGTTGTGCAGATCGCGGGGGGAGCAAAAGGGTATGCAAGCTTATTGGGAACCCTGAGCTATACATGGCGTTATATGACAACGACGTTAGATGGGATCTTGTCCAATAGGTGAGCATTGAGTTGGCTTTCCGTATGAATTGTTCTCTTTTCATATGATGTTCGTGCGTCGGGGCCGATTTGCTTTCGAGAGCGTGCTATTTCTCTCGACAAATTTACATCGTAGGCAGAATAGTTGGCAAGGCCCTGGAGAAGGTATACCGGGACCGAAGTGGATCAACAGCGACGCGCATCGAACCAGTCGCAAGAAAGCTCAGAAGCACATATTCGTATTCATGCTTTTACTCCCACCGTGATTCGTCAACTGTCATCGTAATTCGGCAAAGCGAGTGCAATAGCACCTACAGAACCTCCAATAGCTCTTCCAGAAGCTCCAGCTGCGAAGATCTTTTTGTTCGAAACGGGAAATCCTTGTACTCTTGGAAAGTCAGTAGTACACCGTAGCGCCGCCAAGCCTGCAGCGAAAGATGCCACATGAGGAAGTGCATAGGGGCTCTCAAACTCTACAAGCGACGGAGTCACCGACAAGAAAGATCGTCAAAAAGCTGTCGCGTCATGCATCATCAATGCACATCCTTCGCCGGAGCACGCGCCGAAAGGAAAGACCGGTTGTAGATCATGTTCGTCAGTTGAAGTTCATCACATCCAGCGACCATGAAAAGATGGGCAAGTTGGAGTTGGAGTTGGCGGAGGAGCTGCAGAGCCCAATTTCGGACAGAATACGGCAAACAAGAGGACCGGCAGGGCTCGGTGTGCTCGCGTGGTCGCTAGCATCGCCTTTCTTTCCCGCTCTCTCGCAAGTTCGAGCGGCGTACAGCGTATAGCGTACGGCGTACACGCACCGCCCTCGGTAGTAGTATTTTCAAGCGTGGTTTCGACTTTCCTCGGTCAGGTCTTGTCACGCCACGGTGGTGCGTTGGTCATGGTTTGGTGACGAAGACGTTGCTGCTGAAGCTGTGGCAATAATGTTCGAAGCGAAGCGGAGAGAAGAACGATCTTCAGCAAGATGGAGAAAGCAACTGCGATTGACGGCGTCCGCTGTGAGTGTTGCACCGTCGGGTGGTGCGACAAGGAAGCTGACTAAGACGGCGTCGCGTCGCGTTGGTTTCGCGTTTGATGTTACGAACCACAAAAAATTGGCCCATTCGACATTAAATCTGACGTTTCCATAACGTCTGGCTGCTCTGCGCGGACCACTGCGGTTTCTCAGCACTCTTCTCTGTGCACAACTTCGTCATTGGCACAAGCTTGACGCAGAGAAGCAGAAGAGCAAAGACGGACGGCTATTCATCGTGGGAGAGCTTCCGCGAGGCGCACGTTGAACCACCTGCATGCTGCTTGTTTCTAATTCTGTTCCGGAAACCTGGACACTTGGCTCTCAACAATGGGCAGCATGCTCATCCTGCCATGCGCCAGATCAGCACGACAGGACGATCGCGGGAATTGCTGAGGCGGAGCAGAGGAGGAAGAGAAGCACAACGTGGACGTCGTGTATATGCAAGTCAAGTGTTCCGCCCTGGTAGAGGAGGCGTGGTGTATGCATCGATATCGTCGTCTCGCATAATGTGTATCTCCGAGCCAAGGTTCAGCTCCAACGCCCGTGAAAAAGTTCAGAAACCGCTGTTGCGCAATCAATGTTATCAGCGGCTGATGCCGGCAACAACCACGAATGAATGCCGACAGCGCGGGCGCGCACTCGCGAGACAACGTGCTCTGCGGACGCGCCACGCGGATAGCTGCTGATGCTGGAAATAGTGCTTTATGCTTTTCGCCCCATGTGCGCACGCAGACAGAGGTGTGAAAGCTGTCATACCGTGAAGTTGTACCACACAAGCAAGACAGATGTAAAACGTCCGGATCATGAAACAGTCGCGATGCAACACAGCGGGTGGAATTGGCTCATCACCGATCTCGAGCTGTCAGACGCGCACGCGAAGGGACAAATGTGGGCACAGACCACCGGCGGTCCAACGGGCTCTCTTCCGTGCCCTGCTCGAGGCTGAAGGCTGCCAACTTTGACCGAATTGAGTTCATCTCGCTCTTGAACGTCTGGCACGTGTGGCTGAAGTTGGCGGCAGTCCCAATCAGACGAGAGACACGGAGACGGCTGGGAGTTGCACCGGACGGGCCCTGGTATGTTGGTGCATGTTGTTGCAGGTGCAAATCATTCTCATCACTCAGCAGCGGTCCAGGAGAGGCCACGAGGATGGCCAGTCGCCGCTCGCATCCGGCGCTAACAGAGACCAGTTCGTCTGTGTTTTCCAGGATGTTCACAAAGCCACACAGGCGGTCTCTTGTCTGACAGGGCCGCTGGATGTGGACTAATCACCACTACGGTGATAAGGTGGTCGCGCTCGTGGTACGCTTACGCATGCGATGAGACACGGGCCGTGAAGAGGACGTGATTCCTGCGAATGCAGTGAAAATTACAATCAATCATGCTTCGAGACAGTGCGGTGGTCGGTGACACGGCCGGCCGACCATGATGTAGCAATGTGTACAGCGGATATGGATGACGATGTTGGCGATGATGCGAGCGTCGGGCGAGCAGGGAGATCATAGCGCATAGGCCGCCATATGGCGGATCCTGGCGTCGATTGATGCATCGCACTCGAGCGGCGGCGGCATTGGGTCGATGCCAGCGTTACAGAGCACTGCACCGCCAGCCTCCGAAGCGTCCGCTCGCCACCGCGCAGCGAGAGACGCATTGATGGAGGGTATTCGGGAGCAGGACATCCGTTGAGAGCGGTGCGCAATCGCCACCCTGTCAGCCAACGAGAACGCGCGTGTGGTTGCTGCTGTGCGAGATTGCCTGTCGGAGGAGTAGCAGAGATGGAGAGCGGGCGGTGTCTCAGCCATCAATGGGGAGCGCGACAGTGGCGATCCGGCGGAGGAGGAGAATGGGGAGATACAGTAGAAGGTGATATTTGAGAGGGCATCCAACTGGGAACGACATTTCCATCGATAGACCTCCGTTTCTGCGTGCGTGTGTTGGCTGGCGTCAGCGTGCACCCACTTCCTGCCCGCGAGCCAGAGGTCGTGCATGCAGCTTTGCCGGGGGCGTGCCTGCGCTCGCCTGTGCGCGCCTGTGCGTCTTTTGCCTTTTTGGCGTCGCCGAGCTGCTGCTGCGCTGCTCCATCTCGCCTGCCATCTGCTGGCCTGTCTTGTCTGCTTCGACCGCCGACTGACTGCACGCCGCTGCACACTGCTGCACCCTCTGCCTCTTCCACCGCGCGTGTCGTCCGATCGGCCTGCTGCTGGGACACGCCCACCGCCCCGCCGCTCCGCCAGCCTCGCTGCGAGTCCTTCTGCATTCCGGCATCGTTCGCATGCCATCACGCTCGTTTCGACCGAAGCCACGCCCATCGACATCGCTCGTTGCTGTCGCTACTCCACCGCACAGCGTCGCTCCGAACACGACGCGGATACGACGACCCGTCCGCAGCAGACCTCTCCCGCCGTCATTCACCTCTGCCCGACAAAGCTCAGAGCACCAATCCGGTTGATCCTGGCTGCGCAGTGACGCGGCAGACGGCAGCTCCACCACTTTCGCACCGCGAAACACCCATACCGGCCACGACCACATCTTTTCCACTCGATACACGGCCACCAGTCTGTCTGGCGCGACTCACCGCACCTCCACCATGCCTCCCTCGACACCGCGCTTGCGGATACTGTCAGGTGCGTCGATGCTCCCTCGTCCTCCGCGTCCCGCGCACACCCACGCTCGCATTCACTGCGGCGCGCAAAGAAACACCCTCCATCGACACACACTCTCGCGCACGATGCTCTCGCTCGTGTTGAATCAGTCCAATGGCACAAATGCTGACGGTGTGCACAGTTGGCGGCAATGCGGTCTCCGCCTTCCTTTCATGGCGCCTTTCCGCGACACAGGCTTGCGACGTAACATTGGTGTGGAAGAATGGTTTCGAGCAAGTGCATCAATACGGCATATCATTCAAGTACGAGACCGCAACTCCCGTATTTCTGCCGCCCTGACTACTGACCCTTTACTCCAGATCCTCCAAGTTCGGCAATGAAAGATTCAAGCCAAGACATGGTAGGATGACACCCCAGCACACTATCAGGGAGCTCATCTCGGCAATACTGACTATTTAACCACAGTCGTCAAGTCGCCTGAAGACGCTGCCGGCGCTTCGCGGGCGTCCTTTGACTACGTCCTGCTGTGCGTCAAAGCACTACCCGACGTCTACGATCTCGCCTCTGTCATTGAGTCGGTTGTGTCGCCGCAGCACACCTGCATCCTGGTCAACACCACTGCCACACTCGGAATCGAGTCGTATCTGGAACAGCGCTTTCCTACCAACGTGGTCTTGTCACTGGTGTCGGGCGTGCAGATTTCGCAGCTGGGCCCCAGCGAATTTGAGCATAGTGGCTCTTCTGAACTTTGGGTCGGAGCTGCCAACAAAAATCCATCGATACCCGCATCAATACAGACCGACATGGCGGAAGCGCTTTCCATGACTCTCAAGTCCGGCCAGGTCGACTGCGAGGTTTCTGTCAACATCCGGCAGAAACAATTTGAACGAATGATTGGGTGAGTCGATAGCGGGCCTCCAGATACGACCATCGCTGACCTATCCAGCCCCATTGCCTTCTATCCCGCCAGTGTCCTTTTCGAGACACCTTCTCATGCCGAGCTTCTGGAAAAGAACGGCGTCCGCTCGCTCATTACAGGTATAATTGACGAACTTCTTACTCTCGCGCGCAAAACCGGCTGCGAATTCAAACCCGAGTTCCGCGAACAGACCATGGAACAAATGATTGTTCCATCAGAAACAAACAGCATCATGTACCAGGATTTCACCGCCAGACGACCAATGGAAGTCGAAATATATCTCGGCTCGCCGATCAAGCTGGCACAGGAAGTCGGGGTTCAGATTCCTCGCATCGAGACACTATACTCAATTTTGCATCACATCAACGTCGTCAATCAGTCGAAACCAATTGGACCTCCTTCGCCATCGGCAGCACCAACCCCACGCATGTCTTCCGCACCAGGCCCTCCGAATCACGGATACGGCAATGGCAGACCTCCACCGCCTGCGATGAATGGCAGACCGATGCCACCAAATGGCATGCGTCCGGGCAGCCGCGCACCTAGCCTGAACGGTGGCCCGCCACGAAGAGGACCTCCGTCAATGTCTGGGTATCCGCCGCCCGGCAGGATGAATGGAAATGGGTACGCACCACCTCGAGGCCCGCCTCTCCAACGACGCGCTTCCGTTGAGAACAACGACCTGGAGGAGTTCAGCCACTTGATGCTGTACAGCGACATGGCCGAGGATGGCGCGTACGAGAATGGTCTGCCTCCTTCGGCCTCGGGCGACCTAACTCTACGGGAGCGCGAATTGGCACTGCGCCAGAAAGAGCTTGCCTTGCGTGAAAGAGAGTACCACATGCGTCGTGGCCCTGGCGGTGGCAGAGGTCCACGCAGGACACAAGAGTACGACGATGATGATGATGAAGATGGCTTGGACTTCTTCGACCCGATGGCGGCTGGTGCGACGCCGGTGGCCGATGTGGACAATCTCGACATGATGAGCGTCACTTCTAGGAGAACACGGAAAGCGCCGAGTGCCAGCCAGTTGCGAAGCAATCCGGAAGGACTCAACGGTGTGCCAAATGCGCCGCCACGTCACAGCCGTGGAATGATGAGGCGACCGGGACCCAACGCTCGTGCTCGAACGAGCGCTGCCATCATGGCTGATATGCCAGGACTTCGCGAAGAACTGATGAACAACCCACTCATGGGCTACTCTTCTGACCGATTCGGCAGTGTCGACAGGATGAACATGGGCCACGAGTCGAGGGCAAATTCTTTGACCGCGGAGCGGCTGCATGAATTCCAAAATGGCGGGCCACCACACAATGGCTACACAGGTGGGAGACGTGGCAGTCAGTCTCCAGGCAACCCTTTAGGCCCCGGACAAAGGCCTCCACACGGGCGACCCTCACCTCCTAATGGATATGGAGGACCTCCAGGACGCAATGGACGACCGAGTCCGCCTGGCATGAGCCAACCTGTCCCTCGGCATCCACCGGGACATGGCAATGCAGTGGCGCCACAACACATTGAGCAACAAACAGGGGTGAGCAATCTCTACCCACCGAAAAGCGGTCCTCCCCATCAAGTACGGTCATTGACAGGTTCTGCTTCTGCCAGCGCGGGGAGTGGTGATAGCAACCGCTCCGCTCCCATAGATTCCGAACCCTCAGCACACAGCTCAAGCAGCAGCTTGCCACCCAGACCGCCCATCGGCGTACGCTAGAGCATGATACCTGCACCTGGATAGCTTCATCGCTGGATTTTTGATTTCGCTCGCGCTGGATACAGTCCCGCGCTCACGGCAGCACATCATGCGACATGACCTTCCAGAGCATGGCATCTCTCGAGGTGTGCTATACGCCACTCCCTTGGCCACTCGCGGCTATTTTCTCCTGTTATCTCTACTCGCGGTTCGACCTCACTGCGAGAATGACGACGAGTGTGTTCCACACATTCATGACGGACGTAATATATAGAGACTGGGCGGACTTCCTTTTTGCCGCCTTTTCTACAAGTACTGGCTTTTTCTTGCATATGGCCCCATCGTACATACATGGCATCCGAGGACCGGAGCGACAGGGTCGGCCTCGCTAATTCAGCATTGTGGCGTTATTTTTGGGGCGAAGTCTGGGGAGGCAGGTTGTCGGGAGGAGGTGCAGACATTCTCCTCCAAGCCAACCTCTTCCCGCCCGTCTCAGTTTGTTTCATCTGTCAGCGCTGTCGATTTTGACCTGCTACACGAACCCAAAATTCTTGTGGCACAGACCCCTCCATTCAGCACTCTCTTGCATGTTGGGCAGAAAGAAAGTGGAGGGAGCATTTGGATGAGAGAAGAGAAAGAAGAGCAGTCCCGCGGGATGCATTCGAGCATGAGTCCGAGTCCCGTTGGGTGTGAAGGGAGGAGAGCAATGTATTGGTATTGTCTAAGATGGTAGCTCCGTGGCGTGGAAAGTGACGAGAGGCTTTTTCACGAACGGGAGGGAAAGATAGTGGCGTGCATAGCTGCGGTTTGCTTGTGTTGAGGGGAGCAGCAGATAGGTGGGATATTCGAGATGAACAGCTTCGCATCAATCACATCTGTCCAAGCTGTTCTATTTGTCTCTGAGAGCTTGGTAACAGGTTGCTTGGTGCATCTTCCCAGATGGTGTTGGCGATGATGTTGCACGTGCGTGGTTGTGCTTGGCTGCTGCTTGTGGTGCTTTCCGCTCTGCAGCACGCATCCTATCCCAGCCACGGAATGCTTTGTCAAAGACTTGTCAGCATGTCCATCCACTTTTCGACATCACCTCGACTGATGGCAGCCATGAAGAGACTGCTCGTCATGGGTGGACATCGCGGTAGAGCTGCGGGAGATTCGGTCCACTTGCGCTGACTCCCATACGAATGACGTTGTTCTCGTCCCCGCCAGAGAATGTGGATGAGTATACTTTACTTCACCAGCAGTGACCTTTCGCCTTTTCTTTCATCCTGATTCCCTCTTATCATATCTGATCCCACGGCCACAGCTACAGCTACTACTCCAAGTACTGGAACAGAACAACCGCAGAACAGGACCATGACAACCCCCCGCCTCTTCATCATCCGCCACGGCGAAACCGAATGGTCCCTCAATGGCCGACATACAGGCGTCTCCGATATCCCTCTCACAGCAAACGGCGAAAAACGTATCATAGCAACAGGCAAAGCCCTCGTTGGAGACGATCGACTCATCGTGCCGAAGAACCTCGCACACATTTACGTCTCCCCTCGCAAACGCGCTCAAAGAACACTCGAACTGCTAGGACTGGGCTGTGAAGAAGATATGCCTTGGGGAAAACATGGCGAAGTCCGAGATACGTCTGAACATAAAACGAAAGCGAAGATCGAGGTTACGGAGGCTGTGAGGGAGTGGGATTATGGAGATTATGAGGGTGTTACTTCGAAGGAGATTAGAGAGAGGAGGAAGAAAGAGGGAGTGGGAAAAGATGGGGAGTGGGATATTTGGAGGGATGGATGTCCCGGTGGAGAATCTCCCGCTCAAATCACAGAACGTCTTGATGCTTTGATCAAAGATATCCGAACACGATTTCATGCGCCGGCGATTGGAAAACCTAAAGGGAAGAGTAATGGAGAAGATGAGGAGGAGAGGAAACCTTTCGATGTGTTGATTGTAGCGCATGGACATATTTTGAGGGCTTTGGCGGGGAGATGGGTAGGAAGAGATATTGCGGAGAACCCGAGTTTGATTTTGGAGGCTGGTGGTGTGGGGACGCTGAGTTATGAGCATCAGAGTTTGGACGAGCCGGCGATTTTGTTGGGAGGGGCGTTTATGAGTGATGTGGTGGAGAATGCGAAGGAGGATGTTAGAGGGGAGGAGAAAGAGGACAAGAAGGTGGGGATTGAGGGGATGACGGGGTGAGATGGGTTCACTGGTTGAGAGGAAGAGGAACATGAGAATTGAAGAGGAACGTGAGATGTGTAGAGGACAGAAATAGAGTCATCAAAGATGAAATGTATGACAAACAAGGGAATGGGTTGGAGGTTGTTTTGGAGAGGAAACGTGTTTGTACGTATGACATTCGTGACTATTACTCATTTCTATCTAGATCGTTATACCGGCTTCGACTGGAGAAAGACGATCCCTCAATGCATAGGGCGGTTGGCCAATTGCTCGACAATACTCGCTCGACGCGGTGCGTGGCCATCAATGAAGACCTTGCGGAATCGGAAACTGCACAAGTCTGTGGTTGTCTCCCAAGCACTGGCCGCATTCTCCTTGATGATCTGACCAGTAGGCTTCTGAAAGATGAGGTCGATCTCCTCCAAAGTTTTGTCTTTGGTTTCAGGCATCTGGAGAAATGCGAGTGTCAGCTGAATGCACATCGATATCATTGCTGAGAAGCATTGAGATGACTTACAAAGAAGATCTGGTAGAACCATCCCAGAACAGCAATACCGCCATAGAACCCAAGTGTCAGCCCAGTCCGGGTGAAAGCATCTTGCATGGCGCTGAAGTTGTAGGTCACGATGAAAGATGACAAGAACAACAGCGCACTCGAGGTCGTCATGCCGTAGGAACGCAGGTAAGTGGGGTAGACCTCTGACGGTACCACCCACGTAAGGCAGGCGTATGACCCGAAGAAGAACTCGTAAGTGATGAGACCAGTGAAGTAGACTCCGAGTGAAGCAGAGCTGCCGACCGGGAGATGGTAGCTTATTCCAATCAGGACAAGACCGACGAAGAAGCAGGGTAACATAGCAATGGCCCAGAAGCGACGACCGCAGGTCTCCATCAGGAATATGGCTGGAATGGTACCGAGAAGGAGGGAGCCGCCGCCGACGAGGGACATGTAGTTTGATTGGTACTTGTCGAAGCCCATCTGGCTCATGAGAACGGACATGTAGTACATAATGGCCTGCAGAGAAATCAGTGAGTGATGCATGCATCGGGACTGAGAGAGACATGACTTACATTAATTCCAGTGAATTGTCCCAAGAAAATCATCATGTTGGCGTAGATGATCGCACGACGAGCTCGAGGCTTAGTAAAGAAGTCCAACCAAGGCGCCTTCCTCGAGCCAGTTCCAGCCTCGACTTCGGCCTGCTCTTGCTCCGTGCTAACCTTCATGACAAAGAACTCCTCTCTTGCCTCGATAGACGTGCTTCCTCGAATCCTCTTGAAAACTTTGTATGCATCGAGGGTGCGGTGCTTGTGCAACAACCATCTAGGACTCTCCGGCATGTACAACATACCAATCCCCATGATCGTCGAGAATACCAGCGAGCTTCCGAGGATATATCTCCAGTTTCCAGGTACGGAAACGAACATGGCAGCAACGGCATAACCCAACACCTCGCCGAGGGCGATGTTGAACTGGTACAAACTGACCATGTTCCCTCGCATTCTTCGCTCAACTGTCTCAGCCACATAGACTGGAACAGTACCGCCTTCGAGTCCAACTCCCATTCCCAGGATGACACGACTCCATACGATCATTTGGTAGTTCATCGCTCCGGCTTCCAAGGCTCCGCCGATGGTGTACAAGATACACGAGATGATGATACTCCACTTTCGGCCGAAGTATTCATTGCATGGACTCAGAATGAAAGCTCCGGCGACTGCTCCCAATGGCATCCCGGCGTTGACAAGAGAGTTCTGGTGCGTGGAGAGATGCAAATCATCAGGAAGGAAGAGATTCGCGCCGGAGATGAGAGATTGGTCCAGACCGGAGAGAAGACCTCCCATGGAGGCGAAAGCGACGAGGATGTAGGTGAAATATTTTGGGTTGGCGAATTCGAGGTCGAAGATACCTTTCTTGGTCAGGCGTGGGTCAGCGGCGAGTTCTTTGTCGAGTTGCTCGATGAGGGCGTCGGCTTCCCAGCCGCCAGCCTGGGCGATGGAGATGGCTTCTTTGGTTGTGAGCGGTTCGCCGGGAACGCTGGTGGCACGGGCTGTGGTGTCTTTGCCCGCCACGTGGATATCGTCGGTGGCGGACATGTTCTCGTTGTGGTCGTTGGAGGCAGCATTTTGCTCGACCGTTTCGATGGCTTTGGTGGGTTCCTTTTCCGACATGGTGGCGATTGAACTGGATCGTCAAATCAGATCAAAGTGCTGTGAGAGCGCAAAGTCAGATGGGGAGGGAAGCAGCTCCTCGCATCTATGCTTCTTTCCGGACGAGAGAAGGAGGTGCGAGAACGAAAACTTCCAAACCTATCGCGTGCATCGCGCCGGGACTCCTCCACATCTTATACCCAGTTTTCACACATGACCTCCATTAGCACTTCGCAGTTCCCTGGCTCAGCGATGGAGTCCCCTCGGGTTACTCCTCGTGGAGGACCCAAGGCACCTTCGACCTTTTCTCTCATCCGCATATCACCCGAATGGCCTCCACGCGGTGCACAGACGACGACCTGCGAAATCTGCCCATCATCCACGTTCCTGGGCCAATGAAGAGACGAGTTATGGGTTGTAGTTCGTGGAGCTGTCGTGCATAGACAAGCATTTTCGGTCCGATTGCTTTGCATCAAAGCTTGCTCGGCTTGGGTGGAGCTTGTTTGCATCACAGACCCATGCTTTGTCTTTCTAGACGACTTCTAGCGTCGAGCTTTGCTGAGCTTGTGGACAGAAGATCTTTGACTCGGCCTCCACTTCACGTTGAAGACTTGCTTTTCGCTTCTTGTCTTTGCGGCAATGGTCAATGCCATGTTCGGCTAGGAAAACTCATGACACGAAGCGAAAGATGGTCGTCGAAACAGCATCAGCTTTTGCATTTGGCTACCGTAACCGAAGCCCGGAGCTTCCGGCGTGCATTCTGACCACCGATAATCCTCATCAGTGCCTGGCCCTCCTCCCGCAGACACCACATCTTCCCGTGCAACATACGCCTTTCGCACGCAGACGTACTGCCTCTGACCTCCTAAAAAGACTGATCCAGGCTCACAATTTTCGAGGGAAAGCACCGCTGCAGTGGTCGCAGTATGGAGCACATGCTATACAAGGACATCCGTATTCCGAGCTGGGCGCTTGACATACACCCGCTCCCTCGCCACCGTAGCAGGAACAACACGCTATGCCAGAAGTGCATTGTCGCTGCTGCAATCAGTACCGACACAGCATGACTGCCGTTTCTCAACACATAGACGAACCGGAGGAAGTCCTGACCGTCCTATATCTGCTTTTGGACTGGCAATCACCGCGAGGCTGAAAAGACCGGAAACGAGGAGGTGGAGACGCATATTCGGTCCTGTTGTTCAGGATTTTCGATTTTTAATTGATGATGGTTGATCTCTTCTTCTTTGATCGTGACTGAGTCGCTTGGAGGAATCACTGCTGGTGCGTGCGGTTCTTATACGTCCCCGTTTGCTCTTGGCATCTTGTTCGTTCTAACTCCATTCTGGGGATAACTAGGGGTTACATAGAACAGCTACTGGTGAGACAACTAAGCTGGTAAATCTGACTGCTGTTAGGACCAAACTGGCATTGAACGCTCTCTGCATACTGGAAGATTTTGTCAAGCGATACCAATGAACACAGCGAGATCTCAGAACGCCAGGTGGCGTGGAGTTCGTACTCACGAGTTATGAACGCGATGGTATCCATTGGCTCACCAATTTTACACAATGGAGATTTGGAATGTCTTGTCCGCGCACGAAAGCCGTGGATCGGATCTACATGGATGCATTATGGAAGTTCGATCGTCAAATCCAATCACTCGCCGTCGTTATCCTTCTTCTCCACGCTTTGCTCTTTTCGCGCCGCAGCCAGGGCTCCGCGCGATTCGGAACACGCAGAACCGAGTACCTTGGCATTGCTTACGCGGCATGACTATAGCATTGAGGTTCCGGCCTTGGTGACCAACGGAATCAACGACCAACGTTGGCCGTGCCAATGGACTGGACCGATAGAATTCTGATATACCAAATACGGCGAAAGGAAATCCGATGATACGCAACTATCTGCCTAACATGTTTCTCGCGCGCTTCGACATTCATTCCCTAACCTCGATCTAGCTGATCCACAGCTCTGACCTCTTTCGACATCCACGCAGTCTCGTTGTTTCTAAAGTGTGCAAGTATCGCAGTATGGAGCACATGCCGAACAAGGACATCCAGCGGATGAAGTGCCAGGAGGACAGACACCCGCACCCTTACCACCGTTGCAGGCACAACACGCCAGGGAATCACACGATCGCTGCTCCAGTCAGTAAAGATCCAGCACGATCCCAGCCCATCGACGTGTAGACGAACCTTGAAGAGAAGTCCTTCGGTGTTTCCAGTCGGACTGGCGATTGCTGCAATGCTGAAAAGAGCCGAGACGAGAAGTATAAGACGCATACTTGGTGAATTTTTGTCTTGCGGATCTTGCTCTGGATGACAGTGATTGACCTCTTCTGTAGCAGATCGGGCTTGAATCTTTGGGATGTACTTATTTCTGGCGGCTGCGTTTTTTATACCTAGCTCTTCACTTCTGGCACGTTCTAGGTTCATTTCGGAATCTCGGTTTCATGGACTTTGTACTGTCCGAAGTGCGAGACAGCCTGGCCACTATTGTTGACCGGTTTTAAGATTGGCACTGGCATTGAACATGGCGATGATACTGAAAGCTTTTGCCAAGCGACATCCACCCATAGATGAAACAACTTCTCAGGAACTCAGACAGCGTGGTACGCAGATGTACTGCCTTCGAAAGCGATGGCATCTCGACCAATTTGACAGAACGGATACGTCAAAAAGGTCTTGCTAGCATCAAGAAGACCGCGGATCGGGTGTTCGGAAAGTCATGCAACCACGCTGAAATGGCAATTCCCATCACTCGCCGTCGTTGTCCTAGCACCACACGCTTTACCTCATTGACGCGGTATCCTCGGCACCACACGATCCGTGACGCGGAGGACCGAATGTCTTGGAATCGCTTACGCGGCACGATGGCAGCTGCAGTGCAGCATTGAGGTTTCGTCTTTGGTGGTCAACGACGCCAGTGCCGCCAGTGTCAAATGCGGCAACAAAGTGGCGTGATAAAATGTCACAAACAGGACGAATGGAAAATGAAGCAATGAGAAAGCTTTGCCGGCGTGGCTGGGGCTTGTCTGTGCAAGGATGACTATGACCATGACATGCGAACCGCGTGACTGTGGGGGCCCACCGCACTTGTGCCACCACGCGACTCTGCCATAGCGGCCACGGACATCGAAAGCGATCATGCTATCATAACATCCACGATCGTGAAATGTGGAAGGAGGAGGAAATAGGAGGAGATGCTAATGCAGCCTAGGTTCCTGGACTCAAGCGCGCCTGAAACAGGGTCAAGAAAGTGTACACGACATTGGACGAGCTGTTCGTTCTTTTGCTCGTAAGTCTACGTTAGCTCCTATGCCACCAAGCCTAGACGGTAAAGGCAGCTTTCTATGTCGCACAGAGGCCTCTTTGCCCTCATCTAACCTGCCTTGGAGTTACTAACATAGGCTTCTCCCTTCTCATCCGTGCGATCCATCACGCAGCCTTACTAAACCCTGTATACATCGACGGCACCATCACCGACGAACTGCTCATATCAGTCGCCATAATCGCTGCTGCGTATGAGGGTCTACAAACGGCCATCTTCACCTGAATCATCAACTTGAAGTATAGAAGCCCGCAGGATTCGCGCAAACGAGGCTTGAGACTCTCTCTGATCGTTAAATAACGAAAGTCCCTCAGTCCTCTAACGCAGAAGGTCCCGTCGGACAGTGACACTGTTGGCTCAACCCTTCTCAGCTTAGAGATAAGGGAATACGACATACCTAAATGAAGAACATCTGGTACGGTCGCCCAGCACTTGCACATCTACAGTTCCTCTGTGAATCCGTGGACGAGCATATGGTCTTTGCTTGTATGGCACTGACGACGAAAGTAGTAGTACCTGCCCATCCACGATAGAATCGCCAATGATGCCCGTCCCGTAAAGATCGTATCGGTAAGTCTGTTGTGAAAAGCCTCCCCTCTATCAAAACGGCCGGGCACGACCATCATCCGCGCAAAATCCTCTTGGCGCAAGTCCACCTACTTGCCCTGACCTCGATCGAGCAGAGGAGTTGCATCCTCCAATTCTCGCCTCTTATGACAGTGATCTTCAAGCCCCTCCCATGTTACCGCACGCACCACAAAGTGGAGCGCATGCCGAACAAGCACAATTGTCGTAGGCATTTCCGATAGGTGGGCACGTACCCGCTCCTCGCCACCACCGCAGGCACAACACGCGACGTCGATGCCGGGGAATCTGCACGCTTGCTGCAGTTGCAGTTAGTATCGATCCTGCACGACTACGGCCATTCGATACGTGAACGAACTCTGGCGAAAATATCTCTGGCTGGACTGGCGATTGCCGTAAGGCCGAAGAGAGCCGGAACGAGGAGAATGAGCTGCATGTTGATTTGGAAGCGGTGTCTTGTGAGTTTGACTCGGGAACAACAACGATTTGCTTTCTTTTGAAGAGGACTGTGATTGAGTGGTAGTTGATGTTAGACACTGCTGACCGCTGCGCTCCTTTTATACCGCGAATGGACCTGGTATGCTTTGCCATCGGAAACAACTGGAGCAAGCCGCGGAAGCTGCAGTGTGGTTCCACGGGATACCCATCCGCGTGGTGTGAGACAACTAAGCTATAGCTGACTGATATCAAAATTCAAGGTTTTGCCAAGCTATATACAGTGCTTCTGGTAACGAGTCGTCTTGAAGCGATTCCGGCTACTCCAAAGTTACGGACGAGTTCACCAAGAGGCCCCAGAGGGCCATAACTCAGCAGCTTCATCATCCACGGCCATCCCTCCTCCAGCTAGGTAGACCCAAGACAAAGGAGAAAAGCAAGAACGAATAGACATACCAGATCTATCCACGAGATTTCTCTCGAGGCCGTAAGCGCGCGGCGTGCCCCTCAGCTGTACCCAAGATTCGGCTGCATCGATCGGCCGTAAATGCTCTCAATCATCTATCGAGTCATCATATCAAGATTGAAGACCTATGCTACACTAGCATGTGATCCAAGGCCTTCTCATCCCTCCTCCAAGCCAGAACCGCCCATGACAAAGGAGACAGGAAACCCAACATACGAAATCTATTCATGACATTTCTCTCAAGGCCGTGAGAGTGCGTCGTGGCTGCCCCAAGACCCAGCAGCAGCATTCGTCCAAGATCATTCAAAATTCATCCCATTCAATCATCATGATCCACGATCTCCATGCACCGTGTGATCCCTTCTCGGCTTCCCAATGTTCTTAGCATACTGGCCTCGAACATTCCCTGCAAAAAAATCACATCATTAGCAATCAAACACCTTCGCTCCACGACGGACCGAGAAGTGGATGAGTAAGAACATACCCTGCCTCCGATAATTGCAAACCGTATAATCATACGTTCCCGGAGCATTCTCCACACCATTGGGACAATGTTGCGTATAACATCCCACGTGCGTCGTACGTTTCCAGACCTACCATTATCATCAGTTCTTGCACGATACTCGAAGAGGAAGCAAAGTCAAGGAGAATGCTGGAAGGACATACCATCTGCGTAAAATGCCCCCACTTCTTATCAAACGTCGGATCCGGAATTCCATAAAGTCGACTGTAATACGACACTTCATTATTATACCACAGATCCGTGATCACAAAGCTGACGCCTTGCCAGGGAACACCAGCGGCGATGTTTTGGCCGTATTCGCCGCCGTCGTATTGCCTACAATGAATCAATCAGCATCTTTCTCAAAACCTCACATCGACTGTTTGATCACGAAAGAGGACAAGAAGAGAAGAAGGAAGGACTCACATCTGATGCTCAAAATTACAAGTCTTCGCAATCCTCTCCGCCGTATCCGCAAGTTGAAAATGATATTGCAGATCCGGTGCAGAGTGATTTCTTCGATGGACGTTGTGGTGGTAGAGGACGTCTGCTACGTAGCGTTCCCCAGCGGCGTCGAGAGCATGGATGGCGTCATGGTGGAAGTGATGAGGAGGTTCCGGGTGCGGAAGATGGTGTCGTGCTGCTAGGAGGTGGTTGTCTGCTGGGGTCGCGGAAGCTGATGATGCGACTAGCACAGCAGCGGCAGCGCTACCGCCGACGAGGGATGAGAAGCGCATTGTTGGTTGTTGTTTGGTGTCTTGGATGAAGTGGTGGTTCGAGGACGAACCTCTTGCGATGAGTTGAGAAAGGTGACGGGATTGAAAGTGAGACCTTTTTGAATAGGCTCAATTCAAATTGTGAAATTGTGAAATTGAAGTGACGGTAAGGAAACTGTAGCAACTCAACTTCTTCTCATGTGAAAGCATAGACGCCGTCGAGCTTGTTATTTGGAAGTTTGCAAGAAGTATCAGAACCCGTCAAAATGGTCAAACGTGACAGTTTCTACGCTCTCGTGTGTAACGGCGGAGAACAAGGTTCAATTTGTGTGCTTGTATGCAGTAAGTTTGTGCGCAACGATGCACAGAAACACACAAAAGTCTTGTTTGGAGAGGAAATTGGAATTTGATTGTTCATGGACGTTGAGCAACGGCTTTTAGTCGTTGTCCATCTCTCATTCGTCAACGTCTTGCCTTTTCGAGGCAAGATCTTCGTCTCGTGTATGTGATGGTACTGCTGAGACACAACTTTAGCACAACAAGTATAAATGAAAGCAAGATTTGAGCTTCGAACTTGCTGAATACTTACTTCCCAAATCTTGACTGTTCCGGAGTTATGCTCAATTGTACCTTGTCGATAGCACAGCAGGTCTGAGTCCTGTTGCGAACAACGCTATGGTGAGGAACACGAGGCATTGTAGCTCGATCAACCATCAAACCAGGTACTCGGTAGGCATTTCTTGGTCCTGCGCAGGACAATAGAGGTCACGAGATGACCACAGTCATGGCGAGGAGATGGAGATGCCATGTCGGCTAGCATAGTGTGCCCAAAGTACTGATGTTCCAGCATCATGATGGCCACGATGCCGGGAGTGGAGAGAACAACAACACATCAAGTCGCTTGTCCGTCGCACAAGGCCTGAAGCGGTGTTGGCAAAGATGGTGAAGCGATGCATCCTTAGAGGACAGCGTGAGATCCATTACGTTGGCATACTCTTTGCTGAACACAGGACTTCCAAGTTGCAAGTAGAGAAGTAGTTGTTGAAAGCCGACTGACGTTGATCGCCAGCTGACTGCAGCAGCTTTGAGCATACAATGCATGATAAGCTGTCAGGGCACCAAGGTTTGCGGTGCGTGCATTCCGGAGGCTGCGCTGGCAAGCTCCGCGTGAGCACTTCACCTCTTCATCACCTCTACAAACCTTTCTCCTCGCTTCCGAGCCTCGAATAAGTTCTCTTCACAGACTGAGAGCGCTGTTGCGAGAAAGATTGCTGTCGAAAGCGCGCCTTTCGATCACCGTTGTCATGCGCCACGTTCACACTCGCAGGATAGTCTTCGCCGAGCACTGCCGCACCGGATCAGCACACTGTAGAAATGGTCCATGCGCAAGAACTTACTTGTGAACTGCTGAGGTTGCAGATGCAGTCTCCGCTCACTGATCGGACCTGTAGCCTTTTGGATCCGCCTGCGAGCGACGGGGAAAGCAGCAGTGAAGAATACACTCAATGCGAATACCGGCACGGCGATGTAAGCATACCACTCTACCGGCCAGGTCACAGTGCTGATTCCAAAGAGCGAGGCGAGAAAAGACACGGGCAAGAAGAGCGTGGCGACTCCCATGAGGAAGGCCGAATTGTCAGTCTGCGTCGAATTGCTGATGTTGAATTCGAGCTCGATCAGGTTGTTGAAGCCTGTGCTAGCGTGATGAGTCATTGACGTTATGGCGAAGTTGGTGCAAGTGTTAGGTACTCACGCTCTTTCAGCCCGTCCAGTGTGGCCTCGAACTGTCCAAGATCCTCGACGAAATCTTCGATGTCATTCCACAGGGGGTCCTGCTTTTCACCTTCAGGAACATCGTTCCGGAGTCTCTGCAGCTTTCCGAGGGAGCGCGTGTGAAAGTGCAGGTACTCCTTCATTTCGTAGATGCGATCAACTTCGTAGTGCATTCGACGCGTGCGGGCTTTGACTGGCATGTATCGGTCGTGACTGTTAATCTCGGCCTCGTCCAGTCTCGATAGCAGCTCGCCAATGATATTCTGCCAGTCGGTGAGGAGGTTGAACAGGCGGCTGAAGGTCCAGCAGATGCCTTCTTCATCATTGCGAGGCTGGTCAAAGTCGCTGTCGCGCCACAGAAAGTCGAAAAGCAGTTTGGTCACGATATGTTCGGCGACTGGCGTTGGTTTGGTGAAGATTACTGTCAAGTCAGTCCTGAGTGCTCTGACAGATGGCGTCAAGGCTAAATCACGATGAGCAGCTGTACTCACTCGTCACAGACACGTTGCGGCTCAGACGACACGCTCCTTTGCCGCAGAACCACACGCCAGTGCGGAATCGGAGGTCTCTCATTCTAGGGGAGGGTGCCTCTTCCAGCACAGGAGGGTTCATGTTGACACTCCAATAGTAGACTTGGGGCACGTTGATGTGATCAATGATGAACGTCCAAGGCACCCACCGGCCACGTTTGGAAGCCTTCTCTGGAAACTGCATCGTGCTGGCATACTGCACAGCACGATCGAGATCGGCAATGTCATGCCAGTAGTCGTCGATGCAGGTGTGGAGAATGTCGCCAAGCCAGGGTTGGTAGCCATTGATGGAGAGCATTAGAGGATCATTTGGGTGGTGCCTCACTTGGTCTTCCACAAGTCGGGCGAAGAGACCTCTGTCGGAAGGAGCGCCAGTGACTTGGATTTCGTGGTAGCGGGTTTTGCTGTTTCGATGACCAACACGGATAGCCACGGGCTCAGCGCTGACTTCGAGAGCTGGTCGGCGGTGATGCCGGCGAGGCATTGTATCTGTTTGCTGTGTATTGTTGATCAGTGGCACCAGGTTACATCCTTCGAGGTGAAGTTGTGGAAGGTCAGTGGAGAGAGCAGAGTGTCAGTGGTAGTCATCGTCGCCCGCCTGCGCCCTCGACGAGGCAGTCACTCGGAGAGGCGACTTCCAGCTAGAGCGCCGCATGACCGCTCCTGCTGCGCATGCGGCCTCAGACGCGTCCATGCTGAGCTTCATCGGCAGCAGCGTAGATGAAGACAGTCTGCAACAACTTGCAGCGCCGTATACGCGGACTGCGATACAGAACACGATGTTGTCGCAGCACAGGCGATGGTGTTGTCACAGCAAGGACGTCGACCAGGAAGCCCCGTACCAAGACGCCGAATCTAGATTTCCCCAATCACGTGTTGAGCAAGGGCCACCCGGAAGGAGCAACCAATGGGCGGCGGATGAAACTTGCTCATTGGCGAAAACGTGCTCATCCACGTCCAAACCGCAAAGGCAAAATGGAAGACCGCGACCTGCACACTGCGAACATCGTCGCAGGTACCACGGGCGAGCTGTCGTTGTGCACCAAACTTCTGAAGTCGCCGAGTTGAGCAGCCAACACGCAGCGTCTGGCCACTGTCCTTAGACTTCATCTCCGCCGACTGCCGGGGAACGCCCATTGCCAAATATACCGGACATCCCAGAACACAATACCGGGGTCGAGAGGAAAGGAGCAACATAGCCACTTCGCCGCAGCAACTCGCAGAATCCAGCACGACACCTCGTCCACGAATACTTGAAGAGAATCTCCTCGAGGCGGGAACATCATCGCACGACGTCGCCCACCATGGACCACTCCAGCATGGACATGGGCTCCTCAAGCTCATCATCAGACTCATCATCAAGCATGTCGCACGGCTCCATGAGCATGGTCTTTACCACCGACCACAGCACACCTCTCTACTCCAGCGCCTGGACACCACAGACAACAGGAACTTACGCAGCAACTTGCATATTCCTCATATTTCTTGGAATCATCAGCAGAGTACTTCTTGCCTACCGTCACGTGCTCGAGAAGAAATGGCACGATAAGGCTTTGAAGCGGCGGTACGTGAGAGTCGCGGGCGAGACTGAGCGACAGCAATTAGACCCAAGCGCAGACGAGAAGAGCGATTATGCGACGCTCACGATGCGAGGCTTGGATGAGAATGTGCGGATTCTGCAAGCGCCGCAGAAAGTGCAAGGGACGCCGTGGAGGTTCAGCACCGATCTGCCAAGAGCGTGTATTTTCACTGTACAAGCTGGTGTGGGTTATTTGCTGTGAGTATCTCCCTTGTGTCTACCGTTATGCTAATCGGACGCTTTTCTCGGACTTTGACTGACTTTTTGACAGCATGTTGGCAATTATGACGCTGAACGTGGGATACTTCATGTCCTCACTCGCGGGCTTGTTCATCGGTGAACTGGCAATGGGGAGGTATATTGTGATAGACGACAGCCATCACTGATTGTTTAGATTGGCTTCATGAACACCAACATTTAATACTTATACTTACATTGACCGAAAATCCTTTCTGCGACAAGTCGTGCGGTGACATATCTGTCCTTTTGAGCCAGGCTGACGAGCAGCGACTTCCCTGAATCCCCGGAGCAAGCGATGCTGTGGTGCTTTCGCTCTGAGATGTCTCTCGAATCACAAAACAGCCCTTCGTGGAACTCGTCGCCTGCGACCTGCTCGATTATCTGGAGAAAGCGATGCCAATAGTGATAGCTCTAAGATATCTCTTGAGATAAAATTCGTCATATGGTCAAGCCCATCACCCAGGACCTATTCATTCTTGCGAAGAAAACTATACTCAGAAGCGCCTACTACCTGATGAACTTTCTCACCCTCCGCAACCCCCAAGTTCATTCACCTCCCCCACAATAACCTCTCCCTCTCAAACTCCTCCTCCCCGTCGCTCTCACCCTCACCCTCATCTCCCTCCCCCTTACCCTTCTCCCCCCTCCAAACCCAAACCACCCCCCAAACCACCTCAACCGCCCCACCCTCTTCCTCCTCATCTCACACTCACACTCGTACGTGACTTCAATCGCCGGAACACAAATCACCTTCCTCACTCCATCATCTCTCACAAATGTCACAGTCCTTCTAGGCTCAACGACCTGGGTCACAGTGACCGGAGCACTCGTGGAATCCGGATCCCGGGCTTTGTCGATATGGCGGCGCCAGTAGATGATTTCTTTGTCCCTGGGAGGAATTGAGAGTGCCATGTTGTTGTGCGGTGGTTGACGGAGGCGGAGGTGAGGCATTGTGGAGGATTTTTGCTTCTTGTATAGTGAATGGGGTATGGCTTGACTTCGTCGTGATCTCTGATTGCTTTTCATGTCTCTCATTTGGGATGTGGATCTGGGACAAGGAGAGGTGCATCATGGTGAAATATATGAGAGTCGAAAAATCCGAAGTTCAAGAGTATGGTAACCCACCGTGGCCTCAGAACTTACAGCGGTGACAAAGTATCACATTCGCGGAAATGATCGCGGTGTTGTCCAACCACATCGCATCGCTCTGCTTATGTCGATGATATGGATTGGAGCCGTAGGTCTTCAGATTGGCAATGCATAGCCACCCGCCGACAGAGAAAAGCCAGTTGTTGGATCTCTGAGTTCTCCGGACCCAAGTGTCTTGTATTCATCTCTCCAGTATTGGGTGAACCACTCTCTCAAAAGCCGCCTCACCAAATGCAAAAATTGAGGACTTCCAGACCTGACTCTCCGAATATAAACTACCACAGAGCCACCCCATCTCCCTCCAACAAACCTCTAGCCAGACCACATGTTCCAGAGACATCATCAACTCAACATCAAAAACCACC
The DNA here is from genome assembly GCA_029490675.1 of Cercospora nicotianae. Classification (NCBI taxonomy): domain Eukaryota; kingdom Fungi; phylum Ascomycota; class Dothideomycetes; order Mycosphaerellales; family Mycosphaerellaceae; genus Cercospora; species Cercospora nicotianae. Next base: position 136,483 of record JANQAT010000002.1, read on the forward strand.
AAAAAGATGTCCCTCTCCACCTCAATAAACCTCTTAGAAATGAAGCTATCAGACATCCCCTCCTCCCCTCACCTCGCCAAAATTCTGGACAATCTCCCCATCGACCGCCTCCCAGATGCCTACTTCTTCGCGAGACTCGACAGACTGGTGATCTACCGCCACAAAACCTTCGCGGAGACCAAAGGCAAGTCGCCGCGGAAAGACGACTACGAGTGGAGAATCGAATTCAAGCGATCTTCACCTTGTCCTTTGCCAGGTTGCGATAGTGAGACTCTCTGGCCGTCGCGCTTCATCTGTGACAATAAGAAGGATTTTGTGAGAGTTTGGCCGGTGAAGGAGAAAACTTGGGTCGAGCGGTGTGTGAGGAAGGTGACGAGCCAGAGTATCCGCTTTTTGGGGAAGAAGTCTGCCGCCGAATGGGGCCACGAGGCTGAAACGGGTTCGATCGAAGCATTCGAGAAAGCACTTCGGACGAAGAATTCAACTGGAGATTTGGGGCAAGGTGTGCGGATCTCACTGGATACTGATGATGAGCTCCAGAATTCGACACAAGACGACGCCATCCCGTTCGAATTTCTCGAACCATCGTGGTATGGCTTGGATTGAGAAGCAAGCTTTTGTGAGAATTTCAATCATCTTCTACATCACTCAAGCCCTCTTCTCTCGCGACTTGAGTAGCGATGAATTTCTCCATCATTTGGCTTCCTCCGACTGGAGCTGCTTGCTCGAGCGCTTGGGCTCTAGGCTCTTTCTTGCCTTTTCTTGTGACGATTAGACAGAGAATTCGTCCGTAGATGGTGAATCCATCATAATTCGTGTCCAGTGCAAGTTTCTTCTTATCATCGTCTTCGCCTATTGCTGGCGCATCGTCAGCTTCTTCGTCCTCTTCTGTCTGCTGCTGCTCCCGCCGTCTTCGCTTCTTCTTCGGCTGTGCTCGCTGCGTAGCGAAGAACTCCTCATCACTTGACGAGACGAATAGCGCTGCGTCTTCGTCTTCTCCATCTTCTTCATCTCCCGCAACACTTTTTCTCTTCCTCCTATTTCCACCACTCTCCTTCCCAAACTCAGGTATATCATCCAACACCACCACATCATCATCCTCCTCCTCCCTCCTCATAGCCAAACCCCGTCCCTCTCCCTCTTTCTCCAAATCAATCGCATCCTCCCTCTTCTCCCCACCACCAGCACCCACACCCAACCACCCTGTCAACCCCTTCCCATTACTCCTCAACCTCTTCCCCTTCTGATCCCCAAACTCCTTCCTCTTCGTCAACAAACTATGCTTACTCTTCGTCTCCTTCAAAAAGATCGCAACCTCAAAATCCTCCTCACTAACCACATCCTTAATTCCACGTTTCTTTTTCCCTTTACCTTTATTCTGTCTTGCATTTTCGTTTTCTTCACGGAGCTTGGGGAGAACTTTGGGACGGATGGAGGTGACGATGCGGGAGAGGACGTTGTCGCGTGAAGAGAGGAGCCAGGATGTGTCGGAGGGTTTTTGGAGGTAGATGCGGACTTCGAGGACGGAGAATTTGGTTATGCGGAGGTAGCGTCTTATGGGGGCCATTTTTGCGATTCTGATGATGGCTCGTGGAGGAGCAGCTTGTATTGGATGGGTGCGGGTGGTTATGAGGGCGGCATTCTTGTGCTGGATTGTTGCGAATATGCGCTGGACCAGTCACAACGTATAGCAGCTGGAGTGCTGTCGCGTTCTGGACTGAAACGAGACGACGCGTCTGACGTTCCTGGCTGCGATGTCATCACATGGAAGCCCACTTCCCAAACAAGCAAGTGCGGCGAGCACTCGAGCACGGAAGTCTGTGCGCCATGCAGCATCACCCGAAGTGAACGTCCTTTGCCATCCACACTTCGAACCATCAACAGTATCAAGATCCTCAAGACGTCTACAAATGTTGCAACTAGCAATCCGGCTTGTCTCAAATCCAAGCTCTCGCCCTGCGACCCGAACAATGGCCACCGCGACAAGCACATCACAAACGCCAATGGAGGATACCATTCGACAAAAGGTCAGTCTGCGATCATTGTCCTGGAGACCCCGGGACAGGACAGTATCGCCTTGAGGCGGTCCTAGAACGAAGTCTAACATATATCTCCTCCAGATCACTGAAAGCCTTCAACCCACAAGTCTAGAAATTCACAATGACTCTCACAAGCACGCACATCATGTAGCCATGAAAGGAAGCACATCCAAGGAGACGCATTTCCGGTATGTCTCATGGATCACATTGCATGTTGTCGTCAAATTCCGGCATCCCTGCTCGACCGTTCGAGCACGAAGAGACATCGCCTTTGCCACTGGCTGACATAGTTGCCACAGCGTGTTCATTACTTCACCAGCTTTCCAAGGCAAAATGCAACCCGCACGACATCGAATGGTGTACGGACTGTTCAAAGAAGAAATGGCAATGGAGGGCGGCGTGCACGCTTTGCAGTTGAGGACGAGGACGCCAGAAGAGGAAGAGAAGGCAAATGCCAAAGACAGCGCAGCAGCGTCCAGCTAGACCTACTTGAACGCCGCAGACGCGAATTGGTGACTGTTCTTGAATGTTGACAAGCGTCTTCGCTTCGCCGGCGAATTGTGCAACGTGCAGGGATGATTGCGTATGCGACCAGCCGACACTATAGATCTAGTTCGATGGCAACCGCACCAACAGACTTCCCCAAACGATGAGAAAGCCATAGAACATGGCCAACAACACACAAACCTCCATGTTTCGGGCTCTTTTGGCAAGTGCACAGAGTCGGACGCGTACGCTTGAACATGAGCGAACAGAACCTTGAGCCCGAGGTACGCAGCTTCTCCGCTGCTAGACGAGTCCGAACGGCGCACCACTTACCGCTAGGAGATGCTCCCGAAGATTCGGCTACGGTGTGGAAGAATGGAGTGATGATATTCCGCGGGTATTAAAGAGCTATGCAGCTGCATTGGTACAAACCGGATACCATTCTATCATTTCGGCATCAGATTCAAAATGATCTACAGTCACAGCTTCGCCGTGATCACGGCCTTCCTCACACTGACGCTCGCAAATCCCATACTTGAGAGGCGCTCCGTTACGTGTCTCACAGTTGGATCGACAGCAACTGCGCGATGGACGAACGCAGCTGGACAGACCTGCTCTTGGACCGGTACCGTGGGTAGCAATTTTGGCACCAACAGTGCGAACGGCGGAGAGTAAGCGTACATCGCATTGAGACCTGGGACTACTTTGCTCACAAGTTGTCAACAGGTACAGCTGTAATGGAAGATGTGGCGCTGGATGCAGCGGTACAGCTATCGGCAACGCTTATACTCAAGACTGCTTCAGCCATGATATCTGCTCGTACTTTGAGAATGCCAGTGGAGGAGCAAGGTACATTCGCCCCATGCGGCGATTTCGATCTGAACCTGTGCTGATGATCGGTGTATAGCGATCCTAACTGCGGAGCTGCGTTCAATTCTGCTATCGATGACACGGCTACGGGAGCCATTCGGGGCTGCGGCCAGACCAATCCCAGTAATGCTGCTTCGCCGCCTAGTAATCGGCCATCTTGTTCGTAGTGTTGTAGAATCATGAATCCAAATGAAAAGCACAATTGATGCATGAAACCGATGCCAGATCTCTTGAGTTTCACATCGAGACGAGATAGCTACCTCCTAGAAGGGCGGATAAAGACCACCGTGTAGTATAGACGATGATGTAGGAGTAAATGGATGGAAGAGAAGTTGGAGCTGGTCGTGAGGAGAAACTTTGACAGTGCGGAGTTGAGTCCGCTTCGCGTCGTCTTCGCGTTTGGCGGCGCGTTGCTCTGTGCATCGTCGAACACCTTCACACATCAGCCAACCCAAAATCGAGCAACACCATCCGCAATGGCTCTCCTCGTCGACAAGCACCGTCCGCGTACCCTCGAGACTCTCACATACCATCCTGATCTCTCAGAACGACTCCGTGCCCTCGCGAACAGCGGTGACTTCCCACATCTTCTCATTTACGGTCCATCTGGAGCAGGCAAGAAGACTCGAATCACAGCCACATTACGGGCACTGTATGGTCCCGGAGTTGAAAAGATCAAGATCGACAGCAGAGTCTTCCAGACAACGTCAAACCGCAAGCTAGAGTTCAACATCGTCTCGTCGAATTACCACCTCGAGATCACGCCTTCCGATGTCGGAAACTACGATAGAGTGGTCGTACAGGATCTGCTGAAAGAGGTGGCCCAGACACAACAAGTCGACTTGTCAGCAAAGCAGCGTTTCAAGGTGGTGGTCATCAATGAAGCAGACCAGTTGACACGAGACGCCCAAGCGGCACTGCGCCGGACGATGGAGAAGTACAGTCCCAACCTGCGTCTCATCCTGCTGGCAAACAGCACTTCGAACATCATCGCGCCCATCCGATCACGTTGCTTGCTGGTGCGAGTATCTGCGCCCACCGAGGCGGAGATCTGTGAAGTGCTCGCCAAGGTCGGCAAGGACGAGAGATATACGAGCTGTGAGCCGTTGGAGAAAAAGATCGCGCGAGAGTCGAAAAGAAATCTCAGGAGAGCGCTTCTCATGTTCGAGGCTGTTCACGCACAGAACGAGCAGGTCTCAGAGAAGACACCTATACCCCCGCCGGATTGGGAGGCTCTGATTGAGGTCATCGCAAAGGAAATCATCGAGGAGAGGAGCCCGGCGAGAATCTTGCAAGTCCGTGCGAAGCTATACGATCTGTTGACGCACTGCATTCCTGCTACAACGATTCTGAAGGTGAGACGCTGAACAGCTTCTTCAACGTGATCACGGACTGACATGACACAGACACTTACGTTCAAACTCATGCCAAAGTTGGATGATAGCCTCAAGCCGGAAGTAGTCAAGTGGGCTGCATTCTACGAGCATCGAATCCGTATGGGCTCCAAGGTCATCTTTCACCTAGAAGCCTTCGTCACGAAATTCATGCGGATCTACGAGATGTGAGTTCCGTCCAGGGCGATTGCCGAACTTCATACTAATGCGAAACAGGAACTTCTTGGGCATGGACCTTGACGATGACTTGTTTGACTGAATTCTTGCCTTCTGGCTGCTATCACATGTTATCGGTCCTTAGCGTGGCGTTTTGTGGATCAAATGAGGTCATCCTTGCGAGGCGTGCCTTCCAATGCTTGTGTTGCTGCAGCTCAACAGTTGAACATCTCAACTGCAGCTTCCTCCAAAACAAATACAAGAACTTTCTCCCGGCTGCAATCGAAGCACGATCCCCAGAAAAAAATCGATAATTCTCACTGCAACGAACAACTCATCGCAAGCAAAATGTCCTCCAACCTCATGGACACTGAGAAGGGCGGCGAGCAGACCCAGTACAGAGCTCCGACGCGCACGTGAACTGAGCATAGCTGAACGACTGTAGATACGAAGGGGAATACACCGATGCAGTTCCAAAGTCGAAGTCCACCGGACAATTTGGCAGCACGTCCGAGAACACCACCGAAGACTTCGCAGCCACAAGTGAAGGCGCGCAACAGAAAGCAGCCCGAGGCGAGAAGACGGCAGAAAACATGCGATATGTCCAAACGATCTCAGAAGGTGGCATGAGCGGTTTCACAACTGGGCAGGATGGCACGGCAGAGCAGGGAGGATACGGCGGCGTCGATGACAAGACCGAGGAGGGAAGCGCAAAGGCTGAGCGAAATGCTCAGGGCTATGGTGGGAAGCAGGATCACAACCGCGAGATTGGTGCTTGATCGCATAGGTCCAGTGCACTGCGTGTGTCGACTGTCGTGAAAGTGGGACATCGATGAACGTTGAGTCAAGTAGTGCAGCTACTGCCGGGCAACGAATAACGACTTCTCCTGTATGATACGACGATACCTTTTGATTAGTGGAGAAGTTCCTCCTCTGTCCATGATCCTGCGCCAGGACAACGACCTCGTGCTAAAAATTCAGCAAATTGAGTCCACGCAGTCGCTGCATATGAATAGCAACATTGAACTCAAGTTCTCTTGGTTAGTACAAAGATTCTTTGCGACAACGGAATTGTGATTCTTTTTTAAGCGTGTGTCGTGACTCCAGCCTGAGCAGAGGCTTCTCAAGGCACGCGGATGGAATGCTACTGCTTGTTGGACTCGTTGAACTATACTTTTTTTTTTTTTTTTTTTTTTATTCCGCCCGGCGCTAAGCACCTAAAGGGCACACTACGGATATTACGTCATCAAATCACTTCCTGAAGACTTCCTGCACTCCTAATAGCCCAGTTGGTTTGTCCTATCTCAGTCTGTCATGCCGATCCTTCTGTCCTACATTGCCGCAAATTCGCACTAAGTTAGTGTTGCACAAGCTCTCTTGAAGTCGCTCCTCCAAATGTTCACTGTCCTATCTTCAGCGAGTGAAGCGTGTCTTGTTAATAGTACGAGGGTGCGTTGTGGGGAAACCGTTAGTAATAGTAGGTGTAAGGTTGGTGGCGTTGTGTCCTCTATGTGTCTTGGTTAGCCGTCACCTGGCTAGGGGAAGGTTGGTACGATGAGCTCTCGAGACGGCCTGTAGCTATAGCGAACTGGATTGTCGCCAGGACTGCGTCTATTGCCGGTTTCCACTTCTCGTTGTCCGATGCTGCCTTTCCTCCAAGGAAAAAGGAGAGGTTGCCTCTCATAGTGTCCGTATGTTGTAGCATCTGTAGTCGGAGATCATCCCATAGACGGCACCGGAATAAGAAATGCTCGACGGTTTCACTTGCTTGTGTGCATACGCACTGGTCTGATTCTGCAGCTCCTATCCGGTAAAGGTAACTATTCAGTCGTGACATTCCGGTTCGGAGCTGTGCCAACACGCTCGCTTGTTTGCTTCCGAGGCGATCGTATATCTTTCGTGTGTGTGGACCAGGTATTGCGGTGTCGATTCGTCGTATATGCTTTCCCACCCCTTCGATCGGTTGGCGTCTTTTCCTTGTTTCTGCTCTGAAGTGGCTCACAACAGTCGACTTAGCTGCCGGTCGGGTCGACAGTGGTGTTCGACCGGGCTCTGTCGCAGCTTTCGCCGCTTCTTTCGCTTTCTGGCCAAGTTCAAACTCGGGAGTGGGACACCACGCCAACCGGACAGTATTGCGGCCCTGCAAGGCCCCCACGCTCCTGTAGATCTGTTGTATGGTCTCCTGTCCTGACTGGTGTCTAGGACTGCATACGGCTTGCAGTGCGGCTCGGTTGTCTGAAAATAGATGTATGTTCCGCGAGACTGTAGACGGGGGTATTTGTGCAAGGCCTTCTGCCAACGCTATCAAGGCGGCTGTGTACGGATTGTGCTCGGTCCTTGCTGATACTGTAGTCGAGACGACGATGGATGGAAGCTCTCCCCGCTCGGTGTCCTGTACTTCGTGAGCGTAGTGGAGCACATCAGAGCCAAGATCCTGCGGGATTGGCCGCCCGTGAGATGGTTCGGCTTTCCACCCCTGCCCTCAGACTTCACCTTGCTGACTTGCCATAGGAGCAGCAACATTTTCGATACTTCAGCTCAAGTTTTATCGCCGCAGCACCGCCAATGTCATCTCTTCAGAAGCAAAGACGCTGTACGGATGCGCTACCACAAGCTCGAGCGGACGCACAAGCCTGAACCACGCACCGAGCTGGTTGTATCAAAACAGGGCACTCGCATCAAGAGCATGGAGATCGCGAGCCGTCTTTGCGAGGGCCAGGAAGCATGCAACATGTAGGCCAGACCAAAGCGTGTGTATCGAAGGGCCAACCAAAGCCTCATGCTCCCATAGGCTGGTCCTCCGCTTCGTTGAGCATACGTACAAGCATTCAGCCCAAGAGCAGTGCCAGCACATCGATTATCCATTTGTAGGAATTGGCAGATCGCTCAAGACACAATGAACGCTGCGGTACGCTGATGTCGTTTCACGAGCTGTCGACTCTGGAGTGGCTCCAGCATCGCCATCAGCAGCTCAAACCGTGCTCGATCGCGACCCGTCACAACATGACTCACCTGAGCAATCACGGCATTCATCTACTGTCATAACCCCATCTGGTCATCAATCTCATCGCACCCTGGTAGCTCAGTGGTAGAGCAACAGTCTCATGAGCTGAAGGTCGATAGTTCAATCCTATCCCAGGGTATTATCTTTTTTCTTTTTTGGTAGTTTGAAGCTGACACTTTCGTCGTGGCCCCATGAGTTCACAAAGGTTCCGGCGAACAGCGTTCATCTAGTGAATGGCAGCGAGAGGGTCATATGCTGCCACCCACTCCCGAGACGATTCGACTTCAAAGATTTGTACGCATAGCAAGAGGTACGTACTCTCCAGCATGAGTCTTTACCCGCGAGTCGGGCTGAACATGTCCAAGCATGTACCTCACGCTCATCTTTCAACGACGGACGGCGCAGTTGCGTCATGGAACGCAATTTTTAGCTCTCCGTCGAAGCAGTGAACAGCACGTGCGATTCACCAATAAGCGCGCTTGTTTAGCCTCGCTGCCGCGCTAGGACAGTTAAAAGCCACGCATTTCCCATTCACGTTCTACTTTCCTCACCAGTGCACAACACTGCGGTCTTTCTTTTTACAACTGCCGCTACAACATTCTTGCACTACTTCCAATCCGTACATGCGCTCGCCGCCGCAACCCTTGTCCAACGAAAGCGAGCTACCGAGCGGCGACAGATCCCTCGAGAGTGGACTCGAACACTCCAATCACTGCAAGTTCTAGACAGGCATAGGCAGTAGGACGTAATCGCCAGGTGAGCGCAAAGTCTTGTCGTCTTGGCCAGTCGAGTATCACCGCTGACCGGGCTGATCGCAGCAGTCATCATGGCAGAGTCTCGAGTGGGCACCACTCAGAAGGACGATATTTTGGCAGGCAGGGCGAAGCTGCTTCGCGCACATCAGTTCGCTCGCACCCTCGCAAATCAAGTAGTCCAGGCTCCTCAAGAAGAAGCAGCCACTGCTCCCAGGACTCCGACCACCGAACCGACCTCAGAAATCACTCCAACCTCAGAGATCACCTCAAACCCCGAGATCATCCCAACCTCAGGGATCACACAAAGCTCAGAAGTCGTCGCAACATCAGATATCGTCCAACCCTCACAGACCGCCGCAAGCGCGGAGATCGTCCCAAGCTCAAAGTTCGTCATGACCTCGGAACTCGTTCACCCCTCAAAGGTCGTCCCAGGCTTGAAGGCCGTCCTAAGCGCAGGAATCTTCCCAGGTGCAAAGAAAGCCCCAGCGTCAAAGATCGTTCCAACCTCAAAGGTAGTTCCGTCCTCAGAAATTCTCCCGATTTCAGTCAATCCTCGAAAGCGCCGGAGCTCTACTACCGCCGAACAATTGGAGGCAAATGGCTTTGCACCATTCGAGTCAGATGAGGCAGCTCCAGCAGTTCCGGCAGGCGAGGAGCAGATCGTCCGTGACTTGGCCGCACTGCAACTAGACTCCGCACCCAGCATGTTCGTCAATGTGAACCAGCAGAAAGAATCGAGATTCATGTCGCTGCCGGCAGAACTGCGAAACCGCATCTACGCCCTAGCTCTTCCAACCTACGTTAAGATCGAGAAGGTTCACGCTGAATCCAAGCGCGGACTCATGAGCGCGCCCGCCTTGCTCCTGGCCTGTAAGCGCATTCATCAAGAAGCAATCGGCATCTTTTACTCAGGTACCATTTTCTTCCACGGAAACAGCTTGATCCTTCGTCGCAACGGCCGCTATGACGATTTGCACACATGGCTTCGAACAATCGGACCCGAGCGTGTCTCTCAAATACAGGACGTTTGGATATCGTCTTTCGATGGCGGGTACATGCCGGTTCTGGAGAAAGACGACGAGTTTGCTGAAGAAGCCATGCAAATCTGTGTGATTGATATGTTGAAGGTTCGATTGTTCGCTGGAAACACCCGTGGCAGACCTGTGTGGGATGCGGGAGTGGTCAAGACAGAACTCCTTTACTCATTGGAGAAACCGGATGGGACGGTGTCTCGCAATGACGGATCTGTCTGGACTTCTGATCCTGAGAAATTGCGTGCAGAATTCTTTGCTATGCGCAAAGAGGTCAGTCCCACAAATTGCCATGTCAAGAACGATGCTAAAGGTTAATAGGACATGCTGAACAACCGCGTCACCAAGACTGACGATTTCTTGGGAAGACAGGGCTATCACCTTGTCTCCGAATATGGAGTCAATCGTGCTATCTGGGAGCTTGGTAATGAGCGTGCTGGCAAGAGTGAGAAAGGCAAGGTCTCCACTGCGAAATACGAGTCGAACATTCCTGGAGTTCCTTATGTATTTCCTTCAGAGGAGTTCGCGGTATGGGAGAGTCTTTATGGCTGAGACCTACGCTACTGAGCGAAAACCGGTCGACAACGCCACGCCACGCCGATTGGACGGTGCTAAGGAGCGGCCTCATGCTCTAAGATGGAGATAAGAGATACGCATGGTTGGCTTGTATGGCACCAGAACGTCAAGATTTGCAGCGCTTGAGGCCCAACGAAAGGTCCAGACTGACTTGGATGGGACGGAGTATATGGAGCTGTGTACTTGGTCCGTTCCGTCGCTGGCTGGCAACACGCGCCCGACGGAGTAAGGACCTGTCACTTCGCGCATCGAGAGCAGCCAGACTTCTACCATAACTCGAAGATACTTTGCTACGCAGACGCACCCGCTTCTACCTTCTACCTTCACTTTCGTAACGGACTTGCAGCTCATTTCGTCACATTGACAGCTAGGAATCTTGCCCTGCCGCCACAGTCAAAATCACTCACTTTCCACTTCCATCTTTCTTTCCCCACCGGTGCACAACACCGCGCTTCTTTTCTGACAAACCCACCACAATCCTCGAGCCTGCCTTCGCAAGACTCTCGCGCTCTCCCTCCCTCATCGACTCCACCAACAAATCCAGTTCCAACAACGGCAACACCTCGACCGATGCGAAGCTGACAACACCGTGCCTCCCTATTTGAACCACTGCAAGCTCTGAAACACGCGTGAGCGAAAGCCCTGGTCACCGCAGCGCACAGAGTAACAGCGCTGACTGATTTGAGCACAGCAGTCACCATGGGCGAATTTGCCAACCGCCTGTCTATCGTCGAGGTACGCGGTCACGATCACTTCGAGCCAAACGAGTTCGCGCCGTTCAAGGCAGCCGATGCAGCTCCCGAGGCTCCAACAGGCGAGCAGCAAGTCGCACCCGCACCAGGCTCTGTGTCCAAGATGCTCCTCAACGCGAAACAGCAGAAAGGCTCGAGACTCATGTCCTTGCCAGCAGAAGTGCGTAACTGCATCTACGCGCTAGCTCTTCCGGGGCCTCTCGTGGCTCTTCACATTACTGGCTACGTCGATCCGCCCAACATGACGAAGACTCCAAGCATCTTGCTCGCATGCAAGCGCACTTATCGCGAAGCCATTGGCATCTATTACTCTACGACGCTCTTCCTTTATGGTTCGATTTGGAGCGGTCTTCGTCCCATCTGCAACAAGCGTTTGAGGCAATGGCTTACTTGTATTGGGCACGAGCGCGTGTCTCAGATCAAGAACATTTGGACATCAGCTAAGCGATGTAGAGATGTGGACATGCGCAAGGGGAAAGCTTACCATGCCAACCAGATCGAGGCGTGCCCGGAAGACATAGATGCTGTTAGGAGGCTGGCCGAAGACATCTATGGCAGATCTGTGTTGGGGCCGGAAGTGGTCAAGGGTTGCTTCGAGTTGCAGACATGGCATGGCTACTATACGATCTGGACATCTGACCCACGGAGGTTGCACAGGGACGCTTTCGCCGCTTATGATGAGGTCAGTCTCATCCAATCCGCATGAGGATCGATGCTGACATTCCCTCAGGCTCACACTCTCGACAGTGTCTTCAAGTGGACCGATTTCCTGGAAGAACAAGATCGTCGCACTGATTGCGGCATGTGGACGACGCCTCAAGACTACGAGTGGATAGCTCACGCGGGAGCTGAGGAGTACCTCTACCCCAGCGAGATCTGGAACCCAGAATGGTAGACGAGATGCGAGGCTGTCGAACAGGGAGTGTCTTCCAAGGCTCGGCTTCAATGCGACGGGTTCGGCATTGCGTGGGCCACTGGTCAGGAGTTTATGGTACTGCGCGAAGAGCGATCAACCATATTAGTTCGATCAATTGATGCTGAGCATGAGCAACATGCCTGGACATGAAGAGGAACCTCGTACGTTGTCATTGCATCTACGGAGGCGCAGCCTCAACAACATCACATTACGCGGTGCTATGCGAATGGCTATCGTAGATACTTTGTGCCTCTCCGTAACCATGACCTTCACCTTCATCACAAGCTTTCAGCCCACTTAGTCACTTCCACAACTACCAGTTTTTCAGTTGCCTCTTCATGAGACAGAGCATACGTTGTCCCTCACACCTGCCTCTTCATATGCAAAGTAGACAACTCACCTCTTTCCACCCGCACCGCCAGCATAAAATCCCGCTCCTTCCCCTTCATCTTGCTCTCATTCCCCCATGACCAACAACAAACAACACCAGACCCAGCCCATCACCACCACAGTATATACACAAAGATATATATCACAACAACAACAACATCAACTTCAACGACAGCCGACACCATGCCGACGCAGAAAAAGAAAGCCCCGCGCCGCGCGACAAACCCGCAATTCGACAGCCTCCTCACCTCGCTCCCTCTCGAGCTCCGTCAAGAGATCTACTCATATCTCTTCAGCAACACCGTCGTCGTCCTCCCTCGCCGCTCATCCGCCAACCGTAAAGGCCTGTCACGCTCTCCACCATTCCTCCTCGCCTGCAAAGGCTTCTACTCCGAAGCCATCGACTTCTACTACAAGCATTCCATCTTCCAGATGAAGCATGCTCGAGCCAACTCGCAACTTCCTTGTCTGCCAAAGTGGCTGAAGAAGATCGGAAAGAAGCGAGCAGGACTGATTCGCGAGTTCCGCGTCGTGCCACCAGAAATTGCGGAGGAAGTGGCGAAGCCTCCAGTTGATCCCTTCACGCTGATGACGGCTCGCTGCGAGAATGCGGAGTGGACGATTGAGAGAGCGAAGTACTGGGTCGGCAAAGACTCGGGTGTGGAGCAGTTGGCGGAGGGGGTGTTCAAGAGCTGCGTCTGCGTGTGCATCGATTTGTGCTCGGAAAAGGCCACGCCTGAGGATCAGGTGTGGACTACTGAGCCGATGGAGTACCTGAAGAAGTGGAAGGCTGACAACGTCGATGTGAGTTTACCATCGCCGCATTGATCGATCATCTCGCTGACCAGAGCCCAGCCGCCATGCGACGACGTTGTTATGAAGGCTGAGTGCGCCTCGAGATCCGGCGACTCTGTGTTCTCTCATGGCGAGCACGGCTATCTAGCCTTCTAGGTGCATCATCTGCGAGCTGGTGACTGAGATGGGATTGTCAGCAATGTCAGAGTTAGGAAGTGTTCAAGAAGGCAGTCTCAGATACAGAATGTATATTCATCATAATGATTCTCTGTAGCATTTCATCTACTTCATCAGCTTACTAACAGCCCAGTCGACATTCAAACCTCTGAGATCGCCGTAGTGCTGTCCGACACCTAGGAATACAACCGGAATGCCTGTAGATCGTCAGTCCTCATCTACAAAAATTGTTCCAAGAATTTAGCCTTACCAGTCGCATGGACCATACTCACAAGCGTACCCACCATGTCGCCCACAGTATCACACTTCGAAATAATGAACCCATCCATACCTACACCCCCATTCCTCAGCACACCCTTCTGGTCCACGAACTGTTCTGCGAAATGTCTCGCCTGCGACACGCTGTCCGTTCCTACCAACGCCTCCCCAACCATGAAAATTTTATCAGGATTCGCCAGCTGGCCAAATTTCGTCAACGAGCTCATAAGTCTCTGATCATTGTGTCGTCGTCCCGCAGTGTCGATCAGCACAACATCGAAAAGGATATTACCACCTCCAGCATTCGTGGCATACGTAACAGCCTGCTTCGCCACATCTGCAGCGTCTTTCCCGTAGCCTTTTTGAAAAAGCTCCACGTGGCCAACATTTTCTCTTCGGCTCAATTCGGTCAAATTGCGTACGTGTACTCCGAGTTGTTCCACAGCACCGGAGCGGAAGGTATCGCATGCCACTACGAGCACTCTGAACTTGTTCTGTAGCAAGAAGTATGCGATTTTGCTGAGGTTTGTGCTCTTGCCAACGCCGTTGACGCCGACGATTGAAATGACATATGGGCGAGGGTTGCGACCCTCGATTGTGTTGTTGATATTCCGGAGCAGGTCCAGTGAGCTGGTGGGGGTGAGTATGCGAGTCAGAGCTTTGCTCATGCTCTCGCGTAGCGTCTTCTCGATCGATGTAAAAGATGCCGTCTTCTGGTTCAGAAGATCTGTCTCGACACTCTGGCAGAGTCGATCAGCAGCTTCTGGTGCGACGTTCTTCTCCAGCAATGAGTTTCGTATTTGCTGCATGGGTTGCTTCAGGTCCTCCTTCGTGAGCGATTTACCTCCCACCACGTTTCGGAACAAGCCAGAGAGCTTGCTGCTTGCAGTACCAATGAGGCCGGAGACCTCTTTCTCTGTAGTCGCTGCTCGCTTCTGCTGCTTGGACTCGGCCAAGATCGCCTCCACCTCATCGTCGAGATCCTTGAGCACAAATTGCCCTTTTGTGGTCCTACTCCCCATTTGGGTTGCATTCACGTCGTCGACATCTAGCGCATTCGGCTCCTCGCTGCTCGGTGTGGCCGTGGCACTGTAGTCCAGCACTTCACCATCGTCTTCCTGGGCTACACCACTGGCATCCCATCTCCGCTTCGCTTTACCCTTCCCTTGCGAGCTCTTAGGTCTCCTATCACTCTCGTCGCCTGAAGATACTGGAGCAGAGTTGCTAAATTGATTCGCCTTCTTTCTTTGTTTTCGCGACAGCCCTCCAGGCCCGGCCTTCGCTGAGAGCAGGTGTGATGGCGCATGTAAGGGGGTGGTGGGCCGCGAAGTATCGGGTGTTGCAACAGGCGTGATATCGGCGCTGGTCGTATCGTATACTACGTCCTTCACCTGAGGTACCGCGGGCTTCTTGAAGTGGGGTACGGGCGGAGCAGGAGGACCATCCTCCTCGTCGGCCTGCGAAGCGGAACTCGATGGCGGCGTGAGCTCGACTTGGCTCTCTGAATCCACCTCGCTCGGTCTGCGCCTGGTACTACCAGTATCGAGCTTGCGAACGAGGGCGTCGAACGTCGGATCGAAGTCTCGCGTGTCGATCTTTGAGACATGCTGCTTCTTGAGCTCGGTAGCATACTGCTTGGCGAACAGCGCTTTCACTGTGGTCAACAGATTATCGATCCAGGAAAGATGCAGCAAGGATTGGTAGACAGCCTAGGTGGAACGATCAGCTGTACGAATTCTGATGCGCTGTGGCTGCCTCTTACCCACCACGAAGATCAGGCCGGCATCTTTCAGTGTGGTATACTTCAGAGTATATTTGTCCTTTCGGTATGGCGCATGGCCAGCTCCGTCGCCGCCGGCGGGCTTCTGTCGTTCCTCGATGAAGACATCGTTGATGAGGCTGTTGATGACGCTGGACGAGAGAGGGGCGTAGTGCTTTCGCCAGAGCACGATGCCCGACGTCGTGACGATCTCGAAGGCGTCCAACATGGCCGTGTGCAGTGTCGGAGAGATCGGACGAGACGGCGAAGAGGTGGTGGTGCTCGAGGTGTTGGCGATGACTTCACAGCTCCCGCCGAAAGTCTGCAGCTGAACCCTGAGACGGCCATCTTCACACCAGCTTTCCACATGTTTGTGCATGCATGCGTGTACTTCCGCCCACGAACCTGCTCTACCACCTGAACACAAGTCCATCTGATCGCCCGGCGCCATGCAGCGTCCCACCTACGCCAACTCGCCTCCGCTCCACCATCCCGTCCCACAGCACGTCTCGACAGTCCCGCAGCTGCGATCCCCTCCGCCGCCTGCCTCTGCCAACAGTCAATATGGATATGCGTCAGGCCAGTCACCGCCGCAGAGCCAGCAAGGCGGCGCGGGCAACTATATGCATCCAGCATTCGGCAATTTCATGAACGACTCTACAGCGCAAATGGGCTTCCAACTAGGAAAGAGTGCAGTGGATGCTGGTCAGCAATACGTTGAGCAAAACGTAGGTCCCAATGTCTCTAAGCCATATTCGCAACACTGACAGTATCTTGCACAGTTCAACAGATACGTCAACGTCTCAGCTCTCAAACACTACTTCAACGTCTCAAATCGCTACGTCCTCACCAAGCTCCTCATCGTCCTCTTCCCCTGGCGACACCGTCCCTGGTCCCGACAACAAGTCCGCTCCAACGAACCCGGCCAACACCCCAATAGCATCGAATTCCTCCCTCCTCGCGAAGATGTCAACTCGCCAGACATGTACATTCCAGTCATGGCTTTCATCACATACACTCTCCTCTCGACACTACTCGCAGGCCTGAATGGAAAGTTCGAGCCACAATTGCTGGGAATAACATTCACGAATGGCGTGTTCGTCCTGGGGCTGGAGTTGGTTGTACTGTGGTTGGGGAAATACTTTTTGAATATTCAGAGTGAGAGTCAGATTTATGATCTGATTGCGTACAGTGGATACAAGTTTGTGGGCATTATTGTGACGATAACAGCGGCTTCGGTTATCAACCATGGAACTTCCCTAGGAGGTTGGGCAGGCTGGCTTGTGTTCCTCTACACATTTGCGGCCAATGCTTTCTTTTTGGTGAGTGAGATGTCGTGGAGTGACTTTGTGAATAGTGCTGACCAAAGGCTTCCAGCTGCGATCTCTGAAATACGTCCTCCTGCCCTCCGATAACGCTCCAGGCAACCCTGGCATGCAGACGATTGCCAAGGCACAGCGATCGAGGAGGACACAATTCTTGTTCATCTACAGCTACATTGTGCAGTTTGTGTTCATGTGGTGGTTGAGCTCGTTGAAGCTCTCGGGCGACAAGAAGTGAGCGGTAATAAGAAATTGCTGGATCTGGCTTTATGAGGAGTCCAAAAAGATGGTGAAGCGTTCAAGCGGGGTGGATGGACATGCATTTATTTGCAGCGATGGGCAAGAAAATGGATATACCACGAATAGAGGGAATGTTCCGCGCGTGAATTCAAACGGTCTGCATGCGAACAGCATTCTGCATTGCGCGTGCTCAGTATGATCATCTGCATCAGCATGGACAAAGCTGTCGTACACATGGCCTCGACACGGTCACAAATTGAGCTTCTTCTCGAGGTCCGCCCATCGTCCTTCTCGCAATGGGTCAATCTTCCTCAGCTCCTCCAACCACTGCTTCATCTCTGCCGTCGTGACTTTCTTTGTTGCCCGCTTCCACTTCCACGTACTTTCTCGAATAGTCCAACAACGCTTGATAGATGTACTTGCAATCCTCTGCGCCATCCAGCATATCCTTCACGTTGTCCAGCTCTTGATCCAGATAGTGTATGCGATTAGCATTGCCCACAGTTCGCAGAATAATTGGCCTCTTCGGATTCGACTCGTCCAGCGTCGACATGAGATACTGATGATAGAACCACAGACTCTGATCGTAGGGGTCTGTGTAGAGGGCTTTGGTGATGAGCTCAAACTCCTTATCATAGAGCTCTCTTCTCGCAGCATCATCTGCTCCCCTCTCATCAAGCAACCGCGGTATGAGTTGTCCCCGATTATGCCACGCGCTGAAATTCGAAAGGTTCGACTCAATCATCTTTGTCGTATACTCGAATTCCGCTTCGCACATGCTCTTCCCACTCAAGCTTTCAATATTCTCAACCACAACTCTTCTATAGTTCCAGCCGTGGAAATTTCTGCTATCCATAGACAACATCTTGCTCACGAGACCTAGCTCACCTCTCCATAGCTCGATCGTGGCATGAGAGGGGATGTGCTGGGTCGCGGTGACGAGGAGCCAGCGGCGGTGGTTCCAGATCCAGTAGCACTTCGGCCATTGTTTGAGGAGAGGGAGTTGGAATTGAAGATCTTCCTTTATGAGGAGGAGTATTTCTCGTTGGGGGACTGTGAGGTTGGCTTTTTCTGCTGCGGCGGCATCTGCTGCTTCAGGTGGGTTGTCTTCGGCCTTGGATGCGGCGAGCTCTTTGGCGAAGACATCTTCGAGTATAACGCGTCGGTGGTTCCATATTGTGTAGTATTCGGGGTTCTGGTTGAGGAGGCGGGAGGTGAGGAGGAGGCTGTCGTTGGAGAAGTCGCGGGCGGCGATCTATGATTGTCAGCGATTAGGGAAGAAACATGCTTCGAACATGAATACTTGCTCGCTCAAACACGTCCTTCTCGAGCTGCTTGTACTGCACAATGTGCTTGCGTTCCCGCTCGCGGTCCTTGTCGCTCTTGTCGGGCACGCTTCCCCGCGTGACGCCGTGCTGGGCAGAGACGAGGTCAGTCCACGTCTTCAACCTCACTTCGTCCTCTTCCACGACTCCACGAGTAACAACTTACACTTGCCATCGCTACTTCCAAGCCGTGATTACCGCGAAGTGAAGGTGAGACGGTATGCCGAGCATGCGTTTGACTTGCTGCTGCTTCTCCGCATGATCATGAACACAAGCTTGTCGATGGTCGCTGCCGCTGCCGGCGAGCACACTGAGGCAGCAGCGCCCGCCATGAAGCAAGTCCTTACGCGGCATCGAGATGCACACTTCTTGCATTGTTCATGATGGTATCACTGATGGTAGGCTATGAGATCGTCTCCTATACACCACTATTTTGACTGCCCCAAGCCCCCACCTCCATCACACCACATCCCTTCGAGCATTAATACAGGGAGATGCCATTCTGGACCAAAAAGAAGAAGAGCGGGTCCCTAGGCACAGAGCGCCCCGCTGAGCCAGTGCGTGCGAGTTCCCATCTCGAGCTTCCAAATCCCGGCCCGAAACTCGAACAACAGCCATCACAGCCCGACAAGACTGTTCACCCTCTAAGCGCAAATGAGCCATCCATCGAGCATCAGTGGACACAGTGGTGCCGATGCTCAATCTGCAAGAAAAAGCCCAAAAGCATGCCAAAAGAGTGGATTCTTGTTGGATGGGTCAAGGAGCATCACTACTACCACGACCCGGGCGCTACTTACCCCTGCTACAGGCAGCCGTTCTGGTACAAGAAGACAACCTGGCACCCTCAGTTTGGGCCGCCGGAGGAACTCTGGAAGCGCGTCGACGCAGGACATTACTCCACCAGGACTTTGTGAGGGCAGTTCCTCGTCAGAAGAGAGCGAAATCGCCACCCCTTCAACGCAAGAGTCGGCGAGACAATATCGGGCTGGACGTTGGAAACAACCTGACCGCTTTATACCTGCTCGTGCCTGTACTCCCACGAAGCAAGATCTGTATCTGACTCCGCCGCGAACACGAACCGCGCTGGCCGACCCCTTCGGCCCGGTTTCCAGCACTGCGTCTCGCGGAAATGACCGCTTTGTGACTCTTTGTAGACCACCGCCGCCTTCGAGAACCACAGCGCTACCGCTACTTCCTCCTGGACTTGCAAACGAACGGAGGGCAGCTAGCGCGGGCGCTGTCTGGACCGTGGGCGGCACACAAGTCACAGAAGGGGTGGCCAGTACGCCAAATGGCAGAGGCGGCAGAGTGACCAGTGGCACCAACGCGCCACACTATACTTCCAACTTCTTGCACAGACACACTCCGAGTGAGGACGAGGCGATACACGGCAGCCGGCTCGCTGTTGCACTGGAAGTCTCTCCTTCGCGCAGCCTCTTCTCAGACACCTTCTCGCCCACATCTCCTGTCCCTTGCTCCCCGCGGCGAAGATCGCTCAGCGACACACCACGTTTCCGAACAAGCTGGAATAATGGCACGTGGGAGACAACCAACTTGACTTCACCAACAAAAGCAGGAAAGACAAAGGCCAAGGATGTTCCAATAATTCCATTCCGTGTTCTTGACGCACCTGCTCTACGAGATGACTATTACTGCTCACTATTGGCATATTCGTCCACGATGCAGTGCCTGGCTGTTGGACTCGGGCCTCATGTCTATCTCTGGTCGGAAGTCCGCGGGTCCGTGCCGACGCATGTCCCAGACTCCCTCACAGCTCCGTTCAGTGCGCACGTCACATCGTTGTCATTCAGCTCTGTAGAAGGTGGCAGCTCGATACTTGCGATTGGTCGCGCTGATGGTCGTGTCACGCTCTGGAGTCCGCAAGACCATGACCCCCGATTCGACAGTGAGCAGCCGGCTCCTGTAGCCTGTGTCTGTTTCCGGCCCAATGCTGTGAGACGGTCGTCAGTCAAGGAGCCAGGTATGATGGTCATGACGGAGGAGCTACTAGTGGGCGATGAGTCTGGTAATGTCTATTACTACTCTGTGGAATGGCCGACTCCTGACCAGCGGGATCTTTTCGGGTGGCCTGGCAGCATGACTATAATTGCAAGACTGAGCTGTCACTCTCAACAAGTCTGCGGCCTTGCATGGAGCAAAGAAGGCGAGTATTTCGCTACAGGCGGCAACGACAATCACCTCTACCTTTTTGAGACGAAGAAACTATTTCCGCGTAATGGCAACAACCAGACCAATGCAACCAGCGACCTCACAGTGCTCAATGGCAGCAGCACAAGCGGCGACCCTTTGGCTGGTCAAGGCGCAGTTCTCGCCATCACCGCTGGGCGACAAAAGCACCTGTTCTCCCTCAACGCAGCAGTCAAAGCCATCTCCTTTGCGCCCTGGCAGCCTTCCCTCGTAGCAGCCGGAGGCGGCAGCAACGACCGCTGCATCCACTTCTTCCATGCTGTCTCCGGCGCCACTCTCGCCACAATCGACTGCCACGCGCAAGTCACCAGCCTGGTCTGGAGCGAGACAAGAAAGGAGATCGCAGCGACTTTCGGCTTCGCACAACCGGAGCATCCGTATCGTATTGCGGTCTTTGCTTGGCCAAGTTGCAGGAAAGTAGTGGGAATCCCGTGGTGGGGTGAAGAGAGGGCTTTGTATGCTGTGGCATACCCTGGGGGACCGAATGGTGGCAGATCGGGAATGAAGAAGGATGGAGAGGGATGTCTGGTCGTGGCGACGAGTGATGCGAGCATCAAGTTCCACGAGGTTTGGGGACAGAAGACGCGGAGTAGAGATAATGGGGTAAAAGGCTTGCTTGGAGGGAGCCGTATCTTGGAAGATGGCGTGAGTGAGTTTGTGGAGGAGATGGGGCGAATTCGGTGATGGCCGCGGTGCAATAATTATTATTCGACCTCGTGGAAGGTGAGTGCTGAACTGTAACCTAGGAGAAGATTCTTGACAACAGATACTTATCCTATGAACCTGAGTTCTCTCCGCCTAATCGCTTCAAGATTCAGCACTCCACGGTTTGATCTATATTGCCTGCGGCCAACAAATGCAGCTTGCTGGTCTCCGCCATCTCAAATACCAGCGCTCGTCAACACTCCTATTCTCACGCAGTCACATGCCGTCGAAAGCTTGCCCGATCAAGTAGAAGCTTGTAGTCGGACTGATCACCGCGACTCCCGATTCTCCATTCTCGTGACCCTGCATCAAGTACGCTAGCTGCACTACGCTGCATATCAGGTTTGACTGTCCGAACCTGGTAGCGCACGGGAAGTTGCTTTGGCAGGATGTGATTTTCTAGATGATCCATAGCTGGACGAACAGGAAACGTAACGAAGAGACTAGGTACACGAGTTCTGGCAAGAGTCTCGACTTATTCAAGTTCACACACGCGAGGTTGGGGCAGCATTCATAACATTGCTGAACACTGGACCATCAACGATCGTTCGCTGGCGAGTTGGGCGAGTCGGTAAGTCGTTGGCATATAGCTGATGCTCGACGGAATTGCGAAACGGTCTGCTCCATAAGGCGTCAAGTGAGGGTCTGTGGCGGCCGCTGGTTGGCAATGTCAGCCTGCCAGGAGCAATTGTTTTGCTTCTCGAGAACAGACCTTTGGTTCTTCTTTTTGCTTACACGTGTTGGATGGATGTTTGTTCTGCGGACCACTTTGACAGTGTTCAAATTACCACCGCGGAATCAGTCGTCAACGATCGTCACTGGAGAGTTGGGTGAGTCGGTAAGTCGTCGGTTTTATAGCTGATGCTCGACAAACTCTAGATATCTGTTCCTCTGATGCAGAAGCAAAACATGACTCTATGAGGAGGACGGCAACGGTCGAAACTCGATGTCTTGTGGCGGTTTTTTGCAGATCAACCAGACTTTTGCGTTGGCGGGTGACAATATCCTTTTATACTTATCTTTTGATAGGTACCGACTGGCGTCCAAGGGTCATATTGTCGCTGGAGACTCAGTCGCTAACGATCGTTACTGGGGAGTTGGGCGAGCCGGTAAGTCGTCAGTCATACAGTGGCTGATGCTCGACAACGCTGCGGGCTTCCTGACTCGTTGAAGCCATTGGAGATAGTGGCTACGTCGGCTTGCTTGTTGTAGATTCCAACTCTCTAGGGACGATTGTTTTGCTCTGCTGATGCCGACTTTTTGCGGCCGCCTGTTAGAAGAATGTCTCTTTTGCTCGTGCTCTAAGGCCCTTATATCCTACCATCTCAAACCCAGCACTTATATCGTCACTTAATGCTCACTGGCCAACGATCGTCGCTAGAGAATTGGCTCAATCGATAAGTCGTCAGATACTGTTAATGCTGATGCGCGATGAAGCTGCGGCCACCTGTCTCTTATGAATAAAACAAAGTACGTAGCTCATGGCGGCAGGTCATCGCTGTGATTAGCTCCATCCTCTAGTGCCGATTGTTTTGCCTCTCTTAAGCCAATTCCTGCATTGAGGGACAACCAGCCGGTAATGTTTGCCCAGGTTCGTAGTCTCCTTTTGCTCTCTCAGCCCGTACCCTAGCCTTAATATTACAGTCTCTTAGTATTCATTCTCAACGACCGTCGCTGGAGAATTGGCTCAGTCGGTAAGTCGTCAGATTCATATCGTACGCTGATGCTCGACAAAGCTGCAAGATCTTCAAGGGTTTCAGGTATGATAGTATACTGAATTCTTGGGGATACCTGTTTAATAGCCGGTTCTCTAGCAGCGATTTTTTCCTGTTTTGCCTCTTGCGTCCCAACTTTAGTATGTTCGCAGGCATGCCAGAAGCTCTTTTTGCTCTTGAGCCGTCATTAAGCTTTGGCATTGATATAACTATTTAATGTTTATTTCTCCACGATCGTCACCGGCGGGTTCGTCAAGTCGATAAGTCGTCAAAATTACAAATGACGCTCAACAAAGCTAAAGAGTACGTTCCTAGCAAAGACAACACGATATGCCTTGCCAGGAAGACGCTTAGTCTAGCTCTAGTCCTTCGGTAACGATTGTTTTCTTTTGCCTCTTTCGCTCCTTTAACTTAACTTCTGCCGTTCTCTTACGAGCGTTTACGTAGGTCTGTGTCAACGCTCCTCTCTCCGTCAAACCCAGTGTTCATATTATCGCCTACCTTTCCATCCAACAACGATCGCCACCGGCGACTTGGATGAGTCGGTGAGTCGTTAGTTGCAAAAGACGCTCGACGAAGTCACGAACGTCGAACTGAACCAGACGTAGGAGTACGTCTTGGTCGGCTTCGACTTTGTAAGCTAGAGGTCTCCTGTAACGATTGTTTTCTTTTTGCCTCACCAGCACAACTTTCTTAAATCAGTCCCGATCCGCAGAATCTTTTGCTACATCCCTTCTTCTCCTACTGTTCTCGTCAACTAGCATTCATATCCTCACCTACCATTCCACCTCTCAATGATCGTCACCAGCAGATTAGTCAAGTCGATAAGTCGTCAAACCCTTTCGTGGTCAACGCTCGACGAGGCCGCAAGGTTCGAATTCCTCCAGGCGTCAAGATTATGCCCCTGGTGCAACTCCAGCTTAGCCAGCTATAATCCTCTGGTGGCGATTGTTTTTTGTTTTTCTTTTTTGCTTCCCTGAATCCAACTTTTTGCAATCCACTTCAAACTATAAGCAGTGAGTTTCTCGACCACCATCTCTTTTATTTCCTATCGGCCCTAGTTTGGTCCAGTTTTTATTTACCATCTCTTTTCATCCTCATCAACGATCGTCACCGGCGATTTGGTCGATTCGATAAGTCGTCAAACCCTTTTATAGGCGACGCTCGACAAAGCTGCAAGATTTCGAACTAGCAAAGGCATCAAGACATGCCTCTCGCAAAGGTCGACAATGGAGCACTGCAATCCTCTGGTGGTGATTGTTATCGTTTTCCTTTTTTGCTCCCTCAATCCAACCTCTACCTCGTCTGGAAGCACAGTCGCATCTATATGCAATTCTTTTGCAGTCCGTGGAGGGGCTGCTTCCCAGCATTGATGTAGTTGTATCGAGTAACAATCGCCAACGATCGTCACTGGCAGGCTAATCAAGTCGTTAAGTCGCCAGCTTCATAGCTAATGTCCGACGCCGCCACGGGTCCTTTAATCAACACAAGGCGTCTGAGTTACGCCTTCGTTGGTGGAAGTATTCTGATGTGACACTAGTCACTCAGTGGCCATTGTTTTGCTCTTTCGGTCTCGACTTCTGGTTTGGCTAACAAAGCGAAGAGAGAAGGGTCTTTTTTGTATTCGGAATGATGTCCTTGCCGTTTACACATTTCAAACGCTCCGATTGTTGCTCCCACATGTGATGAGCATGCTTGTAATTTTGCACTTTTAGACCGATGTACCGCGACCGCAATGCGGTATGGAGGGGGAAAGTGTCGGGAACTCAAGAATACGCGCAGACTGGCAAAGATCGCAGGGCCTCTTGTGCCCGTCTGTATGTATGTTGAATCTCGGCGGAGCCCCAAAGTTCGAAGACAGGAGTGCTGTCAGACTACGTGGAACTGTAAGTGTAGTCGATTTTGCCTCGCACCTCATTCCAATTGATTCAAGGCGATGCTATATACGTACAGTCACAAAGTCAGCGTCCTCCCATCCATCATTTCTACGCCTGACACATCAGACCACTTCCTTATTAATACCTTCCACCGCAAACAGACGCGTCCATGAAACAGCGAAAACAAAGAACAATGCCTGGGTATCGAAGAATGAACCAAACTAATGCGAACAGGTCGTTGTCGTATCGCTCATCGCTTCGTTAAGAAAAAGAATCTCCTCTATCCTGAGGTATTGGTACAAGAAGTCCACAAGTCATAATTTCGTTCGAAACGCCATCGCAATGCTATCGTGTCGTACTCTTATGCTGTATTGTTAATGTTTAGTCTCCGTCTCCGTAGGATTGAAGTCGTGTCCGGGATCGGCTGCGGAGTTGCCTTCGGGCTTGTTCAGTCGAAGATTCGCTGTCGAAGCTTTCGCGTTGTTCCTCACGATTGCTCTCGCGGCGCATCGGAGACGGTCCCGGATTCTTCAGTATGGAATGGCTGGGGCTGTTGGTGCTACCGCCGGTAAAAGTCGGGCTGCCAGAGCTGCTTTTCCCTTTACCCCTGCGCTCCTAGTGCGTGGGTGGCGGGCCGAACTGGTTCGGATTGTTGGCATAGCTACCATAGCCATCTGTACCACCTGGCGCGGCCGATGCGCCAGGATACCAGCTACGTCTTCTTTCCTCGGGCAATCCTGACATCGAGTTGCGATTGAAGTTGTTAGGAATGCTACCAGACCCATATTGCACCTGGTCGTACATGTTCTGGCCTGGCTGGGGGCCGGGAAATCGCTCGCGAGGCGGTGGGCCGTGAAGGTTGGATGCAAATTGGGATGGGGGAATCTGGTTGATATCGAGAGGCTCGCTGCGGAATGGTCCCCTGAGAGGCGGTGATCTGCGGCCACTCTTCGAGTACGGACCACCGTTGGGGGCAGGAGGTGGTGGACCAGAGGATCTTTGGCTCCTGCTCGGCGGTGGTATGTCAAGCGGGTCCGTCGCTGGGAAATGGCTAGAATCTTGCCGTGTCGGTCGTGGAGGCACGAAGTCCGGTCGTTGTTGGGACGTGTTGGCTCTGCTCGACTGTCGATGAGAGCGGTCTCGGTCTCGATCTCGCTCCCGATCGCGTTCACGTTCCCTCTCTCGCTCCCTCTCTCGCTCACGATCCCTTTCGCGCAGTTCCTTCTCTCGTTCGCGTTCGCGTTCTCTATCTCGATCTCGCAGTCTCTCCCTCTCGCGATGATCCGCTTCGTACTGTTTTCCTGTACCTTCCTTCGCAGAGTACGGTTTTCTCTCGCGTTCTATTGATATGGCGGGTGGTGATACTGCAGATAAGTCATCGTCGTCCACGGCATTAGATTGAGATGCAGATTTGCTGTAGGGCGCTCTTTCGCGTTCGGGGAATGCCTGCTGTTGTGGAGAGGCCGAAGGTGGAGCCGAGGGCGGCGGAGGTGGCATCGCGTTGATGACTCTCTCAAGAGGCACCAAATCTGGCTCATGATTGAGACTAGCAATCAGTCTTTGTTCAGCCTGCACATTCGGCTTTGGTGGCAGCAATCGCCTCGACAGCTCCTTCGGAAAGCGCTCTTTGACGTCGTCGGCATTGGAAATGGGCATGTCCCTGACGGCCAAGGACAATCTCGCGTATTCGGTATCTGGATGTGCCTGAATGAGGCAGGTCATGAACGAAGCAAAGCCATGCGGAGTCAAAGCCGGCACGGTGGGAGCATCCTGAGCATGCTGTTGGGGCTGGATAAAATGATGCTGGCACAGCAGCTTCCGATACATGAGGGAAATTGACTCATGAGACATTTTGCCACCAAATATGGTCGTCCAAGGGTAGTTCTCCTTGTCGACTTTGGTCTCATCCAGGAAGCGAAGCATCTTCTTAGGGCCAATGACCAGACTTCCCTTGGGCTCATAGTCATCAACGAGATGTCGGGCCAGTCCTCGCAAAAGTTGGCCGAGCCGTGGAGTAGGACTTCCGTTGTCGAACAGTGGCCGCCAATACTGCTCCAGCGTGGTTGGTTCCTCTGTGTCACTGAAAGCTCCGTCCAGTTTGGCGGAGCGGTCCTTGATTGGTGCTGCAGAGTCGAACGAAGCGCGATTACCTTCCTGTCGCACTGCACGTGCAGCGGCCTCAGAGGATCCTCTAGTCCGGTTTGGCAGCACATCGCTGGCACTCAGATCCTGGGCCAATGTTGCCGTCTGACTACGCTTCAGCCCGGTAATGCTGATATCCGGTTGCGACCCTCGCGGAGTGGACTCCTTTTCCTGGTTCGCCTGAGTGCTGCCTCGACTCCTGATGCTTTCATGGCTGCGGTGTGTGGGATTGTCGGCGCCTTCAGCGGACTCTGCCGCACGTTCTGGCGAAGACCCTTTACTGGAGCGGTAGAAAATGTCTCTGTCCAAGGCGGGAGAAGGAGGAGTGAAATGAGGTGGGAAGGACTCGGCAGTCGAGCTCAATGCAGGAGAACGTTGCGGTGATGATCGGGAGGCATTGGAGACCGAACGCGGTGCCGAGGGAGGGCGCTGTGAATGCGTTGGGAAGGTCGGCGCCGGACCCGCAGACAAATTGGCCAAATGAAGATTCTTGATAACTTGCTCAGTCACCTGTTCAATAAGTCTCTTCTCAACCTCGGGAGCCAGCTGGCTACTGGAAGCAGTATTGTCGAAGGCGGCGTTGACGGCGTCCTTGACGGGCTGCTGTTGCTGGTGCAGGATGGGCGGAGGTCGCTCCGAACGAGACCCCGCGCGTGGCCGTGAGGAAGTGGTAGCCTTGGGGATGGAGTCTTCGGATCCGACGGGTGAGGAGCACGTTGGCTGCAACGACGGCCGGTCTGAGGAGGCTTGGGACCGAGCCACAGATGGACGCTGGCCGGGCTGTGTGGACGGCGAAGTGTCGTGGACGACTGCCTTGGCGGGTGGCCGCACGGGCGAGGGAGAAGAGCGTGAGTCGCCCATGTTGGAGGACATGCGCTAAGGCGGAGGCCTAGGCGGCGGCGGGGGGTAGGAAGATGTCTCACTATCGACGCGCAGGGCGGAAGTGGTGGTCGCAGTCGCAGTCGAGGGCAGGCAATGTCGTGGTCATGTTATGTGTTGTCACGGACGCTGTCGCGGCGGCGCTGGAAGCATATGAAGACTAGCAGGATATGCAGGAATCACAGGTGGCGCGGACGGACGGTGATATGCTCGTGAAGTGGTGGCGCCCTCGAGCCTTGCGCGACGGTCGTCAGGCTGTGCGCGCGCGTCGTTCGGCTGGCGAGCTCGAGCGGTTCGACTTGACGTACGTGTCGGTGCGTGGGCGAATGGGCGGAAGCAGGTGCGCAGGTGTGTGGAGGATGCGGTGCGGTCTCGCGGTCGTCCTAAAGATTCCGGCTTCTCGCGGTTACAATAAAAATGTGGCTGCGTAGCGAAGTTCAAGAGATCGACCCTTGCAGTGACGTAGAACGACGTGCATGAGTAGCAGCACATGGCAGGAGCAGAGCAGCTCGACCCTTCTTCGGACAAAGGCAAACCCTTCACCGGCGATGATTATTGGATCGTCGACGATAGCCGCACGAAACAGATGCTCGATGTTCGGTGGTCTGGCTGGTCAGCGCGTGAATCATCGCTGCCATACAGCCATGTTCCTGGTGCGCGATATTCGGGCTCCATTGCACAGCGACGACGACGGCGATGGCTCATCGCTTTGAGCAACGGCAACAGGCACCACAGCCAGCGTGCTCTCGGATCCTGTGGTCCTAACCCGGTCGCTGAGGATGCTGATCCATGTCGGCAGCCATTTGCTCGAGACCACCAAGGCTCGCCACCGGTCGTATGTATATCCTACGCCCCAGTATACGCCCCATCGCCCACCTGTCTCTGCGCGTCGCTCTGACAGCACCACCTGCGCCCATCTGATCGGCACCTGTGAGTCTGGGCGGCCGGCAAAAGGAAAAGACAAGAGGGACAGCTCGCTCGCCCCTTTTGCAGCTGTGCTCTCTGGCCGCCGCATGCTCCCCTCGCTGCCCATCTCACCTTCTGACACGCGAGGTCAACGGGGGCGTGTGTGCAGTGCAGTCACGATGAATCAACTGGGCGCTGCTATTTGGGGTCGCGAAACGGGTCATGTTCTGGCAGGCAAAGTCGGCAGCGCGGCCAATGAGTGGGCGGCATTGGCGAAAGGAATGGGACGGGATCTGCTCTGAAACGTCGCGCGCGCACTCCTGACGTTTCTCCTTCTCGACACGCGCGCCGCACGGTCGTGCCGTGTCGTGTCTTCGCGTGCTGCTGCTCGACACTGCACCCGCCGTAGTCTCATTTCGTTCATCGCAAGTATTATTCTCATCGCCAACGCCCTCAGCGCACGTGTAGCGGTCTTTTCCATCTCATCTCGCTCGTCGTGCCACGGCGCGACAGGAGCTGACAGCCTGCATCGTGGGCCCCGGTCGGTTTTTGGTACTCTAGCCGTGCTTGCGGCGTGAGTGGAGTGGTGCTGCAAACCTGAAACAGACGGAGCTTCCACAGTCAGACACGCTTGGCCTGGACAACCGGCCCTCGTCGCCGCTCTCAAGAACCACCGCCTGCTTGCTGACCACGCACCTTCCGCACCTGCAACGGTGTCGTTGTTGCTGCTGCTGCTGTTGCTGTCGCCGCGGTTGCTCCTGCTCTGCACAAGCGCCGGTCGTCAGCTGCAGCGCAGGTGGAAGGAAGCGCATCGCATCGCCAACAACCCCAGCTGGAGGCCAGCCCTCACTCGGTAACACACACGCACCTCATCGCTCCGTCACACCATCAAGGACGACCACGCGCAGTCTGCTGGACGACCACCTCCATACCGCACATCGACCATGCGGAGGTGCTGACGACCCGACACCCCACATCTCTCTTCTTTCTTGGACGCCGTTTATTCTTGGTCTTTGTTACACAAACGGGCAAGCAGCCACGCCGCTTGATCTCTGTACACCATGACCGCGCTGGCCTCGCGATCGCCCTACCCGGCACCACCGCTCACGAGCACCATGGCTCCCGCCCATTACCGCCCGACCCAGCTCAATGGCCATGGCGTCTTCACCTCGCCCACCGAGTCCGAGTTCTCCGAGTCATACAAGGATATGGGAGGGAGCAATGTCTTGCAGTGGGACGAGGAGCGCGTGGGCGAGTGGTTGAAGAGCATCAATTGCGCGCAATACGTCGAAATATTCAAAAGAAACAACATCACGGGCGAGAACCTCATGGATTTGGACCAAGCCACCTTGAAGGAAATGGGCATCAAGAAGATTGGGGATCGCGTCCGAATCAATTCTCATGCGAAGACGTTTAGGAACAATGTATACAAGCGGACCAGCAAGCGTAGCATCAATAGGGTGAGCTGGTACGCATGTGCAATACACGCGCAAAGCTGACATTGACACAGCATTCCCTCGCGGTTCTCGATGGCAACCAACAGCTAACACCTCCTTCTTCGGGATCCCCGCGACCTCTACACTCTGCGCGAAGTGCCGCGACATCACGAGCCGACAAACGTATATCGCGGCAATTCAACAATGCTGACCTCACATATGCCGCCAACCTAGGCAAATCATCCTCCCGTCCTAGTTCACCTATGGTCGATCAAGAGAACCGCGCCAGGAGAGGTGCTCCAAGTCCCATGGACATGTCTCGCAAGGACACTGGGTCGTCGTACGCTAGCAGCCAAGCACCACTCACCGCTCGCCATTACACAGGTAACACGAGGACACCGCTGGAAACGCCACAGACAGCACGCTTCCAATCACATGTCAAGGGATCACCTTCGATGGACAACATGCAACCACGATCATTACCCAGCGAAAAGCCATACATTCGTGTCATCTTCGAAAGCGGCCAAGGCAAGGTCATTGATATCAAAACTTTCCGCACTGCAGAGGACATCATTCGTGCTACGTTGCGCGCTGGAAAACTGAATGAGAATCACTTCCGCTCATATTGCTTCTACGTGCTCGATGGCACAGACCCGAACCCGAATTTCTGCAGAAGGTTAGGAGAGGCTGAGCTCTGCAAGCTGTGCAATGACGGAGTGCGGACAGAGCGAGGGCGTCTCATCTTACGGAAGATCCATGCCGGCGAGCCGAATGGAGAGCAACTCAGACACGCTGCTCGGATAGCAGAACAGCAGCAACCTGAGCCTCCCGCTATTGAAGTGCAGACTCCGTTCAAGTCGAAGAGTCAGTTGAAGATTGAAAAGCTGACTGGAGAACCACTGGCTGCAGTCAGCTACCCCATGAGCCCTGCAAGTCAGGCAGAAAGGAATGACTACTTTGCGAGCAACAGTGATTCCGGGACGAATTCGAATCTGCAGCGCAACCAAAGCACCATGTCAACAGCATCTGCTCGAGCGAGGAAACTCAAAGATTTCTATGGTGCTCGTCCACCGACGGAATTGATCACACAAGACTTGCAATCATACTTTCCAGAAGTCGACCGTGAAGCCATGGACCGCACAGTACGAATGTCAATACGACGAAGTCAGCGACTGAGTCGTGCAGTGCGCACCTTGAGTACAGCAAGCAACTTCAGCATTGCGAGCAGTCTCAAGGATGCGCCACCACTCCCCACCATCGCCGACACGTGGCTGAAGGAGGCAGGTCAAGCGCAAAGTCAGGCCTACGGCCACTCAGTGTGGTCCGCCTCGGCAGGTCAGATTCACATCGTGAGTCCGTCACCAGCAGCGTGCTCGAACCTCTTGACGAGGAGTCACCTCTGGAGCCCAACCGCAAAAGCTATGTTTCCTTTGGAGGGGACAGTGGCTCAGATACAGCCACGAGCAACCTCGCAGTGACTGATCCAGATGGCAATACAGTCACATCATATTTTGATGAAAGTGGCAGCAGCCCAGCAGCGACAGAAGGCGGCTCAGATAGCTTCAACTCGCGTCTATCCCGATTCATCGCCGAGGATGGCGAAGAGCCTGATGAGGAGCTCATCGCACATCTCGAAAAGGATAGTTGGGATGATCTAAAGTACTTGAAGGGAGCCATGATCGGTCAAGGCTCTTTCGGCACCGTCTTCCTTGCTCTCCATGCAGTCACTGCGGAACTGATGGCTGTGAAGCAAGTAGAGATGCCCAGCAAAGTTGGAGGCACGACGGATGCCAAGAAGAACAACATGATCGAAGCACTCAAGCATGAGATCACGCTGCTCAAGGATCTTAAGCATGAGAACATTGTGCGCTACCTCGGATCGAACAGTGACGAGACTCACCTCAACATTTTCCTCGAATACGTTGCTGGTGGCTCCGTGGCCACCATGCTGCAGAACTATGGATCCTTGCCGGAGGGGCTGGTGGCGAACTTTGTCAGACAAATTTTGCAGGGTCTGAGCTACTTGCACTCCAAGGACATCATTCACCGAGACATCAAAGGTGCCAACATTCTTGTCGACAACAAGGGCACTGTCAAGATCTCAGATTTCGGTATCAGCAAGCGTGTCGAGGCATCAACATTGCTCAATCCAGGCCCACATAAGCGCGGTGGTCCACGAGTATCGTTGCAAGGCTCCGTATTCTGGATGGCGCCGGAAGTGGTGCGCCAAACAGCATACACCAAGAAGGCTGACATTTGGTCTCTTGGATGCCTCATCGTGGAGATGATGACTGGTAGCCATCCACATCCCAACTGCACACAACTGCAAGCGATCTTCAAGATTGGCGCCAGTGGTGGCAACGCAGAAAACGCGAAACCCGATCTTCCTGACGACGCAAGCGAGGCAGCGAAAGAATTCTTGGGCCGCACATTCGAACTCGAACACGAGAAAAGACCAAGCGCAGAAGAGCTATCAAGTATGGCATTCTGCGCGATCAAAGCCTGAGCTGGTTCAGAAGCCAGGCCGGGTCCTGGCAGCAACAAACAAACGAAGTATATGACGGAATGGAATCAATGATGGGCATTAGAAAGGGACACAGAAGAAGGAAATTTTCACAGAAAGGGGCATAGCATACTGAGAAGAAGACTACAACACCAACACAACAAACACAGCAGCGGCATTTACGGGGAAGGAAGGAAACGTTTTGGGTGGACCAAACTTCAACTCTTCGACAAAGACTGACGACCCTCGAAAAAGAGGGCAAGTCACCTTTTCTCTTTACATCACCACTATGGGCTGGTATCTGGAAACTTTTTTCCTTTTTCTTTTCTTTGGTGTCTTCGCATGTGTGCGCATGTGTATGACCAGATGGGAGGAGAAGATCAGGGATCGCGAGGGAGGAAACGTAGAAGTAGCTGCTAGCAGGCACTTCACCGACTCAGTAATGGTAATTCGCGTGGAATGGAACAGGAGCTGCTGATACCACTCACTACCACAACTACAAATGCAAATGCAACATATCTCCATGCACCAATTCATTAGTTGTCCTCACATCTCACTGAAGTGATGAGTCATTTTCTCTTTACAAACCCAGCACCATGCACTTCGCTAGGCCGCGAGCCCGTTCGTTTCACAAATTTTGCATAGGCCATGTGATCATTCTCTGAAACACTCTTTTTCTTCCGCTTCGAACGTGACGTGGCAAACGTTGCTTGCAGCGTGCTTACTGTATAAAACTTTACAAATACAAGTGATCCCTGTCGGGATCTGTTTTGCTTTCTTAACGAGGCAGCTGTGGCACCGCCGACAGATGCCGAAGTATTGTGGCGACACTTTTTCGCTAGAGTAGATTGACTGATTCTTGGTGGTGGGCATTGGGAAGCGGGAAGTGAGACGATGGCTGGAGTCGTGCGGGTGGGAGGAGATGAGGTTGTCTGGCTCTTTGAGGTAAGAGCATTTTCCGGATAGAGGATGGTCTCGGTGGGTTGCATTGGGTGGGTTTGTAGTGTTGCAACGCATAGTGGACTGTACGTCTGCTACTGCTGTCAGCGTCGCAGATAGGGCCGTTGGGGCTGCATTGTGCATGCGTGCATGCCACTGCATGACTGGTGACTGGAGCTCGGGTGCGTGCCACCGGCGTTTTGAAGTGAAGGATTTGGGGTGGTTGGAGCGGCCGATGAATCGCATTCGAATGCATGGAAGAGCGAGGCGTGCATGGAAGGTTTCCTTGCATACTGCATAGCCTTGCAGCGCAATTGCTCTGATGGTTTGAGGCTTGGGTGCGTGGCGTGTGGCGCGATACTTGGCCAATAGAGTCTCAATGCTGTCTTTTTCCATGCTCTAGGCGCTTGACTTGAAGAGGCTGGGTAAGACTGTGCGAATCAAGTACCGGCAGCTTCATGTGGACATGATGGATATTGATCCTGTGAGGCTCTGAAAACAATTGCTTCGTCTGCACTCCATGGTAATTAGTGGCAAAGATTCACTCAGTCGGCATCTTGTGGTCGATGTGTCTTGCGCTCTCTGCTCTCCGCACTAGCGTTGCCATTGGTTTTGTTCTCCGCTAGGTCAATCACCTTCTCCATCTCTCCATTCTCTTCAAGTGTTCTGGCCTCCGGCTCTCGGTCCTTCAGATTTGCTAGACAGGGGGCATTGAACAGCTTGCCACTCCACGCTCCAATAGCTGTTCTCACGAAGATATAGATCCAAAGCAAGATGACCGATACAGCAAATATCGTTCCAAGGACCCGAAAGAAGCGAGATGGCAATTCATTGCCCATCAGGATTGTAGACAGTGCATAGACTCCCAGAGGGAAAGTGAAACCCCACCAACCCATATTGAAAGGGAAAGGTCGTGCCTTGTAAATCGATGCGAGAGCAAGAGCGAAGAAGATCAGTCCGTATGCCCACATGATCAGGGCTACGAAGAATCCGAGAATGTACGCGATTCGTCCAGCCATGGGGTCAAGAGTATTAGTCTTGGGGAAGAGTTCGGCGGAAACTTTGCCAAGGTAGAGAATGGTGTAGCCTCCTAGGCCTAGAGGTCCAAGTGGTAGGAAAGCCGAAACGATCACTTCTCGAGGTGGCATCTTGTGCAAAGCCAGTCGCTGATAGTATATCACGAGCACCACGAGTGCCATCGGAACACCCATGCCCCACATCACATAGCTTGCGATCACCGTTCCGAGCGAGACTTGAGGATCGGGAACAATCCGAGCAACTTCAGATCCAGTGCTAGCGGCAACAATGGTCGCAGCAATCGGAAGCAGCTGCGCCGCAGTAATCGAATCCAGAGATCTTTGATGCGAAGCCGACATCCTGTTCCCAAATCTGATCAGCCAACACTTCTCCACATCGTACTCTCGCCAAACAACTTACAACAATATCCCCAAACTAACCGTAACAGCAACCGCAACCAAACTATCCAAAACCCACAACCCAAAAGCAAACCACACAGCCCACCTTCCCCAACTCGGCACGCAAATCGCCATAAAACTCCTAATAATCGTCGCAAATCCCATAGGAATCGTCCCTAGAAATAAACTGTTCACAGGATCTTCAATCATGACAGTCCAAATCTCCGGCCAAATCGTATACCTCGCGACAGAGATCAGAAAGAACGAAGAGAAGAGTATAATGTTGAGGATGAAAAATATGATGGAGAAGTAGTGAAGCCAGGAGGCTTGCCAAGGGATGGCGATGAAGAGGTTTGAGACGATTCCTGTGCCCATTGTGACGCTGAACCAGGAGGGGCTGAAGTTTCGGACGATGCGGCGCCAGCCATGGTCGTTTTTGCTTGTATGATGGTGGTCGTTGATGTGTTCTTGTTTCTGTGATCGTGTTTGGCTGGAAGTCGTGTCTGGGTTGTGCTTCTCGGCGTCGAGTTTCTGCACAGCAGGTTCTGTTACTGCTGGATTATCCATCTCGCAGGTGTCATATCATCGCGAATTTCATCTTCTGGAGGCTGATATGGGCATACATAAATGCTGAGAGCCTGGTGCTCGGGTTCATGCTGAAAGCTTCAATGTTGTTGACAGATGACGTGCATGAAAGCGAGCCATTCAGCCGAGGCGAGTGCCAAGAAGTTCACGGAATCGGAGACATAAATGAATGCTATTGATCATTCGTTTCTCAGTGATGGCTATGGTATTGTAACGACTAAAGGAGCACGCGGTCGGGTATCATCATATGTGCAATGCCAGTCGTAACAGTCTAATGCAGACATCGCTCACAACGCCTGTCTGTCTCGGGTCTCGTACGGCAGGAAACACATAGCCAGGAAAGCTGCGAAGAACAGACCTGCAGATGCGTAGATCGGTGCCGATGGATCCGCATGCCCAGCATTTACCGCGACAATAGGAGCGCAGAGACCAGCAACGCGGTTCAAGAAGCTGGCGATACCAGATCCAGTACCTCGGTTTGGAGCTGGGAACACTTCAGGCGTGTAAGCGTACAGGACACCGTACATGATGTTCTGGAAGAAAGCTTCCAGACTGGTCATGGCCAATTGGTAGCCAGAGCTCGTTGCTTGCGTGAAGAGGACCAGGAATATTCCAGAAATGACTGTCGCGCCAGCCATGGTAAACTTGCGGCCGATGTATGGGACACCGACCAGCCAGCAAGCAAGAATACTTCCAGGCACACCGACGATAGAGGTGATTGCGTAGTCTCGGTATGTGTTATGCTGCGAGGTCTGGCTAGAGCCTCCTCTCGCTGCAAGATATTGAGGCAGGAAAGAGTTGAACAGTGGGTAGCCCCTGCAGTTGATAGTCAGCGAATGTTGCAATGGGGTACTGTTTTAGATGGAGTGAGTACTTACATGCCAATGGTTGCCCAGATGAACCAGATCATGACTGTCGAGATGGCGAGCTTTCTTCCACGGAATAGAGGCTTGATATGTCCTCCGGAGAATGACTTCAACTTGCGTGCCACAATCTCCTTGTTGGACAACTTTGCGTCTGGAACCTCGTCTGGATGACCGCCGATCTCGTTCAGAATGTCTTCTGACATCCAAGTCTTCTTTCCGTTGAATTTTGCAATTCCTCGAACGACCGCAACTGCCTCAGCCTGTCTTCCTCTCGAGAGCAAGAACTTTGGCGACTCGAAGAGATGGAAGAAGAGAAACCGGCAAATGAACATGAGCATTGTGATCGCGCCGCAGGTGAGAATGAAGTATCGCCAGCCCCATTTCTCGCTGAAGTTCACGATGAAAACCCATCCGAGAAGAGATGATACAAGTTGTCCGAGTGGCCAGAAGATGGAAAGCATCGTCAACAGGTTACTCGAAGATCCGGGCAGGAACTCCAGGAAGAGAGCACCATCGACTGGCAGGTTGCCGCCGACGCCCAATCCCACGCAAGCGAATAAGGCGCAGGCGCCGAGCCAGCTGGGAGCACCACCAGCAGCTAAGCCAAAGGCTCCAGCGAGGAATAGCGTGCAGTTGAAAGCCAGCCTTCGTCCAACGATATCCGAAATAATACCCCAGAATGAGGCACCAATACAAAGTCCCAAGAAGAGACTCAGTGTGGTGTACCGAACCATCCCTTCCGCGATGCCAAACTCTTTGCTCAGCGACGGCAAGGCGATGGCTACTCCTTGCAACTGCAACATACATCAGTTCATCACTTTACGCGTTGCAAACTGGCATTCCACTCACCCATAAGTTGTCTGCAAACCAACCACATCCACATAGGGTGAAGAGCTGCCATTGATAGGCACCCATACCAATGTCTTCGATGGCTTGGTTGATGACTTTTGCTTTGGCTGCGAAATGTTAGTCATGGCCTGACAACTTCGTTCGAGGAATGACCTTACTGTCGTATGATGTCTGCGTGCCACCTGCCGCGAGCTCAGAGTCAATCTGAGCTTTGAGACGTTCCAGGGTGGTTCTTGCAGGTCCAGCCTGCTCTACGCCGGTCTCACTCGGCGGTGGTTGTGATATTTGACCCTTCTCCGGGTCCGAACCACTGGTGTTCGTGCTGATGCTGCCGCGATCTGCAGGTTTATTCTCTACAGCCTCTGGAGGAGTTGGTGTACGCCGCGGTGACCTTTGTGACTATCAGTAAGAGCATCTCCAGCTATGACGAAGACAACTTACTCTGGCAGAGGCTCATATGCATCTGCAAACTCCTCTGGAGTATGCGTCGCGAATCTGATCATACAATCAGTACACGCCACTGGACACTGGGACTTAGGCAAGGCGCGCTCTCTGCGCACAGAGCTCATCCGTGCGTCGAATGGAAACTTACGGGTTCATGATCAATCCGAACCCCATCTTGGCGACCTTCTGCGCACTGGGATAATTTGGTCGTCAATGAGCGGTGCGTTACCGATTCGAGAGTCTAAGATGTGCTACGAGCGTCGAGTTTTCGAGTTGGTCCTTCGGCCAATGTCGCGAGAGTTGTCACTTCCGAGCAATGTGCGGTGGTAGCACGATCTTGTCGGTTGCTGCGTCTGGGGATGTCGCTCTGGGTTGCCGAAGAAGATAGTCGAAGCGCAGCCCGATCCACTTGGCGAAGTGTGGGTGCTTTGGCAAGCTCGGTCGGTGTTCACAGCGAAGACGGTGCCACTAGTGGATCTGTCCGGCACGATGGACGAAGTGGATGTTGATGGTGCTGTCTACGTAGTAGAGTGATGACAATTCGTGTAAGTCAAATGATGTCGCTAGAGTATGCAGCGGATATAGAACTTGTCGAGAGGCGGAACCGGCTTTGGCAGCGCTCGAGGTCTCTTTTTGTATCTCGACTTCCTAGAAAAGTAAGAAAGCAGTCGTGCGGAGTAACAGAAGGAGCGAGGCCTCTTAAGGACAGGAGCAAGGAACGACCGGAGTGGCCTGGGTTCGCCCATTTTTCTCATTATGTTAGTCACGGTTGGCTAGATTGATGAGGCGGCGTCATTTGCCGCCTCCGTGGGCAGAGGTGGCACGAGTGGGTGTGAAAAAGTGATACCCACCAGAGGTGTTCGGCCACCAATCTAGTTTCGTGCAATAGGCATGGAATCGACAAGTCTCACTGGACGTCGAGCCAAGCATTTCTCCGGCAAATCATGCTTTGCCGTTATAGCTTCTGTGCTTGACCCAAATGCTTGGTCCATGTAAGCAGGTGTGGTACGCTGGGCTTATAGCCTTTTGCATGTGCTATTTCCTCTGCAGAATCGTAGCTTCGCTTTGTCGTTACACCAGCTTGCGCACATTGCCTATTGTATTTGATGATCGAAAATGCATGTTTATTCAAGATGGCCGGTCTTCCCAACGTGATGGTCATGGCGTGAGAAGTGGATCCTGTCGTTCACATTTTCGGCCTCATCCGGGATTGAGAATGCCAAGACCGGCATGCTCGACCATGGCTCTGCAGGTCAAGATGTGCCTTCTGCACGTCATGAACCATTCATTGCTATGTGCGTAAGCCATATCCATAAGCAGCGAATTTTTACTATTCGTCGTTGTAGGTGGCGTTGATTTGCCCCCAAAGCTTGATCCATTCCCAGTGAAAATTCCCGAAGTCGGATACCTGACACTTGAGGCCCACTTTTTCACTGAAACTGATGAGATAAATGAACATTGTGGCGAAGAACATCCGTGTGGCCACTTGAGGATTGGCTATCTGCGGCTTTGCTTGCCGTGCTTCCCTCCAGCCCCCTCCGCTTGCGACCATTACTGGTTGCGTCAGAAGTTTTGAAGGCCGATCTGGTGATGCCAGCAGCAGCCTCAAAAGAGCCATCACAGGATGGATATGATAGAGAGGCGGTTGACTATTATAGCTCCCTCCTTTGCGAGCTTTGATCGTCCGTCGGATTTCCGTGCACGTTCGATTCGAGGTCCTGAAGACTGTAGATGGGTTGTAGATCCGACGCGTTCTCCGTGCGGGCAATACATCCTGAGTGGACAATGTTGAACTCACTGTCTGGTGGTGTAGCTCGATGAACAAGGCAATCCTACTCAAGCTGGTCTTCAACACTCCTGGCTCATTGCTTCAGTGCCTGGATGCATCGATGCTTGGGAATTGCTGTGGCAATCGCTCGTCGCTCCCGGGCCTGGATCATCGGAGAACTCTTCCAAGTTAGGCATCTCTACGAGAAAGTGGTGCCGCTATGGCATCTTTCATCTGCCGAAGAGCATAATGCCATCGGTGTTTGCATCGTATTCGCCGTCCATGTCTGCATCGTCCTCATCATGCTCGCCAAGCGTCACTCTCTGCCCAAATAAGCTGGAGAATAGCTCATCCGACTGCTTCTCTCCCCAAGTCGTCCTATCCTCAGGTGCCATGTAATTCTGCAATTTTTCGTGAACAGTATATCTCAGCTTTCGGCCTTTGCTTGCCTTCGTATCCACGTTCTTCTTCGTTTTGTTCTCCCTCCGCATCTGAAGGCCGATGTCGATATTTGATGCGACGACAGAGTCAGCACTTTTTGTTCCAACAGTTCCTTGAGCAGAAGTCCATAAAAATCGGCATCGTCGTAGATCTTGTCGTCCTCGATTTTCCGTTGAGACGCTTGCAGTGGCGCACAAGAGCGCGGCGCATGTACTCGCTTCAGTAGGCGGTCAACATTCGTGTCTGCGAGCTGCTCTTGAATGACATCGATGATGGTTGCCCCAGCTGTCTGCGCCAGACGACCTGTTTGTGGCTGAGCGGTTGGGCCTTGTGTCTTCTGCGACCACTTTTTCAACACGGTGTCCCGAGCTGGACGACTCTCTTCCTCCTGAGCGCGCACATGTTCCCAAAGCTCTTCGGTCGAGCTATCGACAGAGAAGATAGCCCGCTTGCGTTTTTTGCCTATCCTCGCAGCAATCAAGTCCTCCCGAAATATATTCAACGAGCTCCACAAATTGAAGGCCGCAGTTTCGGCGGCATCGAGCGCTTGTTGCGCATCGGCGCTCTCTGAGCTGAGCTGTTCTGCAGATGTTCCAACAAGAGTATTCGTCGCTATAAGGGATTTCTGGAGCTTCATCCTTGTGTTCAAGAATGAATCGAACGTCGTCCGTTGCCGCTTCACCGCTCGCCCCTTTGCTGCATCGAGTCTGCTGGCTTCTGAGAGGGTGGTAGAGACCGCCGTTCGTTGTGTCGCTTTTGCAATCGCGGCATATGCTTGATCTGGATCATCCTTGGCTTTCGTAGCAGTCGAGCGCCGTTGCGGTTCTTCTCCATCCTCATCACTGAGATCTGTCCCATCTGTGCTGTCCGCAAAATCGCCAGCATCAAGCTCACTCCCTTCGCTGCCATCTTCGTCGCTGTCAAACTCGTCTCCCTCATCGCTGCCAGCTTCGAGATCTACCCGACTGACTTTTGCTCCTCGATATTGCGGGCCCAGTGCGACCTCCTTCGGCTTTCGCAGTTTACTCTTTTCGACGCTCGTGTAGTGTTCTCGGCCGTCGTTTTCGTCCGCGTCGCTTCCAGAGTCCGCATCGCTATCGTCTATCGGAACATCCTCTTCAGGATCAAAGTCTGTCGAGGCTGTGAGCATTTGTAGCTTGAGGTCGGGACAATCGCATACCTTTAGACCCAGGCTGCAAGTATTCTTCGAACTCAGAAGCGCGGTTACGCCCTCTGTTGGGAGCCATGGCGAGTGATATTGGGCTTCGTCGATGTAGCGGAACTTTTTCGAGGTGAAGCTTTGGCGTCGGTACTTCGGAGATGGTTTCTCCGGCAGCCGACAGTGGATGAAAGACCAGCATGCCAGCGACACATTTGTGATCTTCTTCATGCGGCAGACAACATCGATTTGAAAAACAGCTCTTCGCTCTATGAGGCCACCGTAACTCTACGCGTATCCGAACGCGTTACATCTCATCATGAGCAGGCGGTTTCCCAGCTGTGAACCCCACTTTGTCGCTTAGCCACCGCAAGCAGCAATCGTTAGGGCCACCTTCTGTGACAGTAATAGATTTAGTGGTTTCTCAACTACAGTTCGAGGCTCAATGACAAGTCTATAATTTCTGCTGGTGTATGCCTTGATTAGCATGTGATATCTTGCACAGCACGAACGCGTCGAAGATGGCCACGTTTTTTCGCGTCTGCAAGGGTGGCTGTTTACCATAG
This sequence comes from Cercospora nicotianae, assembly GCA_029490675.1. Classification (NCBI taxonomy): domain Eukaryota; kingdom Fungi; phylum Ascomycota; class Dothideomycetes; order Mycosphaerellales; family Mycosphaerellaceae; genus Cercospora; species Cercospora nicotianae. Next base: position 178,131 of record JANQAT010000002.1, read on the forward strand.
CAACGCTGCTAAAATAAACGAAAGTTGAAACCCTGTGACGTTCTGCGCGGCGTGGAAAGCTGCCTGCGCGTGAGCTTCAAGTTGACCACGACCTGATGCCATCGTAAGTGCTCACACCAAACGCATCGTCGCCCTGCGGACTGAACGACAACGCCAGACAAGACATAAGCAGGTCGCCGACACGCCGTCGAGGCATCCAGCCCGCCAACACCCTCCGTTCCCCGCAGAAGCCCAGCTTTGCGCGTGACGGGGACGTGAGAGATTTGCTGAGTGACTGGCTTGATGACCAAGAAGCTTTGGGAGTGAATGACATGGTGCGCGAACGTTCTCCCAGCCGAGTCTCGTCTGGCCATTATCTGTCACCTCAGAAGCAGGACAGACAGCCCTTAGCAAAGTGAGCATCACAGTACCCCGCCATACCGAACGACTCTAATAACATACCACCAGCATTTCCGCAAAGATGCAGTCTCCCGGCCGCGGCCGAGAGTCCGACGGCGACAAGCCTGTCAAGGGCGGCGTCGAATTTGGCAAGGCGAGCCCGCTGAGAAATCCGCTCAAGAAGCCTTCCTCGAGCGTCTTCATGCCAAAGAGTCGCCCTGTGCAAACTCAACCCCTAGGCACACACAACCGTATGCCAGCGAGTGCAACCTCTACCGCAGAGCCTCGTTCATTTCAGCATCCTGGACCACTCCCAGGATCTATCGCGCCCCCTCGCCAGACATCAAATACCTTCCAGCGCCCGCAGCCGCCGAACTCGACCGCAGTGCCGATGCCAACGAACAACCCGCTGCGAACAATTCCAGCACCTCCGAAGCCAACATTCTCGGCCTCGACCGCCGGCATGAACCCCTATCAGACATACGTGCCGCCGCGACAGGTCATCGATCTGACCAAATCCAAGCCTCGAGCCGCACCACAGCACATCGAGATCTCAGACGATGGCGACTCAGACGACGGCGAACGATTCGACCCGGACGCAGAGATCCGCGCAAACGCTGGCGCATTCGGCGCACCCGATCCGTACATGTACATGGACTCGAGCAAGGCCAACGAGGATATGAAGAAGCTGCTGGAGGCAGCATTTGACGACGAGGCTGAGAAGGGCAAGACACGTCTACGGTCCCGTATCAAGAAGGTTGAGAAGCAGAAAGACGAAGACAAGCAGACATCATCCTTGGCTGGCAAGCTTGCGGCTCTGAGTGTCAAGGAAGAGAAGACTGAAGAGAAGGAAGGTGACGAAGATGAAGAGGAAGATGGCACAGTGGATGGGCTGGCAGTCAAGCTCCTGCCACATCAAGTCGATGGTGTCTCCTGGATGATCGACAAGGAGATTGGCAAGAACAAGACGAGAGGCATTCTCCCACGAGGTGGCATCCTCGCAGATGACATGGGTCTCGGCAAGACCGTTCAATCTGTGACCCTGATGCTCACCAATCCTCGCCCCGCTTTGGATGCGAAGCCCGAGCACAAAGGCCAGAAGCTTCCAAGCAAAGACGTCGGCAAAGGCACATTGGTGGTGGCCCCTCTTGCACTCATCAAGCAGTGGGAAGGTGAGATCAAAAGCAAAGTCAGCAAAAGCCATGCAATGAGGGTCTTGGTCCACCATGGCCCCAGCCGCACGAAGGACAGCGCGGAGTTGAAGAAGTACGATGTTGTGATCACGACATACCAAACGTTGACCTCAGAGCATGCGGGCTCAGACATGTCCAAGGAAACAGGAAGACGCATCGGCTGTTTTGGCGTGCACTGGTATCGTCTCATGCTGGATGAAGCACACAGTATCAAGAATCGAAGCGCTAAATCGACCCAAGCATGCTGCGCTCTGAACGCCTGGTACAGATGGTGTCTGACTGGCACTCCGATGCAAAACAACCTCGATGAGCTTCAATCGCTCATCAAGTTCTTGCGCATCAAGCCATACTGCGAGCTGCCCCGGTGGAAGGCGGCTATTACACAACCGATGAAGAGTGGTCGGGGCGGCCTCGCAATGCAGAGATTGAATGTCTTCCTCAAGGCATTCATGAAGCGTCGCACCAAGGACATCCTGAAGCTAGACGGCGCACTCAACTTTGGCGGAAAGACGAACGAAGAGGGTGGCGCGATGAATGGCGGTATGCAGATTGTCAAGCGTGAAGTTCTCACAGTGGAGTGCGAGTTCGATCCGGTCGAGAAGGAATACTACGACAAACTGCAGGCCCGTGCAGACAAGCGTCTCGAGCAGATGGAGAAGGCCGGATCCAATGATTACATTGGAGCTCTTGTGCTCCTCTTGCGCTTGCGACAGATGTGCGATCATCCACGATTGATCGAGATGGCCATGTACAAGGACAAGGACGCGATCACGACGGGTATGCCTGCGGCGCTGAAGTCGAAGCGCGCTGAGAACGAGATGGATGATCTGGCGGCATTGATGGGGGACATTACAATGCAGACGAAGAACTGTGACGTATGTCAGATCAAGCTGTCTGCATCAGAGACACGAGACGGCGCTGTGCGTTGCGGTGAGTGCGAAGATGATCTTGCAGCAATCAAGGCAGACAATTCCAAGAAGTCGAAGTTGAAATCGAAGAAACCCAAGGAGAAGCGCATCAAGAAGCGCAGCTCAGTCGGTAGCGACGAAGAGATGAAGCCACAAGCGCGACGAGCGAGAGGGCGCAAAGTTGTTCTCGACAGCGACGACGAGGATGACGAGGAAGGAGAGTGGATTGGCAAGGGGCCAGAGCAAAAGATCGACCTTGGCTCTGATGATGAGGACGCTGACGGCGGTGGCGAGACGCTGGACACTATCGACTCTGAGCGCAGTGATGAGGACGATAGTCAAGTCAGAGACTCGCCATCACGAGCTCGCAAACTCAAGGTGGTAGACTCCGACGACGAGACCGAGGCTTCTGATGCGGACGAAGACGATGAAGATGGCACGGATGCCTCGAGCGAAAATGAAGAAGAGGAAGAATCGGACTCAGACCAGAGCGGAGTGCTTGATGGGATCGGCAGCATGGGACGGTCGACCCATGAGCCTTCTACCAAGATCCGCCAGCTGCTTCGCATTTTGCACACCGAAACGCCCAAGCACAAGACCATTGTCTTCTCTCAATTCACCAGCATGCTGGATCTGATTGAGCCTCACCTCATCCACGCCGGAATCAGCTTTGTCCGTTACGACGGGAGCATGCGTCCTGATGCTCGCGAGCAATCCCTCAATTCCCTCCGCAACAACAAGAGAACGCGAGTTCTTCTCTGCTCGCTCAAGTGCGGCTCTCTAGGTCTCAATCTCACAGCCGCGTCTCGCGTTGTCATCGTCGAGCCATTCTGGAACCCCTTCGTTGAGGAACAAGCAATCGATCGTGTGCATCGTCTAAACCAGACCGTTGACGTCAAAGTCTTTCGACTCACCATCCGCGACAGCGTCGAAGAGAAAATTCTCGAGCTGCAGGAGAAGAAGAGAGAGCTCGCCAAGGCTGCCATAGAAGGCGGCAAGGGTATGGGCAATCTCAGTATGAAGGACATCTTGGGCTTGTTCAAGCACGACGCCGATGTACAAGAACATGCCAACGACCGAGAGTACTGGCAGAAATTTGGCGGCGATGAAGGTCTGCTTGATGGGCCGAAGAATTCGCGTACTTTGTCTGCCACGCAAGATCTTGGACATACGAGCAGAGCTATGCCGAAGCCTCAAGCATCGAGACGTGCGCAGGAGAGTGAGATTTATGGTAGGAGGTGGTAGTTGACTGCCTGAAACTTTCTGGAAGTCGTCTTTGTTTTGGCTACGAGTTGATTGCATAGAGCTTCGAAGGGGAATGGAGCTGGCCTGTGGTCACGCAGTTGTCTGGATGTAGACATTGCGCTTTTCGTACTTCATACTGATTCTTAAAATGCAAAAGGGTGGTATCAACACTCCACCCTCATTGACATATCACCCACTCTTGGGCAACGCACATCGAGGCAAGCGCCCGTTCGACAAAGTGTTGCTCATGTAGAGACAGAAAACATCATATCTGGAAAGGCTAGTAGTGTTGTTAATCGTCGGCTGATATGAGATCTGCCGGTTCGATTTCGGTTGATGTCTACGCGACCAATCTGAGCATGGCGTGAAAGCACGCATCGCGACTACAGTATCGCAGAAGGGGTCCTACCATCTTCTAGGCATCACCAACATTCGAAGAAGACCACAACAGCAGGACAAGACAAGTCGCCCTCCAAGAAATCCAAGCCCAAGACACACCTCATCGGAGCCACCTTCAAGCAACCCAACCAGATCCAAATCACCAGAAATGTCATCCACACCGCCCTTTGACAAGACAGCAGAGAAACACGCTGCGCCTCTCCTCCCTCAGCAGCAACCTCCTCCACCACAAGAACCCTACTTCCAAGTCTACAGCCGCTGGGATCGCGCTCCTATCGAACTTTACACGCGCACCCCACGTCAAATTCTTGCTGCAATTGCTGTTGGCGTTATCTTCGCTATCGCTGGGATTTATTTTGTGGCGACGACGTTGCGGAAATGGGATTCGGCGGAGAAGCGGAGTGAGTAGGGAGTGGTGCGAAATTCGGACTATGGGATGGGGTGTAAGTTATGACTTCTGCGAACGCAGGGCGGAGGCGTCAATCGACTCAAGAAGTAGAAGGCCTGATCCGCTTTGACTTGGGTGAAAGATTTAGAGTCCAGGACTTTCTAGAGCCGTTTCAAGAGTAGCAAGTTGTCCTACGCTGCAGATATTGTATTGAGAGGAACGAAAGAAATCTTGTACGGCGAAGAATCGCAACAGGGTTTTGATATCCAGAATAATTTACCATTTAACGCGTTCAACAACGACGTTCTACATGTGATATGAGGATGTCGGATGGTCCTCAGCGCGTTTCACCACGGATCATCGCCACAATCTACAACGACGGCAACATGACTTACACATACACATGCTCGCGCGAGGAAACGTCGATTCCTAAAGAACTGTGTCGCCGGCATCTCATGAAGAATGTCCTTCTTGGAGGAGTATACCGTAGAAAACAACGTTTTTATCGGTGGCAAGTGCTCTCGCATTTCTCACAGACATCTTTGTATAGTGGTGATTCTGCCAGGGCCGCTTTAGATGAAGTGTGTGATTGTGAACTAGTACATTAGGTCCATGCTTGCCGTATCGCTGCTCGGCTGTCGCCCAGGCATGAACTCCAGCTTATTAAATATCAGAGTCAACTTGCCACGATTATGTCTCCGGCAGGGGCGACGAGCACAACACCGCTTCCAACTCGCCCAGACATTGATTCCAGCCTACCGATACCCAGAGTCAACTTGACACGCTCATGTCTTCGACTGCAGCAACGAGCACGAAGCTGCTCCGTTGTCGCTCAGGCACTGATTTTCGCGTACTGAATATCAGAGCCAAGGTGCCAGGCTTACATCTTCAGTAGCAGCGACGAGCACGATGCTACTCCGTCGTCGCGCAGGCGTTGGTCTCCAGTCTGCTGACTATCAGAGTCAATGTGGCACGCCCGCGTCTCCAGCTGCAGCGACGAGCATGATGCTACCCCGTCGTCGTCCAGGCATTGATTTCAGCTTACTGATCATAAGAGCCAATTTGCCACGCTTGTATCTCCGGCAGCGGTAACCAGCACGACGCTGCTTCGATCTCGTCCAGACATCAATTCCGGTGTGTCGGTTTCCAGAGTCAATATCGGCAGCGGGCAGTATTGAGAAAGTCAGCACAGCGAAGAAGGCTGGCGATATAGCTCAGATAATAAGAATGCCATCGCGAGATGCATTGTCGACTCGAATCGTTCTTGGGATCCGTGCCTTCTGAAGAAAAGTTAAGAGTTGCATTTCGCATACTAGCTGCCTTGTGTCAACTGGCACTTTGCCCCATTGAGCAAATACCACGCCCTTGATCACGATTCGCAACATCGCCTATAGGAGGTGCGAATCGATACGAAGAAGAGAGGAGCAGCTCTTCACAGTGCCTTGAACACGAATGCTAAATCATTCAGCCTATTCTACTTTACGAGCAGCTCTGCTATTAACGTGAAGTCGTCGCCAAGCGAGCGTTTCATCAAACACGAAGGATCAGCACGCCTGACGTCTGCAGCTGCTCAGCATGATGATCGGAAGAAAAAACCCTCGTTAGCGTTCTTCCATTTTGCCGTAGAAGGACTGCAGTACATCCTGATCTCGTGTACCCGGGAACAAGCTTTCCGTACGGGAATATGTAGAGGGAGCACAGAGGGCGTCCTCGTTCGATGTCTCGACGTCTTCGATTCCCGAACTTCGCTAATTGAGTGACCAGGATCGGACGTGAATGCTAGCCAGCAGTTCACAAGACCATGTGATGTCTCATCTGGGACAATGCAGGCGAGGAAGAGGAAAGTCAAAGGCGAAGTCCCATTAGCCGGATGCTGCTACTGCTGCTTCTTCACGCCTATGACGCAGCCCTACGATGTCTTGTGATATGGCAAGCAAGCCATTGGACCTGTCCGCGTGACATTGTGATCATGGGAGCGATGCGATGCGGCCAAATCGCCGGTGCTACTACTGCTGTAGTTTCTGCCTTGCGAAGTACTTTTTAGCGACGACCTGTCTCATTTTCATTAGCCGATCAAATTGTAAAACATCGTCATCATCGTATAGCAAGAAAATATGGGGAAGCAAAACCTGGAGAGACGCGTGAAGTCATCACAACATTGGACGTTGGTGGTTAAGCGAAGAAAATAGACGTGGTTGGTTGGTTGGCGTTCTCCATCGCAGGAGGGCCTCCGCATGACATCAAATGACCAACAAGAACTCATCCGAGCCGCGGTTCTGCCTATACCTTCCATCCTGTTACGTTCGAGCTTCATGTAGGAACGAAGACGATCCAGACGCGCCAGTGGAGTGGTGCTTCTTCTTTCTTGGTTCCCCAGAGTCCCTTGAAGATCCCATTGTGGGTTCATCGCAAGGATCTGAAGAACATGTGACGTCTTCAAGACCCCATTGAACTTGCGTTAAGCCGTTTCTCTCCGTGGTTCCCATTCAGCCGAAGATGAATCGTGAAGAAGCAGAAGAATACCCTGAGGATAAGCTGGAGCGGAGGCCGACCGGTTTGCCAGTTTCGATCAGAAGCGGCCTCGAGACGAGCAGGGGAGCTGTGGCGGTGCAGGTAAGAAGTACCAGAGTCTCTTTAGCCGCGAGGGCGGAACAGACAGGTCATGACTCTCGATGACTCTCGACTGACTGAGATCCAGGTCATCAGAGCATGAAAAGTCCTGAAAAGATACATCAGATCGCTACACACGAAGTGATTTGCTGGCCGTGCAGATGGGTGAGCTGGGGTGCATTATCGACTCATCAGCTCCAAGCAGAGCTCCATGCCACACCGACCTACCAAACGCGACCAAGATAGAAAGCGTTGAGATGCAAAACAACGCGTCCTAGGAGCGATGTACCGCCATCAGATCGTGATACACCTTCACATGAGGCCATCTTCGTCCTATCGGCGGCACTCTGGTTGTCATTTGACTTTGACCGCACTCTCATCTCATACGCGTCGTCTTCCTACAACAAAAGGCAAAGCACGGATGGGGTAATTAACCATTTCTGGAGAGTTTCGCCAATGTGCAGCGCAATGCAAGATGTTGTGCCGGACAGGTTGTTCCTTGTTTTTTGGTTTGCGATTGCACATCAGGTCATCAACGTGGTCTCAAGTGATCCTGAAGCAAGTTCTAGACACTCAGCTCATCCGTGGCTGGACAGACATCACTCTCACCGCTTTCCGCAAACTTGGTGTTGGAGGCTCGTATGGCGCTGCACGATCGGGAAGTGGACGCGTTCTTGCTATTCGTCCCATCGCATGCCAAATACTATTCGATCCAAGGCTTTTTGGCTGAAGCAAGTCGTGAATAAGCCGTCCCGACGGGCACACGTCGCGCAACGACAGGCCAGCCTTAAACAGCCAAAGCCAAACGGTTTCCCAAATGACGGGGACGCCCATGGGAGCGGAGAAGTATAAGCTCAAATTCTGCTTCCCTTCCGCAAGTCATCTGCCAACCTGCAGCAAATGCAGCGGATTGCGGGGAAGCAGGGCCGCGGCGGCATGTTTGTTGCTCGTTCGGCTCATACAACGGTGAAGTGCCGCTGGGAGCAAACAGGTCAGCTGGACGTCGGCATCTGCGGTTCGTCATCTCCAATGGCGAGAGATGCTTGTTGGGCAGGAATGCGGAACAACAGGACCGCGACCGCTTGAAGTCTCGAACGACCAACCTCCAGGATGTGCGCAGGAATACGGAGGTCTGCGGCCATTAGGAGCGCATTGTAATACAAGACACATCCTGAACGTCGGTGGAAGGGGTGCGGAAGGAGAAGTCGGCTGTGGATGCGGTGCCTTGCGCCAACACGGACCGTGACGGCAGTGTATGATCGTCGCCGACAGAGACTCCTCCGTAGTAGAGCGTGATCCGCGCACGTATTTTGAAGTATGCGATTCGAAGACGACCGATGTGTAAAGATCCTTTCGATCTCTCCAGTCCAGCACGTCTCATCAGCGACCATGACTTCGTATAATGAGGTCGGATATTGCGACCAGTGTTGCAACAACCCAGGTCGGCAAATAATCAAGGTGGCTAGTTCGTGTTCAAGAAACGTCGGACCACAAACTTCATGAGTCGCATTTCCATCGGCATGCCGAATCTTGAAACCTGGTCCTTGAACAGTGTTTCGCGAGGAGGGCATTCCAGGCACGCCATATGACCTTCCACGAGGTTGTTCCATGACAGGAGAGTTTGTCGTGCACATCTCCCGAAGCGCCGGACAACCAGACAGCACGGCTTTTGGGCGGTAATGCAGTGTGCACGACTCGGACAAACGGTTTTGAGTCGCCATGGATATGAGTGCATGGTTTGATCGCGGACTTGCCATGGGGTACACCTGATGGTCATTCGACCTGTCGTATGATGAATACTTGGTTGGACTCATCACGTCCGTTATGGACATGCATGCTGAGCAGGTACCAAACCATCATCGAGATCTGTATGCTTTCAGAAATCGCGTGAGTATGTTGATGTCGTTCACCAAGTGACGGACTCCTGTTCAGCATGATGTGGTTTGAAACAACTCTTCACTGAGACATGTAACAGCTGGTCCAATTCTTGGTTGAAATTTTGCTTCTGATCTGTCGCAGCAGTAAAAGGAAGAAACAACTGTAGAGATCGAAAGATGAAGTCGAATCTTACCGTTTAGGTGCAGGAGGTTGTGTCAGCGCGTACCTGGTAGCCGCCGAAAACAACATGTGCCTGCTGCGGCAGTGTTCACTTGACCTTCGTCAGAGTGTTTTGGCGCGCGGGTACTCACCTTCTGAGCACAATTCGATACACATATCCAACTGTCGCGCGCGTGACAGGAGGTCTCTGCTTGTGCGATCGAAGATGAAGCTGGACAACAACAACATCATTTCTGACCAAGTTAGTGCTCCATCTAGCCGCCTCGTCAGGCGCGAGGATCGCGTGTAGCCAGGCATAATATTGATCTCGGTTCCTGTGTTGTGCGGTGCGTGTTGTTGTTCATGCTTGCCGTTTTTGCCGCGGCAGTCATGAAGCCACATCACGTTCGCTCGTTCCGCACGTGTCATCCAGCAGTCCATATGCCGAGCTCTCAGCTGAGACTGAGACGTGCTACCTCGAGCGTGACATGCTCGGTCTTGGCAGCGGCGGCGGCGACGGCGACGGCGATATACGCAGAATGGAGTAGTTCGGGTGGAAGCCGGAAGCAGAAGGAGGAAGAAAGGCCGAATTGCAAGGCAAGACCGAGAGAAGCGCGTCCAAGGAGAGGAGAGGAGACGACGCGTCAAATTCGCTCACGCCAGTGGTGGCAGTGTTTTCTGCTTTTCGACTTGCTCGCCAAAGTCTAGAAGTCCAATTGCCAAATCGCGCATGGCGCCGAACAAGTTTCTTCACCTTCTAGCGCTCCCGCTGTGGAGGAGACACCTCTTTCACGTGCGCAAGCTGCTTCCTGCCAGCTCCACTCCGCTCCGAATTCTTCCTATGGCCTCTCGTTTCTCGCCGCAGGTGGGGAATTGACCGTCAGAACTCAAATGGCGCGCTCGTTGGGAGGTTCGAATTGAGCCGAGGAGTGGAGTTGCTGTCCAGAAGGGCGATGGCACTGTCGCATGACTATACGCGTCCGCGTTCCGCTCGACGGATGTTACAGGCGCGTGAGTAATAACAAACCAGAAAGGCAGTGCGAAATGTGCGGTGATTCCGTGAGGCGGCCAGGCCGCTCGCTGTGGACCTGTTTGCAGCACAGTCGTACGCCAGAAAGGCTCGCTACCGCGGCGGGCGTGCGGTACGTAGATCTCTTGTGCTGTCAGAAGACAATGCTGGCCTATGGTGGGAGCGCGAGGTAAGAGCTCTCATGCAAGGCATGCAGACTGCATGTGTGAAGCGTTGAACAGTCAGATTAGTGTTCAGACTGCAGAATAGCGGTCTGTCCATCACATGCTGCTCGTGACCGACTGCTGCCTGCCAGCTGCACGTGTTGTCCATGTGTACTGCTGATGAAGAAGGCCATCTGACGTTGGGGGAAGTGGTATGGTAGACTTACACATGAAAACTCGGTAAGAGGAAATGGTGAGACACAAGTTCGCTGGACCCAGGAGTAGTTTGTCATTATGCGTGTGGAATCGACTGTGCTACAGGACGCTGCTGCCCAAACTAAGATTCCTCCGCGTAGTGGATCCCGTGCAATATCGCTTTTGAAGACCTAGAGTCCTTGACAACAACAGTAATGTTACATTGATGATGTACAGGCCGTACTCACGCCGAGCACAATGAATGTGCTTCAAGCATGCTAGTTTCCGGCTGCTTCGTAGCAAAGTGTTCGCATGCGCGGCCGTCAAGTATGTGTGAAAGTATGCCGATGCTGGTATCATCCGAATCTCGAAATCCCGAGCCCTCTTCTCGGTCCAGACCCTCTGAACGCCGTGTTCCATCCGTGAGGAAGTAGCTATGTCCAGGACACCTCGCTATGTGCCCAAAAAGAAAACAAAATCCTCCATAGAACAATCGCTAGAACGCAGCAAGAAAACATGAAAACAAAATGTGTACGATCATCACCAGCCTTTGGCATGGTATTCTCCAAGGCCAGCGTGGAAGTAATCGTTGGTGAATCGGCCCTTTGGTCCTTGGTGGGACAGCACTGGGCCAGGCTCTGGGTGCTGCTTCAAGTTCTTGACATCGTTAGAAGTATGTCTTCGCTTCAGCGCAGCCAGATTGCCGGTGCTTTTATGCTGGCGCTCCCACAATAGGTTCTTTCGGAGAGACTCCGTAAGTTCGGTTGATAGCATGTTTCTCCGTGTTGTGCGTGGCGAAAGAGCAAGCTGTTGATGTGTGTTGGAAGTGGTCATAATGATAGGTTTCGAGCGTGGAATATCTTGACCGGCGTGCATTGGAAATTGGGCGCCGATTTCTGGGGATGTCGCAACAGAGGGCCCATTCGGCGTTGTCGTTCGAGATCGTCGAATTGCTGGGGTAGATCTTGAGGCAGCGTTCGCCAGAGCCTTTGCTCGATCGGGCTCATGCATCAAAGTGGTCAGCAGGGAGCGGCGCGAAGTCAAGTTAGGTCTCGAATCGACTCGCTGGAACAGGTCCTTCTCATTCAAAGATGATGGCCCGCTCGCGTCGTCTGAGTCTTCCCAATCCGATGAATCGTCGTCATCTTCGATGGCGCTCTCGGATACGTCCTCTTCCTCGTCGTCCGACTCGAAAACGGCGCTGTGTCGGAGTGGAGCGGCTTTGGCAACTGATACTTCCTCCTTGAAAGACGCGTGTTTCTGACTCCCGTTGCTGTTCTGGCTGCCAGGCGCTTTGAGGTTGTCAGAAAGTGTGCTGCGGCTCCCATGCATGTGAATGTCGAACGAGCCCTCGTCTTCTCCAGAAGATGTACCAATTTGGAACATGGGCACCTTCTTCTTGGGCTGTGGTCGATACGTGGGAGATGTCTTGAGGATCGGTGTTGGCTGAGAGGCGAGATTTGTTTGCGAGCGGTACGAGGATGGCGCTCCGCCGGGCACAAAGCCACGCACAATGCTATGTGTGCTCATTTCGGTGGATGAGCTTTCTTGTGACGATTGGGACGATGGCGACACGTTTGATTCCTGTGTGCCAATGGTCGAGGTAGACGATTCAGGTAGAGTCGCCTGTGATTCGGAGGCGTGAGGTGCAGTGCCTCTTGAAGTTTGCGAAGATGTAAGGTCCAATGTAGAGAGGACCTGAGAGTCGTCCGTAGACGGAGATTCGCGAGCGGTGGTCGCAGGTGTGGCAATGGGCAAGTCGATGGGCTCGAGCGCCTTCGTCTCGGTGATAGCGACGACGATCTTTTCGAGGACGATGGGCGTGAGATGTTTTTCACGGCCACGTCCTGTCACGTTTTCGGTCGGGGTGTCGTTGCGAGGCGCGGATGGCTGTGCCGAGTAGTTTCGCGGCGTCGTGGGCGACGAGAGTTCTAGATCGTCGGAGGAGGAGGAAGCGGAATCGAGGCTGGATGACAATGCGGGCATCGGCACTTCTCCAGCCGTCGCGGCTTTCGATTTCGCAAGGGCGGAACGGCGTGTGGGAAGCGCAACAGAGGCCTGGCGTGAGGGCGGCTGCGGTGCACAGCAGAAGGTCTCTCTGTTCCACAGTCGCCACGAGAGATTCTCCAGGCGTTTGCCGTCCTGCATGACATGCGATGTCTTGGAAAACAAAGAATGCATTCCAAAGAGGGCCTCGACGTTGGTGGTGTCGATAGTATGCAAGGCCGCCACTTCGACCCGCAGTAGCGGGAGTTCAGGCCTGAAAGGCATTGTGGAAGGTGCGAGCGTGTCGCCGTAGGCAATGGGAGGGAGGAGGGGCGGGCGCGGCAGAGATATGTGTTGTTGGTGCAGCGTGACCGAAAACGGCGGCCAGATACGTCAGGTGGTCTTGCGGTGTGGTATTGTACATGGGCCAGAGCGACGACAACAGACGAGTGTGGCTGCGCGCGGCTGTGGTGATGATGTCGATGCAGATAGCCGTATTGCTGGTGATCCGGCAGTGCGCAGCAGAGGCCAGTCCGTCAAACAGTCGCTGTGGGTTGCGTGGAGAGTGTCGAGCAGCAGCAATGGTCGTAGAGCGAGCGTCGGCACGGCAGACAGGTGCAAGGCTGGCTAATACATACTGCACCAGCACGTCCACGCCCGGAAGACTGGTGGACGGCTGCAGCGCACTGTGCAGGGACATGGGGGTGGTACTCTAGCGAGGACCACAAACTCTGCTTCCCTTCCGACAAGCCGCTACTGTTTGGCCGCCGATCTACTCTCCCGTGTATCACATCTTGATCAAGCCTATCTGGTCTCCTGCCGCCTCCGCACACCTACAGCAGTAGGCTTGCGACCCGACGGCGGTGCGAGTCGTTGCCGATATACCTTCTCCTCCTGCCATATGCCTTACGTCGCTGGTCACGCCTCCTGGCGCCAGGAGTCGCATCGCAAAACATGGCGGCGTAGTGCTCCCCGGTGCCGCGTACGAGCGGACTAGAACAACACCTCGGCAGGGCCGCATGTGCCCAAGGCCGGGCGGAAGAGGCGGTCACTCGTCACGCTCTCGTTCATCATATTCAGGTGCCCTGGGCGCGGCGCGGCACGACTCAGTCAGGCTCTGTTCTCGCCCGCAGCGTGACGGTTGCATGTGTGCCACTGTTACATACCAACGAAAATACGATGCGCTGGCTGCTAAAATTGACCGGTCGCCTGTCGAGTGGCGGACAGCAGCAGAGCACTGTCAGCCGGACAGGGCGGCGTGGAAAAGCAACGTGCAACTCTCTTCTTCACTTCTCGCCGAAAAGCAGTCATCTGCCATGCAAGCGTCAGCCTTTGCAGCGGGCCTGAGAGCCGGGGCATCCTCATCCTGGCAGACGCCGGCCCTCTGCTCGGCGGCACGTGGCCGATGTGAGGCGCAATCGCAATTCTTGGTCAATAACCGCCGGATTTCCGCACTGAGAACGCGCTGTGGCGCACCGTGCTCTCGTGTCGAGGCCTCCTTCAATATCATACCCGGTCGCAACTGCTTCACCAGCGACGTCCTCATCTTCTGGTAAGACCACCGCCATTTTGCCGCCAGACTACCATCGAGAGGCGACCATTCCGCCCGCCCACGCGGCGCATGAAAATGCATGGCACTGGACTGGTCTCCTGTCCAACACGATGATGATGGATGACCCGTCGGACAGCGAGCATGCCCATCTGCATGGTGTGTCGATAGGGCGAACCACGTTACTTGCTTTTCCACGCGACGCACCAATTGCTTCCCTTGCTGCTCTCCTCCGCGCGACAGAACACCGACAGCGCATCAAAGCAATATGTTTCGCATATTGCTAGCCGCTTGATCGTGACCAGATCCCACGATCAGGGAAGCATTGCGTATACTACAACTCACTGACCACTGCCGCCGGGGAGATCGACGAGCAGGATGAGAGCATGTCACGCTCCGTCTCCATGCCTGATTTGACGTATGCCGTCAAATCAGACGTCTTGCAACGGGTCCTACGTGTGACCAACTTCCAGGCACAGCCACGGCACGATTGTATTCGTAGAGCGCACGGCCAGTAAGAAGCGCGTCCCCCATCGCAACAGTGCCCCAAGAGGCGAGTGAGCAACGGCCGCAATGCTGTTCTGCGCTTGCGACGCGACCGTGGCTGCTCAGATTGTTCAGATGACTGACAACGCATCACAACATCACCTATCCGCTCTGCGCCTATATGCTCCCACGTCCTGATAGGCGCAGGAATCCTTCGCGCACCTCAGCCTGATGTCAACTCACATCCATCAGGATAAGGAGCAGATTTGGCGTGGGAATGGGAGTTGGGATCTTGCTCGTTCGACAGCGGCGCAGTAATGCACCGCATTCATTCCGCACAAACGTCGCTATGCATCCGCGTGTTCTGGACCGTGGGTACGGTGCCGTGTGGTCTGCTTTTGTCTGGGGAAACCTGTACACGACTGCCCTCTCTGCGTACACGTCCCAAATCGGAGGCGGGTGACAAGTGTACCTGGAATGCTACGCCATTAGGAACGCTCCGCGCCTCCATCGCGATCACGGCATCGAGTTGGAACCAAGGACATGCCGGACACGGCACTTCCACAGGCTGTTCTGAGCAGATGACCTCTTGTGCCAAGAATACGACATCACATGGCATGCGTGGTCTCCGCCGGGGAAACGCGCTCGCACCCCACGAGGTTCCCTGCAGAAAGAAGCAGCGCCATGTACGCCACAGCATGCCCTACAGAAGCACTTTCTGCACCCTCTTTGAATCTATTGCTGTTTGATTGCTGCAGAGAGCCGTTCGCATCCCCTTAGTGTTACACTGTGAAATGTAATGACCTGGCTGAGGGTGTGAAGAGCCGTGGCGATGGGCCACGACACCCACGTTTGCGATGATGATGTGGCCGTTTGAGAGTTCGGAGATTGTGCTTCCTCAAGCGCTTTGCTCCTGCCAGCGTGCAAACGGATCAAGGTCATGTGCTTCGTTGTTCCCGGACTGCTTCGTTCCGCATTCATCATCATCAATATGTCTGCCTGCCCGTCTGCCTGCGCCACAGCGTGTTAAGTCTGCCTCAGGCTTCAATGTCTACACGCATGAACAATTAGCGTCTTGTCAGCTCCCGAAGCCGCGGGCTGGGAATTTCCCTCCACATCCACGATCGGCAATGCTCCATTCGATCCAGGCCCTCTTGAGGGATGTGGGCGACGGATAATTACAGAATCCACGAAACAGAAGCCCTCCGGTCTCTGTTTGAGATTGACAGACCGGACTGGTTCACCACAACATATCGCAATTCCTCAATTCAGTCAGCGCACTCGTTGCCTGTCGTTTCCCGTCCCAGTGGGATTGATCGGTCGGTCTCTACTTCACGCACCCGCGGGTTCTCGTTTATTCTCGTCTCCTGCTGCGACTAATGCAGACGTCCTCCGTCCCCGAGATGCCCTGTTTCTGGCGTTGTTCTTCGTGGAAAAAGGACGTCTGCTTTCGTCCACTCACGTCCGGCTGTTGCAGCACATGCGTTGACGATCTCGCACAGGATCAAGCCAATGCGTTGCGCCACGCGGTCTGCCCGTCCTCCCACGAAATCCTTTGGAGGAGAAAGCACCGAGCACCAACGACCATCCCACAGCGCCCACCTCCGCACCTTCCCTGCTCGGCTCCTTCGAAGTCGCACGCTCTCCGACCTCTTCACACATCTCCGTCTCTCACCTGCGGCGGTTCGTGGGGTCACGATAAGACTCCGTCAAGATCACGCCAACCGAAATTACTCTGCTCTCCCCCGTCCGCCCTCCAGCCCGCTGCCGGTGATCTGTCACATCTCCCGGCACCCGCTTGCTGGACTAGTCGCTCGCGGGGGACTGCTGCCGGCCGTTGGGTACGCGCCGCTGGAAAGGATGGCTGCGCTTAGGGTGCCCGGATGACCTTTCCACCTCCGAGCGCTGCTGTTCCTCTCCAGCTCTGTGTCTCCTAACATCTGGGGTGACACCCGCCGCGCACCCTTCACCACAGGCGAACTGCGCGCCTTCCTGTTACGGACATGTTCGGCAAGCACCAACGTTTGTCTGCACTTCCTTTTTCGCCCACGCCGTGGGATGGTTGTGCCATGTGTGTGCCTATCCAGATTGCACCATCGAGGCGAATGAGCACGGCACTGCTCATCTGCGATTGTGTGTGTCTTGGAGTCTAGCCTACGATCTGATCACAGTGGCTGCTAGCCTGCTGCGTGGCAGACAAGGACTCCTGCTTCCGCTAAGGCCTGTGTCTCGGAGGAATATGACCGCGATCGGTCAGAAACCTCTTCGTGACCTGTTGCCGGGATCTTATATGCACCGTTTGTGGTGTGCTCGCTTGCTTGTCTGCTAGCGAACGTTCGGTCTCCTAGCCCATGCTGCCCAACTACCAGCGCAGACACCACCAGCAACTCGGTAATGTGTCCTGTGACCTACAAGCGCGGTCAGGTATTGATTGCTCCCCCTCGCAGACCAGGTTGGGGGCATCGTCGTTGTGATAGCGGCACATCGCGCTGATAACTTCAATTAACAATGTTGCGATCAAACAGACATCGTGATCAGTCGAATGGCAGACTATCAGAACGGTTACCCAGGATGTCTTACACCTACACCGCTTCTCAAGCGTGGTGGAATATCGTTCTTCAAGTGACGAGCCGACATGCAGGAGGCCAGCATACCGCAGGATACGAGACTTCGAAGGTCAATTGATCGGCTTATTGCGAGTGTACCGGCCTTTCAACAATTCAGCTGCCATTGCGAGCGGTACTGTCTGCGTGCACTCCTGGACGTTCACTTTCCCATACCAACAATCAAGGCGGATATCGCGCCTCGGTCGCCAAACGCGCTCAACGCGGCGCATTCGCCAAACTTCGCCACATTGCCAAATGGAGGCAAGCAATGCTCGCCAACATCGTCTTTGTGGTCCCAGTAACCCGGCACGACACTCGCTAGGCACGATTGGCTCTTCTCCGCATCCATTGTAGAGGGCAATAAAGTTGGCACTTGCATCGCAGATGCATACTCGCCTGTCCGCGAACACATGCAGGTAGGTTTGTCACTATGTAACAGAAGTTGCAGAACAAGTTGGTACGAGAGCCAGATCTCACGTAGGAGCAAGCCAACGACGTTCGTACAACTTCGCTTCCACTCGACGAGTCTATCCGAGGGACACAAGACACAACATGCAGAACTTCAGACGATGACAAATGCAAGAGGTCCTGCTCAAATGCCGATCACCCTCTCACATTGCATAGCTACCATTGCGAGCATGAAACAAAAAGCACATCCAACGACCTCCGCATTGATGCAGCAGGTGTGTATCTATACATACCTACGTGCGGAGTACATTAGGTACGGACCTCAGTGGGCCGCGGGACGCGTATCACGGGGAACCAAACTTCTTGCCCTCCCTCTCGCATATGGATTCAGGTACGGCTGCAAAGGGAAGCGACCACGCCCGCTCGCCACCAACTCTCGCTAATTTGTACCACCATCTGCCAGACATGTACCTGCCGCCAGCAAGCCAATCTCGTCAATGGCACTCATCATCGGCTCGCCGGGTCATCTCATGCAACGCAACGTTCGTCATGACGACCAACCACCCCATCTGTGCTCATGGTTGTTCTCCGCAGATCCGTACCATGGCTGTACTGAACTCCTGTTATGATGCTTACCTGCAGGCTTTATTTTTGTTTCGTCTTCCCGCTTTCACGCTTCTACGGATGTGAAACGACAGGCAGCCTGACGTTCCTGGTATCATGGAAAGACGTTGGACGCGTTGAATGTAAGTTTGTCGTACCATGGGGAGGGGTATTGACTTGCGTGTGGGGAGAACGGTCGATCGGACCAGTGTTTGCAGTATTTGCATCATTCTCTAAGACGTCAGGTCAGCTGTCTGCTTTTTGTCATTGGAGGGGATAGGATGAGTTGAGACGTGGTAAGTTACGGGAGGAGGTTTTGGGAAATGCGGCAAAGTACGATTGGAATCGTCAAGTGAATAGTGAGTGCTTGAAATGCTGACGTGGAATCTATCGTCTAGCAGAACTCACTGTTGGGGTGATCTAGGAAGATCTCGATCAAGACTAAGTGCTATGGACTAGAAGATCTTTCTCGACAACAAGGCAATTAAGCTTACAACAAGCTATAGACTAGTCAATAAGCAGTGACTAGACCTATGGACTCTGCAATAGTATTAGGGCCAAGTCCGCGCAACTATGTCCGTGAGCAGTCAAACAAGGCAACCTCAACTCCGTGTTTCTACGATGCGAGCTGAACGAAAGTGCTGGTGCCTGTGATGTATGTCAGGACTTCCATGCATGCACAACGCAAATGGCAAGATTGTATTGCCACTTAGCAGGTCCGACATCCACGCAAAAGCCCTCGGAGTGCATGCTGTCTGATCATCTGCCACGAGTTACAGTGGCGAGCCATCAATCTATGTCAGATGAAGATTCTATAGATGCGGTATTCCAAGCACTCGACAACATTTATTACACACACAAGTTGAGCCAAGAGACAAGTACCGACAAGAAGACCGGACAGTCTCATATCATCACACACACAGACTAGCTGAGCCAAGCGACAAGCACCGAGAAGACCGGACAGTGCTACAACAGCACTTGGGCCAGATGCTGCGCAATCACCTCCTCGAGGACGCAGCCGTGTCCATTCCAGCAGGCTGTTTGTTCACGCAGCTGATCATGATCCTCGCAGAGGAGGAGTACAACCTTGAAGGCGCTTTCCAACTGCTGGACAAGCACATATCAGACTTGTAAACAACTTGTGGGCTCCCACTCCAGGCTGCTAGAACTCTGAAAGAAAAGGTGGCCAAACCCTTGCGTACCGCATTCCACAGACGATCACCCGTGCCTCCGGAAGCCGATGCACAAAGCTCGGGAGGGATCGAGACAGACAATGCCTTGGAAAAATTGATCGAAGATGAATACTCTGGACTGAAGCCCGATGCCGCACAAGGTGTCTTCCCACGGATCATCGCCACAATCTACGACTACCGCAACGCGACGTACAAGTACTCTTCCGTCCGAGAGGATCCCACCAGCACACGCTGCGACTCTTATGCAGCATATGCAGTACAGCTACAGGAAGGTTCCGACACTCAGATCTTGTATCTGCGTCATGGCCTTCTAAACAATGCAATCTAGTCCCTGGGCACATCACTGCCGACCAGATTGACCATGGCCATTCGATGGTTAGTGCAGTAGTATCTCAAGCATCGAATGAACAAGCCAACACTCTACGATGGCCGCGTCTCGAAATCGGAAGCAGATGAGCTCGCTCCAGCCCTCGAAGATGCCACATGCGAGCCGAAGAAGGAAAATGCTGGCGCCTGTGATGCATGTCAAGAGTTGCATGAGCGCAGGCGATCAAATCGTTGTCCGGCAATTGGTTGTACCCAGTGGATTGGTAAAACAAAGGAACAGTACAAAAAGAAAAAACGACACCACGTTTACAAGCATGCCAATGGTGTGGTAGAGCATACGAGGCTCGAAACGCCCACTGGCCTGCTCGTTTTGCCGCTGAAGGACTGGGGTCATGCCAGCAGAGTCACAGCTTCCATTCTGTCAAGACTGTTCCCGACCAAGACGACTCCACTCGACCTTCCTGGTCAATGTCTGCTAGCGCCGGGCTCGCTGCAGCAAAAAGGACTTGATATGATGGCATGCTTGGATTGCAACCGGGGCTTCACCCGCGACGGCTTCGACTATCACAGAACTCAATCAGCGGACTGTCAGCTTTGCGACCACGAGACACCCTGTGGTCGATGCTGTTCCCTCACGACACTATGCCATTACGATGACGGATTAAGCACCGCCCACGATGACACCTTGCAAACGTCACCACGGGCAGCAAAGCGTCGCGTGCAGAAGACAGTGGTGAGCGCGGAGACAGCAGCTAAAACGAAGCGTGCTGCGCAGAAGACGACCAATCAGTATGAGACAGGGCGTCTCGGTGATGGTAGCCTCTCTAATACTACGAAAGACGACAGGAGGAGTACGTCCGCTATCTCGGACGACCGCATCACTCGTCGTGATTGGGAGAGGAGGAATAAGACTGCCTTCCCAAAAAGACCTGGCCTCAAGACGTACAGCTGTCAGATTTAGTCACTGTCATGCCAGTGCATAACGGTAGGAACAGGAACAAATGCAACAAATTCAAAGCACGGCAGGCGGTCCTGGAACCATTGGTCGAGAAGGAATTATACTGAGCGATGCCCATTGCACCAGTGGATCGTTGTGCTGGTCCCGCAGACTACACATGGGACCGCAAGACTCTCCATCAAGTTCTAGGGGACGGACACCTGAATCTGCCAGGATCCGATAAATTTGGCCGACATTCCCAGGAAGTTGAATACTGTCTGACCTCCGGCCTCCCAACAATTCATCCAGTTGTCCACCGTGTTCTCATCGCAATGCGATCAAGCGCCGAGAACTTCGCGATAAATGCGAGCTCTGCACGACGCCTCGAGAACGAGATCATCGATCGCCATCTCATCACTCGCCATGGCGAAGAGCATTCGATCAGCGGATCGCCACATATGAGAAGTTCAATCAGAAGGGAAACGACCAGCGCGGTGGCCAGGACCACAGGCTCCAGACACAATCATGGCACCTGAGAGTTGAATGAACGAATGATAAAAGCATCGTGTTCGCCGCTGCAGCTGGAGGCATCAACACAGCCAGTGAAAAGATGGCAAACTACTTTTCAAGATGGATGAATTGCAAAATACTTTTACAACTCTTAATTCTCAACTCTCAACGTAGCTCTACATCAAAATCTCTGTAGCAGTACCATTCTTCTGCGCATTCCTGTGCCCTGTAATCGCCATCCTCGCAGAAATGCATCAAACCCGAACGATAACAAAAGCATCTTGAACTCCCAGGATGCTCAATGACCCAAACGCCAGCAAAATGCATTCCAATAATTCCAAAGCCCATTAAACTCCGCCTCGCAACCTTTCCACCATCAAAGTGCATCCGACCAAACCCAGAACCAGAACCAGTAGCGAAAAACCCTTGTGAAAACCCTCCAACGCCCATTAAACAGAAAAGCAGGTAAACCAAAACCCGCCGTCTCAGTGGTGCTTCAAGCGACCTCCGATCTCAACGGGAGTTGTCCAATGTATGCCAGAGGCCTTCATCTCATCGGTGGTGCTCAGAGCGACCTCCATGAGAAAACCTCCAACGCCCAGAAAAACATAAAAGCAAGTAAAGAGAAATCCGTCGTCTCAGTGGTGCTCAAAGCGACCTCCGATCTCAATGGGAGTTGTTGGAATTGTGCCATGAGACTTTCATCTAATCGGTGGTGCTTACAGCGACCTCCAAGAGAGATGAAGTTTGGCTTTTTTGTAAGGTTTGTTATGATTTTTGTTGTTGTTCTGGGTTGAATTTGTCGGCGAGATGCGCATATCGTCGTGTCTCTGATGATCCAACGGAAAGCTATTTTGCTTCTTGTTCAGGCTGAAGAACAGCGAACTTCTTGTGTGCGCGGAGAGCGTGGAGAGGTAGGCGGTGTTGCCCAGTCGCTTCATGTAGAGGCCGTGCAATTTCAGAGCGTTCCACTCAGCACTTTCTTGGGCCGTGGATCACCCTGTGAGTTCAGAAGCTGCTACTTCTTCGGAGACAGCGTGCGTTCTGGGCATTGTTTGAGGTGGAAGGATGCGGCGTGTTTGTATGTGTTTCGAGGATGGTCATCGTGATATGCTGCCACCCTCCATGTCCGCTTGTGCTTCGCGTTTAGTGCTTCGTGTGTATTATCGAGTTGCAGGCGTTCCAATGCTTCGGCGTTGTCATGTTGCGAAGAAGCAAGCCTACTGCATAGCTTGGTCCCTCCTCTTGACCTCAGCCTCCATGCTTTCGTGCAACTTGTTGACACGGTACCACACGAGGTAAAGCCATGAACACTTCTGATTGACAATAGCATCATCTTTGCCTTTCAGCACTTTCAGCCAAGCAGTCATGTCTGCGAGCTTCTTTCTGATCTCGCGGAACTTCTCAGCGTCATGATTGAAATTATTTGCCAGCATGTGCTGCTGCCACCAATCTGGGCGTTCCTTGATCGCGAGGGTGTAGACTCGGTTCAGAAGCTCTCTCGAACTGGCGAAGAATGGCTCTTTGCCGTCGTGAGCCATGAGCATGTTCCAGTACGTCTGAAGACTGTACGTCCTACCATCGCCTTCTATCTTCAGGACCGCGTTGGCATACTTCTCGCACGCCGGTGCCACAAGGTTGTAGAGATCTCTCAGGTCGTCCGGAGCCCAAAGATGCCGATGTCTGGAGCAGGGCGACATATCTCGTCCACGGCATTGCAGCATTCCCAGGTATGACGCTGAAATGTATTCTTGACCCTCACACAAAGTTCCCGAATACTGATCAGCTTTTCAAGGATTTCGTACCTCCATGATGAAGGCAGCCCGATTGCAGAGGGCTTCCAGAACCCGTTTTCAGCCAGAAGAAATTCTTTGATGTGCTTGAGGTGCTGTAAAAGCAGGTCATGCACGCCTTTGAAATCTGAATCATTGTGTTCGGTCAACATATTCGTCAGCATGTCCGCAGAGATTTGGAGCCACTTGTTGATGAGCTCTGTGGCCTTGTCCACTGTCACAGACCCATCTTGTAATGCATTGGTCTTTGCAGTCGGAGCCGTGCGGCTTTGAGAATCAGAAGTTGACGATGTGAGGCGGATTTTCTTCCCAGTGCCCGTCGGAGCCGTGCGGCTTTGAGAATCAGAAGTTGACGATGTAAGACGGATTTTCTTCCCAGTGCCAAGGTCATCATCATCTGCGTCCGACTCATCATCGGAATCTGTGTCCTGCGAGACATCTTCTGAGCCATCATTGGACACAGCCGTTGGCGAATATCTCATTCGCAAAAGCGTGAGAACTTCTCTTGCAATTGGCTGGTAATTCCGGTCATCTTGAGCCGGTGTCATTCGGACAATAATGTCCTTGATTACCTGGAGCTTGCTCAAGATTCTCGGAGCATGGATGTTCCTCCTTGGTGAGCCATTTTCGTTGAAGCAGTATTCGTCAAAATTTCTCAGTCGACGTGCGAACAAGCAAAGAGCGGATTGGCGCTCCTGAATGTCGAGGCCTGTCACAGCTGTTCTCAGCTTGCCCTCCGAGTCGACCAGCCAGGATCCAACCTTGTCAATGACTTGTCCTTGAGTCAGATGGTTCAATTCTCGCAGAGGGCTGTATGCTTGCAAGACCTCTTGGCACACTCGCAGTCCATCCAAGAACCACTCTCGCTCTCTGTCCTTCGTGAATCGAGGGAATGTAAAGTTCGAGTGCTTGACTGGCAGTTGCAAGGAGATCAACGCCCGAAAGACTGGTGCAGTGTCGTCCAGACCCTGTAGATGCTTCCTGAAAGACGTCGACCACAAAGTATGATAACTCTTGAAGACTTCCAGGTCCTCTTTCAGTCCGATCAAGTACTCGTCAGTCTCTGGAGACCCTGGATTTGTCACGGGTAGAGGCAGAGGCGGAGTCTGTTGCATGTGAGCACGTAGTCGCTCATTCAGGCGTTTAGCAATCTGGCAAAGTCGCTCGATAACCTCTTCCAGGCTTGAGTCTTGACTCCCATCACCGAAGAACTCGCTGTCTTCCAAATATCTGCACGATTTCAGGGCTTCAACGCACATATCGGACTGACTCCTGTTTTGGAGTGTTAATGCGATGTATTCACAGTAATTTTGGGTCATAGAAGGCGTCTCTTGGTCGATAGGGCCGTCGATTCCCAGGCTTCTCAAGTCTTGGCATGTCTTGATGATCTGTTCAAGATCAACGAATAGCTCCTTGAGCTCCGCCTCATCAAGCTCAGCACGCTCAGCCCACCGGAAGAGGGTCATATGGATCTTTCGACCCTGACTCCGGGCGTCCTGTGGTGGAGCTTGGCTCTGGAGGGTCTGCTGCGGCGCCTCGCTATGGCTGGCATGCTGTGGAGCAGCAGGCCGTGGAACGACCTGCTGTGGAGTGGCAGGCTGCACGTCGGTATTGGTGAAGAGCTCCAGCACCGTCTCTGCGCTCGCCGCAGCAGCCATCTCCGCAAATGCGTGTAAGAAGTTCGGGGCTGGAAGTGCCTGCGAAGGTGCTTGCAGGCTCGCCTGGCTGAAGAGAGGCATGGTGTCCAGCGCCATTTGGGAGTCCTCCACGACGTCCTCCATGACTTGCTCCTGGACTTCTGGGGCACGCTCAGCCACCTCATGCGGAGCATCATCGAGCATAGCCAGCTCCTGTGGCAACGGAGTGTCGGTTGCTGCCACTGTCTGCTCGATGCCCTGCATGCCAGTCTCACCCTCTGAAGCTGGCTCGGCGACGGGCGTTTCTGCCACATCTGCCATTACCATGTCTTCTGATGGTGTATCGATGGCACTGGAGTGGGCTGGAAGCGCGCCCTCGCCATAGTGACCGTCTTGCGGTTGGAGGCTTGGTTGGCTGGGAAGTGCAAAGCGCTGACCTGTCTCGGTGTTCTGTTGGTCCACGAGCCACTTATTCCATTTCGCTGATGGCGGAGCAGAGGGCTTCTTCTGCCGACGCGCGACATTTCCACTGGCCGTTCTGACGTTGTTGCCTCGCTCGACTGGCTTCGAACCAGAGCGCCGCTTGTGATGGAACACGGGAGACTGCGGCTCATTAGAGACAAGAGCCTGTGCGTCCCGGGCTTCTGTGTTCGGCGTTGGTACAGAAACGGCCTGCTTATCCTCATGGCTGGGCTCAGCATGGGTAGTGGTAGCAGAGGGAGCAGGGGCAACGGAGAGAACGTAAGCAGGCGCAGAAATGGGCTCAGGCGTAACCTCAGCAAACGTGACGTGCTTCTTGCGGCGAGGCTCGGTCGGTACTGGCTGGGCTGGCTCTGCAGCAGAAATTGATGCCAGGACGGAAGCAGAAGGAGGAGGAAGAGGCTCGGAGGCTCCGACAGCCTTGCTCTCAACAGCTTCTTGCTCAGGCTCATTGATGGGCTCGACTTGGGTGGAAGCAGCAGAGATGACAGGAGCAGCTGGAGAAAGCGGCTCAGGGTGGGTGGAGACCGAGGCGTGCTTCTTGGTGCGACGTCGGCGAGGTTGTCGCAGGGCTGGCGCTGCAGTCGAAGTTGTCGAGGAAATGGCGGTAGAGGCGGGCAAAGGTTGCTCAAGAGCCCCAGCAGTCTTGCTCTCGACAATATTTTGCTCAAGTTCAATCATTGGCTCGACGTGGGCAGGAGCAGCAGAGCTAATTGGAGCGGGTGAAGAGATGGGCTCAGTCTGAGCGGAAACCGAGACGTGCTTCTGGCCGGAGCGTCGAGGCGACGCTGGCGGCGCTGGTGTTGCAGTCCAATTTGGCTCGGGAGTGAAGGCAGAAGCGGGTAGACGATGCTTAGACACTCCAATAGGCTTGCTCTTGATAATGATCGGCTGACGCTTGATAGTTGGCTCGACGTGAGCAGGAACAGCAGAGTTGACTGGGGCAGTTGAAGAGGTTGGCTCAGCCTGGGCGGAGACCGAGGCCTGCTTCTGACTGCGACATTGGGTC
The DNA here is from genome assembly GCA_029490675.1 of Cercospora nicotianae. Classification (NCBI taxonomy): domain Eukaryota; kingdom Fungi; phylum Ascomycota; class Dothideomycetes; order Mycosphaerellales; family Mycosphaerellaceae; genus Cercospora; species Cercospora nicotianae. Next base: position 204,181 of record JANQAT010000002.1, read on the forward strand.
GGTGCTGGCGGAGCTGGTTCTGCAGCCGGAATGGGCGGTCGAGTCGAGGCAGAGGCGTGCAGATGTCGCTCAGAGGTTCCAGTAGCCTTGCTCTTGACGATATTTGGCTGAGGCTCACTGGCTTGCTCACCCTCTTTATCGCTGTTGGAGTCTGCCTTTGGTGGCTGAGCAGAGGTCGAGTAGATTGGTTTATCAGCAACAGACATGCGACATCTGTGCTCCCATTTGGCATATTCAATGTCGTATTTCCGCTGCTCGAATCGCTCCTCTTCTGCCTGCTTGCGCGCTGCATCTTCTCTGAGGAGGCGCGAGTTGTGGGAGGCGACCCACGCTGGATCTGGGCCCCATATCAAGCGGTCTTCCCAGGGGCACTGCATCAGCTTTTGTGGAGCCGAACGTCTGTCTTGCTTATTGATGAGTTCCCAACCAAAGGGTGTGCGGATTCTCCAAGGGTGCTGATAGTAGTGGCCTTTAAGCTCTGGACCGTCGCATGCGATTGGCGGTGACGTCGATTGAACGGATGGAGCATCTTCCATTTCAGGCTCAATGGGTGGAGCATCTTCCATTTCAACATCGGGGCCGGTGATATCGTCAGCAGGCTGACAGGGACGCCGTGTATTGCCGACGAAGAAACGGTGAAGCTCGATGTAGACGCAGTATAGCTGGTCAATAGTCAGTATCTTTCGAGGATGTATTCGTAGCCAGCACCAACTTACCAAGATGACGATAAACAGACCACAGGAGACATAGATCGAAGCCTCGAACCACCATTGGATGGCAGCGCAGATCCCGGCGATGGTGTTGGCAAAGGAGATGAAAGGGGCGGCGACAGTGCATGCGACAGTGCGTGCTACAGTACTTGCGATGGGCAACAACCTGTGCGCCATGTCTGTGCTGAAGGTCTGGTTGTAGGCGGCGGTGACGGAATTGGTAACGGCGAGAAAAGAGTCGGCGACAGCGCGTAACATCTTGTTTGCGACGGTCAAACATTGGTGTGTCATGTTCGAGTCGGGGATCTTGTGGTAGGCGGCAGCGACGAAATCGGCAGAGACGAGATATCGGGCGACGACAGTGCGTGCCACGGCGCGGAGGACGTCAATGAAGTCTTCTGTTATGTCTGCGTGGAGAATGTTGTCATAGGTGGTAGCAACAAGATTGGCGAAGACAACAATCGCATCGAGCATCTTGTTGTAACCGATGGCGACGAGTTCGGCTGAGAGTGTGAAAGGGGCGGCGACAGTGCGTGCCAGAGTGTGCGCGATGGCCAAAAGCAGCTGCGCCATGTCCGAGTCGAGAATCTTGCTGTATGCGTCGGCGACAAGATTGAAAAGAATGAGAAAATGTGTGACGACGGCGAGGGCGGCAGTGCGGACGAGGTCCAAGCACTGGTTCGCCACGTCGGCGGTAGTAAAGGAGGCGCTGATAGCACAGTCGAAGTTCGCAGTGGTAATGGGTGCTGAGTGTGCTGAGAGCGTGCTGTGCGAAGTTCGAGTTGTGTTGTCGAAGAAGAGAGAGGGTGGAGGAAGCTGGTGGGTGGAAATGGGTTGGGTTGTAGCTAGCGCGAGGTCGCGCGTTTCTTGGCAGCGAAGTGAAGTTCGCTCGACGGCGACAGAATTCACGCGCGAGCACCGCGGCGCGTTACTGTCCACAAACACCTCAAGTTCACCAGAACCACGTGTTCGCGCTACCGTGGAACATTGTGTATGCCTCGCGCTGCACCCAATCGATACCACTGCGGCCAGGAGACAGGCGTGAACAGTGTTGCTTTGTCGAAACACATTCACAGTGGCGGCTTTGTGTTTCTTTTCTGCTGCATGATTGGCCACAATGGCCGCATACGAGGACTCAACGACGGCGAAGATCTTCCAACCTGCCAGTAAGTTCTCTTATCTCCAATTTGTCGGATCTGGAATTATAATCTTTTGTGCTGTTATGTGTATATGCGATATCGGTGGCGAAGATTCGATCATCCAAAGATGCTGCAGCTCCTCAAATTTCCCGCATGAAGATCCAACGCCCAGCTCGAGCACCACAGCAGCATTGCTGATGCCATACTTGGAAAAATATACTGATGGAGCTCCCGTGAGCCATGATTCAAGCTTTGGCCTCGCCCGGTGTCCAGGGGCATCCACGGCGTCTTCAGGACACAGGCAATCAAGTCTCACGGAGCCCATTGTTCAGTGGCTCCGAGGCCTTATTCAAGACTCTTGCGTGCCAAGCGGGAAACAATCCAGCCTCGGAATTTCCTCACGATGCGTTCCAGAGCCTTCTGGGGGTGATAGGAGCCTCTCTTCCTCTCCCACGAGCGGAGTGCCCTCCTCGTCCGCCTCGCGACCGCGATGATCGATCAGGAACCGTCTTGCTTCCAGTCTCGTGGCCTCGTCCTTCTCGAATACGTCCCGCTTCATTACTGGCACGCTCCGGCCTTGCGGCCACGTCTGCTCCCGTTTCTCTGTCATAAGAGTTCCTAGCTCTTCCTCTTCCTCGCGCCCCGTGTGTTTCGCCCGCACCTCTTCCACCTCTCACGGCTAGACCTGCTTGTTCCGACTGTCTATAAGCCGATTCTGCTTGGCTCTCGGCATTTTGCTCATGGACTTGCGAACCTCTCGTTCCACCACGATCAGCCCGTGTTCCCCGATACCCAACTTCAGCTCGTCCTCTTGCACGCCCGCTGCGCCGATTATTAACCTCACTCGTAGAAGTCTCAGTATCTCGTGAGCCACGCGGGCGTTCACGAGGTGGCTCTGGCCCATCCTGGCCGCCTCTCTGCGATACAGGCCTGCCTCGTCCAGAAGGACTGCCATGTCCTCCACGATCGCCGCGCTGGCCGCGTACAACACCGGCTCCTCGGCGACCATGTGTTCCACGAGGACTTCTACCATCGCCTGAGACAGATTCGCGGTCACCTTCGCGCGATTCACGCCCGCCTCGACCAGGAAGTCCACCGCGCTGGCCACGATCGCCGCGCTGGCCTCGTACCTCCCGATCTCCTCGACCTCCTCTTCCACGAGGAGCAGGTGGCGGCTCCAAAGCAAACTCTCTCTCTGGGTGCACAGCTCCAACTGGTCTGGTCAATTTGGTACCGTGGAACCACGAGCTCAGAATAGCAGTGGTCTCATCGTCCACTTCGGCAGAAGGGAGGAATCCTCGCCAATGCGATGTTGCACCTGAAACCAGGCTCGAAGCATTGTCGTAGTACACCCAGACGATGGCGCTGGTCTTGGACTCGTCCTCTTGTCCGGGAACATCCACAGTAGCCGTTGTGCTATTGCGACTATCATCCACGTCTCTAGTTATCACGCCCAGACGAAGGTCGATGGCTGGTAACTGGAATACGTGACCCTGCGCAAGGAAGTCGAACACGATTTGGAGCTGTCGTGGAGTCCAGTCATTGAGTGCTCTGGCCTCATTCCAATGCTGTCGGTAGATTTCCGAATCTAAGCCATGCTCAAGCTCAATGGCAGAGAAGCGCGAAAACAGGAATGCCGCGTATTCAGAAGTCGGCTCCATCAAGTTCTCTGGGCTTTTCGTTGGCACTGGACGCAGAGCCAACATATCGTCAGATTCGATAAACATCTTCCGAAGCAGTTCTTCGGCGTCTTCAGGACCTGGAATACGCCCATCAAACATGAGGTCGTCTTGCGCTTTCAGACAAGTCTGTAAGGACGACAACAAAGCTCGAGCGCCGCACAGGCGGTCCTGATCGTCAGTTGCAGAGGGATTCTTGCCAGCTTGAACCAGACCGTAAAGGTCAGAAATCGCATCGGATGGTCCGTCCAGGAACCAACGCTGGTTGTGCCGCTCCCGCATCCAGGCGTACACATCTCTGAGGCCGTTTTGCAACTTCTTCGTCCGCTCGCGTATCTTCCGAATCCCTTCGACGTCAAGATCAGCAGTGCAGACCTCCGCCAGTCGATCCGTGCCAGTCCGATGGTACTCCAGCTGGTCCAGTATGAGTGCCATACTTCTCAGTTCTGTCGGCACAGCCTCGCCACAGGCTTTCTTGTTGATAGCATCGAACTTGTCCTCAATGGCTGTCTGGGCATCTTCCAGCTGAGCAAGAGTGTTGTACCTGCCAACGAAGCTGCCCTGTTTCAATCCCACCCAGCAAGCGACGCTGGCATACAGTTGCGCCTGCTCAAAAGTGACCTTTGTCTGATCAAGCTCACTGCTCCGCTCGCCTAAGTCAAGCAAGCATTGAAGCACGTAGTCCAGAGCTTGATTAGCGGTACGCTCAAGGCCAATGTACTGTGCAACGCTTTGCAACTCTGGCCTAACTTGCTCCGACCTCTTGCGTTCGAGGGTTAGCAGCAGCAATATGCTCTCGATACTGGTCCGGATATCGTTTAACTTGGTCAATGGAGATATCAGCACTTCGTGGCTGATCTGACCGTCCTGCACTACTACCAAGTCCGATGGTGACGGCCAAACTCGTACGACAGACCTCGTACCATTTGTGCCGTTGCTGATGTTCGGTTGGCTTGTCTGAGTGGCATGGCGATTACCCGTGGGTCCATTCTTGTCGTATACGGACGTGAGGCGCTCGTAGCTGGTCCTCCACCTTTCGAGATCCTCGATGACACTTTGTAAGTCACGTTGCAGAGATTGCAGAGATCTGAGTTCCAAATGGTCACCATTCGAGAATTGAGCAGGGAGTGGCAGCGGCAAAGTTCTATTAGCTTGGTGAGTGTCAAAGCTTTCGATGTATTGACGTTGCCAGAGCGCTCGTTTCGCTGGATAGTCGTTGGGTTGCTCAGTCCGGGCCTCCTTCGCAGGAACAAGCTGTACTGGAGTCGGTGGTTCAGAGCGCTGTCGAAGTGGACCAAAGTTGACATTGATAGGTGTCCTGTCGGGAAGAACCTCAGGATCAACTGGCGAATATGTAGGCCCAGTCTTGATGTTTCTCAACTCAAGCAGCAGAGCGTCTGCAATCTCAAAGACTTGATCGATCTGGAGTCTGATATGCTCGTCGCTGTAGTCAACAATACTGCTGAGCTTGGTGAGATGTCCTCGAATAATAGTCTCGACGTGTTCAGCATTGCGGATGCGATCAGCGTCTTGTAGAAAGACGACTTTATCAAGCTGCGCGGCTGACTCCCAGATGTAGTTTTTCAAGACGGCGATCTCATCGTCCTTCGCCACCGCGTGTCCAAAGGCTACTTTGGGCGTGGTTGGAGTTAGACCCGTCATCTTGGAATCCTGCAGCATATCTCGTGCATTTTGGCCAGCGTACTCATTCAGCGATCTTGTGTAGTCTGCTCTTTCGAGGTCCGATTCCAGAGCAGCGGTTTCGGTATGCACTGTTTGCTTCACATCCGCGACTGCGTGCTGTAACTGTTCATTTCTGGAACCCAAGCCAAGCATTTTAGCCTGTGCTACTAATGGCCACAATTGACATCGCAGCTTCCCGTATTCCGCAACGAGCTTTTCCTTGGAGTATGCTCGACCCAAAAGGTACACTGAGTCGAGAATTTGCAGCCGACTTTGGGCCAGCTGACGAACTTCTTTCCGTACAAGCTGCACTTGATTGAGGCTCCAGCCATCTGAAACGATATTGCTTGGCCTCGGCTTTCTCTTGCCCTTCGTCCCCTGGTGATCTAAGGTCTGCACACGACCAAGAAGTGCTTTCATCAACCTGTGAGCGTCGTACAAGATCTCATCATCAAGGAAGGCAAGGGTCTTGCGCTCGCGGACGTCCTTCAGTTGCTGGATGCCGACCAGAAGATCTGTTTCCGACGATTCGTATTTCCCTTGGTCGAGGGCGTCCCAGACAATCCTGACATCCAGATGATGAACGAGCTCGCACTCTTGTTCCACTTGCTGCAATGCGGTGTCACACTGCGCAGGGTCAATCATTTCCTTGTGGTGTGAGTGCCACAAAATGTCGCAGGCTTGGCTCAAATCGCTCACTTTGGTGAGCCACCGCTGAAGCATCGCGATGTTACCCAAAGGTCGTGATACTGCTGCGGTTTCTTCTCGGATGCTAGTCAAGGGAGACCGCGCTTCGTCGGCAGGTGTACGAGGCGTCGCTGCCACCGGAGATGCGAGAGACTTGGGCGTATTCGGCTGCTCGGTACCTTCTGTGACTTCCACATCTCGTCTGATGTGCACTGGCTTCTCAAGACTCCTGGACCAAAATGGCTTCCAATTCATGTCGTCCAAGCTGTAACTCTCCGAAGCATCGTGCTGAGAATCAATCGTCTCCAGCTGAGGTTCGACATCGGCTCCTGCTCGCACCTCCTCTTCCTGCAGGTCGTCTCTGAGCACATGAATGAGCCATCTGTCGAGAGGGGCGATCCCTGAAATTGGGGATTCTCTGGCCCAACCAGCATCGACATCGATGCGGTTCACGAATCGTCCAGGCCGCCGCATGATTCTGCCCATGTCCACGCCGGAATACATGCTGTCGACGGGAGAAACGTCTGATGCCAGTCGATATCCTTCAAAGCCTCGCGTCTGTGGAAAGTCTTTTGGCCTTTCGCCTGAGTGCTCTGATACTGCCTTATTGGCATCGAGCGGCCCTGAAGCAGCATGTACAGCCCATCCAAACAAAGTCGCCCGAACGTCGAGCATATGCAATACCTTCCGAAGCAGTAACCCAGGCGTAGAATCCCACAGTTGCCATAATACCAGAAGGCCCAGCCTCGGCACTGAATCCAGTAGCCCTGCCAGGATGGAGCAGATTTCCACCACTTGAGATACAAGCATGCAGACAACCCTCCTGGCACTTCCTCCCTCCTCTTTCCCCTCAACCCACCTCTCCCAAACCCACGCGACATACTCATACCCCGCCCAACCCGTCAACAACACCGGGACCATAACCACCCAAAACCACACCCAGCCCCCAACCTCAAACATCAACAACCAATTCAGACCCTCCAAAATCCCCTCAAACACCCTCCAACTCCACGATTCGTCTTCTTCCCTGCCTTCTCTTTCCCACCTCTCCTGCTCCTCATGAAATTTCAAATGTCCATACTCCCACTCAGGCTCCCAAGCTGCGTTTCCGAGCCAGCTTGCTGAGATGCGTTTTCGACGAGGAGTTCTGATCCAGGGAGATAGAGGAGAGCGCAGTAGAGAGGAGTTATTCACGGGAAAGCTGGTGGAGATTTTGTTGACTCGCCATTTTCGCGGGGAGGAACGGGATCGAAGAGGAGATTTCGGGGTGGATCGAGTTGGGCTGTCCATATCTGCTGTCGCTCCAGCGAGGATCTCGTATTGATGGCAGGGAGATAGCTGCTCTGTTTGGAGTGAGACGTGCAATTGCCACGAGGAGTGAGATCCCACAGGCATTCTTTGTTCATAAAATCCGAATTCCTGCACTGGGAGACAGCCGTATCTCTGGAAAACAAAGACCTACTGACCATCAGACAAAGGGGAATCTAGGAGCACGCCCCAGAGGGCGGATGCAGAGAAAGCAGTCTCAATTGATGTAAAGCATTTTCTATTATTACAATTTTTGACCCAAGTGAACTAGCACAACAACCAATTTCTCCATATCTCGCTAGGCCCAGGAACTTTCAAGATATCCACTCAGCATGGCACAGCTGGCTCAGACTGATATCAGAGCGACGTTGCCCCTTCGCGTGTACTCCACCACCACCCACCCAACCTCATTTCACCACACCATCCTCACTTCCCCTCTTTCTCCCCATCACCACCCTGCTGCCCGCGCAGCTTCGCCACCTTCAGACGCTCAGCATGAGCCACATGGGGCGGAACGACCGTGCGACGTGGTGCTGGAGTCTCCTCCACCTTGCCCTGCTCCGCCACAGCACCCACACCTCCCTTCTCCGGACCGCCCTTCTTGGCGCCCGTGTACTTGAACGTCTCCTTGAAACGGTAGGCGTTTCCCTCGGGAGCGTGCTGCACCGGGGCGACGACGGTACCACCCTCTCTCTCCAAATTCAGCTTCTCGAGGCGCTGGATGTTGGCAAGTCGATTCTTTTCCGCATCCTCTGCGAACTGAGATGCTGCGAGACCCCAAGCTGAGTTCACATTGGCTGGTTGTGGTGGACGTGGAGCCTGGGTATGCTGAAAATGTGGAGCCTGGTTCTGCTGGTAACGAGGAGCAGCGAAACGAACCGGAGGCGCACGCGATGCCTGCGAACGACAGTCGCGGTTGGAGTGACCGCCGTGAAGGACGCATTTTGCGTTCGGGTTGTTCTGAGCGCGGCATTCACCGTTGGTGTGGTTGCCGTGGCGTTCGCAGACTGCGTCCGAGTCCCATTCGATTTTGTACTTGGTGTTGTAGTTGGTAGAGTTTCCGAAAGCCATTTTGGATGTCGGTTGGGCGGATTGAAACGCGGAGATTTGTCGGAGATGTCTTGTATTTGGAATTTTGAAGGAAGACTCCTTAGTCGGCGTCGATAAGTCTTTGATGATAAGTTTGCTGTGGGAAGAAAGCTTTCTTATGCCGAAGGTGCAAGTCTTTTCTGTTATTCACCGGGTGACTGATTGCTCAGCGGCGGTGAATGAGATTGCTTGGTATCGGGAGCTGTTGTAAGAGCTTTTGAAGAGTGGGTCTCGAAAGAGGTGAATGAAGCGAATGTTGTCCGAATTTGGTTTTTCGTGGCCTGTGAAAGTCAGGAATTTGAAGCAGCATGTCTGGAGGGCTGGCTGTAGTATATATTCTCGCAATCTCGCAAAAGGCCTCAGGACAATATGAAATTTGAGGCCTCAAAAATGGAAAACTTGACGGAAGCTTCATGTCCTAGAAAAGATTGCCAGATGATGGGCCAATACCTACCGCAAGCCGTCAGCATAATGAGGCCACTTTTGTAGTCTTTCCGGGTAGCGGAGTGGGCTGCTTTTCCATCCGAAGCCCATACCATTCACTATGGCGAGTTTTCAGCTGACAAACGATTCACCAAAGAGCGATCAGAGACCCACAATAAAGCACAAGAAAACGCCACGAAGGCGGTCAAAGATGATCAAGTCGTAAATTGCATGCGCGTATTTGGGTATCTCTATAATCATACGTACGCACGCTGAAAAAGCCTGTGATAGTCACTGGCTGCGTGACACTCATCATCAAAATCATGCCTATGTATCACTTCGGATGTTATCCAGCACTTCCACCTTCTCCAATATGACCTGCCTTGCTCAGGAATATCTCCGCCATTGTCCGGGTTCTGGTCCCGCAGTATTTGATCGCCCTTGTACAGGATTTGATGGCGGCTGAGGCCGGCTGAAACTTTGATTGTTGACAGCGGGCGCATATGGCTCGGCTGTGTATGAGCGGTACTGCACAGGGTTCGTCGGCGGCTGAGGCCTACCGAATGTCTCGTTGCTCGGTGGCGGTCCATAGTCGTCAAGAATGTCGTTGACAGAATGTCGAAGTGGCTCGGCACTTTGTGGCTCGATTGGAGCTGTCGCACTGCGTTGAGGCACTCGACGTGCATCACCAAAATAGTCGTTCGCTTGCCCAGCTACTGTGATATTGCGACGCGGGCCATCCTGCATTGCCGGAGCTGTTGGCGCAGGTGTAGAGGCGTTTTGTGCGGCAGGGTTGAAAGCTACGTAGCCGCCAGTCGCGGGCGCAGGTGTTCTCGAGACTGGTACAGAGTGCGATGGCTGTGTGGTCATCTCGTAACTATGCTGTTGTCGTTCTGGAGGAGCCATCTGGGACGGCACTTGCGCTGTGGCTGGTGAGTACGGCCTACTAAAGCTTGTGTTCGAAGGCTGACGGGCAACCGGACGGCTGAATGACTGCTGCTTCTGTATGCTGTTCCAGTAGGCTTCGTCGACTTTTGGGCCAGTATGGAAACCACCTCCTGTGTTCGATCTTGAAGGTGGCGCCATTGTTCTGTTGTAGCTATCCTGGCTGGCGAAGCTTGTGGCAGACTGCGGTTCCGGGTCGTAGGTCTGTGGTGTCATGGTCCTCATTGGGGTGGGTCCTCGAGGCTGAGGAGCTGCTCGTGGGAAACCTGGACCCATTGTTGGAGGGTAAGGGCGTGCTGATGGTGGCGCCTGCGGCATGTGTCCGGACGCAAAGGAGTGCGCAGACATTTGCGAGCCATGCGATCCTGATCGATCGTGCCAAGGCTGTTGCAGTGATCCATACGACGGCTGTCGCGTCACAGCTCCAGGTGGCAGAGGCGGCAAAGTTGGCAAGGATGGCTCGCTCTGGCCTGGCATGCTCGCGTTGTGAAGTAGAGGTGCTTCAGTGGTATAGCTTGGTGCATTGGACCACGCGGATGCGCCTGTATTTGTCCTGTTCATTGGTGGCCGCTCTTCTCCCAGATCTGGCAAGGTGGGTTGGCGTTGCATTCGGTCTTTAGTCGAATATGGCGGTAAAGTCGCAACGGACGCATCAGTGCCCTGTCTTTGGAGTGTGAATTCTGACTGCTTGTCGTCGTTATTGATATCGGGCGATCCAAGATTTGGCAGCGTAGGTTGCTTCTTGATGCCAATTTTTGCAACTGGAGGTGGCATTTCGCCAGTCTTTTGTCTTCTGAGCTCTGCCTTTTCTTCTTCTTTCCGCTTCTTTCGTTCTTCGTCTTCGATTGCCTTCTGCACCTTGGACGACACGATTCTCTCCAGTCTCTTGTCGGCCTTGCGTCTGCAATAGACGCTCAGTCTACCGTCCCGTTGCGGAATATAGTGCCATAGAAAGCAGATGTAAAGAATCGCGGAAGCGATCAAGGAGAGCGCGCTGAACACCCAGATGACCATGGTGAACAACATGGCAAAGTAGATGAGGGCTTGGCGTTGGTCCTTGTTCCATAATGCGCCAATGTTGATGAAGAACTGCTCGAAGCTATTGTGGTCGGCGTCGGCCGCTGGCACGAGGTCGGCCTGCAGCACAGCGTACAGGGTCATAGCATTGACGCCTACACGAGGGCCCTCGGCGAGAATAACTCGAATGGCGGTATGAAATGAGAAGTAGACGAAGAGGGCGACATAGTCGGCGCCCTTCCGACTCTTAGTCAAGGCCTCGAAAACCAAAAAGCGCTTAAATCCTTGTGGCCGCATACTTTGAATGTTCACTGCCAGCGAATCCAAGAAGCTCTCTGCCACACCTCCTCGTTTGATAATGCGAAGGGCTCTGATCCATTCGTAGAAGCATAGCGCCCAGGACAATAAGATGCAGATGGCAAAGATCCATTTGCTGTACTTGAAATCCAGTGCAGGTTTGACCTCACTGCTCCATCGATCGAAGGCCAGGAGGTTGACAGCAGTGAAAGTGTCAACAGCGTAGACTGCAATTCCGACAAGTGCCATGAACCAGAGCCATACGTATGCCAGGTAAGTCCAGAAGGAGGTGCATCGGAAGTCGCTGAGGTTGAGGTAGTCCCATTTTTGCGACTGTTCTGACGGGCCCTTCTCCCGATCGCTGAAGCAGCCCATGGATATCGTCGTTCGTAGGAAGTTGGGGAAATACGAGATCTTGGTGCTCGGACGGGTGGGGCTCGTGTATCAAACACGCGTGTCTGTGCGCCACTTGAGCTATGTTGCGAATGAATGAATGTGTGGTGTTCTGTATGCGCTCGCCTGACCAGCAGGCGACGGCAGGTGCGAAGGGCTTCTGCCGGAAGGAGTGTGGTGTAAGGAGCGTGTGGGTTCGGCGTTCTAGACGTCCGCGAGAGTGCTGGGAGGAATGTGGTGTCGCATGCCGGTGCGGGTGTCTTTCTTCCGTTGTCTTTCCCTCTTTCCCGCGCGACAAAGGCGTCAAAGGAGCGTGGCGGCGTGTGAACGAGTCGACCTAGACACCCAAGACAAAGAGAAGGAAAGAGCAGGAAAAGGTCGAGTGATGACAGCGCGGTGAGGGTCGGTCGGTCGTCGTGGGTCGCAAGGGCGCGCGCTCCCCTTTGAATGAGCGAGTGGAGGGATCAATGGATGAATGAATGGCCGAGTGGGTTCGCTATTGTCGCTGCCGCTGGAGTCGCTGGCTGCATGGGCCGCCAATGGCCGGTCTGTCGCGCTGCTCGGCCGTTGCGCTCGCGGCTGCTCTTCGTCGACGATGCTGCACCTGCGCCGTCGGACCTCTGCGCGCACCTCAAACAGCCGCCCGTGCAACCCTCAGACCATGGGCAGCGGGAGAAGGGGAGGTGAGCCAAGCTGTTTCAGCATAGCGCGCTCAAGGTTTGGGACCTGCGTCCAATCACCCGCCGCCGCCCGCCGATCCACCCAAGTCATGTTTGAGCATCTCCTGCCCAAGTGCTGGCTCACAATGCTTCTCCGTCGCGTCGGACACAATCGAGACCGTCGCGGCTATGCGTGCAATATCGACGCTACCAGCACACAATGACAGATTTCGGATCTTGTCGTTCTGCTCGCGGCTGCAGCCGCCTGTGAGTGTGAGTATCGCCTATAGCATGGCCAAGCTTCCAAACGAATGAGGTGATCCCTGCCCGTTGCGGATCACGCCGCTCCACACTGGTGAGCCGCCTCCCAGGATAATTTCTCGATACAATTTCGCATGCTGTCATACCAATCACATCCACCCTCAGGCACACATGATGACCGAAACTGGCCCTGTGCTGTCAACGCCCGCGGAACACATTCTCGAAGAACCAACTCCTCTTGTCGTGCAGTCAAGTGAAGAACGACTGTCGGAAGAACAACTCTATGTGCAATATGAAATCAAGCGAACGATCGACGAAATTAGGGCTGGACAATGGAGACGCATCGCTCTGCAGTTTCCCGACGACATGCTGGTCGATGCAACGAGAGTATTTGAACGATTGCGAGATGGCTTGAAGCAGGCCAGATCAGAATCGCAGCCAACTGTCGAAGTCGTGCCCGAGAAACTGGAAGGTGCCAGCCTGGACAGCCAAGTGCAAACAACTTCCACGGAAGATGTGGAAGAAAAACTCTGCATTCTTGGTGACACATCCTATGGTGCGTGCTGCGTCGATGAAGTCGCCGCCGAGCACATGGACGCTGAAGTCGTCGTGCACTATGGACGATCGTGTCTATCACCGACCGCGCGCCTGCCTGTGATTTATGTCTTTACTGCCAAGGCTCTGGATGTCGATGCTGTTGTGGCAAGCTTCAAGCAGACCTATCAAGCGAAGGATGAGAAGGTCTGCCTTATGGCAGACATTCCATATTCGCATCACCTCGATCAGTTGCATAGCAAACTCGTCGAAGAAGGATATAAGAATCTGTTCAAGACCGAAGTTCTTCACAACCCTGCATCGCTTATACCGAACAGAAGCACCCCTGAAGGAGTCACTGGAAGTCCAGATGCTCTCAAGGAGTATTCAATCTTTCACATCTCCGAGCCACCGACTTCACTTCTACTGATCCTTTCATCGCGCATAAAGTCGATGCACATCTTCCCCACAGACTCAAATGTCAGTCCCTCAACAACCACAATCGAAGCCTCGACATCACAACTCCTGCGACGCCGCTACGCACTCATCACACGCCTCGCCAGCGTACCAATCTTCGGCATCCTCATCAACACATTGAGTGTATCGAACTACCTCGTCGCTCTACAGCACTGCCAAGACCTCATCCGCAAAGCAGGCAAAAAGTCCTACGTCTTTGTGGTTGGCAAGGTGAATGCGGCCAAGGTGGCGAACTTTAGCGAAATCGGTGGTTGGGTGGTGATAGGTTGCTGGGAGAGCTCATTGATCGAAAGTAAGGAGTTCTACAGACCTATCATCACGCCTTTTGAGCTGGAGGTGGCCTTGCAAAGTGACGCTATAAGGCAATGGGGCGGAGAATGGATTGGAGATTTCAGCCAATTGCTAGGCAAGGAGAAGAATATTATGGAGAATGGCGACGCTGCGAACGACAGTCAGGAACCTGATCACGAAGCAAGTGGCAACTGGGATGATCAGTCTTCGGACGACGAGCCGCCTGAGTTCGACCTCCGGACAGGACAATATGTGTCACACAGCAGACCTATGGGACGACCACGAGCGCTTGCAAGCGAGACTATATCGAATGCCACCGAGGGTCTCGCTGCGCCTCCCAGCTCCGCCTTGGTACAGCGAGCAAAAGGCGACATTGCAGCCATCAATGGACAAGTCTCTCCAGCAGCAGAGTTTCTGCGATCTCAACGAACATGGGCCGGGCTGGGAAGTGATTTTGAGATTGCATACGAACGTGATGAGGATGGCAAAATCATTGGTGCTGCAATGGAAGAAGGGCGGAGCGGCGTAGCAAAAGGATACTCAGTCGGCGATGACAGTACGAAGGCTTGAACGACTCCCGTTCAGACATCGCAACATCTGTACGATTTCGGGGACCGCGCCCTCATCGCCAGCATGCCTGGAAACTACCGAAGACTGCACAGTCGAGTGTCTCAACGGAAGCCGAGGCACATTACGACATCTGTCTTGTTTGGCGGGCTTCTGGTAGCCATGAACAGTATATGCTGCTGTGTCTGTTGAACGAGACTATCGACGATATATTATGATCGGCGAATGAATGGTCCTGCCGTGCCTCAGAATTCCATGGACAATGCTTCACGAACAAGACTGTATCTTGCAACATGCTACGTCTGAAACGAAGTCGAGGGGCATGCTGGAGAGCTTAAATACCGAGGCGTGGGAACATGGTCAAACGTCCACGCATTGGGGTGTCAATCGGGGTGAAGGCTGAACAAATTCATGTCATCAGAGTCTCACAGCTCTCATTCAGTGCCTATATAGACTCTTCCTATCTCAAATCCTCCCCATCATCCTATCCTGCCTTAACCCTCTACGAAGAGAACTGCACCTCACCAGCAAGAATCACCGGCTCCTTATCACTAAAGTTTGGCACATCACCAAGAACCTCCTTCGCCTCTGGCGAAGTCGCAGCATTCTGGAAATCGCTGATCGAATCCCACTCGAGTGTAGCTTGGACGGTGTAAGCCGCATCGTCTGGGAACTTGAGGACCTTCCAGGACTTGAGGCCGAATTTTCCCCATTTCTCTTGGACGAGCGGCATGTGGGTGGATTTGTAGTAGTCCATGTTGAATTTGGCGCCTTGCGGGTAGACGACGGTGACGGTTGCGGGGGCCATTGTGGTGGTTGTGAGCTGTGAAGGGGAAGAGAGAAGAGGTCAGTTGCTGTTTTGGTGCCGGCTCGCGGTCGTCGAGAGAGAGAGTAGGTGAACGTACTGTGTGATTAAATGCTTAGTAGTTCTTCTGTTATAGTGCCTTTTTGTATCAGTCGTTCAAAGTAAAAAGTTCAAGCATAAGTTCCCATTAAATAGACTACCATTTCTCATCCAGCACAGCCCCGCTCCTGATATACTCTGACAGCAAGTGGGGTATGCTTTCAGGGATACTTCCTCTGACCTCGACCACGGACGGCTACGGAGTCCCCTACGGCCGAGCTGAGCTGTGAGGAGCTGGGCTGGTGCTGATGAGCGGAAGCTGGATTGAAGCTACTACGACGCGGAGGTCTCGACTCGATGACAGCCGAGCTCCCTTCTGTCATCCTGCAGCCTACGGCTACTTTGGTTTCTGGCGATTTCAGGGTCTGGCGGGCGTGAGCTTGACAGGAGCTAGAGATGTCGAGGTTGGCGTCCGAGAAAGGTGCGAGTGGCTCGATGCCATTGTCGTCATATTCGGGTGTGCCTGTATTGGGATGCCGATGGAGTGAGTGCTTGTTTCGTTTCTAGCTGCTCCGTGAGACCGGACGGGCTACAAGAGCGACAAAGACAGATCTTCCGCAGATGCATGAGCAATATTGAAACATGTAATGGTGCAAGTGAATGATGTTGCGCACGCAAAGGAAAAAGGCACGCGAAGCTCGAACATTCGAAACATGACAGCCGCCGCTTCTTCAACAGCGGGCACTTTCCGCACATCCCACATGCCACTTTGAGAACAACATCCAGCACAACACGCAAAAAAATGGCAGACGACCGACCAGCATCGCCCACGCCCGAAGAGCGCGAAAAGCTCGACAAAGAAGCCAAAGCCAGAGAGGATGAGGAACAGAGCAAGCTGCCCTACAAATGGACCCAGACCATTCAAGATCTGGACCTCACAGCGCCCATTCCCGCCAACATGAAAGGCAAAGATCTTGATGTGAAGATCACGAAAACGACAATCAAAGCCGGTATCAAAGGTCAAGAGCCCATCATAGAGGTACAACCATCCCTACACACTCCCATCCTCCTCCTCATCGTCTAACACCACTAACCTGCCCCCACAGGGCACCCTCCCGCACCCCATCCACGCCGACGATTCGACTTGGACACTCGAAACCGTGCCATCCGGCAAAGAACTCAGCATCCACCTCGACAAAGTCAACAAAATGGAATGGTGGGCCCACGTCATAACCTCCGCGCCCAAAATCGACACCTCAAAAATCAGTCCGGATAATTCGAAATTGAGTGACCTTGATGGCGAGACGAGGAGTATGGTGGAGAAAATGATGTATGATCAGCGGCAAAAGGAAATGGGGAAGCCGACGAGTGATGAGGAGAAGAAGATGGAGATGTTGAGGAAGTTTCAGCAGCAGCATCCGGAGATGGATTTTAGTAATGCGAAGATTTCGTAGGGGATGGGAAGAGGTGAAAAGCGGCAGGAGGGGGCACATGGAGAGAAAAAGAGTGCGTGCGAAAAAATGGACACCATTGAAGAGATATGATTGAAAGTCAAGGCGTCCAGTACTACCTGCGAGGAATGCAAACTCATCGCTGGGGCATCTCACAGATGTGCATAAGTTCGAGCAGAAACGATAGGCAGAGGCTTGACATACCTATTATGTGCGCTGCGATGCAAATGCACTCATCTTCCGCACTCTTTGCGTAGCTGCCAGAAAGCCTTTCATGAACCCACCTCATGCAAATCCTCTACAATTGCATGATAGTCACTCCTACTGCATACATACGTTTTTAGGAGACACGTGCGGAGGTGAAGTAGAGGACATTTTGATGCCCACAAGTCAATATCGTACTGTTGAAAGCATGTGTAGCAACTGTGGAGCAATCTGACATTCGGACATTACCCGTCCAGTTTGTGTTGACCGCATATGAGAGCTCTGGTCTTTGGAGAATTATCCTCGGGAGAAAACGCGTAGTCGATGGCCTGTGATAGATGCATAGTTGAAGATCTTGTGGGAAATCAGCTTCTCGATAGGTGGAGGGTATATCTGGGGAGTGATTAATAGATCAGTGGCACTGCGCATCACTAACAGAAGGGAAAGAACAACATAAATCGCTGACATAGACTATGCAGGTATGGTTGCAATTGCGTCTGGTGCAACATGTTTTCGGGCGCAGGATCTTTCTTCCCTGTTCATGTTGTGCCATGGTTGCCCTACTCATGTGAGGAGTTCGTTGCATTGATATGCGATGTCGGCGGGCTACTGGACATGGATAGTGGAAGTTCGACATGGAAGTGTTGAATGCACCCTGGTTGCGAGAGCTTGTCGCGTGTCTGCTTTCTCTTTTCAGGACTGCATCCTCAGGCTCTTAGCAATTCAGATCGTGTCAATGGGTAGGAGGCTTTGACCAGGAGCAAAATCGTGGCTGCATCCCATTCATGCAGCGGTCACGATAAGGTGAGCTAGGAAACAGATCGAGAGCCGATGGTTTCGACACTCTCTGGTGGCGTACGTTGTAGCTCACCGGAGAGATGGCAACCGCGTCGAATGTCTGGTATGCAGGCCAGATGTGGCGCTGGAGGTGTGGTTGCAGGACCTCCAAAAGGTTGTGTGGAATCTGGAACTGGAGCGGTGGAATTGGTCCATCACAGTCCTCCGGGCATTCGGCATTGGGCGACGTGCGATCCTTGCTCATGAACGCAATGGATGGCGTGCATCCTGGTCCTTGGAAGCATTGATCATGGTGTTGTTGATTCAGACTGTACAGTATCTCTCAAGGCGGCGTAAGAAGGCAGTAGGCGATTGTGGCAAGCTGCAGGTGAAGGTGAAGATCTAAAGTGTATCATCGCAGACGGGCCAAGTTGACCAACCACCTGGTCGCCAGCAGTCGCGCACGTTCTTAGGGATCGTCTGCTAAGCCGCCAGACAAGGGCGCCGGGGTAGCTCTCTTCTGTATGGTACGCGAGACGAGTGTCAAGAGTCTTGGGGTCGTCAACGTCGCACAAAGGCAGCTCGCATGCGCCATTTTGCAGTGCAGGTCCATCTCACACTGCCACGCTGGGCATCTCTTCTCTGAACAGCACTGGACCGCCGGACGTTGTTTCCAACGCTGCAGCAGTTTTTCTGCCATTGACTTTTGGGACTGAGCTTGGGCCGCGTCCTCACAACTGCATCATTCATCCGTTGCCGGCGCCACGGACGCCCGTGGGAGATCCACCACAGCGCAGCACCTCGACGCCAGACCTTTTGTTTGAAGCTCTCTGTCCGCTGCCTGAGACACGCTTTCCTGGCCAGCAGCACACTAGACACCGCTTCTCCAGCAGTTCGCTGCTCCCGTCATCCCCGTCAAGTGTCGTGTCCTGCCCCAATTGGCCGTGTCCACGCACGCCGACCACGCTACATGTCGAGCAGAGCCGCTTCAGCACCACGACACCACTCGGCCAGTCGATATGGCACGACACGTCACCCTCACCGCACTCTGGGCGCCGTGAGACCCGCTCTCCTCACCGCCGCACGACTCTGTCTGGTTCCTCTCGTCAGCGCTGCCCCGGTGCACCTGTTCGGCGGCAACACCATCCACACATACGAGACCGACGACGACCTTCCGCGCGACGCGGACGATCCGAGCCTATGGATCTACCTCTCCGTGGCAGTGTTCCTGGTGCTACTTGGAGGAGTCTTTGCTGGTCTGACGATTGCCTTGATGGGTCAGGATGAGACGTATCTGCAAGTCATAGCTACCAGCGGAGATGGGAGCGAGAAGAGACACGCGGCCAAGGTGCTCGCGCTGTTGAACAAGGGCAAGCATTGGGTCTTGGTGACTTTGTTGCTGAGCAATGTTATCACCAACGAGACACTGCCCATTGTGCTGGATCGCAGCTTGGGCGGAGGCTGGCCTGCTGTTGTGAGCAGTACCGTGTTGATTGGTAAGAACGGTACAATATCTATTGCACCTGCTCGGATCTGACATCTGCCTAGTGATATTCGGTGAGGTCGCACCTCAGTCGGTATGCGTGCGCTATGGACTCTCTATTGGAGCGTTCATGGCGCCCGCAGTCCTCACCCTCATGTGGATCATGTCGCCTGTTGCATGGCCAACCGCGAAGCTTCTCGATTACTTGTTGGGAGAAGAGCATGGGACAATGTACAAGAAGGCAGGATTGAAGACGCTGGTCACTTTGCACAAGACTCTGGGTGGAGGAGCGGGCGAGCAACTTATGGAGGACGAAGTCACCATCATCAACAGTGTATTGGATCTGAAGGACAAGCCGGTGGGAGATATCATGACGCCCATGCAAGACGTCTTCACAATGAGCGCCGACACCGTGCTGGATGAGGTTATGATGGACACCATTCTGAGCCAGGGCTACTCGCGCATACCGATTTACGCGCCCGACAACGCGAGAAATTTCATCGGAATGCTTCTAGTCAAGATTCTGATTACATACGACCCCGAGGACTGCAAACGAGTACGCGATTTCGCACTGGCAACGCTTCCCGAAACTGCACCAACGACATCATGTCTGGACATTATCAACTTTTTCCAGGAAGGCAAGAGCCACATGGTACTCGTGTCTGACTTCCCCGGTCAAGACAAAGGAGCTCTGGGAGTGGTGACATTGGAAGATGTCATCGAGGAACTGATCGGAGAGGAGATTATTGACGAGTCTGACGTCTTCGTTGATGTTCACAAGGCGATTCGTAGAATGGCACCAGCACCGAAGACACGCTTTCGAGGCCGCCCATCGGAAGGAGGGAATGTCTTGACTGACACCGATGATGATCACAGAGAGTACAGCGAGAACGAACCTCTCCTCGGCAAGAAAGAAGGCGACAAGTCACGCAATGCAAGTCTTGCAAACGGTCAGACGACGTTCATGATGCGTAGGAAGAGCAGTGCGGCTTCTGACCATGCTCAAGACAAACTCAGACCAGTGCCTGTGCGCAGTCATCCATCGGACTTGAAAGAGCATCTTAAGCATCTTGGGCCAAGCAACGCTGCCAGTCATCCTAAATCGACAAAATTCACCAGTGTCAAAATCAAGCCTGGCGTTAGCACGATTCCGGAGAACAAACCGATCTTGTCTGGCACTGTTCATGAGGAACCAAACAAACTCGATCCGAATCATCCACAGGTCGACCATGCCGTCGACGCGTTGACGAGAGCTGGCTCACATCGAGGTGCTTCTGGAGGCGCAGCAGCGGTATACGGCACTATGAATGCGAGTCCCCAGCGGCGCCTGAGTTCTCCTGAGTCTTCGCGCATGACAGTCCAAGAGGCGAATAAGCTAGCAGAAGCAAATGCCTCTCCGACACCCGTTGGTCAGCGGAAACAGCGAGCGACTAGTTTGGTTGGCCAGGATGCACAACAGCAAGCTGAGAATGATGACAGCAACCATGCAGATAATGAACAGAGTCGGCGTGCATCGCAAACGGAGCCAGAACCACTAATCCTGCCAGACAAGCTCGTTGTCGGCGATCAGAGTCATAAAGAAGAGGACGATCAGGTCGCGGAACTCGGCAAGTCGACAAACGAGGGTACCTGGGGCAAGAAGCGGCTTCAAGCCCGGTCAGGGTCTATTACAGAGTCGACAATCGAGATTGGCGGAATGCGCAAGGTAGTGCTGGAGACGACCTCATCCTCCGACGATGGCTCTGCTTCGAGGAACGGCAGCGTTTCGCCGCGCACTTCGAGAAAGAGCAGTAGCGAGAAGTCCAATGGCAATGATGGTGCTGCTGACAGCAAGGACAATGTTGATGCGGAAGATCACGCAGAGGGCACTGCCAATGGCGACAAGAAGAAGCGAAAGAAGCGCGGTAAAAAGAAGAAGGGCTCTTCGACGGGCGATTGAACGCTAATGAGGAATCCCAATTCTTCCGACTCTTCCGATTCCACGAATAGCATAATCCAAGCATCAAACAACAACAGGGATGGGGAACATACACGACGCGCTTCGGCGGCATCTTCGAGAGACGGTGGTGTGCTGTTAACAGAAGAGAGATGGTACGAGCGGGAGCAATTCAAAGTTGGTGGCTGTCTGGCCGATGGTTGTCTGCATAGGAAAGAGGACCACGGCGAGTAGTTCCGCTGTCGCTGCTGATGCATCATCGAAACTGCTCTTGCTGGACTTGTATCGAATATGTGGGGGGTCATTAGCGTGTTCTGTATATTACTTGCAACAGCTTCCAGAGTGGTGGGAAGGCTGAGCTGAGCATAAAAGCATAACGGACGGCTGAATAAATGAAAACAACTTTTGAGCTAAGGTCGACATTTCTTGTTGACTGGCCTTTGTGTTTTTGCGGATTGATATTGTGTTGCAGACAGTGTGAGTGTGTCTTCAAGCGATCGCTCCAGCCTTTTCCTACTCTGCTCGCTTCCTCAAACAGGCACATTCGTCCTCAAGAACTCTAGCTGGCGTCGAATATTCTCCTCATAAGCCGGTCGTCCAGGATAAACATCGAAATGCCCTGCAGATGGGAACTCGACTAGCGTCGCATTCATCCTCTTCGCCAAAGCAATCGCAGCCGGAGCCGGTGTGACATTATCAACCAATCCCACTGCAAAGAACGTTGGCAGCTGACTATTCGCGGCCGTCGCATCTGGGCTGAAAAATGGTAGTGCCAGCACGAACCTTGCCGGAAAGACATTCCCTGGCGCAGGAGGATTAGGTTGAATAAACGCGTAGCCTTCTAATGCGCCTGCTTGTGTGAGAGCACCGAGTTGGCCCGTGCGGTTCGCGAGGGGGATGTATAATGGTGCTTGACCAAGAGTCGCTCTTCCAGCATCTTCCAAACCTGCGGCGATTTTTGAAGGGAGATCGGCGGGAGGAAGAGCAGAAGTCGTCGCGAAACCATTCACATGTGGAGCTTGAACAATCACAGCCGCTAAATCTGGTCTCCGAGCGCCGAGTTCTAGAACATGTCCGCCTGATAACGAAGTTCCCCAGAGGACTATCCGCTTCCCATCGACGCCAGGGAGTGTTTGAAGGTAAGATATGGCGGCTTCGTAGTCGGATTGTTGGCTGGGAACGTCGATGAGATTACGTGGTTGGCCGAATGATTCGCCCCAGTAGCGGTAGTCGAAGGTTAGGGCGTGGTAGCCTGCTTGGGAGAAGCGTTGGGCGTAGGGTTGGAGGCGGGAGGATTTGAGACCTCCGAGACCGTGGGCGATGATGACGGCGGGTGCTGGACGGGCGTTGCTGTTTTGGCGAGAGGGTTTGTAGTGGTAGCCTACGATTTGGGTGTTGGAGGAGGGGAAGGTTACGCGTTGTTGGGCGAAAGCGCTGAGGGCTAGGGTGGCTGTTGTGAGGAGTTGGAAGAGGTGCATATTGAGTAGAGGGTGGTCTTGGTCTTGCTGGAGATTCTTTGATCGTGTCTCCCATCGCGATATTTATCTTCTATTCTACGACCTACGCCAATAAGCAATGGTATGCGGTGCTGGCTATGGTCACATTCACTAGTTTGGACAGTTGCGTTCGCCGAGGCATGTCTTGGTACTTCATTGCTATGATTTGAGAGTAAGGTGAGGTTGAGGACTGATCGTCGCTACTTGCGACTGGTTTTCCTGCCATTGACATAGAGCGAAAGCGATTAGCGTTGACTTCTTCACAATAGCTTTACGGGAATGGCCGAGCGGTGCTGCGTCGTATGGCGTGACGACTGCAAGATGCGCATCTTTACCTCTGCATTCAGAAAGTGTTGCGCTCGTACGTATCTGCATCACAATTCGACTTTGTGCCAGTTTATGCGTGCACACATGCAAGTGATGTCTCCGTTGTGGCTGTGTCTGGAGTTATGTAAGTCTTATCTCCACACCACTCAAGCGGAAACAGCTGGTCCGTGTGTTTTTACGACGTCATCCTCGCGATATCTGTGGGCTTACAACGCTTGCCACAGGCTTACATGTGCATGAACACGCGCGTCGAAGATGACATTTCACACAAACGTGTGTCAGGCCAGGCACCCTCATCACTCCTAATTTAAACTCCACGTTCCCATGTCATCAGCATAATATTAAGGGCAGCATGCCAGCGGACACCACTTATCACGATGATGATTTCGAGTTAGCCCCTTACGAGGACGAAAGTGCGAGCGGGACCATCTACACCGACGATCCGGACCTTCCGCTGCCTTTGCCAGAACACGATCCGAGAACTTCGACAGAACACTTTGGTCGTGAGCCAAGGTGGTTACAGAATACTCCTCACTGGACGAGAAATTTCTTTCGACGAGCGACTAGCAGGATGGATACTCTCAAGCCGAGATGGCTGGAAGCCCGGTCTTCATCTTCATTTTGGGATTGGGTCGGAGATCTGCTCCGGCCTAGATTCACGATTGGATATGTTGTATGCTGCGTCGTCCTTCTATACGTACTATACTGCTACGCATTCTGGACGCCACTCTTCGCTTCAAATTTACCGAAGTACACTGGGCCGTACTCCGTGGGTGCTATTGATGTCGAAGTTCCCGTCCGCGAGCCTCGAAAGATCAACGATACGGTTTTCAAGCACAATGGAGAACCAGCTTTCGCATTGGATACAGTTCTTTTCACGCTGTATTACCCTACTGCGCATGATTCCATGAGTTCGAGGCCAAGACATAAGTGGTTTCCGAAACCGATGAGCTTGATTGCAGAAGGATATGCGACCGCAGCGCATTTCAACAATTTGTTTTCCAGGCCACTCTTCACCTTTGCGTTATGGGGGCTTGCGAGCTCAATAGATATCCCGGCCAAGGTGGATGTTCCTTTACTGGACGATGAAGAGGTCGCGCGCATGCCAGTCGTGGTACTGAGCCACGGTGACGTGAGTTCAAGGACGGATTATACAGCTTACTGCGGTGAGCTGGCAAGTAGAGGAATTGTGGTTGCGACCATAGAGCATAGAGATGGAAGCTGTCCAGGAACCATGGTTCATCTGCCAAATGGGAAGAAGAAGAAGGTTCTGCTCTCAAGAGCAGATCAATTGAAGCCAGAGCTATTAGGCGTAGGAGTGACCAACGATGACTGGAGATTTCAGAAGCTGGCTTTCCGCGATGCTGAAATACAAGAAACCATTTCCATTCTCCGTGACCTGGAATCAGGAAATGGTCAGCAAATTTTCAAGAACAATTACAGAAACGAAGGCAAAGATCTGGAAGATTGGCTTAATCGTCTGGATCTGTCACGGGTCATCCTCGCAGGCCACAGTTTTGGTGCCACAGGAGCGCTCCAAGCTCTACAGACCGCCAACAAAACTTCCGACAGAGAGATCCGATTCGAAAATCCTGCTGTCGGCGGCATCATCTTCGACCCAGGCAAATCCTCCGGAAAGCTGAACACAGACATTGATGTCCCTCTCCTCATTGTGCACTCCGACTCCTGGTCCAAGACCTTCAGCATCTTCTACGGCCGCCCGCATTTCGACACAGTCCGCGACCTCGCTCGCGACGTGCTCCAACGCTGTGGCGCAACATGGTTCATGACAAGTCTCAAGACTTCACATCCGAGCGTTACAGACGCTCCTTTGATTGAGCCTTGGCTTCTGTCATGGACTACTGGAGCAACGATCAATGTCAGAGAAGGGCTGAAGCAGTATGTGCGAGTTAGCATGGAGTTTATCGAGTATCTCAAGACCCGGAAACAGACTGGGCTTTTGGATATTGGTGTGACGCATATTTCGTATGGGAATGATACGAGATCTGAGGAGCAGAAGGAGAAGATTGCGAAGAAGGATATGAAATTTTGGCAAGTTCATGTTGCGCCTGAAGCGGCGAGTTTCGAGCCAGGGAGTGGCAGTGAGGAATCAAAGTGACGATGATCATGAGTTTTAGCGAGTATATATGTAGCGACGCTTTCATGCCGTGTCTTTCTGCATTCTTCCGGTCTATTGTTGAATACAGAATACCATAGACCGCATCTTCGTCCATTCGCGATTGAGATGGATAATGGAAGCGGAAGCTCAGAGCACGGACCAGCGGTTGTCACGACAACACGAATTTACCGACAAACACCCAGCTCCTCCGGCCGTTTCGTCACCGCACTGACAGCAGAGCGTCCGACTACTGCACGCACCAATCTTCGCGACTCAGCCTTGGAAGTTGGAATTGCACCTGGGCTGCTGTTAAGCGACCTGCCATCCTTGACCAGACATCGCGGCCCTCACGCAACGTCTGATCCATCCGCCATGGCCCGCCGCAGCTCTGCGCGTCTGCGCAACCAGAACACTCCAAAGCGAGTGTCGCTGTCGCACGATGCTCCCACCCGCACCCCTCGCACGCTGCCCGCGAAGCTGTCGTCGGTCGAGGAGAACGATGATATGCCAGGCGCGTTCCCAACCACGGACTCGCCGTCCACCGCGACCGTCTCGTACCCGAGTCTTCCCACAACCAACACACAGCCAATGGAGCACCAGACGCCGACGAGGAACACCGGCATCAAGCCTGACGAGCGCGAGATGCACCCGCAGCTCCACCATCAAAGCACTGCTAAGATCAGAGACGAGGCGCGCCATCTGGGCTTCTTGAACATGGCTCCTCACACAGAACCCGCAAAGCAAAAGGGCAGCCTCGCAGTCCTACAGGGCACTCCCACCAAGGTCCGCGACCTCGAGAACGATGCCAAGACTCCCTCTTATCAATTCACGTTCAGCCGGGATTTTTCGCTCGAGCTAAGTCCGGAAGCGAAGAAGCTCATGTCAGAGAAGCGTGAAGAAGCTGCACGAATTCGAGAACAGATGGTGGCCGAAGGTGAGGCGCCGCAGAGCATTGACGAAGTGCTCGCTGCTCGCCGAATGGCCAAGCCAAAGGGCAGATTCTCGCAAGCACATATGAAGGAGCAAGACAAGATGGACTCGATTGCCAACCATGCTAGCGCTTGGAGAGCAGACCCGAGCCGATTCAAGCCTGCGAGTGAGGTCAAGCCGGCAGGTCCAAGATCGCTCAAGCGCAGCCCTTCGAAGGCGCGACTGGACGAGCCTGAGGGCTCTTCGAGACCAGGTTCCAGCGAGGGACCGAGGAACGGCTCCGCTGTTCGGGGAGGCTTACCACGACCTACGTCCTCCAGAGATCTGACTCGTACTGCTGGCGAGACTTCCCCAGCGAAGCGTTTCAAGATTGTTGAGACGGATGACGTTTCCGCCAGTCGTCCCAAAAATGATCTGGTTGCAGAGACTATTGCAGCTACGCCAAACAAGCAATCCAAGATTGCCACGCTGTCAACACCTACTCAGGCTTCAATTGCCCGTGCTGCGAGCGTGAAGAGCACAAAGGCCGCGTGCAAGATTCCAGCACCGCAATTCAAGCCTGCAGCAACGCCTCTGAAGTCTGCTCTTAAGAAGCCGACACAGGCTGTCGAGCCACAAGTCTCTACTCCCTTGCTCGCCCGATCGCCCTCCAAGGCTTCTCTCTTCCCCGCTGCCACATCCTCCAGCACCGCCGCACCTGTACAGAAGTCGACGTCGATGATGAGCCCGTCTTTTGCCCGCACCCCGGCGAAGGCAGGCGTGTCGAGGAAGCACGATGCGGGTGATCAGCAAGAAACTACCACGAAAGAGAAGCCTGTGCCATTGCTGTCTCGCTCGCCCGCGAAAGCACCAATGACCAAGACCAACGAGGAAGATCCGTTCCAAGCTCCGAAGTCTGCTGCTGTACCTTTGCTCTCTCGCTCGCCCGCGAAGGCACCTATCACCAAGACTAACGAGGAAGATCCGTTCCTGGCTACCGCATCTTCTGCCGTGCCATTTCTCTCTCGGTCTCCGACGAAGCTGCCTATGGCCACCACAAACAACGCAGAGGATGGAGGAGACCAGGAAACGACAACGAGTAAGCTCCTCGGCCGCTTCAATCTCCTCCGTAAGTCGCCGATGAAGTCCATTCTTCGTTCACCTCAGCGTCTTTACTCCGATGATCCCTCAAAGGTTGCGGCGGGCACACATTTGGCCACGCCCCCGGGCAAGAAGGCAGCTATTCTGAACAAGGAGTTGCCTCCAGTGCCTCCAGCTACTGCTCAGACTCGGAAGCACGTCGACTTCTCCTCGTCGACCAAGGCCCGCGACGCAAAGATGCAAGATCCTGCATCAAGTTCTGATTCCAAGACTCCAACTCCGTCGCCCAAGAGTGAGCGAGTGACGAAGACTACAGCTACTCCCGTTCAAGAGAGGCAGCAAGAGCCAGAACAGGAGACCAGTGCCTATCCTAGCTTGCCAGTTGCTGCGCCCTCATACGATCGCGTGCCATCACTATCGCCATCGCCTCAAAAGCGCCGTCAGACAGCAGGACCGCAGGACTTCACGTTCCGTGCTGGAGAGCAAGATATTGTCTTCGCTCAATCGCCGAACGCCCCTGCGTCTGCGGCACGTAGTGCTCGGCCTCCCACGATCCGATATGTCTCGGCAGACGCCAAAGTGCCAGTTGCTTCGCCATTCGGCACCAAGAAGCGCAAGTTCGAATTCGAGAATCTGCAGGCTGCGTCTGCGGTGGACCAGATTGTGTCTCCTCCAGTTGGTACCAAGAAGAGAAAGTTCGACTTCGAGAACAAGGTCGTTACCTCCAAACCTGACACCGATGTCGATATGGTTTCTGACAAGGAAAACACGCCTGTGATTGAGGAGAACAAGGAAGAAGAATCCGAGCGTCCGGCCAAGCGCGCGAAGCCCACCGTAGCCTCACCGAAGGCTAAGATTGTGTCGAAGGCGGTGCCAAAAGCAGCAATGCAGACCACTGCGGCCGCGACTGCACGTCGTACCACGCTTGGTGTGAAACCAAAAGGTGTCAAGAGTACGAGCCCAGTGAAGAAAGCACGACCGAGCTCGACGATCAGTCAGGCGAGACTCGCTGCTTTGTCACAACCGAAGAAGCGCAACTAGGAGTTTGATGGGGAAAAAGTGGTGTCTTCGGCCGCGGATGAAATGGATACCGGTCCATGATGTTTGGGCGTGCATTGCCAGCACGACATCGCGGGACTTGTGCTGCTGCGCATCCGTTGGCATAGCATGAACTGTTGGGAAGAGAAGAGATGAATCGGTGAACAAAAGTAGACTGCGGTGTCTTGGTCTTGGTTGTAACAGAATGTCCCTTGTTTCGTACCTTGTTGGCGGTCATCCCAATGGGGGAATAACTTGAGTATCTTAGCGCGGCGCTTGGCGAAAGAACAGTTTGAACATGGGGACTTTGTGTGTCTGTATAGTATAGTTTATGCACAGCATAACATGCATGAATGACAACAGTCGTATACTGTGCATGGTTTTGTGCCTCATGCTTCATGTGAATGCCTTTCGGGGATGTGTTCGGCTCGGTTACGGCTTTGCGTTGTGCAGCTTGCGAAGGAACGACATGGGTGGATTCGTTCTTG
This sequence comes from Cercospora nicotianae, assembly GCA_029490675.1. Classification (NCBI taxonomy): domain Eukaryota; kingdom Fungi; phylum Ascomycota; class Dothideomycetes; order Mycosphaerellales; family Mycosphaerellaceae; genus Cercospora; species Cercospora nicotianae. The sequence goes on from JANQAT010000002.1 coordinate 232,513, forward strand.
GTATGCAGCGAGCTATGAGCAATGATGGCTCATTTTTGCCAAGAGAAGGGCGTGGTTCAGCTGATGAGCTGACTGATTGTTGGTATTGCTGGGAAGAGAGGGGAGATATGGAGAAGGAGTATATAAGGCTTGCTAGAAATTACTTCGATTGATGGTATCGACTACTCCTCGCACGCAATCCTCTCGCATCGAGCACGGCTGCCCCAAATCATGAAAACGATGAGATGTAAGTTGCCGTCAGCACAAATGCCCTCCATGAAATTCTCAATGATCGAAAATCTATTTTGCCGAGCGGAGAAGTTGGAAACGAGCTGAACAACTCGTTTTGCTTCGTTGAAGACTCATTGTTGTCCGACATCGTCTGAACATATCTCTTGCCCTATACTTGCCTCCTTCGGATGAATTCGCATGGGCTTCGTGCTGACATTCTGGCTCGGAACGGCTTTGCGCTTCTAGAACGGACGGAAGCATTCGATCGCGAATACGCCGATGAGCGTTCCGAGGACGAGGGTGTTGAGGAGAGCGGGTTGCACGTTGAGAGAGTGGCCGGTAGAGCTGGGGTTGACTTAGCAGAGTTTGAGCGAATGATGCATGAATGTAATATCTTACGTTGTTCCATTGGCTGTCGTGTTGGAAGACTGAGATGTTGAGCTGTTCTTGATGTCCGCCAGTGAAGCCTTCGGGGAGATCAAAGGGTTGAGCTTCTCACGATTCTTAGTCCTCTGTTCGTAAGCGTAGGCATAGCCGATTAGATCTGCTTCACTCCATAGATCGCCCAAAAAGGCCAGACCGAAAGGTACTCCCGGTGCTGTTCTCATTAGGTTGCCTCGTTCATTCATGACTTTCTCTGTGCGGTTGTCGTATGCACCCATGGGTACCGTGATGATCGGACTCCCAACAATGGCAGGAAGCGCAGCTGAGAACTGAGTCGGAAGCAGTAGTGCACTAGCGTTGTTGCGCCTGAGAGCACCCAATACGCCACCTTCATTGCCATAGACTAGACTGTCCTGATATGCTTGCCAGAATTCAGGACTGGTATTGTTTGCCTCGACTTCTCCTCGTCGACCAAGGCCCGCGACGCAAAGATGCAAGATCCTGCATCAAGTTCTGATTCCAAGACTCCAACTCCGTCGCCCAAGAGTGAGCGAGTGACGAAGACTACAGCTACTCCCGTTCAAGAGAGGCAGCAAGAGCCAGAACAGGAGACCAGTGCCTATCCTAGCTTGCCAGTTGCTGCGCCCTCATACGATCGCGTGCCATCACTATCGCCATCGCCTCAAAAGCGCCGTCAGACAGCAGGACCGCAGGACTTCACGTTCCGTGCTGGAGAGCAAGATATTGTCTTCGCTCAATCGCCGAACGCCCCTGCGTCTGCGGCACGTAGTGCTCGGCCTCCCACGATCCGATATGTCTCGGCAGACGCCAAAGTGCCAGTTGCTTCTGCCATTCGGCACCAAGAAGCGCAAGTTCGAATTCGAGAATCTGCAGGCTGCGTCTGCGGTGGACCAGATTGTGTCTCCTCCAGTTGGTACCAAGAAGAGAAAGTTCGACTTCGAGAACAAGGTCGTTACCTCCAAACCTGACACCGATGTCGATATGGTTTCTGACAAGGAAAACACGCCTGTGATTGAGGAGAACAAGGAAGAAGAATCCGAGCGTCCGGCCAAGCGCGCGAAGCCCACCGTAGCCTCACCGAAGGCTAAGATTGTGTCGAAGGCGGTGCCAAAAGCAGCAATGCAGACCACTGCGGCCGCGACTGCACGTCGTACCACGCTTGGTGTGAAACCAAAAGGTGTCAAGAGTACGAGCCCAGTGAAGAAAGCACGACCGAGCTCGACGATCAGTCAGGCGAGACTCGCTGCTTTGTCACAACCGAAGAAGCGCAACTAGGAGTTTGATGGGGAAAAAGTGGTGTCTTCGGCCGCGGATGAAATGGATACCGGTCCATGATGTTTGGGCGTGCATTGCCAGCACGACATCGCGGGACTTGTGCTGCTGCGCATCCGTTGGCATAGCATGAACTGTTGGGAAGAGAAGAGATGAATCGGTGAACAAAAGTAGACTGCGGTGTCTTGGTCTTGGTTGTAACAGAATGTCCCTTGTTTCGTACCTTGTTGGCGGTCATCCCAATGGGGGAATAACTTGAGTATCTTAGCGCGGCGCTTGGCGAAAGAACAGTTTGAACATGGGGACTTTGTGTGTCTGTATAGTATAGTTTATGCACAGCATAACATGCATGAATGACAACAGTCGTATACTGTGCATGGTTTTGTGCCTCATGCTTCATGTGAATGCCTTTCGGGGATGTGTTCGGCTCGGTTACGGCTTTGCGTTGTGCAGCTTGCGAAGGAACGACATGGGTGGATTCGTTCTTGGTATGCAGCGAGCTATGAGCAATGATGGCTCATTTTTGCCAAGAGAAGGGCGTGGTTCAGCTGATGAGCTGACTGATTGTTGGTATTGCTGGGAAGAGAGGGGAGATATGGAGAAGGAGTATATAAGGCTTGCTAGAAATTACTTCGATTGATGGTATCGACTACTCCTCGCACGCAATCCTCTCGCATCGAGCACGGCTGCCCCAAATCATGAAAACGATGAGATGTAAGTTGCCGTCAGCACAAATGCCCTCCATGAAATTCTCAATGATCGAAAATCTATTTTGCCGAGCGGAGAAGTTGGAAACGAGCTGAACAACTCGTTTTGCTTCGTTGAAGACTCATTGTTGTCCGACATCGTCTGAACATATCTCTTGCCCTATACTTGCCTCCTTCGGATGAATTCGCATGGGCTTCGTGCTGACATTCTGGCTCGGAACGGCTTTGCGCTTCTAGAACGGACGGAAGCATTCGATCGCGAATACGCCGATGAGCGTTCCGAGGACGAGGGTGTTGAGGAGAGCGGGTTGCACGTTGAGAGAGTGGCCGGTAGAGCTGGGGTTGACTTAGCAGAGTTTGAGCGAATGATGCATGAATGTAATATCTTACGTTGTTCCATTGGCTGTCGTGTTGGAAGACTGAGATGTTGAGCTGTTCTTGATGTCCGCCAGTGAAGCCTTCGGGGAGATCAAAGGGTTGAGCTTCTCACGATTCTTAGTCCTCTGTTCGTAAGCGTAGGCATAGCCGATTAGATCTGCTTCACTCCATAGATCGCCCAAAAAGGCCAGACCGAAAGGTACTCCCGGTGCTGTTCTCATTAGGTTGCCTCGTTCATTCATGACTTTCTCTGTGCGGTTGTCGTATGCACCCATGGGTACCGTGATGATCGGACTCCCAACAATGGCAGGAAGCGCAGCTGAGAACTGAGTCGGAAGCAGTAGTGCACTAGCGTTGTTGCGCCTGAGAGCACCCAATACGCCACCTTCATTGCCATAGACTAGACTGTCCTGATATGCTTGCCAGAATTCAGGACTGGTATTGTTTGCCTCGACTTCTCCTCGTCGACCAAGGCCCGCGACGCAAAGATGCAAGATCCTGCATCAAGTTCTGATTCCAAGACTCCAACTCCGTCGCCCAAGAGTGAGCGAGTGACGAAGACTACAGCTACTCCCGTTCAAGAGAGGCAGCAAGAGCCAGAACAGGAGACCAGTGCCTATCCTAGCTTGCCAGTTGCTGCGCCCTCATACGATCGCGTGCCATCACTATCGCCATCGCCTCAAAAGCGCCGTCAGACAGCAGGACCGCAGGACTTCACGTTCCGTGCTGGAGAGCAAGATATTGTCTTCGCTCAATCGCCGAACGCCCCTGCGTCTGCGGCACGTAGTGCTCGGCCTCCCACGATCCGATATGTCTCGGCAGACGCCAAAGTGCCAGTTGCTTCGCCATTCGGCACCAAGAAGCGCAAGTTCGAATTCGAGAATCTGCAGGCTGCGTCTGCGGTGGACCAGATTGTGTCTCCTCCAGTTGGTACCAAGAAGAGAAAGTTCGACTTCGAGAACAAGGTCGTTACCTCCAAACCTGACACCGATGTCGATATGGTTTCTGACAAGGAAAACACGCCTGTGATTGAGGAGAACAAGGAAGAAGAATCCGAGCGTCCGGCCAAGCGCGCGAAGCCCACCGTAGCCTCACCGAAGGCTAAGATTGTGTCGAAGGCGGTGCCAAAAGCAGCAATGCAGACCACTGCGGCCGCGACTGCACGTCGTACCACGCTTGGTGTGAAACCAAAAGGTGTCAAGAGTACGAGCCCAGTGAAGAAAGCACGACCGAGCTCGACGATCAGTCAGGCGAGACTCGCTGCTTTGTCACAACCGAAGAAGCGCAACTAGGAGTTTGATGGGGAAAAAGTGGTGTCTTCGGCCGCGGATGAAATGGATACCGGTCCATGATGTTTGGGCGTGCATTGCCAGCACGACATCGCGGGACTTGTGCTGCTGCGCATCCGTTGGCATAGCATGAACTGTTGGGAAGAGAAGAGATGAATCGGTGAACAAAAGTAGACTGCGGTGTCTTGGTCTTGGTTGTAACAGAATGTCCCTTGTTTCGTACCTTGTTGGCGGTCATCCCAATGGGGGAATAACTTGAGTATCTTAGCGCGGCGCTTGGCGAAAGAACAGTTTGAACATGGGGACTTTGTGTGTCTGTATAGTATAGTTTATGCACAGCATAACATGCATGAATGACAACAGTCGTATACTGTGCATGGTTTTGTGCCTCATGCTTCATGTGAATGCCTTTCGGGGATGTGTTCGGCTCGGTTACGGCTTTGCGTTGTGCAGCTTGCGAAGGAACGACATGGGTGGATTCGTTCTTGGTATGCAGCGAGCTATGAGCAATGATGGCTCATTTTTGCCAAGAGAAGGGCGTGGTTCAGCTGATGAGCTGACTGATTGTTGGTATTGCTGGGAAGAGAGGGGAGATATGGAGAAGGAGTATATAAGGCTTGCTAGAAATTACTTCGATTGATGGTATCGACTACTCCTCGCACGCAATCCTCTCGCATCGAGCACGGCTGCCCCAAATCATGAAAACGATGAGATGTAAGTTGCCGTCAGCACAAATGCCCTCCATGAAATTCTCAATGATCGAAAATCTATTTTGCCGAGCGGAGAAGTTGGAAACGAGCTGAACAACTCGTTTTGCTTCGTTGAAGACTCATTGTTGTCCGACATCGTCTGAACATATCTCTTGCCCTATACTTGCCTCCTTCGGATGAATTCGCATGGGCTTCGTGCTGACATTCTGGCTCGGAACGGCTTTGCGCTTCTAGAACGGACGGAAGCATTCGATCGCGAATACGCCGATGAGCGTTCCGAGGACGAGGGTGTTGAGGAGAGCGGGTTGCACGTTGAGAGAGTGGCCGGTAGAGCTGGGGTTGACTTAGCAGAGTTTGAGCGAATGATGCATGAATGTAATATCTTACGTTGTTCCATTGGCTGTCGTGTTGGAAGACTGAGATGTTGAGCTGTTCTTGATGTCCGCCAGTGAAGCCTTCGGGGAGATCAAAGGGTTGAGCTTCTCACGATTCTTAGTCCTCTGTTCGTAAGCGTAGGCATAGCCGATTAGATCTGCTTCACTCCATAGATCGCCCAAAAAGGCCAGACCGAAAGGTACTCCCGGTGCTGTTCTCATTAGGTTGCCTCGTTCATTCATGACTTTCTCTGTGCGGTTGTCGTATGCACCCATGGGTACCGTGATGATCGGACTCCCAACAATGGCAGGAAGCGCAGCTGAGAACTGAGTCGGAAGCAGTAGTGCACTAGCGTTGTTGCGCCTGAGAGCACCCAATACGCCACCTTCATTGCCATAGACTAGACTGTCCTGATATGCTTGCCAGAATTCAGGACTGGTATTGTTTGCCTCGGATGCAATTATCACATCCCAAATAAGATTGTCACGTCCAGGATAATCTTCGGCAGGATTGGATTGCGTCCGGTTTCTCACATCAGATAAATTCTTGAGTGTCGGAACATTCACTAACTCGGCGAGGTATTTCGGTAGGCCAGATGCGAAATCGCCTTGCAAGACGAGCGAATTATTCTGGTCGTACTGGAAATCTTCGAAGGCTGTGAAGTTGGCGTCAACAATTGTCGCTCCGGCTGCTCTTATTTGCTCGACAGCGTCTTCAAAAGCTGACAGCAGCGAAGGCTCGAGGGACTCAGAGTAGAGAGCTATCACATTGTATGGAATGCCAATTTGAACTCCGCTCAAAGCATCTTCTCTACAAGCTGCGACGTAGTCTGGGACGGCGCCATTGTTTGGAATCGCGGATGTGTAGTTGTCCCATGGGTCTGCCCCGGCAATGGCTTGAAGAACGGTTGCCGCATCTTTGACTGTCCTTGCTATAGGCCCGATAGTGTCCTGGCGCTGGGAGATGGGTACGACAAGATAGCGACTAGTGAGACCAACCGTAGGCTTGATGGCAACCACATTGTTGACCTCCGCAGGAAAGACCAGAGAACCCAGTGTCTCAGTTCCGAGGGCAGCAAAGGCGAGCCCAAGAGAACTTGCCACAGCACTTCCGCTAGAACTGCCGTTCGGCTCCTGATCTTCGACGTATGCACCTTTGACCTGACCACCATATGCTGACCAACCGGAAGTAGTGTTCGCAGACCGGAATTGCATCCACTGGCTGAGATTGGCTTTGCCGAGCAATATCGCACCCGCCTCTCTGAGCTTCGCAGCGACTGTGGAGTCGCGAGGCACTTTGGCACCGAGCAGAACGAAAGATCCGGCAGTATTGTTCATCTCGTCGTCAGTGGAGATATTGTCCTTCAGCAGTACCGGAATGCCATGAAGTGGACCAAGTACAGTTCCATTGGAGCGTTGTGCATCTCTCTCGGCAGCTATTTTGAGAGCGTCGGGGTTGAGCTCGTTGACAACGTGCAATTCATCTTGCACCTCTTGAATTCGTGCCAAGTATGTCTGGATCAAATCTACGCTGGTGAAAAGCGAGGTGCTTAAACCGGCATTGATGGCATCGAGGTCAGCATCGAGAAGGTCGGGGAAGTTGTCTATGTTAGTGACACCGTCAATGATGGCCCTCGTCCAGTCAGTATTTGCAAATGCAGTTGCATATAGCAGGGCTGATGCGAAAAACAGAGTCCTCATGATGAAACGCAATCTTGAACGACTGCTGTAGACGCGAAGAATATTCGCGAGAGCGTACCATCTTAGAAATTGTGTCTGGGCTTGAATAAACTGCCAATGATCAAGCGAGCTTCTTCATATTGTACTTCCACCAGGCGGTAATCGAGTCTTTGTCGCATCGGACTTTGCCTTGTTTGCAACTGCCACGTTTGTCGGCCGGCAATTTTGGTCGCGTCCTCGATCAGCTACGATCTCTGAGATAATCTCCATATTCTTGCCAGCACATGTTCACACTGAGGTGAATTACATGTGAGGTTGCAGGTGAGTTTGATGGGCGAACAGAAGTGGACTGCTGTGACTTTTGTGACTGCAGTTCAGGTCAGGGGATGCCGACGAGCCGAGCCGAGCTCGAGTCTATCCTATTTTGGTATCAACAACACCATGACAGCTTGCATTATTTTCGGCGATCGATCAATTCAACTTTCCTTTCCACACTCTTTTTGCACATAGTACTTTTGTGACCTGGAGTACAGGGCTCGGAGCGCGATGGCGAAGTCCAATGGAAGTATGCGCCAGAAGAAGGCGAATGGCAAAGTGTCAGAAATCCCCGGCGCGACAATAGCTGGCAAGAACGATGTCGCGATCAAGAGCCAGCACACAGAGAGCAGCCCGAGCATGCTCCAGCTCCTTGTATGTGTTGGCGGTATCTATGCCTCTTTGTAAGTCGTCTACTGTCTGAAATCTTCAGTATGGCCGCTGACAGAATTCGATAGTTTGACATGGGGTGTCCTCCAAGAACGAATCACGACGACAAATTACGGCACCGACTCAAAACGAGAAGTCTTCAAATACCCAGTGGTCATGAACACAGTACAGTCTACCTTCGCTGCCATCTTTGGTTACCTCTTCGTTTTGGCCACCCGGAAATCGCCAACTGATCTACCAATCATTCCAAACACACGCATCCTCTGGCCGCTGACCCTGGTGGCCTTCACTTCGGCACTGGCCTCACCATTCGGGTACGCCAGCCTTCAATACGTGGACTACATCACATTCCTTTTGGCAAAGTCCTGCAAATTGCTCCCTGTCATGTTCCTTCATGTTACGCTGTATCGGAAGAAGTATCCGTTTCAGAAATATGCCGTGGTCGCACTCATCACAGCTGGCGTCGCCATCTTCACGCTTCAGCAGCCTGCTGGGAAGAAGAACAAAGGCGCCGAAAGCAGCAGCGTCTACGGCCTTGTCTTGCTTGGAATCAATCTTCTATTTGATGGCCTGACGAATTCCACCCAGGACGACATTTATGCCAGCTTTCGACCATACACTGGCCAGCAGATGATGTGCGCGTTGAATGTCATGTCGACGATATTGACTTCAGTGTATTTGATCCTACTTCCGTATCTAGCACAGAGTGGTGTTGGTGCCGTGATTGGCCTGGATCTTGGCAAAGGAGCTGGTGAGCTTTACTCGGCGCTGGCATTCATTCAGAAGCACCCGGCCGTCGGCTGGGACATCTTGGGCTTTGCAGCAAGTGGTGCACTTGGGCAGGTCTTCATTTGTAAGTCACAAAATGATGATGCACCTACATTCCCACTAACGTGCATAGTCATGACGCTATCCCTCTTTGGCAGTCTGCTTCTGGTTGGCATCACGGTAACTCGAAAAATGCTAACCATGATCATCTCTGTGGTGTGGTTCGGCCACAGCTTGAATAATATGCAGTACGTCGGTATCGGCTTAGTCTTTGGAGCTATCGGCATGGAAGGCTATCTGAGTAAAGTCGAGAAGGAAAGGAAGATGCGAGAGAAGAAGGCAGCATGAAGTAAGCATGGAAACCTAGACTAAGATCGCCAGAGCCGGCGTCGGCACCCTCGCAAAACACAAGAAGAGAACCCAAATCATGGCACGCCTCGCTCGCGTGAGCATCTCCGATGGAAGGCGCAGTGTCTCATTATGGTGGTCTGATAATTCACGAGCGCAGAGAGTCGTTGCTGACGTTTAAGATTGGACATCCACCATTCGTCGACTCCAGCCAGTGGCTTGCCAAGCGTCTACACCATAGGCTGCTATCGAGCCCTCTGACGCGAAGCCATGCACCGCATAGCTGGGGACGCGGGCAGTGCTTATAGTGCTAATCATCGGAGCAAGCGTGCGGACGGCACCTACCATCGATAAGTAGTCCTTGCAGTCTCAGGCCGATCATTCACTCATCCATACCAATTCTACGGTGGCCCATCGGTGCTCAAAAACTCGATCAGCCTCTCTCCCACTACGATTCTACGCGAGCCGCCTACAGACATCACGCCACTATGCTCACCATCGCAGCTTGCGGAGCCGCAGCTCATGCGGTGAAGAAACACCATAAAGGGCGCAAAGCTGCACAGCAGGTGCAAGCACACAATGCCATTGTCAATGAGGCCAACAGTGTCATTGCCCAACATCAAGCCCAGCATGAAGCTGAGCAGCAGGGTGAGTGTAGTCGCTCGCACGCATCAAAAGATCTGTCCGAAACGGACGCTGACGTTTCGTCACAGCGCTCATAGATAAAGCCAACGGAATTATTGCTCAGCAGCAAGCTGCATTGCAGGCCGCGGAAGAGAAGAATAGGCTGCAACAGCAACAACAGCAACAACAGCAACAAGCATATTCGCCATACCCGCCACACCAGCAACCTTATGCTGCTTCTGCTTACGGCCAGCCACCACCACAGACAGCACAACATCTCCCACCGCCTGTGCAGCCGTATCAATATTCTTCAGCTCCCGGAACGCCATATTCCGCTCCAGCAACACCTTACTCTGCCGGACCATCAACTCCCTCTCCATATTCTGGCGCGGTAACACCATACCAACAGCAGCCGACTGTGCCCTATCACCACATCGGATGGTGCAGTCAGCAGTGCGGGAATACATGCAATGGCAATGCAAATTCCACATATTCCCAGCAAACGCAGTCGGCGCCTTATCAGTCCTACGGCGCACCGCAGCCACCGCCTCATGGTGGCTATCAGCAAGGTTATCGTTAAAAAACCCGTTAAGTACATGGCGTTGGGAGCATATTTTCACAATCAAATGATTCTATCGGAATTCAGGCCTTCTTCTATTCGTCTTTTCGGTGGTCTTCGTGAATCGTTCGAAGCTTTCCTGGTCAGCGGTGTTCGCAGGTACCCATGCTCCGGATCCATGCACTGCATGGATGTTTAGCCGCCAGCGCCAAGCCATACCTTTTCCCAAGTCAGCTGGAGAGGTCGACAATTAGGCGTCCACCTTCACAAATACAAACTTGGCTGTCGGCTTCAATCAATGCAGCACACGCTTCTGAAATCTGCAGAGCCCACATGCCGGCCGATTCAACGACTGTATTCAACAATTCCAGCATCTGAAAATTGATCAAAGCAGAGATCCAAATTAGCGCCACTTCGGCGTGACGAGCCGAATTGATTCGCGCGACAAGGGTCTCACTTGCCTGCCGAAGTCTATATTCCTAGCGCTTCGTTTGCTCCTCGAGTGCTCGACAACATTCTGCACCATTGCGACAATTTCTTCAAGTGCGACCCCGAGCTGGGTCTCGAGCTCGTCGGCATGTCGACAACTTACGCGGATAAATTAGAAGCGTTTCGAAAGAGCGATGCCGAACGCGACGCCCTCGTGGCTCAGGTAAGGACGAACTCGTATTGCTCCACAACTCTCAAAAGCTTCTCACACGCGACCACTGCAGATTCTCCAAGACTATGAAGAACTGAAACTGAAAGTTGGAGAGATCTCCGACGACTATAAGAATGAAGTTGCCTCCCGGCGAATGTGGCAGAACAAGGCAGCTAGCTGCGAACGCGACCTTGAGCAGGCGCTCTCGCAGCAGAAGCAAGTAGCTGTTGGTATTTCGACAAGTCCGCGAGGTGATCGAGTTGCATGCTGACTCGATGTCAGTCTACTAGCAACTTCGCTGTAGTTTTAATCGATGGCGATGGTGCCATCTTCTCCGACTATCTGTAAGGCCAGCACTGCGAAATGGACGCAGACCGATTCACTATCTGGAGAAGGAGCGCTTTCTGACTGGCCCTCACAGGTACGGAATGGGCAAAGACGGTGGCGCAGAAGCAGCTCATCAGCTACACAAAGAGGTCCAGAGACATCTTAAAGCTATCTATCCAGATTCTAACGTGGACGACTGGAATATGCGAGTTTGGGAGACATCAGCGCTGGCACGAAAAGTGATCGCTAACCAATCAGCAGTGTCGTTCAAGTCGTGCTCAACCTGTCAGGACTTGCTGCAAAGCTCCAGAGCTGCGGTATCATCATGAGCCCCAACGAGCTTCTGGCATTCGGGCGATCGTTTGGTCTTGCCCAGCCACTCTTTAGCTTCGTCGATGTAGGAGGTGGCAAGGAGAGAGCTGATCACAAACTGCGCGAGCATCTCAGACTGTAAGTGGATCTTCAATCGAAGTAGTGCCAAAGAGTCGAGCAAGGGGTGATCCAGCAAAAAGATTGAGTCTCACTAACACTTTGACACTGCAGTTACTTGCGCATTGGCCAATGCAAACACATCTTCTTCGCTCCTTGTCACGATAATGGCTACTTGCCGGTACTCGAATCTTATCGCAGAGAACATGCAAGTCGCATGACTTTGATCGAGACCCGTCCCGCTGAGCCTGGCTATGTGGAACTTGGTCTGCGGCGCATTCAGATGCCCACCCTCTTTCGATCCGACAACTTGCCTGGTGGTCCGGTCAAGAGTATGCCCACTGTGGCATTGGAGGCACCCACCAACTTCGCTGGAATGTCGAACGCTGTGTTATCTCCACAACCAAAGAAGCTTCCGAATAGGACAGGCCTGTCGACGCAGGCGCAGAACGCTGCCATCATGCCTAAGGCCCCATCGCCTGCTCCATCCAATGAGTCCAATGGGTCCAGCTGGGCGACCATAGGCAAGAACGGAGGTTCGACCAAGACCATCAACATTGCTCCGCAGAAGAAGCCAAACCGCAAGCACATTCTGGTAAGCTGTTGCGACGCAAATGAAGAGGCCCGCTCTACACGAAATGTTGCTAATGATAATTGACCCGTGTAGGTCAACCGTTACAGCGAACGCCTCGATGAGGAACTGCCCAGGACCGATCCAGCAGCCGAGAATAGATTTCAGAAGCGGACTGAGACATACGGCAAACATTGCAACAGCTATCATCTGCTAGGGCGATGCGAACGAGGAGAATACTGCGACTATCATCACGGCGAAAAGTTGACCGCTGGCGAACGCCTCGTGCTGATGCACAAAGCGAGATCGTTGTCATGCCCTAAGAAGATCGCATGCACCGACCCGATCTGCCCGTACGGACATCATTGCAAATACGGTGGAGGCCACTGCTACTTCGATCGCTGCTACTATGCCGACACTCACACGATGGACCTTGAGCCGGCGAAGAAGCTTTACGATGATGGCAGCGAGGAATGGCTGCCGAATTATCTCGAGAAGTCTCGTTGAGAACTTCAGGAGAGTGTCAAAAATTCTACAAGTATCTTATAGTTCAATATATTTACAAAGACATGCTCAGTAAGTCTACTGAGTCACGTCTGCACCTATTTCTCATTCTTATCCCCAAGAATGCGTACAAGCATTGCTCGCCAGGCGGTGCCAGCTTTAGCATCAGCGTCCACTTTCACGAGCTTATGCAGTATTTGCCCTCCTTCAAGCATATGACAGTTCTGAACATCCAGCTTGAAGTTTCCTCTCCCCTTGATTCGCACATACGCCATGTTATCCCGTAAAAACATACGCCTGACCTCTCTTGTGATCCCAGGCCAGATATTGATCAAGCTCCTGTTAAATCTTGAAAGAGCAGAACCTTGCTTCAGCTCTAGTTTACCCATGAAGTAAGCCGCAGTAAACCACTCCGCGTCTTTGATCGGATGCGAGATGAATCCAACATTACCCGAGGCAGCGGGTAAATTCCGATCTAAAGCAAAGTCCTGCAAGGGAACTTCGTGCACTTTTGCATGTGCGAATGGCATGATTCTCTTGACCGAAACTCTTAGATCCCAGGGAATTCTGCCTGGGATGTGATGCGCCGCTGGTTGTCGAATCGCAGTGATCGATTTAATCATTTTCATTGGCGCAAGGATGATGAATGTGCCGAAGGCTGCTACGAGAATCACTGTGATGCCGCCTATTCCTTTTATGATGTATGGAACTTTTGGTCGTTCCGAGTTCGCGGGTGGGTCTTTGAGAACCATTTCTGCGTAGCTGTAGCAGCCGGCGCAGAGGAGGGCTCCGATAGCGAGGGAGCTGATGAAGAAGGCTGTATGGTTGGGTGCTGCGTAGAGGAGGACGTGGTCTTGCTTTCTGAAACGAGTTGACATCCAGTCTTCGGGTGGAGGCGCAAGATTTTTTGGTAGTGGTGTTAATTTTGGAGGCATGGGCTGAGGAGGAAGGTCGCTTGCTGATATCAGGGGAGCGGGAGCCGGTTGAGGTTTAGGCAAGTTGCGAGCTTGAGGTGTAGGTGCTTGTGGCAGAGCATTCTTGTATGTTGCTTTGTTTTTGCCGCCTTGCTTGCTTAGTCGAGTTGCTACGCTGAAATGTCTTGAAGGAAGGCTGATGGCGATGCTGTGGATGTTTGAACATGTACTGCTTGGCAAAGGCGTGCAGAGGACTTGTTGTCGTATGGCCGGCGGAAGCCGCAGTAGAAGGCGCATGCTAGTCGCCATTGCGACTATCTCTGCTGTGGTCAATGCAAGGATGCAATAATTGATGGAGTGAGGGTCTCCCGACACGTGCAGACGTGACGCGAGGCGAAGTGAACTGAATGCTTGGAAAATCTCGGACCGAATCGAGAACGACAATGCTTCGGAGGACAAGCTTGCGGATCTCCGTGCATCCCAACAATAGCTCGCTCCCGCTTCTTCACTCACCTCTGCCTCATCCTCTTTGCTGCGCTCCTGTCTGGCCTATTCGATTCGGTTTTTGACGTCTGCAGCGAGACGTCGTCTTTCGCGACACCGCAGTTGCCGAAAGAGGATCGCCCAGCATGTCCGGCGTGTTGAACACCGCACGGCTGTCCGCACGCATTGCGGGCAGATATGCTTCGCGGCAAGCAACGAGAAGGAGCTTCCATGTCTCTCAGCGCGATGCAGCGGCACAGAACTACTCCATGCCCGCTCTTTCACCTACCATGACCGAGGGGAACATTTCCAAGTGGAACATCAAAGAGGGAGATTCGTTCACGGCCGGAGATGTTATTCTGGAGATTGAAACGGACAAGGCCACAATGGACGTTGAAGCGCAAGACGATGGAGTGCTATTCAAGATCGTCAAGGCAGAGGGCAGCAAAGGCGTCAAGGTTGGAGAGAGGATAGCAGTGACTGCAGATCCGGACGACGATTTGAAGTCATTGGAAGTGCCAGCTGAAGAGGGCGGGGCGCAAAAGAAAGCGGAGAGCAAGGAAGAGAGACCTGCACCAAAACAGGAGTCTAAACCTGCGCAGCCCACGGAGAAGAGCGATGCCCCGGTTGCGACACAACGTGCAGGGCAAGAGGGTAAGAAGACTGGTGCACCGGCAACGAGAAAGTACCCATTGTATCCTTCGGTGGAGACACTGCTACACCAAAACGGCCTGTCAGCCAAGGATGCGGAGAATATCACAGCCACTGGACCCAGCGGCAGACTGTTGAAGGGAGACGTTCTTGCATACTTGGGAAGGATTAACAAGGACTACCCAGCAGAGGCTTCCAAGCGGCTCGCGAAGCTGGCGCATTTGGATTTGAGCAACATTCAGCTTGCAAAGAAGGCTGAGGTGAAGCCGGATACGAAGTCTGCGGAGAAGTCCGTACCACAATTGCCAAAGGAGACCGAGATTGCGGTTCCAATCTCGCTCTCACAAGTAATCGCGACACAGAAGAAGATTCGAGATACACTGGACATCCACCTACCGCTTTCTACATTCATCGCCCGGGCTTCGGAGCTTGCCAATGAAGACTTGCCGCTGGATAAGCGAAGGAAGCCTACCGCCGACGAGCTTTTCAACTCAATTCTTGGCCTTGATCAAGTGGCAGTCTCGAAGAGAGGCAACTTCTTCCCTCAGATTACTGGCCTCAGCACACCCTCATTGTTGAAGACGAAGCCGGCGAAGCAGGCGGATATCATCGACATCTTGGCGCCGAAGAAGAAGTCTGCAGCGGTTCCTGCTTCCATCCCTGCTGGCATCTCTGCTAAGGATAACATCTTTTCTGTCGTCGCTCAGGATGGGGAGGAGGAGAGGGCAACAGAATATCTGGAGCGAATGAAGTTGGTGCTCGAGAAGGAGCCTGGCCGACTTGTGTTGTAGAAACATCATGATTGCGATCGTTCCAAGAATTGCATAGAGAGCGAGGCGTTCTGGCTGGTCTGAAGAGGGAGCGTGTACGATAGGGAGCTCGCCTCGATAGGATGGGCTACTCTTTCAGCTAGATGTGTATAGCATGATTTCACGTAAGGCTCAGACCCATTGAGCTCACTAGCTGGAGCATTACCAAGCTCACTTCTATGATGTTGCGCATTGATCATTGTCGCAACTGATCGATCCACTGTAGCCCTTTTTCGGGATTCTGCCCTCGATATGCTAGCAGCCGCAATAGCGTGGGTGACGAAGCCAGGAGAGTTTCAGTGGAGCTCGATCCCTGTGGTCTTGGCAAGGCATTAGAGGACAGCTAAAGCACATGCACGACAACACCACAGCGCTTCTGATGGACAGCAGAGCTGGCACTCTTTGACCCCACCATCGCATCGCATCGCACCGCTCCCCATTTCCACCATGGCAGCGGCCGACAGCACGACCTCCGTGCCCGGCGCCGACTTCTTCCTGAAGGGAGAAAGTGGGCGCAACACGCGAGGCCTGCTGCGATTCCTCATTCTGCTCACCATTGCCGCTGCAGCTGTCGCCGCTCGACTCTTCTCCGTCATCCGATTCGAGAGCATCATTCACGAATGTCAGTCGATCGATTGTGGAGCAGAAGATCAATGGGAAAAGCGATGCTAACGATACCTGATCAGTCGATCCGTGGTTCAACTTCCGCGCAACAAAATATCTCGTCGCCAATGGCTTCTACAACTTCTGGGATTGGTTTGACGACCGTATGAGTGTCCGAGCAATTGGTTCGATGTGAAAATGGCTGATAGCATGAATTACAGGAACATGGCATCCTCTGGGTCGTGTCACCGGTGGCACGCTCTACCCAGGCCTCATGGTCACCTCCGGCGTCATCTACCACATCCTTCGATTCCTCACCCTTCCCGTCGACATTCGAAACATTTGCGTCTTGCTCGCACCCGGCTTCTCCGGCTTGACCGCATTCGCGTCCTACCTCTTCACCTCCGAAATGAGCGACAGCCCCTCGGCCGGTCTTCTGGCAGCAATCTTCATGGGCATTGCACCTGGCTATATCAGCAGAAGTGTTGCGGGATCATACGATAACGAAGCCATTGCCATCTTCCTCCTTGTCTTCACCTTCTACTTGTGGATCAAGGCAGTCAAGGTGGGCAGCATTATGTGGGCTGGACTCTGCGCACTGTTCTACGGATACATGGTCAGCGCTTGGGGTGGATACGTCTTCATTACGAACTTGCTGCCGCTGCACGCGTTCGTTCTGATCCTCATGGGACGCTTTAGCCCGCGCTTGTACGTGAGCTACACAACTTGGTATGCTCTGGGCACGTTGGCCAGCATGCAGATTCCTTTCGTAGGCTTCTTGCCAGTCAGGAGCAGTGATCACATGGCAGCCCTTGGAATCTTCGGCCTCATCCAACTGGTTGCGTTCGCCTACTACATCCGAGCTCAGCTCCCGTCGAAGCAGTTCCAGACGCTGCTCTGGGCTTCGGTCTTCATTGTCTTCGGTCTGGCATTCGGCGGCCTGGTTCTGCTCACAGTCTCGGGCACCATCGCACCATGGAGCGGACGTTTCTACTCATTGTGGGACACTGGCTACGCAAAGATCCACATTCCAATCATTGCATCCGTTTCTGAGCATCAGCCCACCGCCTGGCCAGCTTTCTTCTTCGATTTGAACATGCTGATCTGGTTGTTCCCAGCCGGTGTCTACATGTGCTTCCGCACTCTCAAGGATGAGCAGGTCTTCGTTGTCATCTACGCGGTCCTGGCCAGCTATTTCGCCGGAGTCATGGTTCGTCTGATGCTCACTTTGACTCCAATTGTCTGTGTGTCAGCAGCCATTGCGCTCAGCCAGATCCTGGACACGTTCCTCATCGCTTCTCAGCCCGAAGAGCCAGCTGAGTCGAAGACAAACGGTAGCGCCAAAGGACCTTCGAAGGAGAAGGACACTCTCGCTTCTGTCCTCCCCGAGGCACTTCGCGCGACCAAGGCACCTTTGGTGGGCATTTACAGCTACTTGTCCAAGTCTCTGATCACTGGATTCATCACGACCTATCTTCTCCTCTTTGTGCTCCACTGCACCTGGGTGACATCAAACGCATACTCCTCGCCGTCCGTGGTGCTGGCCTCGAGGTTGCCTGATGGAAGCCAGCACATCATCGATGACTACCGTGAGGCTTACTACTGGTTGCGTCAAAACACCAAGCAGGACGCCAAGGTCATGAGTTGGTGGGATTATGGCTACCAGATTGGTGGTATGGCTGACAGGCCCACACTCGTTGACAACAACACTTGGAACAACACTCACATTGCCACTGTTGGCAAGGCCATGTCCAGCAGAGAAGAGGTCTCTTACCCTATCATGAAGCAGCACGAGGTCGATTATGTCTTGGTCGTCTTCGGAGGTCTTCTCGGATATTCTGGTGACGACATCAACAAGTTCTTGTGGATGGTCAGGATTGCTGAAGGTACGTGATTCGGACGAGCGCCATTGAGACAGCTACTGACGATACTATGCAGGTATCTGGCCAGATGAGGTCAAGGAGCGTGACTTCTTCACTGCTCGCGGCGAATACCGTGTCGACGAGGAGGCTACGCCAACAATGAAGAACTCACTCATGTACAAGATGAGCTACTACAACTACAACTCCCTGTTCCCAGCAGGACAGGCCACCGACAGAGTACGTGGAGCCCGCTTGCCTGCAACCGGGCCAGAGCTTTCTACACTTGAGGAAGCATTTACCAGTGAGAACTGGATTATTAGAATCTACAAGGTCAAGGACTATGACAACCTTGGCAGAAGTCACCAGGAAGCAGTTGCCTTTGACAAGGGCAACAAGAGAAAGAAGGCGGGTAAACGCAAAGGACCGCGCGTCTTGCGGGTTGACTAGACATGACAAAAGCAATTCTGTATCTTGTAGAATATTCAATAGAAACAGTCAGTCAGTCTGAACACTTCCCTATTGCCAAGCAACCCGACGTCCCTGCATGGATTGGACTTTCACCCCACCAAAAGTCGGAGTCGGAGTCGTTCCCCTCCATCGACTCGACATTCGACTTCCACAACACTGACCTTTGTGTACATTTCACCACATCTCATCTCATCACATAGTCGCCCATGATGGCCGACACAGCCCCAGCCACAGATCTACTGCCACCCCGCAAGGTGACTTACTGCGGAGTCTGCTCTCTGCCTCCAGAAGTAGGTACGGCTCCGAGCACAGCATCTATCAGCACTCTCCAACTTCAGCAAACACACCAAGCCACGCAACTAACACCATTCCCCGCAACAGTACTGTGAATACGGCGGCACAACCAAAAAGTGCGAAGAATGGCTCCTCAAAAACGCCCCCACCCTCCACGCCCAACTCTACTCCGAAGAAGCCCTCTCCCAGAACCTCAGCACCCTCTCCGTCGACGCCCAAAAGCGCGCCGAGAAAGACGCTCAAAAGAAAGCCGCCAAAGCCGAAGCAGCCGAAGCCCGCGATGCCGAAAAACGCGCAGCCTCCAAAATCACGATCAAACGCGTCGAGCGCAATAAGCGGAAATACGTTACTGAGATTTCAGGTCTGGAAGCTTTTGGGCTCGAATTGAAGAAGGTTGCGAAAGAGTTTGGCAAAAAGTTTGCGACGGGGAGTAGTGTGACAAAGACGGCGAGTGGAGGGGAGGAAATTACTGTGCAGGGAGATGTGGCGGATGATGTTGCGGAGTGGTTGGCGGAGAATCATGAGAATATTCCGGAGGATAATGTGGAGATTGTGGAGGATAAGAAGAAGAAGAGTAGTGCGGCTTAGTGGGCTTCGAAGAGGCGTGGACGCAAAGGATGAGAGAGAGGTTTGGGTCAGATCAGAATGCATAGCGTGGTGGTGAGAAGCGTTCATTGGATTGGGAGGTTGGTGCATAGAGACTCTGTTGAAAAAGTGAATACAGCTCAGTTGACAGCGCGGGTCAATCAGGAGTCTGGATGAGGCGTGAATTTCGGCGTTCATACATGCAGAAACGATCCACCGCCACGAGTTGCGTTGCCTGCCATCATATTCGCACGAAAATGAGGCGGCGTGGAAGCTCGTCCACACCTGTCTTCTGGCATTGCGTTCTGACCCTGAAAGCAGGTCCTTGCTCTCGCTTTCCGCGCTGTGGAATCAGATCTTGCATAATTTTTTGATTGACCAAAATGTTCAAGCCCCCGAACCACCTCCCGATTCAGCGTACTGGTTGATGCATATTGCAGCAGCAAAACGCTAGTGGACCAACTGGACGAGCAATCCAGAGAGCACGGACTTCCAAGTCACCTTGACTGGAGTAGCGAGTGGTCTACGTGAGGTGGCTAGGACAAGTGAATTCCACATCTTTCACGCCGCTCAGTCACTCGATCGGGGCTTGCACATCGACCGCTGGATACCAGCAAGTGGCACTCTACAGCCGTCAATCTCCTTCCAGGCTTCAGACCTGTCGATGCAGGAAGTCACAGTTACCTTTCAACTAACACCAAGGCGTACTCCGTAGACCGGGGTCAACCTACTGGAGAACACGGTCGTATAACCGGATGGCGGAAGCAAGGCCACGGCCATCAATTCATTGTGAAGTTCGAAAGGGACTCCCTTAGCCACTTCTCGGTGATCAAGGCTAGCTATTTCGGAATGAGCACGATCAACCCATTTCAGACTCTGAATAGCCATGATTCGGTTCGCACACTCGATAAAGTGTTATCCATACAAATTGCAACGAGCTCCTCCACACGCCTCGTTAAAGAAGTTCCAGAATGTTGGTGATTTCACTTTTGGGTTTCCATCCAATGTATAGTAGCACTGCGTATTATTAGCAACATATGCAGACTAGAAAAAGCAATTTCGACCTCTTCTTACAGTGTTTGCATTTGCAATAGATTTCCAATTGCTCTTCCACTTCCGATTGCCGTGTGCCTCTTGTTGAAATTCCTTATTTAATGCCACATTGCATGCGTGGTAGGTCTTTTGCTTATCATTGCAGTAGCAATTCACCGCGGCTAACGCACTATTCCAACGGTCAGCTAGCTATTGAACCGTGAAAGATCGAGGAGAGAGGACCTACGCGTGGAGAACGGAGAGCAAGAGCAGTGCAGTCGATATAATACGAGCCATGTTTTGCAATGCTAGAGGACGAAGATCTTCAGACTATTTCGTTTAACGACAAAATCTTGCAGTACAGTACTCGAGGTAAGAGTGCAAAAGCCAACAGGATGAGGCGTCTTATACATAGCAGAGATTATATTTAGAAAAATGTCATCGAAGTTGGTCCAGGAAAGAGAGGTGATCAATAAACCGGTTTTCCGGACAGTTTTTCTTTATTTATCGCGAAATGCCCTCACCGCTGGTCGCTTCCCGGTACTTCTAGAACTGACGGGTTATCGACAAGAAACAGCATACCTCGTAGCGCTATCGGAAGAAAAGGAGATTAACGTACAAATGTATACCATCTGCTAGCAAGAAGATCCTATGACTCTATAATGATTTAAACCAAGCGGCAGAGCGCACTCTACGTCCTGCTCCGTACCGAGTAGATCATGTTCGAGCACTTTTTCCTTACCTAGGGTTTACCTCGTATCTGAAAGCTACCTTTGCGCTGACCTAGGGCCATGAAGGACGACATATATAATCTGAATCGTGTAAGACGAACTCTAAATCACCGCTTGCAACGCTACCCTTGACCCGGCCAACTCCGCTTCCGTCCGTGTCAGCGAGCTGATTCTCGATGAAAAGCGGCAGTACGAGAGACGATAGATTGTAAAGCCAGAAGAACAGCGGCAGACAATCATGAAAGGAATGAAACACATGTCATCATAAAAGGAGCTGTCTCCTGTCTTCTTTACACACTAGAAGGGACGGTACGGTACGAAGTCGTTCTTCGCCAAAAAGAAACACCTCAAGCTCCTTCGCTGTGCTCACCCCTCTATTCAAGAAGGCAAACAAAATCAACTGGTATCTATCCCAAACACTTAGGTTGATCGTACAAGCCGAGAGAACGATTCAGGTCTGGTTCCATTTTCAAAGCAACAAATTCTTTGGCGCGACGTCGAGAGTAAAAGAATGCAAGTCTTCCCAACTCCAACCCTACTGTCATCGTCCCTCTTGCATTTCCCGAATCTTGGTCATAAAACTCTTCGGGTATAATTGTGCTTCATCCGCACTCGGTATCCCGCGATTAGGGTCCCGACAACGGTCAAGGACCTTGTTGATTATCTGGCCAAGCAGTGCCTCGTCCATAAGAACAGCATTGCCGGTGCCTTCAGGATTGAGGTAGGCATCATTCTCCGAAAGCATATCCTTGATGAGAGGTCTCTTCTCGGGGTCTCGATTAAGGCATCTTCGCAGGATACCTCGCAGTGTAGAAGGGATAGGAGCATCGCCGACTCCGTATTCAGGGAATTCGATAACATGTTTCGGATTCGTAATCGCCATGATTCGGGAGATCTGGTTCCCAATGTGTGCAAAAGGTGGTCTGCCGTATGCCATTTGATATAAGATGCATCCCAAACTCCAGACGTCTGACGCCTTGCCAATGCGCATATCTTTCTTCAATGGCCTTCCGGCTTCATCTCTGCCAGATGCGTTGGTATCTGTAATGCTCTCGGGTGACATATAATTGGGCGTGCCCACATGGGAATCTCGGTGTACGTTACAGGTGTTGTCGGTGTCGATGGCATTCGCTATTCCGAAGTCGATCAGCTTCAGCCGTCCTTGGACGAGCAGGAAGTTCGCAGGTTTTAAGTCGGAGTGAACGATGTCGTGGTCGTGGACAGCTTGAACGCACTCCAGCATCTCCTTCCAGTGATAGCGCGTGAAGACGCTGTCGAATCGAGCCTCGGTGCCGTTCAGTCGAAGCGTCAAAATGCGATTGAAGTCCGTGTCGCCCTTCTCCATTAGAACGAAAAGCTCCTTCTTTTCATCGTTGAGCTCCCAATCGTAAAGACGCACCACGCGCTCGACGTCGGTAAGCTTTTTCAGGAGGTCAATCTCGCCCTTGTAACCACGCACGGCTGTCTCATCGCAGTCTTCCAACTTCACGCGCTTCAGCGCGAATGTCTTATAGTTCTCTGCCATCACACAGTAAACCTCGCTGGAGCCGCCCTTACCGATCCTGCCCATCTGCGTGAAGATCTTGCCCTTGACCACAATGTGGTTACGTTTTTTCCTCGTCTTGGTTGTGCTGGCACCGGCAGTGGCCGTCGCAGCATCCAACACACTCATTTTTGGCGGAGGCGCAGGCGCGACTCGATGAGGCGTATTGCCGCTGATGGCGCCTAATGCTCGTCGTGGCTCCTGCTGAGACACTACCACTGGCGTCTCCTCAACGTGCGTTCGTCCCGGCTTCTCATCATCTGACATTACGGACATTGTTGGCTTGCCCAGGTACTTGAATTCCTGGTCCTTGTTGCGCCGAAAGGTAGGAGGAGGCATGTTTTCTTGATCTTCGTACGCATCTCCGTGGGGCTTTGGTACATCGTATCGATAATTCGCACGAGCGTAGCCTGGGGCACGGGAACCATTGTTCTGTTCAAGAGGCTGCTCCTGTGGGCCGTGACTAATACTAGGTCGCCGTTGCTGGCCTCCCAGTGTAGAGCCATTCATGTGTTGACTGCTCGGTTGGCGACGCATCTGATATCGCTCAACGCTGGGCTGCCTATTTCGAGATGTGTCGCGGCTTGTCTGACGTGAAGCAGATCCTGACTCGTTGCTGATGTGGCTTCGTGAGAACTGAGGCCGTGCCTGTCGAGACGGCGGCCGTGATTCTTGCGATGGCTGACTGCGGTGGGCAAAGTCGTGTACGGAGACAGGTTCTACTGAGGTCGCGCGACCATTCACGCTACCGCTCCTGCTTCTGGCATCCTCTAGCCGAGGAGTACTTCGATCTTGTGGAGTGTACGATGCAGCACTCGGTTGAGAAGAAGAGCCATGTGGTGCATCTTCGTTCGCAGAGCCGTTCTCCTCGCTGTCTCTGCGTTTAAAGCCGCGGCGTATCGGTCCACTTTTCAGAAAGGAGCCAGTCATCGGCGCTCGTTTTATTCGTGTCGACCCGGGCGGTACTGCAGCTTCGGCCGAGGTGTTGCGCGATCTTGCTGCTGTGGAGGCCCCATATCGCGATGTGGCATCCGGTGCAATCTGAGTCGAAGTGCTGCGCGCTAAATCTGATCTGTAGTTCATTCTTTCATTCGTATCTGGCACGGCTCTGAAGCCATTACGAGAGCCTGGCCTGCTAGCTGAAGCAACGTGCTGTCCTGGGTCGTCCTGTGATGCATTACTTCCAGCCCTCGAACGGGTCACGACCCGGATCGCACGTGGTGCGGGAGCTGGAGTGACAATCTCAGGTCTAACATGTGTCTCTGGTGTCGGGTCTCGTTTCGTCGTACGGTACTGATACGGCCCGGAAACGCTGGTAGACCGTTTCGCGGATGTCGGCCCCTTCGATGAGCCCAGATGCACTACCCTCTGAGGTGTGGTGCCCCGACCTTGTTGGTCGTGGGCGGTGGGCGGAGAACTCCGCCGTACAACCTTGAGGCCAGGGGCCCTACTAGGAGTGTCCAATCCGGCAGTCCCAGCGCTTGTCGAGCGATTGAAGCGCGGCATGTCGCTCCCTTGTGGTTGTCGTGGTGGAGAAGATGGGACACCGGCATCTGCCAACAAAGCCTGTGTGACCTTCGAAAATTTGATGGCCGGCGGAGGCTCGTCGTCCGAGTCGCTATCGTTCCCGACATCGATTCGTTTAATCATGGGCGCGTCGGCTGAGAAGCCATTGGGCCCAAAGCCAGACAAGGGCGAGTTGCGACGCATCGCCGAACGCGACGGGTGCGCAACGGCGGCCATGACGCGCCTGACAGTGTGCTTGACGCGATCTTTCCTCGTATATGTATCCTGATGGTTCGCTATTCCAAAAGTTCCAAGATGCTTGTTCCTCCAGTCAAAGAGTGTAGGTTGCGCTCGGTGATCCTATGGTCGTTGTTGTCGCTATCGTCTGGGGTGTGCTGTGGTCGATCTCTGCCATGTCGTAGCGCTAAGTATGCTCCAGTATTCGGGGATCGGAGCAGCGACGAGATCGCTACATGTGCTCGGAGGCCAGAGATGCGCCTGTGGAGGATGTTGGGTCTCAAAAGCCTTCTCGGCGGTGTCTGTCGTGAAGCGAGAGAGCCGAAGGGAAGTCGCGTCCAAGGATGTGTTGCGGGGGCAACAGCAAATCTCTTGGCGTGTGGCCATTGCGCTCAACCCAATATGGGCCCAACGCGCTGGCCGGATCCAAACGAGACGTACATCATAGCTCAGAGTTCGGAATAGGCGAAGTGAGAGATGTGGTGGGTGAAGAGACCGTGTGGTCTTGAGGGAAGCATCAAATTTGAGCCGGTGTTCTCGCAGATGAAGTAGTCGCGATTGGCGGCGACTCAGAGCATTTTCCAATGTGACATGATACATTCAGTATGTCTGCTGTGCTCTATCTAATGTACTGTAGCATAGATCGCTTGATCGGAGAAACAGTTAGAAGTGCCATGCATAACAAGCTGAATACGACAGTGGGCTCGAGAAGCGAAAGGGCCTCCATGGCACATGCAATATGCACATACAGCATGCATCCATATTATACACCATAAGACATTATTCGAAGTAGACACACTCTGAGCCGCCTATTGCATACAGTCCTCAAACTCCTGCGGCCAATGCAGCCGCATCGAAAATCCATTCTGTCACCCACAATGCATCGAGTAGTCCTAAGTGCGAAGCTCGTCTCTAGAATAGGTTCCTTATAGTGTGCTTTGCAGCGAGCACCTTGAGCCGTGACACGGTCTAGTCCAGATAGGCAAGCAGGCAGCAGAGCAAGATATTGTGAAAGGTAGTCACCCTGACGCGATTTCATCAGCATCGAGAGCTCCTCGGTACATGCGCGCTGCACCACAAACGGGCGCCACAACAAGGCGACCCATAAGAGACCTCATGCCTCATGAGCTTCAGTAAGCTATGACCTCAAGTGTCACCAGTCAAACGTGATCGAGGGCACCATGCGAGAGCGTTCAGCGTACGATAGGTGTCATGTCCGGAGTGAAGGCAAGCCGAGCTCATAGACGGGCGACATCATGCGCGAGTGCAACCAAAGACGGGTATCATCGTAAGAATCAGTCAACTGCTGACTGAAGCGAAAACCATGGGTCGACGGCGATCCAATCACGGCATCATCTCATCATCGTCACGAGAACTTCGCTGAACGTATCACTGGGTTCCAGGCGCAGCGCCTCCGGGTTGCTGCTGTTGCTGCATCTGTTGCGCATACCACTGATACCACGCAGCGTACGCTTCATTGGTAGCAGGTTGAGCGTTGGCCGGTTGCGCAGCTTGTTGCTGCACGGCTGGCATCTGGAATGCCGGCATCTGAGGGGGTACTTGCGGCGCCGGTGCGCTGTACTGTCCGTAGCTGGGCACGGCCGGGGCTGCTTGGTTCTGTGAGTATGCATCGTAACCATGCGATGCGGGCTGATCACGTCCTCCTCCGCCACCTCCTCTGCCGCCGCCGCCGCCGCCAGTGCGACCGGCCGCAGCGTCACGTTGGCGGACAGTCTCGACCTTCTCCCAGATGATCCGCTCGGCCTCTTCCATAGCACGAGCGGTACCTGCCAGGTCAATATTGCGGTGCACATCCGGGGGTTGCGGCTGATTGACATTGATCTTGCAGCCGCTGGTGCGCTGCATATCCTTGATGGTCTCGCCGCCTTTGCCAATGATCATGCCGACGGCTTCGGATGGGACTCGAATCGTCTTTTCGACATGATCGCCAGCTCCGCCTCCTCGGCCACCGCCACCACCGCCGCCATTGCGCTGGTTGCCTCGATCTTGGTCAAAGCCTCGGTCTCGGGTTCCGGGCATTGTCGCATTGACTCCAGAGCCACCGCCTCCGCCTCCGCCTCCGCGGCTGTCGCTCTCGACGATCTCAAGAATCAATTCTCTCGCCGTTGCAGTGGCGCGCTCGCTGCCGATAAGGTTCACCGGGCGAAGACCGTTGACGCTCTTGTTCTCGCCAACAATATTCACGTGACAGCCACTCTTCTCCTGTAGGTCTTTAATAGTCTCACCACCTCGTCCGATGATCAAACCAACAGTCTTGTCCGGAACCATGATCTGGGTACTAGCCTCCCCTTCTCGCAAAGCAGGAAGGTTGACCTTGGCACGTCCGGGCATACCTGCAGTGTAAGCACCTTTCTCTTGAGCGACTGGAGTCCCGCCATTCTCCTCGATGATTTGGAATATTGCGCTTTTGGCAGCTTCCCGCG
Organism: Cercospora nicotianae; assembly: GCA_029490675.1. NCBI lineage: Eukaryota > Fungi > Ascomycota > Dothideomycetes > Mycosphaerellales > Mycosphaerellaceae > Cercospora > Cercospora nicotianae. The sequence continues at coordinate 259,175 of JANQAT010000002.1, forward strand.
AACGTGTAGAGCCGGAAATTGTGCATTGGCGCTCCGCCTGGTGGGAGTCTTTCGCCTGAACGAATTGTACCCGTGCGCCGCTTTCGGATTCCACTTTTCGCAGGTTTTCACCGTTACGTCCAATGATCAGTCCTACCAATCCAGACTTCACGCGAATGGTCTCGACCTCGCTGCCGCCATCGCCACGGCCTCCTCGATCTCGTCCTCCGCGGAAGTTGTCACCTCCGCGATCCGGAGATGGAGAGCGACGGTAGCTGCCTCTGCGAGGATCTTCTCGGCGCTCATCACGGTACGGGTTCGCGTTGTAGTTGTCGCGTCGAGGTGGTGATCGTGATCGAGAACGTGATTGCTGGTAGCCGCGACCGGCGAGGCGTGGGTCTTCGCGTGGTACAGCAGATTGTTGACGTGGGTCGTACGAAGCGATGCCACGGTTCTCGGCGATGTTACGCGCTTTAGCGATGGCGTCGGCGATGCTTACAGAGCCGCTGTTGACAGGTCTGATCTGGCTCAGATCAACACTGCCAGTGTTAGAAGGTTGAGGTAAGTATTGAGCCTGCTGAGGAGGCGCGCTCGGCGGTTGCGCGGGCATGACCCCTGGAGGAGGATAGCCCGGCGGAGGTTGATGCGATAGCTGTTGCGGTGGAGCAGAGGTCGCTGGAGAGCCTGCCGGCTGCTGCTGAGCTGTAGTATCATTGTCAGTCATGGACGGCGCGTTATAGGGGTGATCGAAAGCACGTACCCAGTGCGGCCAGGATCTGAGAGATGTCGGGGGCGGGTTGCGCCATGTTGGCGCGTCGCAGCGAGGGCGCTGGAGTCGATGTGTACTTTTCAGATCGTCGCACGATTGATTGTTATGCGTCGATGATGGTGCAGTAAAGGATGAGATGGTAAGAGGTGGTGGTGTGCAATGCAGTTTGTGATTAAAGAGAAAGTGAGATGGCAGGAGCAAATTGAAGCCGGGACGCACGGACGGCAACCTGCCGACCCGAGCTCTCAAGTTCACTTGCATTCACCTTTGTCACATGTGAAAAATGCACTTGACATACCTTTGTTGCTGAATGCACTCAGCATATTCAGTGCCGGACTCAGCATCATGCCAATAACTCGTGGCGACAAGAAGGCCATTCTCGTTGGCATCTCAGGCGTATCATCTTCAGGCAAGACAACACTAGCACGGATATTGCGGGACATCTTCCCTCGAGCTTTCATTCTTCACGAGGATGACTTCTACAAGACGGATGAGCAGATTCCCATCCATCCGGAACATAAAATCGCAGACTGGGATTGTCTGGAATCCATCAACCTTCCAGCTTTCGAGAAGGCTCTGAAACATATTCGCGACAACGGCCTGTCGCCACCAGACTTCACGTCGAAAGAAGACACGAATTCTGTTGGTGAAGTCGAAGTGGATAAAGCACTGATTGAAGATCTGAAATGGAAAGCAAGCAAATGGATGTTTGCTGATGCTCCATCTATAGCAATCATCGATGGCTTTCTATTATATTCGGAGGGCATGAAGAAGGTCAGGGATCTGTTCGATGTCAAGCTGTTCTTGCGAACAGACTACCAAACCGCGAAAGCGAGACGAGAAGCTCGCACTGGTTATGTTACACTCGAGGGCTTCTGGGAAGATCCTCCCGGGTACGTGGACAACATCGTCTGGCCTAATTACGTCAAGGACCATGCATTTATGTTCAAGGACGGCAACGTGGAGGGCACTTTGGATGATCGGGTGCTCAGAGACCTCGACATAAAAGCCATGCCTGACGACGCTATAGCAGATATGACGTCGTTCGTAAAGTGGGCTTACGATGTCTTTGAAGAAGCCCTGCAGGATTTCACTATGCCTCGCGACTGATCAGCCAATCATTTAGATTGGATAACATGACTTATAGAAGTAGATTTGGTTCGGCTGGTAGGCAGTCCAGCTACGGGACAAAGTATCTCTGTTATGAGACCAAAGAAGCTGCATCTAGTACGGCAACCCTCGCAATCTTCTTGAGAGCGACTTTGTGATCCGCTTCCCGATACCTCTCAAACTGGTCAAGACCTTCTTTTGTTTCTATCGCGAGAGTGTCGTACCCCTGCTTGATCACTTTGTTCACCTCTTTCGGCGTTAGGAGGGTAGTCTTCCCCTTTTGCGTCTCGATCAGCTCCTGGTAGTGTTTCGACACTCCTATCAGTGTGTTGATAGGTTTGTTCTCATCCGATCTTGCCAAGCCATATGCGTCGCGGAACTTCTGCAAAGCTTCGCCAGATTCTACCAACTTGTAGAAGAGATCGTCATAGGCGGCGGCGTCTGGCAAGAATGCCTCTCCATTCGACATTGCTGTCGTAAGCAGGTCTGTCAGGCTGTTGGCCAGATCGGACATATTGGAGAGCCGCTGCAGGTCCTCCGCGTATGTCGTCAAGAAGCGGACGAAAGACAAAAGTGATCTCCAGAGCTCAGACCAATGGTAGATGAGTTTCGTACGAGACTTGGCCAGATATGAGAGTACTCGGGATAGTACGGTGAAGCTTTTCCGATAGAGCTCGACGTCGAGCTTCTTGCGGAGGTTGTGATTGATGCCATCCACGATCACATCCAGAATGACAGCCATGTATGATCGATCGCCTTTCACTAAAGGGAGTTGTGGCGGCTTCTGTCTGCACATGCGTACGGGTGCCGTGGAGTCACAGAGTAGCTTGGCCAATGTTGTGTCCTCGACCAAGTTCAAGAGAATCAGTAGCGTCAGATATGCATAGAGCGAAGCTCGAGCGCTTCTGTAGGCATGCTGCTGAATGTAGGACACGAGAGACAGAAAAGTGCCGAACGGCGCTGCCTGGCTCTTATCTTCGGGTTGAGTGGTGATGAAGTGATGGCAGAAAAGCTTATTAGCCAGCGCGAAATCGTAGACAGTCAGCATCGTCGCTGCTTCTTTGGCAGGCCTGCAAATGTCAGCAACGGAATGAAAAAAAGATTGAGCGACATACTGCTGTGCAAACGCTTCCTTTTGCTGGTGTTCGGTCAGCACAGTGCCAGCAGGCTTTGCACCAGCCAAGGAACCGAGTCCGACATAGGACAATGTAGTCCCCAGGCTCCAGCCGACTGGCGTGTCATCCAGAATGGCGACGTATTGTTCTCGAAGTACTGCAGTAGTCCAGGCTATGCTCTGTATGACTCTGATCATCGTCTCCTCATTGACGAAATCTGCGAAGCGGACGCGATATTGGTTGTTTGACTCAAACTTGTTATAGTTTGCCAGTAATCCCGTCAGTAGCAGAGGTTCCGCTGCCTGAAGTGGATTGTCCAGTTGGTGCAGCAACTTCATCAGCGCTGGGAAGAAATCTTTTTGCACAAAGTAGGACACCAACGCCGTCTGGTAGCCGCCAGCGACAACTGCGATTGCCATGCGGACTGCTTTCTGCCGGAGCTCAACTATGATCGTTAGCATAGTCCGTCTTGCACTGCAGGCGTTTGACTCACTGCTTCTCCCATCCTTGATGGCATGATCAAGAGTCGCAACAAGATCAAAGAACACGGTGTCGACGCTATCGATCCCAGCCAAGACGTCGATCACGTCTGAGCTAGGATTTGTGAATTTCTTGGAGAGCACTATGGCAAGGAAAACTGTGAGGGTCTAAGTCATCAACTGCATATCCGTTCCACAGACATTATGGCACTCACATCCAAGGCATTTTCATCTGCAGGCGCCTGAGCAGTCTTGACCCTGGCTAGGGCTTGAAGGAGCAATTGTTGAGGTTGGTGCTACGAAGAGTGAGATTAGAAGAATATTTCCAAAGCTGAGAATAATACCTGAATATGCAACAGGAATTCCGCATCGATCTGTTCAAGAATCTCTCGTAGCTTTTCGGTATCGGGTTTTAGGAGGAACAGTGTCGTCCAGAATGCATCGTCTTTGTCGTCCTCTTCAGCTTCCTGCTACCATCAGTGAGGCTTCTTGAAACGCTTCGGAGACCGCCGTACGAGAAAAAGATGCTTGTACAGGCTGACCACTTTTGGCTCGAAGACATTTGGCCGCGATTGTTGCGTGAGCGGACTCTGCTCCATAGTTGTCAGTCTAGTGGTCCGTCGAGCTCATATTTCGGTCTACTGAGAAGTCCGGGGCGGGTGACAAGAGCGAATAGTCTAGACCATTGACGATTGTCCTCATGGCGGAAGTTCATTCCAAAGGCCACGACGCCTCGTGGCTTCGTAGTGGTAAGTGGGTCTCGGCACTAGGCTCGGCGCGTGTGGAGCTACTGCAGGGAAGACGAAGATCTGGTTTGTGCGACTTTCAACCATCGCTCTCACGTCATCACCTTCATCATGGCTCGAGCTGTGCGCAAGCTCAAGTAAGGGAGACTTCTGACTCTTTTGTCAGGCTTCAGGTAGGCGGATGCTACACTCTCATAACTTTTACCAACCATGAGCGGGATGTTCAATAAGCTATCCACTCCATTCTCCAACCGCGCCAATGGCGGCGCTGGTGAGGAGGAGGCCCAGGGCGAGACACTCACGACCATTCTGAGCACGCACGAGGACCGCACTGCGCTTACGCTACTGATTGCCGACTGCACCGAAGCCATGAAGCAGAACATCGAAGACGCGTTTGACGCCACACAGACCGGCTCCAACACCAGCCTGGTCGTAGAGGACCTCCGGGAAGCTTTACCCACTGTAGATGCCGAAGCGTCAGACGAAAAGGTGCAAAGCGAGACGGACGATGCGGTTCGAAAACAGAAGGAATTGGAGAAGGAGCAGAGAGAATTGGCACAGCGAGAGAAAGAGCTGGCAGAGGCGAAGTCCAAGGAGCTCAAAAGTGCAGCACTCGAACATTGGGACAAATGGCGATCAAGTGTCATCCAGCGCGTTGGAGAAGTGCTGAACTCCCATGAAGAGGAAGAGAGGCGCCGAAAACATGAACCCGATTCGTCGAAGAAGAAGGAAGAGGAAGCGCGAGCAGCGTCCCCGCCCATGCGTTTCGAAAGCCCACCCAAGTACGACAAAGCTGTCGACGATGCTATGAGGTCGTTGTATCCGCCCATAGATAGCCCTCTGCGCAGATTGGCAGAAGAGCAGCGTACATTGATACTGCACTGCCTTTTGCTTCTGCTGCTCAGTCTCGAACACTATCACGCCGAGTCTCGGATTCTACTTCTACGCCTATCTACAAGCTTGGATCTACCTATTGACGTTCTAGGTCTTGATGAAAGCAAGGTCGCGCGGGGCTTGTTGGCTGCCGCTGAGAATATGACGGCAGATGAGGAAACGAAGAAGAAGGCCGAAGAGAACAAGACGGCCAGGAGGTGGAAGGTGGGTCTCGCGACTGCAGCTGGTGCAGCGCTCATCGGCGTAACTGGAGGCCTGGCGGCACCGCTGCTCGCTGCTGGAGTCGGTACAGTGATGGGAGGCATAGGTCTTGCGGGCACGGCTACAGCCGGCTATCTTGGAGCCTTGGCTGGGTCTGGAGTACTTGTTGGTGGCCTGTTCGGCGCATATGGTGGACGAATGACGGGAAAGATGATGGAACAATATGCGAAAGAGATCGAGGACTTTGGCTTTGAGCCTGTCCGTACGCATCACCGCCCACGAAAGATCGAAAAAGAATTTCGACGGCTGCGCGTCGCCATTGGCATTAGCGGCTGGCTAACTAGGCAAGAGGAGGTCGTTGAGCCGTGGAAAGTGATAGGCGTCCAGCTGGAATCTTTTGCACTACGCTGGGAACTGGAGGCTCTGATGAACCTCGGAAACTCGATATCCACATTCGTAACGAGTACTGCTTGGGCCTACGCAAAGACGGAAATCATCAAGCGTACACTCCTCGGGGCGCTCTATGCAGGGTTGTGGCCGCTTGCTCTGTTGAAGGTAAGTGGAAGAGTTCGTGAACCCGTTTAAGCAGAGTCTTTGCTGACATGTGCAAGGTGGGCCGCATCATCGACAATCCATTCTCGGTCGCCAATCACCGAGCACAAAAATGCGGCGAAGTACTCGCCGATGCCTTGATCAATAAAGCACAAGGAGAACGACCCGTTACGTTGATTGGCTACAGCATGGGTGCAAAGGTCGTCTATGCCTGTTTGCAGCAGCTGGCAGAACGCAAGGCATTTGGGCTCGTCGAGAACGCTATACTGATAGGCACACCTGCCTCTGCCACCTCTGCTGAATGGCGCAATTTGCGCGCCGTAGTATCTGGTCGCCTCGTCAACATCTACTCAACCAACGACTACGTTCTTGGCTATCTCTACAGAAGTCAAAGCATATCTCTAGGCGTCGCAGGCCTGCAGGCTATCGAGCACGTCAAGGGTGTGGAGAACTTTGATGTCAGTAGCCTTGTGAATGGCCATACCCGATATCGTTTCCTCACTGGGCCGATCCTACAGCAAATCGGATTCGAAGATGTCGACTTGGAGGGCCTGAAGGAGGAAGAGGTCGGATTGAAGGAACTGGACGAGAAGGAGAACAGAGAGCGCGCGGAGAACGAAGAGAAAGAGAAAACCAAGGGCGGTTCCACCAAAGAAGTATCGGATGAGTACGTCCAAGGCTTGGAGAAAGAAGTCGAAAAGAAGAACGAGCAGAGCTACATAGGCTGGGCGCAGTCAAAGATGGTGTCTGCCGGGTCCAGCGTATCTGCTGCCTACGACAAGGCCACAGCCCAGTGGCGGCAACGTACGAACAAGAATGATTCCGCGATGGCTGGAACAGGCACTCCAAATGTGCAAACAAAGTCCACAGAAGAGCAGCCCCCGGCCCTACCCCAACGCCCAACCCAATGATGCGAGGAGCCGTGGGATGGCAAATGTCAAAGCTAGTGCTTCGTACTGCCTGACCAGTGTTCCGGATGGGGCGCACAGGTGCAACTATTAGCAGAACAGACAGCGCACAAAGAGTATGGCTCCTGGCGGGCTCTACTACTCCAGCAAGTGGCCGCTCGAGGCAGCCGACTACATAGCAGTGCAGACACACAACATAAATGTAATTCGGAAATAACTATCAATGGCAAATCCTGGACTCCAGCAGCAGCTACCGCAGCGGCCATCGGCGGCTGCCTTCCTCTACCTCTACGCTCCTCCATCGTACGATGAGTCAAGCGCGCCTCCTTCATATGAACAACATGGCCCACTCCTGCCATGCTATCGCCCACGCCCCACGGATTCATCAACACTGTCTCGATCGCGATCTACTGCCTCGCTTGACAGATACCGACAGCGTTGTTCGCGACGTGACATATTCTTCCTTGTCCTCGTTTTCGTCCTTGTCGCGGCATTTGGAATAGCAAGTGGTATCATTAGACGCAAGCACTAGCTACGGCGCAAGCAAAGGAGGTCGAGCATTGGACCCAGCAAAATCGCAATAGTCCACTTGCCGAGAATCGTCCTTCACCATGCCTCACAGGAGCAGGCCAAGGAGGAGTATACCAGCAGCCGCGCTCGGCGATTTCTCTCCTATCGATCCAAGACCTGGGGGAATATTCGCAGCCGGCAGAATTCCTCCACCTGAGATCCAGTTTGATTTCTCTATCATGGACGCTCCTAGGCCCTCTCCATTGCAGCTTCCTTCGCCGAAGCATCGCGACGCCCCATGGCGCTCAAGAACCCATCTACCTACCATACCTCAGATCGCAGAATCACTCTTCGGTGAAAGCAGCAGCAGTAGCAGCAGCACTGGGACTACACCAACTCCATACACAGCTAGCGATCTGCTACAACTCTCTGCACCAGCTTCAGTTCTTCTGCAGCCACGAGACGCTATCAATCATCCTCCAGCGCGCCACCCTGCGTCTTATCTCCAAGAAACCGCCCACATGGACAGCCGGGCCTCGAAAATTGAAATCAACTCAAATGCAATTGATTTCAGAGATATACTGGCCCCTCGAGAACATTGCATTTTCCAGAGAGAGGATTGCACGGACACTGCAAAACCGAAGTACGTGTGCTACGGATGTTCTATCAGAACTAAGCGGCAGACACGTCGACGTGAGAGGATAATGCGCAAGATTCTATTGCTGGGATGGTTGGGATTGCAGGCTGCCTTAGTTGCGCTCCTTACGTACACCATCATGCGAAGCATACGCGAGCTATGAGGCAGATAGTGGATCAGTTTGATCAGATGTGTTGAAGTGGGAGAATGAGAGAAATGCGTTGCTTGAGGTAACTTCTTTACACTTCTATGAAGAAATTTCTATTCATCAAGTCATGAGCACTTCAGCATCATCTACAGAGCCATTATGAAGTGCTACCTTCCACCAGGGCAGTATGTAAGAGCAATCCGTCGTCACTTTCCAGCTCCACATCTGTGCCCTGCCCAACGAAGTAAACAGCGCCTTCATTCAATTTGTACGACTTGCCCTTAGCTTTCAATGTCGCGCTTCCCTTCGTTGCGAGCAGGATGCTTGGACCACCAACAGCCCCAAGAACTTCCTTCTCGCCCGCTTTGAGCTCTGTCTGCAGCATGTCGAACTCCGAGAGAGGAGGCGCATAGACAGTAGACTTTCCATTCTTGCTCTTCTTGTATGGCTTTGGTTTAAGAATTGCATCTTCTGCAGAATGTGGCGTGAACGTCAAGCATTCCAAGAAGAGATCGATGTTGCTTCTCTCTGCACGAGGGCAGAAGCCAGTGTTCAAGACGTTGTTCGATCGTGCCATGCATTCGATGATGTCTCCTGCGAGGTACGCATGAATGCCATCGGCTGGGATGTAAATGCTCTCGCCTGCTTCGAGGACGAGGTAGTTCATTGTGATGAGAGCAACCAGGGTTCCTGGGTCTGATTCGCCATACTGTTCGGCGAGGCGAGGCGCGAGTTTGGGAATGTAGTCGTATTTGCCGAATTGTGAGCCAGGCAGATCCGTGAGCGACTTGTAGACCGATTTGACTGTGGAGTCGTCGGCTTTGAGCATGTTGCCCACAACAGCCTTGAGCTGCTCATTGTTGAAGGAGGAAGACTGCTGGCCCGAAACGAACTGTTGGAGGGGTTCGATCTTCAATAGCCCGCTAATGTCTTCAAGTGGCTTGAAGCCACAAAAGGCTTCGAATTTGCCCAGAGCAAGGGCGATTTCTGGTTTGTGATTAGGGTCCGTGAAATCGTCTGGCTTTTCCTTATGTAGTTTGGCGGCGACATCTTTGTTGGGGTGGAGTTGAAGAGGCAGAGCCTTGGCGATGGAAAGGACCTTTGGCAGGTAAGGAAGTTTAGAGTGGCCAAACTTGTCGAGTGTCTCTTGACCGATGAGCTCCTTTGGGTATCGATCCAGCACAGCTTGGAGGTCCTCGCCAGTCTCTTCTACGTATGATGGAAGCTCCGGGTACGTGCCCATCCACATCTCGGCGTAAGACTTCTCATTGTCAAGTCTGAAAGGCGTCTGTGGTCCTTTGCCATCCCAGCCTTGCTGCTTCTCGCACAGTCGTGCAGCGATGGAGTCGCTTCCAGTCTTGCCCCAGGGATACTGGTTGCAGCTGCACTTGAGCTTGTAGACCGATTCCATTTGCGTGGACATGTTGGAAAGTGGTGAAATAGTATTGAGTGAGTTTGAGATAAGCAGAACGAGTTGAAGAAATACACATATTATGATAGAGACCATGCACAAAAGTGCATCATTACAGCCATGACGTGGAAGAGCCGTCATATGGGCCACTTAACTTCACTTCAACCTACAGTGCCCGGAGTACACCTCCGATATCTGGTGGACAGCGCAAGAGGTCTTCCGAAGAACAGAGTCTCTGCTGTCACGATTTGTCGTCGTCGCATGTCCAAAATCCGTGGTTCATGGTCGCTAATCGCGTCCTGCCATGCTGCAAGAGGGATGAGTGGATCAGCCAAGAACAACGACTTAAAGCCAACTGGCATTGGTAAGTTCGGATGCAAATGGTAGAAGAGCCGGTCGCTGAATTGGCCATGATGCCACCTTGTGTCAATGCTTGCGATGCATTGTTGTTGTTGGTGCACTGATTGAAAGTCGGAAGCAGGAACGGGCGTCTTGGCAGGACCTGCTTATCGGCCCAGTTGGTCCGTGCTATCGGCGAACTAGCACAATTTCTCGTCTGTTAGTGCGTAGTGGAGGGCAAGAGTGCCTGACTCTGTTCGTGTGGAAATTCAGTCACGCTGGCGACCACACTCCCCTTCCGATTCAGAGCAGACGGCGCTGGCCCTCGTAGCGGCTCGATGGCGCCCGAACACCACTCCCACCGACCGACCACCAAGCAGGTCAACAAGCCGTTCAAGACCCGCCACGCCTCGAAGTCGTCGCTGAAGAACGAGCAGAAGGGGAAGGTCGAGGCTTGGGAGAAAGGCAGCAGGAAGACACCACAGCAGCAAATCATGTCCAAGATTGACAGGCGCAATCGGGCAAAGCAGTTGCGGCAAAATCATGCAAACGACCGCGAAGACAAGGCGTCTGTGTTTGCTGGTCGCGATGCTGCGCCTCGCATCATTGCTGTGGTCCCTCTGTGTGACGATGTGAGCTCGGGGAAAGCCATCAGTGAGTTGACTGGCAGCGTCGAGGCCGATGACATCGATGTGCAGTCCGCTAGCATATACGTTCCACGATTCAAGCAGAAAGTACGATTCTTGACGCCCACGAGGGATGTGATACAATGCCTGGATGCCTGTAGAGTTGCAGATTTCGTTCTGTTCGTATTAAGTGCCAATGAGGAGGTGGACGAGACAGGCGAAGAGCTTTTGCGCACCATTGAGGCCCAAGGTGTATCCACGGTGCTCACTGGTGTTTATGGCCTGGACAGGGTTGAACCAGCTAAAAAGCGACCGGATGTTGTGAAGAGTTTGAAGAGCTTCATCACGCATTTCTTCGCCACACAAGAGAAGGTACATGATCTGGGCAACAGGCAAGAATGCAGCAATGTCATGAGGAGTTTGTGCACAACCATGCCAAAGGGCATCAGATGGCGTGAGGACAGGAGCTGGATGCTGCTTGAAGATTGCCAATGGGAGGGTGACCAGGCCATCGTCACTGGTGTCGTACGCGGGAGAGGCTTGAAGGCTGATCGATTGGTGCAAGTTGGCGATTGGGGTGGTGTACAGATCGAGAAGATCGTGGCTGCTCCTCTGGAGACACGGCAGAAGAAAGCGAAGAAAGATGAGATGACAGTGGACGAACCGCAAGGAGAACAGATTCTCGAGCAGGCCACAGATGAGCGCGACGATCTCGCAGAGCTTGCACCCGAAGAGACGACCATGGACGATTTGCCTACAGCCTCCGTTGCCCCTTCAGAACGAAAAGCGGTTCTGCTGGATGATCACCACTATTTCAACGACGATGATCGAGACAATATTCCCGCACCGAAACGACTACCTCGAGGAACCAGCAAATACCAAGCAGCCTGGTATCTGGACGATGTCGACTACTCAGGTTCAGATCTGGAGGATGCCGATGAAGATGAGGATGAAGACATGAACGCAAACACGAACGGCTCGGAAGCGGGTCCCGCTGATGGCCATTTCGAGGATCGCATGGACGCAGTAACAGAGGCCGGTGCACCATCAGAGTACCCACAGAGCGAAATGTTTGATGATCGAGCGCCGGAAGACGAAGCAGATCAGATTGAGGCCTATCGTAAATCGAGGCGTGAGGAGGCAGAAGACGATTTGGAGTTCCCAGACGAAATCGAGCTGCACCCTGGCGTCAATGCGCGCGAGCGCTTGGCAAAGTACAGAGGCCTCAAGAGTCTCCGGACAAGTGCGTGGGAAACTGAGGAGGACAAGCCCTACGAACCAGAAGACTATGCTCGGTTGCTGGAGATCGCGGACTACAAGTCGGCGAAGAATCGTGTCGTCAAGGAGGCTCTCACTGGCGGCGTGAAGCCTGGCACGCGTGTGGCAATTCATCTACGCATCCCACAGGACAGGAGGCAGGAGCTCCAATCGCTTCCGAAACCAACAGCACTGTTCTCGCTCTTGCGACACGAACACAAACGGACGGTCGTCAACGTCTCAATAACACTCTCGTCTGAGTACCCTGAGCCGATCAAGAGCAAGACCCCTCTCATCATGCAATGTGGCGCTCGCCGGCTTCTCATCAACCCGCTCTTCAGCGCAGCAGGCAACACGCCGAATAATGTCCACAAGTTCGACCGCTACCTGCATCCAGGCCGGACCGCAGTCGCCACCTTCATCGGGCCAGTGACGTGGGGCAGCGTGCCATGCCTATTCTTCCAAGCACCGACAACTTCGGCCTCAGGTGATGCCATTGAAGACCTCGCACAATCGCTCAAGATCTCACAGTCTCAAACGTCCCAGCTCGAGCTGATAGCAACCGGCACAACACTCCCACCTTCCACGCAACGCATCATAGCCAAACGCATCATCCTCACAGGACACCCTTACAAGATCCACAAACGTGTGGTGACAGTCCGCTACATGTTCTTCAACAACGACGATGTGCAATACTTCCGTGCTTTGCAATTGTGGACGAAGAGAGGACGCAGTGGCTTCATCAAAGAGACTTTGGGAACACACGGGTACTTCAAGGCAACATTCGATGCGAAGATCAATCCTCTGGACTCTGTCGCTGTCAGCTTGTACAAGAGAGTGTGGCCAAGACAAGCACAGGCGTGGAGACCAGGCGTTGGGGGCGCGAATGATGATGACGATGAGGCTCCGAAGTTGATGGAAGTAGAGTAGAGAAGTAGTTTACACAACGTGCTTATGAGGACAAAGATCCTGCACGTATTCGAAAAAGACACGCATTTACTTTTACAAAAGCTCATTTGAGCATTGAGAACAGCGGTGAAATCCGCGTGGACAAACAAAACCATTCAGAACTTTGGTGAATCTCCTTCCCAATCGCATTTTCGCTTTCTGCCGGCCAACCTTTTCTGGGCTGGCATGTCTTCATCTCCTCCATCGTTTTCTTTTCGTGTTCATCGAGGTCGTGCTGCAAAATTCGCCCACTTATTTGGAAGGGCGGTTGAAGGTGAATTCAGGTGCCATGGGATCGAGTGGCGAGTCGGTTCTGTCAATGCTAGATGAAGAGCGAGGCGAGTCGCTGTTCAAAGTCGAAGTGCCCGAGTCGAGATCTTGAATGGATGGTTCGATTTCTGGCGAAATAGGTAGTGGAGTTTGTGAAGCCAGTTCAGCCGCAGCGGCAGCCTCAGCAGCTTGGCGCTCACGCTCAAGTCGAGCGCGCATGTGTGGTGGAACCCAGCCCTCTTTACGGGTAGTTGGAGCTGATTCGACCTTTGCAGTCTCTTGCTGATCAAGGGATACACCCTCGCTGCTGGTCGTGATGCTTCCGTTGCCGTCATGGATTGTAGTTTCGACACGCAAGACCTTTCGTGGACCGGTGCCGTTAGAACCTCCGGTCTGCTTGTAGGTCTCTTTGAAGGTCGTAGGTTTTGGAGGCTCTGCTTTAACACCAGATGCGTTAGCCACCAAGTTGGCCTGCTGTTGTCTCAGGTAGCTTTCTTCTGATTGAGCATCCATCGACTTTTGGTGCTCTTGAGTTGCCCATCCACCCCATTTCTGATTCACTGCTCGTGGTCGACGCCCTTCGATACCATCCTTATACCATGGCCGAACGACCGGGTAGCGTATCTTCTTAGGGCCGTTGGGTCGATGCTTGTTGAGCTTCCATCGAGTCTTCTGCCCAGCGATGTTGATAATTTCATCCATGTCAGTCTCGTGCTTCAACCGCTTTCCGTAGATCTCGCGAATAGCTTTGTGCACCATGAAACGCGCAACCGAATGCTTCACGGGGCCAACTCTCAGCACATCGTATCCGTAGGCCGACTTTGAGTTGGGATCGAACAATCGAAACAGCTCGTCAGTGGCAGCAGGGCCAAAGTTCTCGCCCAGAATGTCCATATTCGATGGACTAATAGTGATCTTGCACTGCAGATCACTGGTACCACTGCTGCTGTTTCCCTCGTAGCTCGTGACATCGGAGATCTTGTCGACTTCAGAATCGGACTTCCCATCCGATGACAGAACATTGTCACTCTCCTCGTTGCCTCTGTCAGCGACGGTAACTTGCACGCCTTTGCTTACGCTTGTGATACTGAAGTTCTGCAGAGTCACTGCCAGTAACTTCGAAACCAACAGGTAGTGGCAGTCAGCGAGCGAATGATCTTGTGTCCACAGGTTGTAAGCTGGTAGGTGTCTCTGTATCTCTGGTACCAAAGCAGAGTCAAGTGCTTGGAAGCTGCCAATCTCGACTTCAGCAAAGCCACTGTCGTTCGAGGTCACATGCACGGTGTGTCCGGCTTCGATGATGTTCTCCTCGTGCTGAAATCCGCCTTCTGGACTGACATAACTTAGGCCGATATCGTGAAGTCCCAGGATGCGCATATGATGCTGGATAAGTGCGTTTGTGCGAGGCATGTGTAGCTTGTGGCGGGCAAGGTCCTGAAAGCTCGCATGGCTGGTGAGACCAGCCTCAGTCATTTCAGTAAGCAAGAGGTGCTGGAGCTCCTCATCCGTACCGACATGCTTAAGGACTGCCAGTGAAAGAGATGTGGCTGCATCGGCACCTGCAATGGCTAGCGCTGTGCGAGCTTCTAGATCGCCTACGCAAGCCGGCTTGTGCTCGTCCGAGTCGGCAACGCCATCTTCGCGCGCCTGTGTGCAAGCAGGCTCTGTGGGCATTCTCTGGCCCAGAACCTCGAGCACTGGATCGAAGGCGTCCTGACCTTGACTGCGACAGCGGATGATCGGAAGCAGTGCCTTGAGGAGTGGGTGGTAACGAAGGTATGAGCCATAGAGCACAGAGTAGAACTTCCAGCTTTCCAGCTTACTGTAAATCTTGTTTGCGTTTGGACTGTTGTCGATAAAGCCAGCGCGCTCGCCAGTAGTGACAGAGAACATGACATCAAAGGCGTAGCGAGTGAGCAGATTGGCCAGATCGACCGGCGCCTGCTTCTGAGCCGCGTCTTTCAGGACACAGTGAAAGAGAGCGTTGCACGCATCGATCAGGTGCTCATTACGATTCAGTCTCTCCATTTGCAAGCAATCGCGCAGCGAGCGCGCTGCCGTGGTTTCGACGATACTGGACACTGGCGACGGTCGCTTCTCCAGGACACGGAGAGTCTTCGTGTCTTCTTTGGTGTTGAAGAACTGCCAACTGAATTCGCGTGGCGCGACTTGAATCAATGGTCCTGAGACTGTCAGCACGCGTGCCGTGAGCCAACATCACTGAGCGGACTCACCGTGAAGTGTGTGCAGGTGTTGCAACTTGGCTCTGTATGTGCCTCGCAGGAGGTGCCAAACCTTCCAAAGACGCGTGAACTTCGCAAGGAAAGGCCCTGGCACCTTGGATAAGAGGCGGCGGAGGAATGGCCAGTTCTTGATGTGGTCAAGGATGTGCATCTTGAATATTTGGTTGTTCGATGTTGCTAACCGGTGTCAGGCTTCGACTTTTCTTCAGTGCGTGCAGCTGTTGGTGCGCAGCTTGGCGCCGTCACCGTGGTGCAGATGCTGCAGTGTTTGTCGACAAGGTGATGGTTGTCAGTATGTGGTGTGAGTTCAGATCAAAGCGAAAGGGCGAAGAAAAAAGTGACTCGGTGTTGGTGAAGTGTTCGTGCTATTGAGGAGAGCGACAATAGGAAGGAGCGAAAAGCGAAATTGGAGCATCGCACGCCCCCACCCACCGCGCGCCTGCCATCACTGAAGCTGAAGTGAAGTTTTCTAACGTTGTTCAAGCATGCATGCAAGCAAGCACCTCACGCCAAATGGAGGCACTCTCCGAATTCTTACCGATGATGAACATTGATGAGCGCGCCGTCAAGCGAACATGCGCATCATATCTTGCACTTCAGCAAGGTATTCTCCCTTGGTCTTCGCGTCGCAGCATGTGTCGCGTGAAGGTGAAGTGGAAGGTGAAGCTGAAGCTGAAGCGCACAGGTGAAGTTCAGCCGGGAATAACGAACAGTCGGGCGTAGCGACATCGGGCGCCACCCATGTTCCAGAAGCCAGACGAACACAATGATGCTCTCATACATATCTATCCTCCAGATCGCAGACTGAGCAATCTGCCAACCCATCTGCACAACAACCATGCAGTCAGCAACACGAACAATGCGCACCATGCGCCCAGGCTTCTTCGTCCGAACATTCGCGACTTCCACACCCACCAGATCACGATGGTCAACAGGACCCGCTCCGCCACGACTACCCAAAGAAGAGCAAGAGATCTTTGAGCGACTACAACAGCAATCAACAGGCGCATTCAGTCAACCGAAAACAGAACCCGAGCCAACAAACAGCGAGAAGCTAGAAGAGTCGGGCGCGAGTAGTACCACATCCAAATCATCAGAAGCAGACAAGATGCTAGAGCAACTACGTGCACGAGCTCAAGTAGCAGCAAAAGGCGATGGCGAAGAACTACATCCAAATATCAGACGCGGCGCAGCACCAGAATTCGAAGGCGAAGTCAATCCACAAACAGGCGAAGTAGGAGGACCAAAGAACGATCCATTACGGTGGAAGGGCGATTGGAGTTACAATGGCAGGGTCACAGATTTCTGAGCGGAGCCACTAGGACAGAAGGAATGACTTTCGTCTATAAATATTGTACAAATACAGAAATACCGAAAATGCCGCAGGCTTTCGAAAGCTTCGCTGTCCTTGCTGCTCAAGCTACATCTTCGAAGACTCATCGAGATCGATGTTGTACTTGTTATGCTCACAAGTCGCAACCACAGAGCCGTCTTTTTCTCGCTTCATGATCCCCGTCAAGAGACAAAGTCGTTTGCCCGCGTGCACGATCTGGGATAGAAGAGTCAGCAATAACCCAAGAAGGGAAGAGGTGGACACGAACCTGACACTCCACAGTAACCACATCATTCTCAAACGCCGGCTTCACATAAACACAGTGCAATGACCTCGTAGTCCCCATGGTACTCCAAAATCCATAATCCGAGATCGGAAACAAAGTCCAAGTCGTACACACGTCGAAAATCGCCGAAATGGCGCCTCCGTGGAAAGTTCTTGTCGGATTTAGGTATTCTCTCAGGACAGGAAAGCGATAGACGATTCGTGAAGTCGACTTGGACGTCAACTCAGCTTCGACGATTTCGAGTTTCTTGAGCCATGGGATTAGGAAATTGTTGTCGCGGTCTTCGTCGCTCTATGCAGTGACACTTTGCGTTAGCTTGCAGCCTGTTTTGAGCTTTGGGGGGAAAGCCTATGAGCTTATTATTGTGCATGATGATGGAACAAAATTGCTGTAGTGAATGAAAGGTGTAACCACGAACGCTTTCGACCGCAGTACTGATACCCTCTTCAATTTCTTCTCTCCAATTTCTTTCTTCATGTTGTTGATCAGATGTCGATCCTTTAGGCCCTCCCCGCTCGGAGCCCGCCATTCTAGCATGTGATAAGGGAAATTCAGTGCTACGAGAAAGATGCTATCAGTGAATGCTGTTAGAATACTCACTTCCTCAGCGAAAGCACGGTCGTCAAACACCTCGCGCAGCCGTTCCAGTACTGACATTCTTTATTCCTGTATCGTCATTTCTGTCGAGATGAGGAGAGAGACATGGGTAGCACTAGAAATCTACCGCGGCTCAAGTTCAGCTCGCGCTTATTAGATTGTCGACATGCTTATGTAAGGAAAGTCTATTCGCGTGCAACTCGCTTGCCGCTCCTGCAACATGACTTTGCATTGCATCGAAAACACTAGCTGTGCTCATCTTCTTCCTTCGAGCCTCGCGATGTCCGCTTTGATCTTGGCTGTCTCCCGGATGATGTCGCTGTACTCGGCCGCGATGCCTCGGATCGCTTTTGCTTGGTGGTATTCTGCCAGTTTGTCCTCGGCATCACGGATTTTTCTCTTCAACATGACAGCTTCGTGGTCCAGATCTTCGGAACGTGTTTTGAGAGCCTCTTCCAGATCTGGTGATCTTGTCTGTGCTAGGAGCTGGTTGTGTT
Source organism: Cercospora nicotianae (assembly GCA_029490675.1). NCBI lineage: Eukaryota > Fungi > Ascomycota > Dothideomycetes > Mycosphaerellales > Mycosphaerellaceae > Cercospora > Cercospora nicotianae. The sequence continues at coordinate 277,030 of JANQAT010000002.1, forward strand.
GCAGTTGCAGCTTCTTGCTCATGCCCTCGGCGACCGTAGTCAGATATTCGGCCTTGGCTTTCGTGCCACGAGATACGGAACCATGAATGGTCTGCTCCAGCGTTCGGATGCATGTTTCAATAGCCTTGCGATAGAGGTCATGAACGTTCGCAACTTCGTGTGCCAAATCTAGGCGAATTGCTGCTATCGAGTCCTCGGCTTCAGCTGTATCTGCTTTCTGCTTCTGCATGCGAGCTGCAAGGTCGTCCCCGTCCGAGTGTGCTTGTGGCGCCGAGATGCGAGCCAAAGTGACAAGATCGTCAAGAGCGGCCTTCCAGATCTCTTTGGCAATGGGCTTTACGTTTTGCTGGCAAACTATCAGTTGCTGCATCGTAAGTTCGGTGTGTCGTTCTCACCCGAAACTTGTCGACATCCTCCCTGAGTAGCAAAGCATCTTCTTTCGTAATCTGCGACTGCAGAGCGGCTGCGATTATTGCCACGAGTTCTTGCAACTGCCAGAATTAGCGAAAGATATAGAGGCACAACTGCTCCTGGTCTTACCTCTGCGGGTAGCTGATCATCGCCGTAGGAGAGGGAATGTAGGTACGACTTTATTAGGCCTTGTTTTGCTACTGACGTCCGGGCTCTGCGCAATTCCTGTAACAGTGAGCATCAATATACATTGCGTCTCGAATCTCGATATCCAGAATGTCATGCTCAGCAGCCAACTCGAGAAGAGAAGGTACTCGCAATTGGTCCCCTACCTCGTCGAAGGTGTCGCGCTCCTTCTGCACTTTCAGATCGACCTTGGAAGTTCCATTCGCGTTAAGCTTGTTCGAACACAGATCGCGATACAGCGCATCGAACTTTGTATCCACATTCGACTCCACAAGAGGCAACATGTTGTTGCCGGGTTAGGCAAAATGCAAAGTGTGTGCCGCAAGTGCGTTCGTGAAGGGAAGGTGGATATCAAATTGCCAAATCAAATATTGATGAAGCGTCGCTCAATTCGCATGCAATCGTCTATCTCTATGTCTATGACAGTGCAAATGTATGCAACCAGAATCTACTATAGGAAATGCTGCTTGTCCTCAACCCGACACGTCATCACAGTAATCCGATGTATTCACCAACGTTGAGCAATCGAGAACCGAAGATGCTCAAAAGTTGAACGATTGAGGCGATGATCGGTAGGGCCAAGATCCTCTCCACGATCCGAATCCCAAACAGCAACGGAAGCAGAATGAACAGCCTCAGCAGGTAGTCCTTCCAGATGAGAGTTGGCTTGTGTCCGCGGCTGTATGTTGAGTCGACGAATTCGAAGGGCAATTTGGCGCCAAGATGCTCGATGGCAACACGCAGTCCACTGCTGAAGCCGTCCTCATGAAAGCCGTATTTCGTCCAAGCTCCACAGTAGCTTACACCTCTGGTGTTCTGAATCTTTTCAAGACGCTCTTGAGCACGAACCGACTCGATGGTGTACAGTGGGTGCGTGTAGTTGAACTTTCCTTGTGTCAATTCTGGCTTTGGTTCCTCATCTGGATTCATCGTCACGAGCACAGGGCCGTATTGCTCCTCTGGGAAGTGTTGGAGAATGTTCATGCAATACGTCAGACTGACACCTGCCGGGTGGGAGAGTTGCGATGGCTTGGAGGTGACCTGATCACATCTTGTTAGCGTGGTCATTGCGGCGTTTGAGATGGCAAATACAAACCAGGTAGTTCCAGGCGGTCCAAGTAGCACGCCGTGTTGGCATCAGTGCCAGGTCCGAGTGGAGGTAGCACACATTGGCGGTGGTCTCAAATGCCGAAAAGATCTCAAACTCTTCTTCAGACACGTACTGAACGCCTCGAGATGACTGCACGAAGCTGCTTGCTTTCGATGAGGTGCTTGAAACACTGGATGAAGGAGCTGTCTTCGAGGCCCCATGTTTGGCCAACAATGGGAGAACCTCGTCGCCATGACAAGCGAGAATAACGTGATCGAAATTGCCTTGATCAATCTTTCCATTCTGAGCGTTGATCCAGGCCACGCTTACCAGACCCTCAAGCTTAGCTGCTGGCCGCAACACGTTGGCGACTTCACAGGAGAGGTGACAATGCAAGCGATCTTTCGGAAACTGCTCAAGGATTGCATCGATATATCGGCGCGAGCCTCCGGGTATCGTCAGCCATGGCGGCCGGTCAGCTAATGTCGAGAGAAGATGATGATTCCACATGAATCGAATCAGCGTCTTTGCGGGAAACTCTAGGCTGGCCTTGTCTGGCGAAGTGCTCCACACTGCGGCAGTCATTGGGATGAGGTAATCGTCGCGAAATGCTTGCGAATAGCCTTCACGATCCAAGTACTCTCCTATGGTCAACTCAGCCGCCTGCTTCCTCTTGCTGCGAATAAATCCTGGTCGCCACGTTGCATCGTCATCGTCAGCGAGAATGTCGAGAGCAAACTGATTGAACCGAACAATATCGAATATCATCCGCCAATGCTGGGGCCGGAAGATGTTGCGTCGCTGTGCAAATATGCCTTGTGGCTCTCCCGACCATTCGAATTCGCCTCGATTTCTGGAGACACCAAATGTCATCTCAGTGTTGACGGGTTCGACACCAATATGGTTGAGGAATCGGATGAAGTTGGGATAAGTGGCGGTGTTCATGACGATGAATCCAGTATCGACATCGATAGTCTTGTTGCCATAATTGAATGGCTGAGTGTTGGTGTGACCTCCAAGGCGGTCGGCCTTTTCGAAGATGTGCACCTCATAGTCAGTATCTCTCAGTGCCCACGCTGCTCCCATGCCAGCGCAGCCACTGCCCACGATGGCGACCTTCTTTCTGGTTGGAGGAGCCATTCTCTTCTGTGCGCTGTTTGCTTGTGTGGATTTGCGCTTGAACAGATGCATCAAATTAATGTTTGTTGATCTGCATTCATATGTCAGACAGCAGGCGCAACGGCCAGAAGAAGTCGCGAGGTTGGGAGATTGTGAATGATGGCAAGACTACCCGGACAGGCCATGGGTCCGGCGGGAAGAAAGTATGCTCGAGCACACTATTCACCGTTCTTGCTCTATGAGCACCATCTCGATGGCATTTTGCGATCGCAAGTAGTCACGACGTCTGCAGTTGCATCGCAAACATGCACGAAACTGCAAAGCGGCGGCGAAAGAGCGGAGCAGGTTCGTGGTCCTGGTCATCGTGATCGCTCTGTCCTGTGCACGTGAAAGCCACGCTCGCGCCACAGCTGATCATCGCAGCCTCCAACATCCTGGAGGCATCAACCATCGACTGTGAACACTTGACATTCAACGTACATATCTACCACCACGCTCGAGAATTCCGGTTTCAGACGCATATCTATCAGCGAACGAGAGATTCTAGTTACGGCTTTCGTCTAGCACATCCCGAGCAGCACAAACGCCGGCGAACATGTCGAACCCACTGGACACCGACGCGGGATCCGAGCTATTCAGCAACTATGAGGCCGAGTTGAAGCTGGTGCAGGCAGACATATCGCAGAAGCTAGATCAGATCCCTGAGCTCTCCGGCGAGCAGCGCAAGACATTCATCGCTCAAGCCGAGCGAGCGCTAGAGGAGGCCCGGGAGTTGCTGGACTCTATGCGCCTGGAGAAACAGAACATCCCACAGTCCTTGAAAGTCAAGGTCAACCAGAGATTCCGAAATTATGAGAGCGACGTGGATGCAGCGAAGCGAAAGCTGAAGAGCCTGTCGAACGATGACCGTCATGCACTGTTCGGAAAGCGGTATACAGACAACCCGACACAGGATGATCAGCTGGCACAGAGGCAACAGCTTCTGGGCGGTACAGAGAGGCTTGAGCGTTCGAGCGGCAGATTACGAGAGTCGCAAAGGATCGCGTTGGAGACGGAGGACATTGGCCGAAATACATTGGCGGACTTGAGCAGGCAACGCGAGACGATTGAGCATACACGCGGCACGCTCCTGGAGAGCGAGGGATACACAGACCGGAGCAACAAGACCTTGAAGGGCATGGCAAGAAGGTATCTACCAAGCCTTTGGTAACGGGTCAGTATCACATTTCGCTGACCGCTTTGCAGGATGGCAACGAACAAGATCATAACAGTCGCGATCATCACTGTTCTGGTGATACTCATCATCGCAGTTGTCGTGAGCAAATTCAGATGATGAGACCACGAAATCATGGCGACGTTTGTACGTTAGGTGCATGGGATATTGGGCATGACATTCGAATATCTGTACAGCTTGAACTAATGCGACAGTACTTACAGTACCCGTTTCACACTTCAAGTGTCGTTCCCAGCCAGCGATTGCTGATAAGCCGTGGGTTATACCATCCGGGTTGTGTCTTCGACCAAGCTCGCTCCAATTCGTTCAGAGCCTTTTCTTTGGACATATCCGTTACCGTGGACTTTTCTCCCACCTTCTGCACATTCTGCACCAGGACTTCCTTCGCATTCTCACTCCCAACTCCGGAGAACCCACTCTGAAATTCAAACTTCACGTTCTCGATCGAACGAAAACCTTGAGCAGCGTATAGCACGGCACTGGGCTTACAACTCTTTCCACCAAACGCACACATCTCGAGTGTAAAGCTCTCCAGCGGCACTTCCCTATCCGCCAAAACGGCTTTCACATATGCCATCATCGCCAACAGGATCCGTTCATCCCGTGCCTCCTGCGGAACGAACAATACAATCCGGAGCTTATGCACCCATTTCAGCACCTCCTCATACTCCTCAATCTTGCAGATCTGTTTCCGAGTCCAATCTTGTGCCAGCAGACTAGCTGATGGTGCAGTATAGAATTGGAGCTCATGTCTCTCATACAAAATCTCTAGTGCTTCGTTCCTCACCCGACGACAGATCACCAGTAGAGCATGGCACTTTCGGGATCTGGTTTGCTTGAGGCGTTTTTGAGTCCAGCTTTGTGTCCAGCTCCAGACGTGGCGTTGAACGTAGAGTGGTCGAGTACGTGTGGCCCCGAGGACATCGTGATATATTTCGAGGCGGAGTTCTGCAGGGAGACGGAAGAAGAGGCTGGTTTGTTGTGGGTTTGTGCCCCTGGGGTGCTGTCTTCGTGCGAAGCTGGAGAAAGATGTCATAGAGTTCAGTGATTGAGACATTGCGATGCACGTGTGTCAGTGCCTGACATGCTTTTCGTAGACATATACTGCTACAAAACCAGCTGCCTAAAGGCTATTCACCAATATCAATGGTAGAGACAGGTGGCTTCGAATTCTCGACCACGTTCATGATAGCAGCGTGTTGCTGCCTATCAGGCGTGCTTCTTGACAAATTGCAGCAAAGCCGTATCAACAATCTCTGGATGAGAGAAAGACAGAAAGTGCTGTCCGCCCTCCAACACTTGAAGCTTCGCGTCGCAGTTGGTGAACAACTTGATCTCCTCTTCCGCATTCGCAACCTATTCAAACAGCGTCAGTTCTCTGTTAGCATCTTCACATACTGCAAGATCACTCACACTGTACACCTGATCTGAAGTCCCATGCATCCACAGCACAGGACACTTGACATCCGACAACCTCGAATGCAACCCATCGCGCTCCCTCAGATTAATAGCAGCCATTCGAGCTCGACGTCTTCCATCATCACCTTGATAATTCGACTTGATCGTTTCCGTCCAGAATTTGCGTGTCTCAGCGGGAACATCTTTACCAAAGCCAACATCGATCAAGAAGTTACAGTAATCGTCCGTGGGCACGAAGTCTGGCGTGGGACTCGTGGTGGTCCATTCCTGAATGGTGCCACCGAGCGCATCAAAGCCTTGCCAACATCCGAGTTGACGAGTTCTTTCAGACTCATAGTCCATTGATGTGCCCAGTGGGATGATGCCGGCGATCTTTGATTGCAGTCAGCGATATGGAGAGTGAGAGTTGCTTAAAGTACGGACCTTCTCTGGTGCCAGAAGAGCCATTCTGACGCAGATCCATCCGCCTTGCGAAGTACCAAGGACGAAGACTTTGCCTCGAATATCAAGAGCTTCGAGCACTTGAAGGTTCATGATTGCGGTATCCCAGTAGGTCCAATTCTCAGTGGTGGTTCGACTGTTTTTTCGTTTTCAGAATGCATTTCCACGAATTGTTATCATGTCACCTACGTCTGACCATGCCCAAGCAGCTCAATCGATATAAGATTGAGCGCATTAGTCAAATCCTTGTTGGCATATTGCGATTTGTACAATTCGCTCGAAGTAGTAAAACTGTTCACAAGAACAACAGTCGGCTTCGTAGGATCGTAAGGATGTGGCATCTGGTATGCGGCATCGATGCCGCCCAGATGAGGCACATGAACAGTCTTGGTGTTAGGCATATTGTTCCACTGTGCAGTCAGTTCGAGAATTCGTTGTTGTGCAACAACAGCAGCACCTCGGATCTTTGTAGTCATAGACGAGAAGCGGGACAGTGCCTAGTCACTGACTTGATTGGGTGCGCTACTTCAATACAGTGGTCCCAGATCTGTCGACTGTGACCTCAATCTTCGTTCGCGGTGCAAAGGACGAGTCTCGCTTATGCGGAAGCGGGGCCTTGAGCGGGGCCTGACTTTGAGCGTGCCTTCCCAGTACAGACTTGCAGCTGTCAATGTACCGAGGTACAACCGCCATAGCCAGAACAGCTTCAACGATGGCCGAAAACAGTCGAGACAAACTGACAAATGGAAACGACTCTGGACTGTTGTACGCCGCTGGGTTCAATGCGCACAAGCAATTGAATCCTACCACCACAGATGATCTGAGGGACTTCGAAGCATTCAGCACTGATGCCAAAGGCTCTCGAGTTCTATCCGCGGGATGGAGCACTACAGTGATCATCGACGGGACTCGAGTGCTTAGCTTGGGATACCAGCGAATTGACCAAGACCTGGGCCCTATAGCCCAAGAGCTACATTCAGCCATTGGAGACCATGATGCATTCAAGGCATGTGTCGACGATGCGGGCCGCCTCTATGTCGTCGAAGATGACCACAGCGGCGGACATGTTCTCGTGTGCAAAAGCGTTGATTCCTCCTCGCATCGGTCGATTGGCTCTGGCGTCGAACAATCGCATTGCTATGACCGCCAAGCAGGCACCGAATGGCAATCTCTGTCACCTGACTGAGTTCGAAACGTATGAATCGTTTCTGAAATGGTATGAAGATCCTAGTGGCGAGGGCAATTACCCTGTCGGCCATCATATGCTGCCAGGCAGACCGAAAGACCTTCGATCGAATGTAGCGACCTTCATACTGCTCTTTCATGATGGTAGCGTCTGGACATGGTAAGTTACACAACAAGGCCAAGGAGTCTACCTTGTTACTGACTGGTTCAGGGGAGACTCGAGATACCAATCTCTGGGTCGGCGTGTCACCGGGGATGGTGCCACACCAGCTCATCAACCAGGAGTAGTGGAAGACCTTGGAGGCCTAGTCATCGATTCCATTGCGGCTGGAGGCTGGCAGGCTGCCGCGATCTCTGAGGACAAGGCCCTATACCTATGGGGCGCCGCGGCGCCAGGCGGTGAAGATCGTATCAAAAGCCTTGAACCGGGAGAGCTCAACCTGGTGACGATCTCCGATAGTCCAGATTCAGAACCGCTCGACGTGACGAGTGTCAGCTTGGGGAGCGATCACATTGCTGCAGTAGCAAATGGCGGGCTTTATGTCGCTGGGATGAACTCAAATGGCCAGCTTGGAATCGGCCGTGGAGATGGGTTCCTCGCAGACTGGCACAAAGTCGAGCATCTGTCTGAAGTCCAACAAGTGATATGCGGCCCTTGCTCAACTTTTGCATTGGCGGCCGGACCGAACGATTCAGCTGAGGAACCTTGACAGGCCCATCGTCAGGTTGATCACGAATCCGGAGAGGACCGCGAACTGCCTCCTGCGGCTCCAGACGCCTTCCTCTCTCATCAGCCAGAACGCTCCTCCTATAGGCCAGAAGAATCCAATCAAGTTGCCGTACAGCATATCCTCCAGGGCACCAGCATCTTCTGAGTCGAAGCCTCCATTCTCCTGAGCGTCGCCAGCGCCTCCACCCGCTCCTTGGTCCAGCCACCTCTCTTCCAGGGCGAGCAGTTCCTGGCCCATGGGCATTGTATCGGGAGTATGTGTGTGCGCTTGTATAGCTAGAAATTGTGCTCTTAAATCAGCCACTTCTGCTGGCGCAAAGCCAGCTGCCAGAAGGCGATCAAAGCCGCGAGGTGCGGGTGTGGTGGTCGTTTCATGGTGCTGCTGTTGCTGTTGGCCGGCACTAGTCTTTGCATCTTTCGACAATAGCGCCGCGTCTGCTGATTCTGCTGTGGTCCTCTCTCCTGCGAGCTCATCTGCAGATAGTGGATCACCTATCGAGCAATGAATGTATACCCTTGGTGCCAGATCCCGCACCGGCTGCTTCCCCTTCGCTTTTGTACTCTTCGCTTCGTCATCCCGAACAGGAGGTGGTCGTGTGATGCTAACACTATTCGATATCGCAGAGTCATCGACGAGGACCTTGCCAGAGTGGATCAATCGTAGGCGCGCGTTCGATGCTGGCGCTGGAAGCTGCTCGCGCAGTCGTTGTTTGAGAGACGCGATGGATACATGTTCGGGATTCGTGACGTTGAGCACCACATCGGGATTCGACGTCGAGAAGCGTACCACGACATCTATTGCCTCATTCGACAAGGACATTGTCGAATGGTGGGACTGCAGACGGGAAGCTGCTGTATGTTGTCCCACTCAAGTCCGTCCGTGTTACCGTAGCTCGGATGTGTCAGCAATTGCCAACCATAGCTATGATGCTATCTGTGGCCTTCCGGTCATCGCATCAATATCGTCCGAGTGCCTTGCGAACGAGACTCAAGCATACGAGGTACCTGATCGCAATTTGGCGTGAGAAGTGACCTTGCAGCAAGCTAGAAGATCGAGGCTCATCGAGCTGTGTGCCTGCACAACATCGCTTTGACGTCACTTCCATTTCAAGCAGCAGACGAGAAGCGTTCATCGACAGCAAAGACAACGTTCCAATATATCGGCATTGCTAAGAAAGATGACGATCGTCCACATTGTACTGTTTGAATTCAAGCCAACAGTGACACATGCACAGGTTGAAGATGTAAGTTTGGCAAACGCTCCTTTCAGTTCATTAATACTGAGCCACGTTGAAAATAGGTCTGCACTCGCATGCTGGCCCTAAAGGACAATTGCATCCACCCAACAACGAACCAGAAATACGTCAAATCGTACGGTGGCGGACGAGACACATCCCCAGAAGGACTACAAGTAGTTAAGCCCTCCACCAACCGTCCAAAGACCAACAAACTAACCCTCTTACCAGGGAGGATTCTCTCATGGCTTTGTGAGCGAATTCGAGTCGGAAGAGGATCGCAAGTACTACTTGGAAAAAGATCCCGCGCATTTAGAGTTTGTGGCGAGTCTGAAAGATGTGATTCAGAATGTCCGTGTGCTCGACTTCGAGCCAGGAAAGCTTTAGGGAGTAATAGATGCTGTGTCTGCTGCCGTGCTATATCTTTATGGTGGTCATCGGCTTCCGGCCTGCCTCTCGCTCGAACGCAATCAATGTAAATGCTCTACCATTGCTGTACAGGGGCGTTTGGCTATGATATGCTGAATGATTCTCCACAGCCACATTGTTCCGCTACGAATATTGTTAGTGGTATTCATGCTAGAGTGCAGAAAACGATACTCACTGATGTTCGGATTCTTGAAGATGAACCGCGCGCTAAGCTTATCCTCCAACCAGTCCATTTCACTTCCGATTATGCTGAATAGTGCTTTGCTGTCTATCAAGACTTTGACGCCATCCTGTTCTACGGTCTCATCGAATGCTCCAGGCTTGTCCACGTACTCCAAATGGTATGCCAGCCCGCTACACCCTCTGTTCTTCACGCCTATCCGGATAAGTTTGCTCTCCGGTTGTTCGAATAATTCTTTCAATTGTTCCACAGCCTTTGGAGATAATTTGATGGGAGCTTTTCTCGGCCTCAGCTTGCTCTTCTTCGGCTTAGCCGCTGCTGTCTCGGGAGTGATCGAGGGCTTGGCTGTTTGTGATGTGGATGTTGCTCCTGCCGTCGCCTTGCTTTTCTGTGCTTCTGCTTCTCCCAATCCTACGCTTGGTGGACTGTCTTTCCGTTGCCACGGAGCCGTGGGTGGCCAGGTTTGTTGTGAGCTTCCGGATATGCTTGTTTCTGAGACGCCGCTATTTTTCGGTGGCGGAGGCATGTCACTGTCCAGTGTCTGCGGCCGATGCGCGGATTCAGTCATCAATGGTCGTTTAGAGGACGCTGCTCGGGATCGGAAGGACGAGAAAGGACATCTTTGGGCCTTGAGACATTGTGCGCATCGCCGAGTCGAGGCCGGTTGTGATGTGAAACGGAAGATGGTGGACACTGACGGCGCAGCTGTCCTGATTGCCGCCATGGCTATGAGTAGAATCCAAGGAGGAGGTATGCGGCGGGAGTGTGTACGGCGAGATGTTGGATCGTGTGAAGGTGGCTACAGGCAAACTGATTACTGTACAAGATGCGGCGATGACCGAGGGACCGTGACGTGCGAGCCGCATGCATAAGCCGTTCTGCCATCTTTTGATTGGCAGACACAAAGATGCCTGAGCGCCTGAATGTTCGCGTTTCATCGAGCTTCCAGCACGCGTTCTCAACTTTCGCATCTCAGCCTACGCCCATTCAACCCGACGAATCCAAATCGACGAGCGCATCAATTGTATACCGAAGCACTACTTGAGTCTCTCGAACGGAACAGACGCGGTCCAGCGGCATCTGTCGCATCGAAAGATAGCCACCATGGCCACGAATGGTGCAGCAGCTGCAGCACCGACTGCTGCGCAGACGGGAAACAAACCAGTCCAAATCAGCGAAGTGCGGCAAACGAACTCGCGCGAGAACCGAACAGCAGCACATTCGCACATCAAGGGTCTAGGCCTGCGACCAGATGGAACAGCAGATCCCAATGGGCAGGGTTTCGTTGGACAGACAGCGGCGCGCGAAGCATGCGGTGTCGTCGTTGATCTGATCCGCGCGAAGAAGATGGCTGGGAAAGCCATCATGCTGGCAGGAGGACCTGGGACAGGAAAGACTGCACTTGCGCTGGCTGTGAGCCAAGAATTGGGAACCAAGGTGCCGTTCTGTCCCATGACAGGAAGCGAGGTGTATAGCGCAGAGGTGAAGAAGACGGAGGCGTTGATGGAGAACTTCAGACGAGCCATCGGGCTGCGTGTGCAGGAGCGCAAAGAGGTCTACGAAGGCGAGGTTGCAGAATTGTCACCAGAAGAGACCGAAAATCCTCTAGGCGCATACGGCAGGACAATTTCACATTTGCTCATTACCCTGCGAAGTTCCAAAGGTACGAAGAAGTTGAGATTGGATCCGAGCATATATGAGGCCATACAGAAGGAGCGCGTACGACTGGGAGATGTCATCTATATTGAGGCAAACACTGGCGCTGTCAAGAGAGTGGGCAGATCAGACGCATTTTCGACCGAGTTCGACTTGGAAGCGGAAGAGTACGTGCCTGTGCCCAAAGGAGATGTGCACAAGAAGAAGGACATCGTGCAGGATGTGACGCTACACGACCTGGATGTGGCCAACGCGCGGCCTCAAGGCGGACAAGATGTTATGAGCATGATGGGCCAATTAATGAAGCCACGCAAAACCGAAATCACGGAGAAACTACGAGGCGAGATCAACAAGGTCGTGAACAAGTACATTGACCAGGGCATTGCGGAACTGGTCCCTGGAGTCCTCTTCATCGACGAAGTCCACATGCTCGACATCGAGTGCTTCACCTACCTCAACCGAGCCCTCGAATCCACTATCTCTCCCATCGTCATCCTCGCATCCAACCGAGGACAAACCACAATACGCGGCACAGGCTCCGTACAAGCCAACGACCCAGGCCTCATCTCCGCCCACGGCATTCCTCCGGACTTCCTCGCACGACTGCTAATCGTGCCCACTCACCCATACACCGCCAACGAAATCCGCACAATCATCCAAACCCGCGCGAAACTCGAATTCGCAACACCAACAGCGCCACAACTCGCAGATAACCCACAAGCGCTCAAAGTCTCAGCGACACTCAGCCCAGAAGCCCTCGAAGAACTCACTAAGCGTGGCGAGACGGTTTCTCTGCGCTATGCGCTGCAACTGCTCGCGCCGGCTAGCATCCTCGCTCGAGCTCGTGGCAGCGAGGGCAGTGTCATCAGTGCTATGGACGTCGAAGAAGCCACTTCACTTTTCTGGGATGCGGGACGAAGTGCCAATCAATTGCGAGAGCAGGCTTCGATGTTCATTTCGTGAGAAGTAGCTTGATCGAGAGACCGAAGAGAAAACTTCATTTTCGAGCTCTTTAATCAATGAACGACTTGGCCCTTCCAAAGACATGCAATCCACTAAGCGGTTCAAGTCAGAGGAAATGGTAGTCATTTTCCTCACGCCCGCCACACGAGCAGCCGTGATTATGGTCGTGCGTCATGATGGTCTAGGAAGAGACATACTACTATGCTCTCCGCGTCGGATTAGACGATGGATCGAATTCGCACGCGGATGTGTGGCGATTGATGTGCTTCACATGCATTAGCCGGCGCACTATTATGATTGCGTTGTGTATTATAGAGAACGAAAGAGAGATACGATAGTCCTCATTAGCTGAATGCTCGATCCCAGCCGTTCAATTCTCCGCGCCTCACCTGCTCCCTTCACTAATCCAAAACATCATATATATCCAAGTGAGGTGTTCACGATAATAGCAAAAAGGCAACCTCAGAAACGGTAGGCACAAGTCTTGGATTGGCCGTACGTAGTAGTATGTCATTACATCGTTATTGTTACACGCTAGTCTTTTTCCAGTCCTGTCAGTCCATACCATTCAAAAAGGACTCATATCCTCGCCTCATCTATTCGCACACAGGGTATCATCGCTCGAAAGAACATATCAAAAATTCCAGCCCGTGAGATCTGGGCCGTAGCTCATCGTCTCAGATCAGGGACATTGTTGAAAAGGGCCCAGCAAATTTTATACAAATGAAGCTGCTGACCTGTCGTCCATGGAAGCTTTCAACGATGAGGCAGGTTGCGTGGATTTCTGTGATCCATGCGTTTCCGGATCGGATGTTCGCCGTATTCGGTCATGTGTAGCAAAGTCCTGCAGAACAGGACAGTTGCCATGGTTATTCGACTGTCCCGCGTGACCCTTATACTGTGGCGGTCTTCGATAATCCGCTGGATCTTCTCGGAGGAATTCAGCGAGTGTGAGACTTCGGCCTGCTCGACGGAATTCGTCTTCGAGTTCTACATCGTCGTCTTTGTCGTCTTGTAGTCGCCAGACTGTGGCGAATTCTGGTGGAAGTGCGCTGTTTTTGCGTCTGCTTTCGTCGTGGGTGGGAAGAGCGGTATCCATGGAGGCTGCTACTGATGGCTTGAATCCGAGTATTTTGCGCCAGAAACCCCATACGAACGGGAGATTCGCCACGAGCAAAGCTGTCGAGCTTTCTCTGACGTACCAGTATGTCCACATGGATCCAAAGGGTTCGCTGAATGAGTAGACTTTGTTTAGTATGGCTGCGAGGATGACGAAGATTCCAAGAGAGAATATGCCGACCAGGGGGATCTTTTTCCGCCAAGGTAGTTTCATCTTCAAGAATATCGGCAGTCCTATCGCGAGCATGATGAGATCGCTGGTCAAATTAAGACATGCGTTCAGAATCAGGTGATTCGTTGCGGCGTTGCATTGTGATGAATTGGGAGGCACTGCCCAGTACTGAGAGAATGGGCGGCACCAGACTCCAAGATATAGGATGACCATGACCACGAATGCCACGATCACGCCGCCCAGGAGTACCTTGATGGCGATATTCTGCCATCGAAGCGTGGTCAACCTGTAGACGCATTAGTTCACGCGGTACACGCAGATTACGTTCACTTCAATGGTATGACTAACCTCAGGTACAAGATCAGCACACAGATCTTGGCGAGCCATATGGCAACGTTTTGGCAGTTCTCCAGTACCAAGATCAACTTGCTCCCTCGAATACGTTGTTGAATATCTGTCTCGGTGAGGGAGCTAATGTCGAATCCTTCTGGAAAGAGGTTGCTACTCGTGTTGGCAACAATGTTGATCGTGACAAGGAACACGATGTAAAAGCATATCGCAAGCAGCATGAGAATATCATCTGCCTGCGGCTTAAAGCCTCGGGCCATCCATCGAGATGCACTGAGCGGAGCAATTAGCCACTAGAGTCGCGACACTTGGGCGATTCGTGCACATACAATCTACTCGCGGCTATGATAATGACGATGGAGAACCAGATTGAGGATTCGACGATCAGAGGAGGCATGGTTGGGAAGAAGGTTGCTCGTGGGCTGGGCCCGGGTCCAGGTGTCAAGGGTACTCTTGTGGTGATGCGAAGACGTGCCGCTCGTGGACCCGGCGGGGCATTGTGATCGAGCCGCCGCAGTTCAGCGCATGAGTTGCAGAGCGAGGATCGTCGCGACACCGATGGCAGAAGAGAGCCGAATGTGGATGGGGGCGAGAGCAAAGGAGGAGGAGGAGTGCGTGAGAACGGCACCGAAGGTAGCGCGGACGGAAGAAAGCTGGGCTGGTGGATGTGAGCTGAGTGCGCCTCCAACTGGGGCTGGCAGGCACGGCGGAAGAGGCTGCATGAGAGAACGCTGCGCTGGGGCACGCCGTTATCTCGCCGCCGCCGATGCGGCTGCATCCGCTCACCAATCTTGGCTCGTCGCTAGCCGGACAGCGTGGCCTCGTGCATCAGGGCAGAGGACAGCACTGCACTCGATGGTGGCATGGGATGCGGCAAAACTGCCCTGTCCAGACATACATGCCGGCGTGCTGACCTTCGTCGCTGCCCGTTCTGAGAACGATCCGGACTGCTGAGGCAGCGGCCACGCGAGCAAGCCGGCGCGCTAGTGGAACTCTGTCCCTCCACCTCCGGCTGCATGCTGGCCTCCTCCGAATCCTCCCACGAGTACGAGCATCCGGTCCCACTCTCCGCGAACGACATCTCACAGCAGGATGGCGCTCGCAGTATGCCGGTCAGCAAGCGACGAACTGCACCCCATTCCATAGAGGATTACGACTCCTAAGTTCCTACCCGACCTGCAGCATCGGTACGATGTAGACTTCAACGGTAGCTCTCAACTAAAACAAGCCTATCGCCGTACCATGTGCCAGGAAGCTGGATCCTCACTTGCACAGCTTGTGGCCGTGCCGAGACCACTGCATCGAGCTTACCACAAGCACCGAATCTGGAAACTGGCCGAAAGGGTACAGTACTCCTGCAGCACTAGACCTCTTTTACCGTCCGGAATCAAGGTGGTTTGAATCCAGTTTAGCGCCAGCCGCGGCATTCCGGAAGGTGTTTTGAGGCGTACCTAGTCAAATTATAATCAGTGTCCGAGCGTTACTTGAGTTTACGGTGTGTCAGCAGCCGCTGCCTTCCGCCTTGGTGTTTACGCTGTGATCAAGGCGCGTCAAGTTCGTGTAAAGTACCTGTTCGTAAACCATGGATCCACTGTTTATGGCCGCCTTGGTGTTGATAATTGAGGAAGAAGAAGCGGTACTAGCAGCATGGCGAGAGGTACCTGATAGGCCTCAACACGATAACTACCGCCACGAACACCATGACGACTGGAACCTTGATTCGCTTGATGCCGTCAATTGTCGCATGGATTGTCGTTTATGGCTAGAATGGATCCGGCGACTGGCTCCATTACTTCTAGGTGAAGACATGGTTCGAATTGAGAACTCGCCTGGCCACCACTATGTCTGCGAACCTAAGAAGGCGTTGTACCTCGTGTTGAAGAGGTTGGCGTACCCTGCGAGGTTGTACGAATTCGAGGAGTTTGGCCGTTCCATGGCATGGTTGAGCCGCCTGTTCAATGGCACGATTGTTCGAATCCATGACAACGTTGGCCACCTTGTCAAATGGTGGCCTGCCTTGAACGACCGAGCCACGCTAGACAGGTACGCGCGGAAGGCAGGTGAGGCTGGCCATGGCGGCGGCCGTATATGGGGGTTCGTGGATGGCACGTTTCTCGAATTCTCGCGGCCGCTACACGCTGGATTCCAGTTGGCGACGTATTCCGGGTATTATGGAGCCAATGGCCAGAAACTGCAGGCGATAACTGCGCCAGATGGTTTGGTAGTGCACCTTTCGGAGCCCGCGCTTGGTCCAGCGAACGATGGAACGATATATCGTTAATCCGGCGTGGCGGCAAGAATGCAAGAAATGGCGCTGAATAACCCTGATGCGGCCGCATTGTTCATATTTGGCGACTCTGCGTATTCCAATCAATGGGGTATTATTGAGCCCTTCCATTATGAGGCAGGGTGGCAGTACCTGAGTGACGAACAGCGCACTGCGAATTACTGGTTGTCAAAGTCTCGTATTAGTGTCGAGATGGCATTCGGATTGAACGCTACGCACTTTACGTACGTCTACTGGGGCAAGGGCTTGAGGTCGACAGTTCAGCCTGTTGGATTGTATTTCATGGTGTCCGTGATCCTTTAGAACTGCCTTACCTGCCTGCGGTACCATAAGGAAGAGAAGTGGAGTGCTATTAATGGTATGTTCAAGTGTCCTCCGCCGACTCTCGAGGAGTACCTGGCCGGCGTCGCGCCGATCGATTAAGGCGCCAACACAGGCTCGTTCGTTCGGACAAAGGTGTTTCTAATGCGCTCGTTCGATTGGGAAAAACCTCGTGATGGATTGGTTGTTGTATGCTGATTCGGAGGGTGGCGGAGGTGGATGTCGCGAGAACGCTGCTGGAGGCAGCGGAGTGTTGTTGCATTCGCGCGGCGATTACGTCACGCGATTGATTGGAATTTGATTCAGTTCAGATCTTAAGGACACTCGAATGTGGCAGACGGAACTTGCCGGCGAATTTACTATATGCTATACCATAAATTTTGGTGAGACCCTGAACTGGCGGCACCCAGCGAGGTCTCAGGTATCTTACCAATTGATTAGCTTTTAATTAATAACGTATCTCGCGAACTTTTGGTGACTTCTTGACGCGCGGGCTTGACAACAACACTTCCATTCAACTTCTATTAAACAACACAACAACCACACCGTCAATCAACTTGAGAATCACGCGCCGGCGCCTTTGGCACATTGCCATTCGCTTGGGAAAACTGCGCCGCCATTTGGTGCAGCATGTCTATAACTGCGGACTAGCCGCTGTCAAGACGTTCCGCCAATGTGCCCACCTCTAACTGCAACTTCTCGATAGCAGTCCACGCACTGCCAGCGCCACCACCTCCACCACTGGCGGCTAGAAGAGCCTCTTGAGCCTTCAATTTATTACGGCGGAGTTCCATTTCGATCTCAAACTGGCGCCTCTTCTTAGCAGTTCGAGCGTTAGAGGCCTTCTCGGTGTGTTCGATAATCCGGTCGATATAGCTGCTTACACGCGCCTCCGAACGTTCCTCAGCCTCGATGGCCTTCTTCCTTTTACTAGGGTTACTACCGCCAATTAGAGGGTTCGCCGTCGACAGCGTGGACTTCATCTAGGACTGCTTAAACGCCTCTGTCTACCTGGCGTTATCCGCCACCAACTCCGCCTCTCTGTTACTACGGACAAGTTTAGCCTTATACGACTGCATCTTGGCTATTAGGGAATCCAGCCTGCTCTCAAAATCGCTGCGATCGCGCCCCGTACCAACTTCTCGCCGCTTCCACTAATTAATTCGAGCTGGAATCCAGCCAATTATAGGAGGTTTGCCCGCTCCATTAGAGCCACCGAATACGGTTCGAAACAGGTGGGTAATTGAGATACCGCGATGCTTCAGAAGTTCGTCCTTTATAACCTCGCACCACTTCTGTTTGGTTATTCCAGTAGCCAAGTTGTCACTATGTTTATCAAGGTATTCGGCTACTATGTTTCTCGTTCGTAGATTCCATTGATGAGCGACCTTAGTCTTCACATTCTTGCCGTTACGCAGGGTGTTGAGAGTCTCAAGAAACAAGCCCTCAGAGTCATTTACAGCGTCCTCGTCAAACTGCTGATCGCCGTCAGGTACGCTGTCTTCATCCTCATTCCACTGACTGTCTACGGCCTGCACTATAGCAGTAACATTCGGCTCCTTAATCAACGTTAGAGTCGTTGATTTAGCCGCTGATTTGCGGCCACGCCGTGAAGGTGGAATAGGCGCGTCGCTCGTTACAGGCGTGGCCGCAGGC
This sequence comes from Cercospora nicotianae, assembly GCA_029490675.1. NCBI lineage: Eukaryota > Fungi > Ascomycota > Dothideomycetes > Mycosphaerellales > Mycosphaerellaceae > Cercospora > Cercospora nicotianae. The sequence continues at coordinate 295,212 of JANQAT010000002.1, forward strand.
GGCGGCTTAGTGCCTCCATTTGGCTGGGGTTGCAACACCCGTTCGGCAGCCGGCGCTGGGTCATGCGGAGGTCTGATTAGCACCTTTTAACCGCCTATATCAGCCTTCTGAGGACCAGCCGTGGACTCCGTACCCCTACGAACATGGGCATTAGGGCCAGCCGCCGGTGGTGGTTGTTTATCGACTACCCAAGCCATAGGCTGCGAGCCTGTTAAATCCACCTTCTCTATATCTTCTTGCGGCTGCGGTTCACGCTCAACTGGCGGCTGTTCGGCGTAAGGTAGCGGACAAGGCGAACTGCTAGGTATCGTGTAAAACGAGGAGGCGTGTGGTGTTTGATAAGGCGACGATTCTACCTGAATTGGCGGAAGGTAGGTGCTAGTTTGACGGCCATTTACGCCTCTGTCGAAGTGCACAGGCACTACCTGCGGCGGTGACGATGCCGGCGCGTGGTGTACGTTCTGCTAACCTTGATAGGTGCCACCATAGTTGTTATATGTCGTGTTTTGATGGATATTCGGCGGCAACTGAGGGCTCGAGGTGTACTGCCAATTGTCAGGTAATATGCCATTCCGTAGATCCTGCGGCTGCCGCATGGTTACGCTGAGAGTTACTGGCAGAGTTATAGCGATTGTGAACGACATGGAGTAACAAGAATCGACGCGTCGCAACACGCGTAGTCAGTGTCAACCGCACGGACGAGTTACTACCGAGAAATGGCGTATTGGCGTCCACGGTCAAGACCAATCATATCTGAGCTTTTACTCGCAGTTCGCCTGCCACCAGGTGGCAGAAGTGTTCGAGTAAAACAAGGTTTATCGCTGGAATTGGCATGGCGTGACAATCAAGGTTGGAACGATGGAAACACTGATTATTCACCTAGGCTTGATTTGAACATGGTACGTGCATTATGCAGCCAGTCAGAGTTACGCTTTACCTTGATTCCGGACGGTAAAAGAGGTCTACTGCATACGAAGCATACGTTGGCCGCACTCAAAAACACGTGGAGGACTGCTTCCACTGTCACAAGCTGACGCACCCGCATTGACGCTAAACGGTCACAAACTGTATTCCTCCATGCTTTGATGATGAACGATGAGAGCGGAATTGCAAATATTGTTGCTTCGCAGTAGAAGCTTCTGGCACTTGTACTGACATTTGAGATGCAAATCGTCCTGGAGCCCTATGCTATTACCCTCGCTTGCTAGGTCTTCCACAAAATGTCTATCAAATCCCTACTGGTCTGGAACCACACATTAAAGGTCAAGCACAGGCCCTCAGGACCCTTCTCTGGCTGGTTGGAGCCAAGCCGTGCGGCAAGAATGGGGCCCATGTCTTCACAGCGACACTAAGCAAGTCGTTGTTTCGAAGCTGGCCAAGATTTTTTGTGACTGCCGTGAAGACGGTCTGATCCAGGGCCAACAAGCCACAATTGTTGAAATTGCTTCAACGATGCATCGAACATCCTTATGTCAAGTCCTCGCAGGACCATTCGATCTTTTGCTCTTCTTACTCTCTCCATCATGATCAATCGGGAGTTGCTGGAAAGTCCATTGTCCATCGTGAATGTCGGTTATTCTCAATGTAAGCGATGGCTTCTCTTTCTCGACTGCATGGGCCGAGACACTATTCGAGGGTCTGGGGTTCGGAAACGCTGTGTGTTGTTCGGATGGAGCTGGCGATGGCACCTTCGACCTAGGCTGCGATCGATGGGAAGCAGAGCTGCGGCTACTTTGAAGTGCGTGATTCGGTCTCTGGGTAGCGCTGGCGGGGCGACTTCTTTGCGCCTTGCTGTCATCAACATTCGCTACTGTGCTGCTGGGAGACGATGATCTGCTGCTGCTGGTTGAGACAGTGGGTGCTCTTGCGACTCGTGAATGGTGGCTCGACGATGCTTTGGAGGAGACACTTCCCGAATTGTTGTTCGCGTGGCGAACTGAGTCCATCATATCGTTCATCCTCTCCTGTGTCTTTTGACGTTGAGTTTTGATCTCGGGTGCTTCGTCGACAACCCGCCGGCTAGACGAAGCTTTGGAAGAAACATTTTTTGAGTGGTTGCCCACGTCACGAACGGAGCTCGAATGACTGCTCGCTCGCTCCTTGGTTTCTGGGCCTGGACTTTGCATCCCAGTCACTGGTGGCTGGTCGGCAATGTGCCTGCTGGATGACGTTCTGGAGGAAACGCTTCTTGAGTCGTTGTTCGTGGCGCGAACAGAGCCAGAGAGATCAATCGACTGGTCGTTTCTTTCTGGGCTTGGACGTTGGATCTCGGTACGTGCTGGTTTGTCGATATCGTGCCTATTCGAGGAAGCTCTTGAGGCAATACTCTTAGTATGGCCGCCAGCGTGATGAACCGGGGCAGTGATATCAATGGTACCATGTGCTGTCTGTGTGCTTGGACTTCGAGATCTTGCAAGAGCTTCTTGCTTTACACTATGCCGGCTCGCCGGCGCCTTCGAGACGACGCTTCTCACATCGTTGTTTGCGTGTCTGGGGGATGCTGGGACCGGCACAGGGGCTGTATGGTTGCTTGCTCTCTCCGATTTCTGTGCGCTTGGACTTCGTGACCTTGCTCGGTCTTCCACTTGCCGGCTTGATAGGTCCTTCGATACAACAAGTATTGGACCGATGCTCTCGTGGCGAGAAGATGGTGCAGCTTTCACGGAGCCAGTACATCTGCTTCCTGCGTCCGTTCTTTGCGTACTCCGACTTTGAGAGCTTGCAGCGGGCGGTTGATCGACGACGTGCTCTCTCCAAGAACTTCTGGAAGTTATACTTCTTGTACGTTTGCTCTCAGGACGTGCGAGCGGCGAAGCCAGACCAGAGTCCGCGCGGTTGCTCGCTCTATTGGATCCTTGGATACTGTGATTTTGGATTCTCACAGCAGATGGTTCTTCGACGATGTGCCTGCTGGACGATTTTCTCGAGCCGCTGCCCCTCGGATGGCTGCTCGCAGGGTGAGGAGACGGTGGAACCTCTACAGGGCCCTCCAGGCTGCTCAATCTTTCCGTCCATTGCGTGCTTCGACTTCTGGATCTTGCTGCACTGCGTGCTTCTTCGACGATGTGCCGGCTCGATGGCGTCTTAGAGGCAACACTTCCTGTATGGTGGCTTCCAGAACGTGAGGATTTGGAAGCAGCCATTGAGCTCGCACGGCTGCTCGCCCCTTCTGATCTGTGCGTGCTCAGACTTTGTACCCGTATAACCAGTGCTCGGTCGTCATTGTACTGGCTTGACTCATCTCCTGGAGGTCCTGTAGACCGCCTCTCTTCTCCGTTGGAAGTAGCCTCGTTCAACGATGCCGGACCCCTCCTCAACAACGGGGCGCCGTCGTGATCTCCATCTCCATCACTTCCATCTTCACCATCATCATCTTCGCCTCCATCTCCATCTCCATCCCCCCTTCATCTTTCCCTCCTTCACCACCTGCCGCAATCATCTTCTTCCCCTCACCACCACCCCTCCCCTTCTCCCCTCGATGCCTCCGATGTCTCGGTCTCTTATGCTTCCCCTCCAACACGTGCTCAAGTCGTTTGACCTCCTTCCGTGCTGCCCTGAGTTCAACATGGAGAAAATTGTGAAGCTCCTGCAACAACGTCAACCTCACAGATCCATTCGGTCTCTTCTCTCGCGTCTTCGCAAGCTGCGAAGCAATCGAGATCAATATCGGCAAGTATTTCACGAGCCCTTGAGACTTCGATTTCGATTTCGCGTCCCGATGACTTGTTCTTGATGAAGGTCCAGCTTCCGCTGAGATTTCATGCCGTTCCAATTCGTGCAGTACGATTTCGATATAAGGTTCTGAAACCCGAATTGCACGCCGCAGAGTTTCTAATGTGAAGTGGTTGTCAGCTTTCAAGTCTCGACTTCCTAGCGCTTCGAGAAGAAGCTTCGCTGCGCTCGCCAGTGTGGAGAACAAGGCGAGTTGTGCTGGTGCGGGAGCAGTGGCTGGCGCAGCAACATTTTCTGGTGAAGGAGCGGGATCAGCTTGTGCTGCAGCTTTCGAATGCTGCGACCGCGCCATAACGACAATTTGATTCTCTTCAGTGCTGCAGAGAGATAGAGAGGTGTCTTATACTCAAAGTACTTATTCAGTTGTTGCCGGCCCCCCTTTTCTTGAAGCTTCTGGATTAGCATCTTTTTTGTTGTTGTGCTGCCCTTTTTCTGATCAAACAGTCCCGTGAATGCAAACACACGCCACTCATCATCAATTGTCAGGCGCGCTCATTGTCATGCGTCAACACACATTCCCTTATGACCCACTCATCATTCACAAACAACTCCCCGCAATGCCTCAGTCTTGGTCTGGACATTGTTATGCTTCTTTTCATATGCACTGCTTCATTTCGATTCACCCGCCACCAATGGTGAACCGCGCTGGCTAGAATCCGGGGTCTCTGCGTGGACAGCTTTGCTGCCCTTTTCACGCCATGTGCTGACTGCTGGAATGTTGGCGTATAAACGCTCTTCCTCTGTCTTGTAAGCACGTGGCGTAAGTTTGATGAGAGTGTGCAAGGGCACCTCCATCCATGGTGATTTCTCTTGTGATGAGCCCATGAAGTAGGCATAGATGCAACGAAGCACTGCCTGGTGCGTGACGATCAGGATGTTTTCTGATCTCTCGAGTTCCATGATGATGGGTTCAAGGCGGATGACTACGTCGCGGTAGCTCTCACCTCCCAAGTAGCGGTAGTTATATTTGTCGTCGTCGCGGGCTTTGAAGTCCTCGGGATACTTTTGTTCAATCTCGCCGTACGTCAGGCCGTCGCATACTCCAGAGTCCAGCTCATCCAATGCTTTCCAGCTTAGCTTCTCGTATGGAAGGTATCGAGCAGTTTGTGCCGTTCGTTTTAGAGTCGAGGTCCATACTGTGAGGGGTCGATCGCCAGCTGATTGTTTAACGAGACCTGGCAGAGCCTTGGCGTATGCCTGACCCCTTTCAGATAGGTCTGCATCGCCACCTATTTGGCCGCTCAGATTGTACATTGATTCGCCATGCTATAACTCATGTCAGCTGTTTCACTCTTTCACGAGTATGAGCTTGTCCCACTTACCCGACTTATCCAGATCGAACGTGGCTTGATGTGCAAGTTCATCAAGTAGTACACCACTCGGGACTGTAAATAGTCCTGTATCCGGTTGATGATGACTTGTGATCCCACATCGATGATTTTGCAGTACGTCAGGTCGCTCTCATCCTCGTCCAGCGTCTGGTAGACCCTCTCGTACATTTTGATCCTTTCCCGGAAATCTCTTGCAGCCTCTTCAGGATCTTGTCCGACGTAGTCTGGACTTGTTGTCTTGACCTCCAATATGTTGCTCATGATGATCTCCTCGTTGTCACACTTGCTCTCCACAAATAGTGTTTCAATGCCTTCGGAGTCACAGCGCTCCTTGATCCAACGTCGTCTTGCCTTTGTACTGTTTGTGGCATCGAGGATGGCTATCAGATTGGTTGGATGTTTGAACCAATTGACCATGTCTGCAACTGCGGCCTCCGCAGCAGCCTTGCGCAGTCGCTCACCCTCTTTGTTCGCAGTGTCGAAGAAGGAAGCGTTGGGCTGGGGCGTCGCAGTACGACGGTAGTTGCCTACGTTGAAGCATTTCGCGGTGATGCTGAGCCAGCCGAGATAGCGAACGACTGCATTACGAGTGTCAGTGTACTGTACTGCCTATGCCTATGCTAAGCAATGAGTTTGTAGATACCTTTTTGAGCTATCAAACTCTTGCCTCGGGCGGGCAGCCCAACCATGACCACACATATTCTTGTATCTTCGGCCTGGACACCAACACCATTAGTCGCGGTTGAGCTCCCTCGCGTGCGCATTGCTGGACGCATGAAATCTCCGGGTGCCGACTTTAACAGCTCAGGTCTGTACTGCGCGGTCCCATTGACCTCGCCGTTTGTGGTCTCATCCATGGCGGAGGGCATCGTGTGTTCGACCTGTTGGTCGTGTGCAACTTGCAGCAGTGCTGTGGAGAGCCGCTGAAGATGTGGATTGCACGCTCAATTGAGCAATGTGCGGACCTCGAGCTGCAGTGGCAGAGGCAGAGTGGTGACACTGGTGGAGCGCAACGAGCCGTCTCTTAGCACGAGCATTGAAGTCGCAACCGTGATGCCGCCCCCAACTCGTCCGCACGCACGACCTGGGCTGAATTTGCAGACGAGGCCTCTGCACGAGTGGACCGTGACCTGCACGCTTGCGGTATTTTGGGCGAATTCGCCTTATCGCGGGCAGCAACACTGAGGCATCCGGAGTGCGGCAGGCCAGCAAAAGACAGGACGTTTGGTCGTTGTGGGTGAGTATGGCATGGGTGTGACGCGAGTCTCGAGGGTCCCGCAGTGCTTGTATCCATCCAGCGAACGTGGAAAACACATGACGCTGCTTCCGCCGGGCATGGGCCGAGGGGCAGGCGGCCTTTCGGTTGTTTACGGAAACCAGACCATTCACCTCGCCTGGTACTCGACGACGGGGCAAAGGTGCAGAACAGCCAGTCTTAGGTCGCCGGAGGCATCACCGAACATCAACGCTACAGACGTACCCCGATGAAGTTGTATGAGCTCGTGGAGCCTGTCCGCTCGCCCTGGTTGCTCGAAGTCATCATGCCACCACGCCTTGTCCGGGCTCTGAAAGGCCGATGTCTGACGAAAAATGTAGAACGCTGCTGATAGGAAAAAGGGAAACAGGCACACGACACGACATATACTTTGCCAGCCGCCATATCTGTGACTGCGCGGGACCTTGCTTCTTCGGCGCACAGGCACTCTGGCGCAACAAGCACACGCGGAAACATGCATCCCTCGTTCTACGCTACCTCCATCGGACGATGGGACCGTGGAAGCAACTGCTGCTTGTTCTCCTGCTGACTGATGTCCTGATAGCGAAGGCCACGTAGCTCACTGACATACTCAGGTCGAATCTCTGCCTGGTATGTGTTTCAGCTTGCTGCTGACAGCTCTTTGCTCGAAATTCCCTCCACCGCGCTTCTTTGGTGGTGCTGTCGCGTAGATTCGCCTACGACGCAACGACTCGAGGGGCCTGACTCTTCATTGAGACAGTTCTGCTGAGATTGTCCCGACTCTGCAGTCGAGGAGACAAATCAAACCTGGTTCCCAACATGCTATTCCATCGTGAAGGATTCGGTCGCGGGCGTCCCATCGTCCGCAGACCAGCTGTTACGCGTGAGGCATCGGCTTTGTTCGGTCTGCTCGAGCGATGTCCAGACCAAGGACTTACTGCGAAGGCACATTGCCTTCCTGTGCGTTTTGCAGCTCCATCCTGTCGCTATCATGCATACACATTGGCGTCACGAAGAGTACTACTATTTCACGATGCAGTGTCCGCCTCGAGCACCGCGGCTCGGAAAGCCTGGCAAAAATGAAGATGGCCTATTGAGTCTCTGCTCCTCATCGTGAAGAGTCCTCTCAATGTGCTTCCAAGGCTAGGAAGGACCTTGGCCCGCAAGAGCATATGGCATCTTGTTCATAGCATGAAGTCCTGCCACAAACGCAGAGAAATCAAGTGCCACATGTTCCTCCTGAGCTCACAACCACTCAGAATGTGAATAATGGCGATGAAGTACGAACACCATTTGTGAAGAAGTGAAGATCTGTCCAGCTCTCCAACGGCGCGTCGGAGAACGTGTCTGGTAGGGCTGCCGGTTGATCGGCATGACGGAGTTCTCCAGGGTCCAACCGTGAGCACGCGACGAAGCTAAGCTGCCCTAGCTCCAGAAGTGACAGGAACGGTATACTTTTGCGTGCTCTGTACAGCAGTCAGGCGCAAGGGAGCTTGTAGCTTGCCAGCCCCCTTCTGTCTAGAGTCGTCGCAGCTTCTCCACCTTTGGCTCCAGTTCGGCGATTCCGCAATGGCAGTCGCTTGACGTCCAGCAAAAGCGTTGAGGACAGAAACATAGCCGACTGACACCATGGCCTCCTGTATGTTCCTCCGTCGTCCTCTGCTTGCTTCCAAGGTCCCAAGAGCTTTCTACGCGACACCCGCCATGACCCGATCAGAGCATACTTTCAGCTCTTACCTTGTCACGCCAGCAGAATTGAGCGAGGCACTGAAGAAGAACGCTCCATCCCGTTTGTCGACGGCTCCAAGGACGATTGCAGTATGCGGTTCGTGGTTCCTACCCAATGATCCCGAAAAGAGGACAGGACATCAGGTGTTTCAGAAGGGACACATACGTAAAGCTCGATTTTTCGATCTCGACAAGGTGGCAGACACTTCATCGCCATATCCGCATATGCTTCCAAGTCCAGAAGTGTTCAGAGATGCTGTGAGCGAGCTTGGAATCAAGAGGGATGATACTGTGGTGGTATACGATACTGCTGAGCTGGGAATCTTCTCAGCTCCTCGTGTGGCATGGACGTTCAAGGTGTTTGGCCATCCTGCTGTGCACATCTTAAACAACTTCAAGCTGTGGGTTGAGCAAGGATACCCAACGGAGGAGGGCGAACAGAGACAGTTTGACAAGACGGAATACCCATTACCTGAGCTGGACAAGAGTAGGGTTGCTGCATTCGAAGAAGTTCGTGAGATCGCGCTAGATCACAACAAGGAGGGTCATGAGGATGTTCAGATCCTCGACGCTCGGTCTGAGGGTCGATGGAAGGGTGTTGATCCGGAGCCTAGGCCAGGCCTATCTTCTGGACATATGCCCGGCAGTCTTCCTGTTCCTGTGCCAGTCCTGCTCGATCCCAAGACCAAGACATTTCTGTCGGCAGATGAGCTTCGCAAGGTGTTCTCGGAGCGAGGTGTGGACCCAAGCAAGCCAATCGTGTCGAGTTGTGGAACGGGTGTGACGGCGACGATCATCGATGCAGCACTGAGTGAAGCCGGATATGGTGATGGAAGCAGGAGGATCTACGACGGCTCGTGGACCGAGTGGGCACAGAGAGTGCGGCCTAGTGACAATCTGATCATCAAGGAGAAGAATTGAATTGATCGAAATCGAGTCCCTCGAAAGGACAGGGCATCGGTTGAGGTCTCCCAATGAGGTGGCTAGGGGATATAGCGGTCTGCCGAACAGTCGCGTGCAAGGTCGCCAATGTGCTCGGCAAGTACAGTGGCGGGCGTTCGGTATGGTGTTGCGTTGCGCGTTGACGGAGCGTGTAACTGAATCCTCTGTACGTTGCCTGACTTCTACTGCAAGCTTGTTTGGCGAGGGAAGTAACAGTAAGATATCCCGAATGTACCCATCTGCTTCTGAACTTTGCTATCAGATGAACCACACCTAACATGCTCGCGGACGTGCTAAATCAAGCAAGATTACCAAAAAGACATCAATGTCAGCCAGTTCTTGTCGCTGGAAACCCCAAAGCCAAAACGAATGTCATATAAGCGAAAAATAAATGTACAGCACATATCGGTATTCGAACCCCTGACCTGCGCGAACTTCGCGGCAAAACAGCAAAACGACAAGTTGGCGATCCTGTTTATGGGGATCTACCGGAACTAGAATCGGCGATGAGTCGCCAACTTGTCTGAGTAAGCACGTTTACTTGAAATATATCCACGTCAACAGCGCTTCCAGGAGCAGTGGAATCTTGACAGTCCAAAGGTAAGAAACAGACAAGTAAAGACAAAGGAAGCAAAAAGTAAGCCATTCGAACCCCTGACCTGCGCGTGGCTTGCAGAGCTGGCGCGCAAAAAGCAAAAACAAGGCGACCGCGCTCTATACGTGTGGACATGCCGGAGATCGACAATTCGCTAATCGACTTGTTGGTAAGCAATCTTGCTTGGGATATATGAATGCTGTTGCTGAACACTACCACAGGTGCCGTAGCGTCTTTCCTTCGCCCTGGCAGGTCTATCAACGGCGGCTTGCATTGTGTTACTGTCACGTCCTGACTACTGGTATCGAATCCCTGCCTCGCACGTGGGGTCCACGTACAGTGCAGCAAGGTGGTTTCCTTGACGACGCTGGAGAAGACGCGTGAGGGATGTGAGTGAACGGTCGTGGTGGATGCCGCGTGTCGTCACTGCCTTTGTTGTCAAGCCAAGACATATCAACGTTTGCACAAGCTCAATCGCTTTCTTGTTCGCCTGCAGCTCTCCCTTGGCTCGAGCACCTGTTGCATCTTCACGAAACCGCGCGTCTCCTCGCGTTCATCCGCGCTCCTTGACTTATCTTGTACATTGCTTCAACTACAGCAAAGAACAACAGCCGCAACTTCACACGTACCCGATCAAGCAGCACCGCTGCAATGTTGCTCTCAGCCGCCACCCTCGTCCTCCTCCCGCTCTCCCTCGCGATGCAGCCATTCGACAGCAAGTTGATCGCCGCCAATCGCATGTCCATCCACCTGACCGACGCCGCATCCGGCAACTGCTCCGCTCGCGTCGAAGACAGCCCATGGCTCATCAAAGACGTGATCAGCCTTCAGGCTCATCCAGGCTCGAACAACGTCAGCAGCACTTTGTGAGCCCACACAATTTTGGTCAGTCGGAAGGCACCGATGCTCACATCTCTATAGCACCTTCCGCTTCGAAGACATCAACGCTGGTCTCGAGCTCAAGACCAACTGCACCTTCGCCCTCCCACGCGGCTCCAATGCCTCGATCGCCGACGATCGCTATCATCTCTGCACTGGTGGCGATGTGCGTTTCAAGTACGATGGCCAAATACTGCAGGTATCTCGCTGGTACCAGGATCCATGTGAGTTATTCGGAGGCCTTCCTGTGGTTTAACGTTGGAAATTGGCTCGAGGCGCTGACAATGGCTTTGTGCTAGGTCTTGGACCACCACCATACGACAGCGCTATTGCCCACGGCCGCGCCAATCTGAGTCTGACGAAGACGCAGGCTCCATATGGCGAGTTGGCTACGCAGACCGAGGTTCAGATTCCGATTAGTGAGTACTTGTGGATTTAGACATATTACTCCTACTAACAATACGCTCCTTCCTAGGCTCGCTCTCTTGAGCTCCGGTTGATGAAGAAGGTGGAACGATGGTCACAGGACCGCAGTGGCAACAGCCTGCAGAGCGGGACGTGAGCGCGGCGCGAGATACAGATTGACATGAACTTCATTCGCGCTGCCGTATGCAGCATAGAATCCTGAAAGCTGCAGAGCATCTCCGTCTCCGCTCAATAGCTTCAGATACGACCAGAAATCAACTCTACTCCAACAACGGCACATCATCAAACTCCTTCCTCATATACACTCTCAACGCATCCAACCCATCCTTCAACACCTGCGTCGCGCACACATACCCAAACCTCACATACCCCTTAAACTCCTCCCCAAACAAGTCCCCAGGTAAAAGCATCACTCCCGTCTTCTCTTGCACATCCTCGCAAAAAGCCTTCGCGTCAATCCTCTTCCCATCTCTCTCAAACTTCACAAACGCCGTCGTCCCCGCCACAGGTTTGGTCCAACTCGCATACTCATCATGTTTAATGATCCACTTCTCCAATAACTCCACATTCGCCTTCGCAAGTTGGATATTCCTTCCTAGTAGTGCGTGGATCGTCTCTGGACTCAACGCGAACGCTGCGACTTTTTGATCGAGTTTCGATACGCTGATGGTGGTGTAGTCTCGTGTACTCGCGCATTTTTCGATGAGTTCTTGATTCCGACTTGCGATCCAGCCGACGCGGAGGCCGGCGAGGGAGTAAGCTTTGGATAATGAGCCGGTGACGACGGTATTTTTGTAGCCGAGGGAGAGGAGAGAAGGAGGGAATTCGGTGTCCATGGGCGCGATGCCGTGGAAGATGGGACGGTAGACTTCATCGGCCATGAGGGTGATATTCTTCGATTCTGCGAAGTCGACGAGTTTGTGGAGGAGGGATTTTGGGAGAATTTGGCCAGTGGGGTTTTGAGGATTGTTGATGATGATCAGTTTCGTGGCTGGGTTGGATTCTACGAGGGATTGGAGGTCTTCGATTGAAGGGAGCCATTTGTTGGCTGGGTCGGATTTCCAGAGGGAGACGGTGCAGCCTAGGGATTCCGGGACGGTGTAGAGTTGTTGGTAGGTTGGGTAGTGGCAAATTACGTGGTCGCCTGGGCTGAGGAGGGAGTAGAGGATGAGGTGGTTGGCGGCGATGGCGCCTGGGGTTATGAGAACTCCATCTGGACTGAGAGGTGTGCCTACCTTGCCGGAGTAGAGTCGAGAGAGGTTCTCGCGGAGAGCTGTGCTGCCGCGGATCTCGCCATAGGTTTGGGGATCAGAAAGGTCGATCAGATCGCTGGGTTTGAGTTCCTTGTTTTCTGAAAGTTCGACGAGCTCGTTGATTGACAGACTGTGACAGCACGTCTCGGCGATGTTGTACTTGCATTTTGTTTCGTACTTGTCCATCCACTATGCCTTCTTTAGTGTATGGTCACAGCGCTTGCGGCGATTTGCTTACTTGTTCCACGCCGAACGGTTGTGGAGGCGACATATTGGCTACTTGTCTCGATTGACTCGAAGTTTCCCTAGTTGAGCTTCTCTGTGATGGTAAAGACTATGTACCGAATGATGGCCCAGAATACAAGTAGTGACGAGTCAGATACATGTAGCGATGTTCGGAGTCTGGGGCAGTTTAGACTCGGCTTAGGTAACTCCTCCACTCCACCGGGAAGGGTCCCGGCAGAGTTCTAGATGCACAAAATCTTGAGTCGTCGGCGTCGCATGCCGTGACGATTTCGATCATCGGACCTGAAGGCCGCTTACATGTTGTCGTGAAAGCACAGAGTCGCATTTACGAACAAATGGAGTGATAGAACTTGAGCTCGTGGGCATGACATCGCTCGGCGGATTGCCATGTGCTCTCTTGACAGGGGTCAGATGAGCCGCGGCGGCTGCGCCGCGATTGCTCGATTGGATCGACGGCAGCTTAGATACGCTCCGTCTTGACATCTTGCTGCTGCTGTTGTGTATCATCGCGTGTGTCGCTTCGTCCTGGAGGAACACGCTGTTGTCTGCCTGCGTTGCACTTCATCCTCTCCCCATGCAATAACCACGACGTCGCCGCTCCGGCCTCCATCCACCGCCCGTCGACCGCGATAGACTCTCCCAGGCAACCTCGCCATGTGGCGTTCATTATGTGCTGCGTCTGTCGTGACGCTGCTATCCTTTCCGTGGACAGCCTCGGCTGCCTTCAGTACAAATGAGTTCTATACCACCAACGATGATCTCCTAGCTCGAAACGATCCCTTCAACCTGTTTGTCCGCGAGAAACGACCCGAGGACTGCCCGCCATGCTTCAACTGCAACCTTGACGATTTCAAGTGCATGCAATATGGCAACTGCACGAAGAGCAGTGGCAAGTGCTCTTGTCCCTCAGGATTCGGTGGCGAAGATTGCAGCCAACCGCTCTGTGGCTCTCTAGCAGATGGCAAGGATAGATTGCCACGAGAAGGCGATCAATGCAATTGCAAGGATGGATGGGGAGGCATCAACTGCAACGTGTGCGAGACCAACGATGCGTGCAATGCTATGATGCCGGAAGGCAAGGACGGCATTTGCTACCGGGAAGGCTTGGTCCAGAAGGAGAACTACCAGATGTGTGATATCACGAACCGCAAGATCTTGGACACACTCAAGGACAAGAAGCCGCAGGCAACCTTCAGCTGTAATGCTGAGAGGGCAGAGTGCAATTTTCAGTTCTGGGTGGATCAGAAAGAGAGCTTCTACTGCGCACTCGATACCTGTACCTGGGATCTGAAGGCCACGGATACCAAGAACACCACCAGCTACCACTGTGAACATATCAAGTGTTCGTGTGTTCCAGGTCGCATGCTCTGTGGCGAGAAGGACAGCATCGATATCGGTGACTTCTTGGATCAATCCATTAAAGGACCCGCAGGCTTCACCTCTGTCAGTAGCCTAGATGGCAAGGGAGACGGCAGCACTTTCACTGAGCCGGCCATGAACGATCTGATATCGAACGTGTTCGGAGATCCCAGCATCATGCTCAAGTGCCACAGCGGCGAGTGCTTGTACAAGAGTGAGGTTCCAGGATACACCAGGCCCATCAAGACCATCAACACACCACTAATTGCTGGGGTGATCTCTGGTGTTGCGCTCTTTATCGTGGCGCTCGTGCTGCTCATTTACTTCATGAACCGGAGAAGCGTGAACAAGTGGGGCTACATTCACCTGTCGGAGGACGAAGAGGAGGAGAATGCCAGATTGTTGGCAGACCACAAGCCAGCGTCCTTGTTCTTCGAGAATGTTGCCTACAACATCAAGGGCAAGCAGGTCTTGACAAATGTCTGTGGTGCTGTGCATCCTGGCGAGCTGCTCGCAATCATGGGCGCATCAGGTGCTGGCAAGACATCCTTCCTTGACATTTTGGCACGCAAGAAGAAACGAGGCCTTGCTACCGGAGACTTTTATCTCAACGGAGAGAAGATCCCTGACGATGACTTCAGGAATGTCATTGGCTTCGTGGATCAGGAGGATACCTTGCTACCTACCTTGACTGTGCACGAAACTATCCTGGACTCTGCTCTACTTCGCCTGCCAAGAGAGATGAGCCGCGCCGCGAAGGAGCAGAAAGTAGAGGATGTCGAGAGACAGCTTGGCATCTTTCACATTCGACACCAGATCATTGGCTCTGAAGAGAGCGGGCGTGGTATCTCTGGTGGCGAGAAGCGCCGTGTTGGCATTGCGTGCGAGCTGGTAACCAGTCCGAGCATTTTATTCCTGGATGAGCCTACCTCAGGCCTCGATGCATACAATGCGTTCAATGTTGTGGAATGCCTGGTCACTTTGGTCAAGAGCTACAACAGGACTGTTGTGTTCACTATCCACCAGCCACGCTCGAACATTGTCGCTCTGTTTGATCAACTCATCCTCCTTTCACAAGGACGCACTGTCTACAGTGGGCCATTCCGCGAATGCCAGAACTATTTTGACAGCATAGGCTATTCGTGCCCACCTGGATTCAACATCGCAGACTACCTGGTAGACCTGACTATGCACGCCAGTGCAGGCCACGACTCCGACGATCTCGAGGACGACTATCAATCCCAAACCGATGGGAGGGTAACTCGAGCCAGCTCAACTATGGCCGTGAAGAGCATCGCCAGCGTCAGCAACGTCAGTGTCGGTGAGTCGACAAACGAGAGCGCTGAGCACAACGTAATGCGGCCGCGAGGCAAGCGTAGTCTCAGCATACGCCAGCAGCAAGAGAGGCAGCTGTTCTCTAGGAAGAGCACAGAAGTGCCTACCAGCTCGCACAGTGTGCAGAGCGAGGGTGAGAGCACATTCGGTGATCAAGACAGCACGCGGCAGCAATGGCTCAAGTTATCCAAGCAGCAAGGAGCACCTCCCCCTCAGATCTTGGACGATCCTCACAATCTCCCACCAGCAGTACAGGGCGCGACTGGAACCAATCTAGACTACTTGGTCGCCTCTTATCAACAATCAGAGGTGGCAGCCGAGTTGCGCAGCGATCTTCAGAACGCCATTTCTGGAGCGGGACACAGCAATGGAAATGGCAATGCTCCTGGATCTCCAAACGGAACAGCCAGCAGCAACCAGTTCAAAGGATACCGTAAGCCATGGATTGCCGCACAGTTCGTCATTCTCTCACGGAGAACATGGCGTAATCTCTACCGCAACCCAATGCTCATGCTCACGCACTATGCTATTGCCATTGTGCTAGCAGTATTCCTGGGCTTCCTCTTCTACGGCCTCACAGACGACCTGAAAGGATTCCAAAACCGACTTGGGTTCTTTTTCTTCTTGCTCGCACTCTTCGGCTTCAGCACTTTGACCTCGCTTACCGTCTTCGCACCCGAGCGTCTCCTCTTCTTGCGCGAGCGCTCCAAGGGCTACTACAACCCTCTGGCATACTACCTCTCCAAGGTCGTCTTCGACATTGTTCCTCTTCGCCTCATTCCACCTTTCATCATGGGCTGCATTGTCTACCCCATGACAGGCCTCATCCCCGCCTGGAGCGAATTCCTAAAATTCATGCTCTTCATTGTGCTTTTCAACCTCGCCGCAGCTATGATCTGTCTCACCATCGGCATCTGTGTTCGCAACCAAGGCGTTGCGAATCTGCTGGGCGTCTTGGTTATGCTATTCAGTCTGCTTTTCGGCGGCTTCTTACTCAACCAGGAAACTATTCCTCGGCCACTTTTGTGGTTGCAATCGGTACGTTCCTCTGTCTTCCATACCATATACTTACTAGAGCTCAGACTAACCTTTATTCACCCACAGCTCTCAATCTTCCACTACGGCTTCGAAGGTCTTATTGTCAATGAAGTCCGATACCTGTCTCTCGTTGACAAGAAATATGGTCTCAATATCGAAGTCCCTGGCTCAGCGATTCTGTCGAGTTTTGGCTTCAATGTTCTGGCTTTGTGGCAGGATGTGGTGGGACTGTCAGTATTTTGCGGTGTTTTCCTGGTGCTCGGATATGCGGCGATACACTTTTTGTTGGTTGAGACGAGATGAGGCGGGAAACATAGATTGTTTGCGTGTGGGGTTTGCATTGGTGTAGATATTTCACCTACCTTGCTTGCGCATGTGCTGCTGCCGTGCGCAAGTGTATATATACATGTTAGAGGAGGCGAAAGAACGCACGAAAGGGTTTTGTGCTTTCTTGTTGTGGACGATAGACAGGACGGAGGGCGGGAGAATGCGTGAACAATGGAATGACAAATATGATCTTACAACGACTGCCGTTCGTCTCTTGTGAATTTGTTTCTGACTTCTGACTTCTTTCGACTGTGATTCGCTGCTTCGTCTGTCACGACTCATGAACACTATATCATCTCTCCTGTCAACTGTAGTTGTGTGGTAGGATCAACCGGATACGTTTTGCTCTCTCCCACAATGCCGGGCGGTGCACCGACAGCACCGACCAGAGCTGCCCTTCTTTGATTTATCCCCTCTTCTACCTTCTTCCGCTTCGTCATCATAGTCCTAGTAATCACTTGTAGACGGATACTGACGCACTGTCATCTCAAAACAATTCTGAAGCTCTCGGCCTACCATGTCTTGACCCGCAATATCATGATACACGCGAATTAGATCACTAGTCCTGTTCTCCCCTCACCTGATGCTCAACAGCGGGCAGCATGCTGTTCTGAGCGAGTGAACTGTCAGTCAGTCAGCACGTGGGTATGTCATAGTATACTATCTCTGGCATCCGAAACACCAGAAAGACCCTTTCGTGAAGCTTGCTCATGAGCCTCATCAAACAAACGATGAGAGTTTCGTGACTTTGTAGGTATCGTGGGTTCGGAGTCTTGTCACCCATGTACATGCGTGCGTATGCTTCAGTCTGCAAGTCTGCGGGCATTGGTATCATCTTGTCATTGCTGTGCGTTGTTCGAGACGAGACTTGACGCGGACGTAAAAAGATTTGGCCTTACATGTGCTTACAGAGGCTGGAGCTGGCTCTTGACGCAGAGGATGGCAGCTGTGTGAGATCCTGCAATCATGGGCCATGATGTTGGTTCGACAGACGCCGCGGCGCCACATTGTAAGCATCCACTAACGATGAGACAGACGAGCCTTGGGTTGGATGTATCGTGGTATCTTTGTAAGAGCTGATGGCTGCTAGCTCGATGCATAGCAGCCCATGAAGCGGAGAAGTGGTCACAGAGTTATGCGCAATTCTTGCACATCGGTGGTGGCAACGGAGAAAGAGCTTCTGATTAGAGGCTGCAATGATGATGATGATGAACGCCACCTAGCAGTCCCTCCTTTCTGGGCACAAGGATGCTATGGTATTCGCAAGTCAGTGTGCTGTCTGCTTTGGGACACTGGTTAGCGCCCTGTCCTTCTTTCGGAGAGCTTGGAAGACAGCGCAATACCAGTGCCATGCCAATGGGAAAGGAGGAGCCTAGGATGTTCAACGTGGCGGCGGCGATTTTTGTACGAAAGGCATGGATAGTATGCCAACAGAAGTCAGTATCTACCATTCTGGGCAGCGATGAGCGCTTGCGTCCGTACGTATCAAGTTTCGGTGCTCCTGAGAATCGGAAAGTGCGAATGGCTGAAACGTGCGAACTGGTGGAGGGCGTGGTGTATGCGCTGTGCTCTCGGTAACTCGTGCTGGCGATGAGAGGTTCCATGTTGGCTGGGATATCGATGCTTGGGGCAACCACACCACTTCACACTTTTTTCGGCGGCATGATTTGACACCGGCGGCTATCAGGCCGCTATACGATGGAGGTACGCGTTGGTGTTGCCTTCGATGTGATTTTACGCCAGGGGAGCTCATGGTCCTTCCGTACCGCGTGGGATCGCTGGGGTCATTGGAAGGGTTGATGACCCATGAGTGATCCGATGGCAGAATTGTGGAAGTTGGCATGGTGGTGGTAATATACGCGTGGTACAACAGCTGCGTACCGGTATCGTGCGAACGAAACACTGTCTCCACGCTCACGCGGGCAAGCAGACAAAGTGTATCACGTTGTTGCTGGTCTCATCAGCAAGCGTGTTCCATGGCGCGAGTGAGCCAACATGTCGCTGCTGTGGTACTGCTGGGTTGAGGGGAGCATCAATTCCCCAGTGCGGAAGCTATGACGTCCAAAGTAGGTTCTGCGTGAGTTCGGTAGCTGTCGCCCTCAATACACGAAGTTGTGGCGAAAGCCTGGAAGGGCAGCTGATATGGTGGAAGGTTTGTCAAAAGAAGGTGCGTCTGGCCAACCTAGGAAGCATGTCCTCGTTCTGATGGATGCAGCGGCAATTGATCAGCGCGGGACCGAGCGGATACCGTAGGATGCAGTGTTGAAGACGCGTCGAACGCGTTCACGCGTTCAGCAAGCATTCGTGAACGTGATGGGGAATCCCAGCCGCTGATACGGGAGGCGGCGGGAGACCATTGTCTCGCCAGCATTGCAGCGCGGTCATGTTGACGCCCTGCTGGCGATAGCTTAGACAACGCACCGGCAGAAGCGGACGTCGTTGGTGACTTGGCGTGTATGGGCGGAGCAAGCATTCCGTGCTCGTGGTGGAATATCGCGAGCAACAGGGCAGTGGAGCGCGAGAACTGGGTAGTGTACTGCGCCACAGGTGGGCAAGCGAAAGTGAATTATACGGGCGTGTCCGACCACTCCCTCGGGACAGATTTCGAGGTTGGGAAAGTGCATACACCATCTTCACCTGTGCTTGCACTGGACGGCCTGCCTGGCCGATTTTGGATGGCTTCACTGGTTCTTTCCAGTTTCCTTTGGATCACTCATCAGCATATCATGTCGGTCTGATGGGTTGCAACTTGCAAAGACCTCAGCTCGCCGAGACTTGTGCCATCTGGGTCGAGCGTAGCGGAATGACGCGTTGTGAACGCGACCCCGGAGCACGCGATCTGGCGAAGTCTAACCTGCTTAAGCTCAGGGTTGTGGCTGCAGCAGAAGCGAGCGCTGGAACGTTTGATGAGCATTTGGAAAGTGGCGGGCGTCACATCAATGGACCATTTGATGAGGGGCCACGCGCTCGAATCTCATCCTCATCTGTCCCCGATGTTCATGAATGATACGTGGACTGTTTGAGCAAGCAGAGCGCGTAACGCTGAGGTGGCCTCCGAGACCGAGTTCCCTGCCAGGCGGTCGTAAAACTCACACAAGCGTCCGCACAGTGAGCCGAGTCAGTGCCCTTTGTGTCTCCAATTTCAGCTATCGTTTCTGGCGAAAGCCACACCGACCGAGGCCTCTACCAATGCGAGAAAGAAGTCACTGCACGATACGATGCAAGTTCCCGTGGACTTGTGATTCTGCGCACATGTGCATAACAAGGCTGCCCGCTCGTACTGCACCAGCGTGTCTATCTCTGCTGAAGAGCCCGTGTCCAATGTTGCTGTGTTTTCCCGAAAACGTCAAGCGCGGCTCCCCATCGAAGGCTAGTTGAATCGTGGACCAGTAGCACGAGAGTACTCTGCGCTACCGGTGAATGCGAGATCCTTTCCGAGCCGCAACCGTGCAGATAGTTGCGAGAGCAGCTGTCTTTTGCTGGTGAAGAGAGGCGGCACCACGCTGGCGCAGGGCTGGGCAGACCGTGTGAAGAAGGCTAGGCGCTCCTGCCAGCGGAGCGTGCGTGATAGCAGACGTGGCTTCTTCGAGACTGGCGTTGAAGATCATGAATGTATCGAGTCGTGCCGCAACGGACCATACAAAGTCAAGACTTCAGATCGAGATCTGGTTGTAAATTGAGGGCCAGCCTTTGCATTTCCGAAGCAGGTCCAGGGTGCTCAGGAACTTGCACCTAGGAGAGCTGTCCGCCAGGGTTCGAGGTCCCTGAGTGTAGCTCTCGACATGTGAAAGTCTTTCCGGACGCAAGGCGACTTTTGGTGAGCTGATTCGGAGTACGTATATATGTTGTAAAGTGAATGTGATAAGTGGGTGCGACGCACGTTACCTGCGGACCTAATGCAACTGCTCGCATGGTATCTTCTCCGATGCTACGTCATGTCTCGCGTTCTTGTACAGCACGCGACACAAAACACACGCGTAGATTGCTGGTGAAATTTTGCCGGCTTAGTCGTGTCGTAGCGTGGAGTGGAACAATGTTGTGTCTCAGAGCGTTGGTGGGCTCTGGTCTCGCCTGGCTCACCGTAACGGCATTGCCGCGGATCTTCGGAATCATTACATACAGTATTCGTGTGAGCTGCGTGGGCGGCGCAAGGAGGAAAGAAAAAAAAAGCGAGCGGACAATGGCTAAGAGCATGCTGTAGCACAGCTGGGATCCGCCCAGAGTGCCGAACTCGCGTTCCATCCTCGCATTTGTGCACGCCGGGCAACCGAACGACGCGACATACCAACGCAATGTGCAACTAAAGATAGCAAGATATTCATTCGGTTTTCATGGGCGATCCAATTTGGCACAGCAACGACGACGATTTGGGGATGCGAGTTTCTGAGACATGCCGCGTGCTGAGCATCCATGCAGTGACAGACTGTAGCAGTTGCGTTTGCGTACTCGCGTGTCTCTTGTCTGGTGCATCGAGCAGGAGCTCCAGGATGGGTGGGTATGTGATGCTGGCAACCGTGGTCTGAGGGTTTCTACGATGTAGTGCCGGTGCCACGATGGGCGTTTGCAGTGTCCACAGCAGAGCCAGCGAAACCAGCCTGGCGTCCATAGACCGACTGTGATCTGCGGCAGCAAGCAAACAATTGTGCAACGTTGATATCTGGTCGACGGCAATGCTGCGTTCAGATGGCTTGCCTCGTCCTGCTGCAATTTGACGTACATGCCTGGGATCCCAGGATGCGAGTAGCCGCTCTCAAATGGAGATCGGAGACTAGAAAGCGCTTAGGAGGCGGTTTGGAAGCCTTTGGGCGGTGGATGATGAGATTTGGGGCAATCAAGCCAGTGCGAACGCCCACTTTGGCCTCGTCGTGTCTCGCGGACGCGTCTGCCAGGACACGCGGGTAGGGTGCATGCAGCTCTCGATGAGGAGCAGAGCCGAATCTCTGGAGCGCCTTGGTCGTTGTATGCGTGGTAGCGACCTGCAAGTGCTGGGTTTCCGCAGGAGGTTCGGGCGAGGATGAGTGGCCGTCAGCGCACCGGGGCTAACTCAATGAGCGGTAGCTGCATAAGACAGCGAAATGGCTGGCGGCTGTGATTCGACGGCGAGATTGTGGATCTGGACGCTGGCCGCTGGGCATGGCTGCGAGCACCAGCGCGCGCTCCGCCTGGCGGACAACGTGAAGCGTGGACGGCGTGGCGTGCAGGACATGCGGCGGATGCTCATCAGTAGCAGAAGGGCAGACAGGACAACACAGCACCGGACAGGGCATGTCCCACAGGCGGCAGCTGGAGCGTCGTGTGAGCGGGATGGGGCATGGCACAGCACAAGCCACAGCTGCTGTGAGCCTGCCGAGCCTGCATACTAGAGACGGCGGTCGAATGATGGATCTGCAGGAGTCTCTCGCCGGCCACAGCTGACACGCACAAAACGTCTGGGCTTTGGCACAGAGTGAGTTGCCGTAGTTAGACACGACCGTCGGCTGGCGCTGGGTCGTTGCATGATGGGCCGTGAGCGCAGCAGAGTTTCCTGACCTTGCAGCCAAGCGACGTGCAAGCGTCGGCGGTGGATCGCTGGGATCAGTGTCTGTGTGCAGCTTGCTCTGCTCTCCTCTCCTTCACCTCCGTCGTTGTCCTTCGTTTTCCACCCCAATTTGCAATGGATCATTGAGCAGGGAGTCGATTATTCGCCGCGGATTCGGCATCATCCTCTCCACTCCCTCTCCTTGCCGCTGGCCTTGTCATAGGTGCTGTGACCGCTGCAAATTGTGCTCCGGTCAGCCTCGACACCAGCACCACCTCGCCCTCATCAAAAACGTCGACCTCTCCTCTTCGTTGATCGTAGAGCTCCCTGACGTCCGCATCCTCCCAACCACTCCGACATCTTGCACCATCCACCTCGACGTCGACAGGTCTCGTGCCCACCTATCAGCCTGCTCCTGGATCGGCTCGTGTGCTGCCATCAACTCGAAAGGTAAGAGACCATCATCCATCACCGTGCATGCACCGGGACCACGGACACCGAAGGACACCTCAGCACGAACGGAGACGACGGCGGCGGGGTTCACGTATGATGGGACATCGAGAGAGGAGAAGAAGGTGCGGTGCTTGCTGGAGGCTTTCCGTCGTGGCTTCCCACAGGTGCAGCGTGCCTGCCAAAGGTGAATCAGTACCACCGGAGAGTATCGAGAGGTCTCAGCACGGCAGACACCGTCTCTACAGGCGAGATCGTGGTCCAGGCAGCAAATCTGCTCCTCACGCCCGACCCGCCGTCTCGTCCCCCTCCTCGAACGCGTCAGGAGTACTACACTCGACATACGGCCCATATGCGGCACTGCCTTTCGACTTCCTGCCAGACTGAGTGCTGTGGTGTTCGGCGTTGTTGTTGGCCGCTCGAAATCCCGTTGGTTGTACGTGCAACGAGCACGGGCACCACGGTATCATGGCACTTGCCAACATGCCGCCCGTTCACCTGAACAATACCTCGACTGTACGGTATCACTGGCATCGAGACCTCAGTATTCAAGGTTCAACAGCCATTGGCCATCGCATTCCTCACGAGCGTTCTGGAACGGGCAAGGCAATTCCAGCGAGAAATTTGTCTCTCCTGCACCACACCTCAATACAGGCAACCATTGACGAGGCTCACCATTCTCTGGGATCTGCATGTGATCAATGACAGTCCGTTCAGTTCTGATGCTGACTTTTCTCTCGCAATAGCTGCCAATCATTGTGCTCACTTCAGACAAGCCTCAGTTGACTACGTTGCAATCTGTGCAGAAGAGTTACTCCCATCCTACAAGGCCAGGAGTGACGGTTGCTCAGGTATGCTACTATCATTTTATTGAAAGCCGACCCTCGGCTCGGGACCTCCTTGCCTCATCGTGCATGTCTGTGCAAACCGAATCACTGACATTCCCCAGATTCTTCGCAGACTCCTGCACGATCACGCTCGATCCAGTCAGCAATCACCAACACCTGTGGAGGCGTTAGCTCGCTCTCTGCACTTGGCACACACATCCCAGGCGACCGAGAACAATCTGCTGGAAACTTGACCCAATCGGTTACCTCGCCGTGGCTCGCAAGGAGACGATTCGTTCTGCAGCCCACCTCGCTCTCACCAAATAGCACATCACAGTAATCTAATTCTCAAGGTATGCACCCCAGTCGCGCCGTTGGCTGATCGTGCTCTACGTAAGGTTCATGGTACCTACTCGAAGAGACTTTCACGCGCACCCACCCAGCGAACGCCCCGCAGCTCACACATTTTAGGCCTCACCAGCCGTTGTCTATAACACCTTCATTCGGCTTTTCGTCGAAGGATCACTGTTCTGGACTGTTCATTCACTGGGTTCTACAATACCAACTAATCACGTTCATTCACGACCGGCCTCGTAGTGAGGATTCACACTCTTTAATACAGTTCAACTGCTGGACATCCGCTCTTTTGCACATCCGGAAAATCTCGACTTGCGACGACTTGTCAATCCTGGAGACTTGACAACACGTTCATCAACCGCACTGGAACCTCGTTACCAACATGGCGTACCAACCTCAACAACAGCCTCAGCAACTGGCTGGCCCAAGGCCCTTTGCCTCTTTCGGTTATTGCGATTCGTACTTCGTGGAAAGTCACGACGACGATGAAGGTGTCTTCGCACGAGCGGCGGCAGAACGTGAGCGGGCCCGCAACGTGGCTAAGCTCAGGCAGAAGGCGCTCGGCGAGGAACTGTCACGAGCGACTGCCGACGAATACCAAGAGGATGTTCTTGACCACATGGAGCACATGGAGACCGAAACCATGCCCGATATCCACTCGATCGAGATCCAAACTGAGATTCAATGGTTCATGCGCCCGTACCTCCTGGACTTTCTGCTCGAAGCCCACCACGCCTTCCAATTGCTGCCGGAGACTCTGCATCTCGCTGTTAACCTGCTCGACCGGTACTGTTCAAGACGGGTGGTCTACAAGCGTCACTACCAGCTCGTTGGCTGTGCGGCGCTCCTCATTGCCGCCAAGTATGGTGATCGCAAGGAGCGTGTGCCCACGATCCGGGAGCTGAAGTCCATGTGCTGCTCACTCTATGACGATGACATGTTCACCCAAATGGAGTGGCACGTGCTGCAGACTCTGAACTGGGTCATCGGACATCCCACAGTAACCAGCTTTCTGCAGCTTGCCCTGACGGAAGTCGCCTTCGACCCTGAACTGGAGCACATGTCCTGGTATATTTCTGAGCTGGCCCTGTATCACAAGGAGTTCATCCCATCCCGGCCATCCGTCATGGCTCGATCGTCTCTCGCGCTGGCCCGTTGCATCCTGAACAGGCCGCAGTCCCGGTACGATGATTGGTCTGCACGATACGATCCTCAGGTGGTACTGAACCTGTCCAACCACCTCGCTCACCCTTCGCAAGCGCTACTACGCAAGTATGCATCGCCTCACTTGTCCTCAGTGTCAACAACCATCGACCTGTTCCTCAAGCACCAGGCTATGCTTGCCCAATCACAGCGAGCCCAAAACCAGACCCCTGTCAACGAGTCCCAAATGGAGATCGACTCACAGCCTGGACCCAACTCGTATCTAACACCACAAACACCACAAAAAGTCGGCTATCACGCAGGCTCTTTTGGCATGCTGACACCACCCATCACTCCGGATAAGGATCAGATGACCGTCAGCACTTATGGTACCAACCCAGCATACGTGAACCGCGCCGCCCACTGTGTCCCAACTCCTCCCTCAGCGGGCGATCAAATGCATCACAACAACTTTGCGATGCAACAACAAACCTACATGTCGCAGCCACAATTCGTGCAATAGCGGACTTGGCCGTCATTCCCTTGGCCAAACATCCAAGGTCAGGCACAAGCCAGCTGCTTACGGCAGCATCTGTTGTATCAACAACTGTACAAGGAAAACATCTCACAATACGGTGGGACGTACCTATTGTACGTGTATGAACGTCATAGCATTCAGCACAGCATTGAAGCGAGCGTTGCATTTTTTGAGCATTTTCTTTTGTGTGTAGCCTCCGCCGCGTCGTTTTCATGTAGCCAGCCAACCAGAAGCTCGGCACATAGACGGGACGGGGCAAGGAGGATAGCATGTACGGGTAGTCTATCTGGGTCGGGTACATGGAGTCGGAGAGATTCTGGAACCCCCAAAAAAGCAGAAAGCATATTTACCTCGTGGAATCAGACTGAGCAAAATGGAAGCCGGGAACAGAATCAGAAGATCGTTCACACGCACACATACAAGGAACCGGCGACGGGCGCCGGCAAGATTCGATCTTGCACCTTTTTTTAAGCGTTTTTTGCTATCTGCACTCGGATTCGAGTAGCAGCGACAGATACCCCCCATGTTTATAAAAAATGCCATAAACAATTCCGAAGTTCGCCCTGTTCGCTCAATTAGTGCTCGTGCACGATTTAATGGAATTCCTAGTGACACATAGGCTGGCAACTCCCGTTCACCGTCTCGAAAAGGTGGCACCTTCGGAAGCGAGGTCACCGCTGCATGGAATGAATGCTGCATAATCTGCCTCAGGAGGACGAGTACTTCTTCGTTCCATCACTCCTATGCAGCGAATCCAAGGTACCCTATCTCTAGAAACGAGAGAGTTGCCAAATCTCAAGCCGCAACAAGAGATCGGGGGAATATTGCCCGATTCCCATTCTGCCATTTGTAACCAGTGAGGATCGAGACGAGGGTGCATTCCTTGGATCCGGTCTCCTAGCAGCATCGTCGTTTTAGGGCGCCAGACATACGAGTGTACATGGTAATAACATTGCGTGTTTTCAATTCCCTCCTGATCTCCACCTCGGCCGTGCTATTCCGTACGTTAGGTGTGACTTCCTGACAGAATGATCTTCCACCATATTGCACAATTTCCGTGACATTCTGATCACTTCTGGCCAATGCTGAGATGGCGAGTTGTTCTGGGCAGCAAACTGGCATGCACTATTCGTCACGAATGCCCACACTCTTGCACGGCGTGGATCAAAGCCTCGAGGGCATCGGAAGTGAGGTCCGGCTGGAGCAAATGCGCACTAGCCACATGTGGCTAGTGCTAGCGCCAACCGAGCACCTCTCTAGCGAAAAAGTTTGGATAACCAGCAGCACTTCGAAGGTAGGACCGATCAACGGATTTCAGGCAAGCGCTGCGAAAATGTCTGTCTAGGCGGCGACCGCCCAAACGTCTACGAATATGGACGTCCATCGCTCGCGCTTCGTGCAATATCCTGTACGACCCATCACAGCAATCGCTTTCACACGATCCAGCGATGAAAAGCTTCCGAAAGGTTTCCCGCAGCCGACGCTGAGACTGGCGATTGGGAGAGATAATGGGCAGATTGAGATATGGAATCCTCTAGGAGGGAAGTGGGTGCAAGAGACGGTGTTTCCAGGCGCAAGCAGCAAGAGCATTGATGGGCTGGTGTGGACTCGAGAGCCGGATGAGACGAATTTCGATGGCGAACCGGTGCTGGGTCAACACAGACTTTTCAGCATAGCATCTTCTCCGGATGTTACAGAATGGGATCTTGAGAAGGGCGCGCCAAAAAAGAAGAGCACGGGAAATTTTAGCGAGGCTTGGTGTTTTGCTGCGCAGCCCAGACAATTGCCTGGTGGGAAAGAAGAGCTGAGATCACAAGATTTGGTCGCTGGGTGTGGTGATGGGTCAATTGTGCTTCTGTCTACGGCGGATAATGACTTGCAGTTCCGGCGGTTTCTGGCTCGTGTGTCTGGCAGGAAGGCGAAATGCATGAGCATCACCTACCAGACAAGAGATCGGGTCGTGGCTGGGTTCGCTGACAGCAACATTCGGATCTTTGACACGCGAAATGGCAGTATACTGAGGACGATGAGCTTGGGAGCAGGTGTTCCGCCAGCGCCTAAGACCAAGTTCGTCTGGAAGGTCAAGTGCTTGCCGAATGGAGATATTGTGTCTGGAGATTCGAACGGAGACGTCGTATTCTGGGATGGGAGATCCTACTCTTTGACGCAGAGGATCAAGGGTCACGACTCTGACTGTATCGACATTGTCACGAGCGAGGACGGACAGACGATCTTCACTGGCAGCTTGGACGGCAGGCTTGCGGTATACCATCATCTTACGAATCCTGCTGGCCGCAAATCATGGGCAAAAGCGCATCACAGAAGGACGCACACCAAGAGCGAGGTGAAGGCCATGGCGTCTTATGACAGCAAGGACATGAGCGTGGTCGTTTCCGGTGGCGGTGATCTGGTTCCCGTCGTTACTCCCCTCCGAGAATATGGCAAGGAGTATATACGGACTCTGCCACATCTGCCACAGCAACCTCCAGTGACAAGCGCTCGTCAGGCCAGGCTACTTGTGAGCTGGGCTGAGAACAGCATCAGCATTTGGAAGATTGCACGAACACAGACTCTTGACTACACCCCAGAGGCCGAGCCACCTCGCAAGTTAGTCGCGAAGATTGCGCTCAACACAAAGCAGACGATCCGGTGTGCGGCAATCTCAGACGACGGCAAGGTACTGGCCGCTGCCACAAATGCAGAGATCAAGGCTTTCCAGCTGCGCAAAAGACCAGACTCGGAAGTCCTCGTCCCTCGCAAGCTGGATGTACCAAGTGCGCTCAGCTCGGAAGGTGCTCGTTCGTTGCGCTTTTCTCCCGACAGCAAGTGGCTAGCCATCGTTAAGCTGGATAACGAAGTTCACATCGCTCGCACCGCCGCCGTCCCAGACAAGCCGAAGCACGTTCAGATCCTGGGTCGCACAGCGGAGCTGGAACGGCATCACAGAAAGTTGGCTTCGTTGGATGCCTTCCGAAGCTACGACCAGTCAATCACACGGCTTGCTTTCTCTTCTGATAGCAGTGTCTTGGCCGCAGGCGACGTGTCTGGACATCTCGACACATGGGTTCTAGAAGGCAACGAAGATCCCACTGCACCAGCATTCGATGTCACAGCTGATGATGCGAGGGGCGGTGACTCGGACAATGACTCTTCCTCAGACAGTTCTGACGACGAGGACGACGAACTCGTGGTGTACTATGGCCAGCACTGGGCTCAGAACCCGGCCGCACACCTCCTCCCAAAGTTGGACAGCACTCCTCTGGTGCTTTCTTTCCGGCCTACTTTGAACCATGCAAGATCGAATGACTTGGTCAATGGTAATCCTGGAGTTCACTCCACAAGGCAGAACCCGCATGCGCACTCGCATGAACTGCCAAAAGGCCCTTACAAGCTCTGGGTTATGACTGCCAAACACCAAATGTACGAATTCGATGTCCTTGCTGGCAGATTGACTGACTGGAGTCGAAACAACCCAACCTCAGCCTTACCAGAGGACTTCAACAAGGTTCGAGATCGCGTTATCGATGCTGTCTGGGATGTCTCTGCTCAGCGCGAGCGAATCTGGTTGTACGGCTTCAACTGGCTATTCATGCTGAATGCCTCAGCCGACCTCCTCCAAAAAGCGAAGACAAAGTACCAATGGCGCCGCAGCTGATTTGCAAACTCCAAAGCGAATCAAAACCAGCGGCGCAGGCAGCAAGAGAACTGCTGCCGATCGAGACGGTTTGCCAGGAAGGGTGCTGCGCGTAGAGAATGGGTCACAAATGGACGTCGACCTGGACGGCCAGCAGCAACAAACAAGGCCTGAATCTTCCGAAGTTGATCAGGATGACCTGGACGAGGAGGAGTCTGAGCTTCGATTGACGCGCGTGAAGAGCACGGACGATCAGGCAGATTCTGGTGTCGTCGCAACAAAGGAGAAGCCTTGGTGGTTGACGTTCAAGTATCGCCCTATACTAGGTGTTGTGCCGTTGGAAGACAGTTCTGCTTCGAATACGGAGGAGGATCGTGTGCTGGAAGTCGTGATTGTCGAACGGCCTATGTGGGATATATTGGAGGGAGCGAAAAATGGGAAGTAGGATAGAGAGAAACGATGAGGAAGCTTTTGTAACACTACATGTATATTGAAGTGTTGTTTGTTCCTCAGGTCGTCATGTCAGAAATAACTATGCCATGCTATTCGTGGTATCATCGCATGCGCGAGGATGAAAATCCATCGCGCGGGAGAGCTCATTCTTCTTCCTTGCCATCCATCTTCCTCGAACCTTCGTTCCAACCCAATTTGCCGAGCGAATTGACCAAAAACTCCGTCGCGATGCTTTTTCGCTCGCAGGTGATCAATCATCAAATCATATCATTGCCGATCCCATGCCCCGTTCACAGGTTCTACGAATGCCTATAAGGCTCGTACCCAGCCTGCGGCGCAGCATAAGGATTCGACTGCCCATACTGATGCAACGGAACCTGATCATGATCGGCCGCACCCATATAAGGCGACTCGACACGTTGATAATCCCCCGTCTTCTCAACCTTCAACCCTCCACGTCCTCTACCCTCTTCCATTCCGTATCCCATTCCCTTCGGCTCAGCCTGCAAAAGTCCTCCCTTGTTGGATTTATGATGTGGATTACTCTTTCCCGAACAGCAGCAAATACTGAATAGCCAGAAAATTGTTGCTCCGAGGGAGAAAGCTACGCCTAGCCAGCCGACGATGAGGGCTTGGCGGCCGAGGGAGAGTTTTATGCCGTAGGGTTCGAGGACTTCGTTGAGGGCGGTGACGAGGACTGTGAAGAGGGCTGTGCTGGTTACGACGCTGGCGAAGGTGAAGAATGTGCTGACGATGCTGAGGATCCAGGTGAAGAGGGAGCCTATACGGGAGAAGAGGGCGAGGATGCCGATGAGGATTACGGCGAGGTTGGTCCAGAAGGCGACTTGGTAGGCGATGAACTGAACGGTCAGTTAGTTTTTTGCTGCACGAAATGGTAGAAGAGGGGTGGGAGAATGGAGACTTACCATCCACTTCGCGACGTGTCGGTATGCATTGAGAGCAGATTTTCCACTGCTGCCTAGCAATTCCTCCGCGTACTGATCGTAGTTCTCTCGAACGTTATCGATCGCATTCTGGATCACATTATCCGAATTGCTGTCGCTCGAGCTATCACTGCTGTTCGTGCTCTCCAGACCCCACTCCTTAATCGGGTCAAAGACAAACGACGCCTTCCTGCCAGTGCAATCCTTATCACTTCCATCGGTCTGATTCGAGTAGCAGTAGTTCCACAGGTAAATGTCGTAAATTTGTCCAATGCCGCCTGCTGTTCTGATTTGTCCGATCGCATCATTCAACACGCTATTGCTGCCGCCTCCTGTTCCTTCGACGTTCAGGTCTGTGAGATTCGCTCGGAAGAAGTAGTACGAGTCGAGTGTGTTCCAGCCTGCGACTTGCAGGAGGACGCCGCAGACGAAGGCGGCGATGGTGAGTGCCATCGGCACGAAAATGCACGCCGCTCTGGCTGCTTTGCCCATCTTGGCGGTAGTGTTCCTTCTCGCTGGGTGTTTCTGTTCTGGTAATGCGTGCGCTTGTTGTGATGCTCTCGCTCTCTGTTATCGCAAGGTCAAGTTGAACGTGTTTCGCTTCGCAAGTAACGAAAGACGGGTACGCGACACAAACGGGTGTGAGGGGTTTGATGATGTTGGACAAAGAGCAAAGGCAAAGCAGAGAAGATAGAGCAAGGAAAGCTGAAACAGAGGACAAACCGCACGATCATATGTATACCTCTATTTGCGTCGTTTCTGCAACGCCGATGATGATGGCTGTGCAAGCATGCTGCGTGGGAAGACGTGGCTGACGTTTTCTCTAGCGTCAGCAGAACCCTGCTGCAAACCAAGAACCCACCCACTTGCTCTCTTCGGGAATTCCGCTGCAGCCTATAGGCACTCTTCCGTCCAATTCTCCGGTCTCACTCGAACGTCTGTTTCGGCTGCAAGACGTCCTCATCCCCAGTGGCTTTTACTTGTCCAAACGAGTGCCCGGATCTCCATTGATGAGAGCATTGATACAAGAAACGAGGCTGAGAGGAGAGGAGCAGAGGGTACGGCTGGCAAGTCTGAAACACGCCTAGCGGGTGGCAAAGCAAAAGAAGCTGTGCTTGTTCTCCAGAGACGCGTACCTCCTACACACTGTGCTATCGATATCGGTGTGTACCCTGAGAGAAAGAGGCCATGCTGCACAGCTTCCTGCCGATCCCTCCATGACATACGCCGAAATGGCTTCACCGAACACGATTAAATAAGTTCACGGAGAGATGCATCCTCCGTTTTCGTACAGCCATTCCTTCTCGGCTTCTTCTATTCTGTTCGCATCTCTCCAGAAATCGATCTCCCAGTATATTGACAATTCCGTGGTGAATGATCTCAAGATCACCAATGTCTCCACACACTCATCAGCCAGACAGGCTTCAACAACCCCGGAAAACCCAACCCAGCCCAGCCTCTCATCAAGTCTGTACCCTTGCTTCCACACCTTCGTCTTCGCTTCCATCGCGAACGCGTCATTGGGCGCGGCCGCGAGAGACGAATATCACACCGTGCTTACTACGGCGTGCCATTGAGATGCAGTACAAGCAATTCGTCTTCGTGATACACATGTCATCACTGCGGCAGCGGGCTGGGGCGAAAGGGTGGTGTGGATGAAGCCTCGTAGGAAGCGCAGCGCAGTAGAAATCCAAAAATAGCTTGAAGTGAAAGCGCGGCGACCTTGGCAACACGCGTTCTAGTGAAAAGTAGGAAGCAGCTCACGGGACCACTTGAAATCTGCCCTTTGTCAAACACTGCCAATAGAGAGGCGAAGTCACACACCGCAGAGACATCGTGGAAAGGCAGAAACATTGTAGAAGCTTGTCAATTCTTCGATATTGGCACCAAGGCCAAATCCCATCTCCCTTCTACTACCAAACAAGAGGTATCTCGCTAATCTCTTCAAAAATGTTCACGTGCACATCGTCTTTTTTGCTTCCTTCCATCGACCATGTGTGTATAAGAGAAGACAAAACAGGCCCATTTAGACACTAGTAAACAGAAAAAAGAAACTCCTCGCTTGACCCAAATGCCGTCGCCCAGAAGTGGTATCATCCATTTCATAGCACAGCGGAAAGCGTTAAAAGCGTGATGCATGCCCAGTAATTCCCAATTCTCAAATTTATGCAAAGCGTTTGCGCCAGTGATGCTCCAATGGACTCCTCGCCAAGAACAGATTGTGTGACAGTGTAGCACATATGGAAACGGTAAACCCGAGAGAAATGCTGCGCCTCTTGTGCAGCATGATGTGGTGACATACGAGAAAGGTGAGGTATATGTCGTCGACCGCCAGCGTGGTTGGGGAAATCGCTGATACTAGATCGCGTCGAAAATCGAATGAAGAAGGTTTCCAGGGGGTATCACTCGAAGTGAAGTAGAAAAGGTTGTCGATGTCGGCATCATTGTTGAGGTTGTTGGTGGTTGTTTTGTTGGTTGCGAAGGGCGCGTTGTCGCTGGCGTTCTTCCTGCGCGCTTTCCAGCGCCTTTAAGGCGTCGGGGTCCGTCCGTGATCGATCACTCTTCACTCCGTCGCCTCCAGGAAGTATCCGGCTGACATTGTATGCGAGAGCTTCGATGATCATCTTGCGGAAGTCGGCGTCTTCCTTCATGTCTTCGGCATTGAGACGGAAGCGCTCTTGCTTGTCCATGTCGCGACGGCGCATGGCTCTGATCTCGGCAAGGATGTGTAGCAGCACACCCTCAGGACACTTGTTCCGGGGTGCAGCGTGCTCAGCTGGGTTGCGCACATAGCGACGGGTCACATCTTGACATCCATCGGCGGAGAAGGCAATGCAGTATGAGAGCCTCTTGCCCCAGCCTAATTCATGATCAGCAAGTGGATCGACGAGGACGAGTCGGTGTCGGTACATACCTTGAGTGTACAGCAGTGGGGCATCCCAAGCCTCCTCACAGCAGTCCACGTGCACCCACTTCCTGCGGTGCGCGCTATACACTTCCGTCCAGAGATGGTCCTCGGCGTTCCAGACCCATCGGACTCGGCTCCCTAGTGCGCGGCATAGCATGCCAAAGCATGTGGCCCACTCTCCAATGCGCCCTCGTTTTGTGTCAACGAGAACGAAAGCGTCGTTGTAGCGAGGAAATCGCTCAAAGGACTGGCACTGTGGGTTGCTACATTGGTATAGCTCCACTCGTGATGCACTGCAGGCTTGTTCCTCTGGAAGCGGCGCAACCATGCCTCGTCCAATTGTTGGCATCATGCATGTTGAGCATTTGGGGTTGTTTACCCATTCGAAGAACTCCCGCTTGAACCATTTCATCATGGCGCGAATTACGCAGTCCTGGTAGCCCCATGCTGGCTTTGTATTTGGGCCGAGCGATGCCGCTTCGGCCATGTAAAGATCTGATTCTTCCTGGGCCTCATCATATATCCGTTGGAGTG
The DNA here is from genome assembly GCA_029490675.1 of Cercospora nicotianae. Taxonomy (NCBI): domain Eukaryota; kingdom Fungi; phylum Ascomycota; class Dothideomycetes; order Mycosphaerellales; family Mycosphaerellaceae; genus Cercospora; species Cercospora nicotianae. The sequence continues at coordinate 328,946 of JANQAT010000002.1, forward strand.
GAAGTTTGGCCAATGCGTCGTCTAGTAGTCCTGGGTTCTCCCATTTGCAAGGTGTGTTCGATAAAGAAACGAGCATATTTCGAAATCGCATCGACTTGGTGTCGGTGGGTGGAGTTGGAACAGTCGGAATGTTTTTGAGTGACGAGTACTCTGGCGGTGGTGAGCGCTGTCGCTCGATGTCGTTCTGTGGTAATGTGGGCGCGTCCGTCGGGGGCGCGGGCGCATGGCGGGCGGGCACGGGTGGGGCAGGTGATGGGACGACGACGAGCTCTGTTCGCCTGGACGATGATCGTCTCATCGACCCGGGTCTGCTGCTCAACTCATTCATGCGCTTCGTCGATAGTGTGCGGCGGAACTGCGTCGTGAGGTCCTTGGCCCAGTTCTCCGGAAGCGGTTGTGCTGACGCCGGCTGTGGCACTGGTTTTCGTCGCGGCACCCCGTTTGGAGGAGGGTTGCGGTCTGCCATGGTCGCGGCGGTGGTGTGAGAGTGTGTATCTCGGTGGTCGTAGGTGAAGTTGTGCGAGTCCAAGGAAAGCGAACTGAATGAGTGAACGTCGGTCGCTGTGGCTGCGGGCAGGGTCCTTGGTCTACGGCGACTGCGCCTTCCTCTCGGCTTGACACTGCCTCCTGCCGAAGTCGTCGATAGCGAACACCACGAGCAACACTGTCGAGCCGTCGACGACTGATATTGAACGCTTTGGTGGTCTTTGAGCAGCGACAATGGTCTGAACGACGGCTTTGACAGTGTTGAAGGGACGATTGGAGAGGGAAACGTACACGCTGACGCGTACCCTTCGCCCTCAGCACCGGTCGTGGTCTGTGCCCCCTTGTCGCTTTCCCCCAAGTGATGCGCGCCCTCCACCACGGCCGCCTGCTAAGTCTGGCGATGGCTATTGCGTTGCACTGTTGCATCGTACGTATACATATGCCTCACGATGACCACGCAAACGACTGCCTATCTGCTTCGTCTGCCATTTGGAAGAGCTGCTGCGTCGACAAGATGCAAAGCCAAGCACTCTTGGCGTCATTCTGTGTGCCGTCTCTGCTGGTCCACCGGTCCACAACACATTGTTTCTTCCAGCGCACTCGCAGAGCGTCATCAGACCATTTGCCAGTGACTGCATGACTAGACACTGCACGCACACAGCATTCTCTCATTGTCTGGGCAGTATACAACACGCAACTTGTGCTGATCGCTGGTCGCAAGACCGCCTCGAACGAGGATCTTCCATCGTCATGCGTGTCCCAGGTGTTGTGGAATCCTCGGCAGCTCGCCAGGCCACGCGTACAGTGGTTGTCGCAATCGCCACAACTGCAGAAGTGCTCCGTTTCTTCACCTACGATAACCAGATGGATGGAACGGAACACAGCAGATCCTCAGGACTACCGTATAACAGCTATCGCACATATCTTCGCTGCGAAGCACAGACGGCGACAATCCATAGCCCACTCAAAGTGTCGTCTTGATCGCAGGGTGGCTCAGACGCGTGATCGGCGTCGGCTGTTGGCGTCTTCGCCCTCCTTGCAACCCTTAGTCAACCCAAATCACAACCTCCCTGTTCCACTTTTCGTCCCAGATTCGTTGCAGAAAAGGTATTTCGTCCTTCTGCAGAGATGCCTAGGACGCAGTAGTGTTGTCGAAGCGGACGGACCTCGGAGCCAATCATCTCTGCTGCCTTGTCAGACCGATATTGGTAGCACGAGGCTGTTCAAGGATATTCACCTATACGGCAGTGGCAAAGTCGAGACAGACGCGTCGGCTACCACGTTGCACACGTTAGACCATTGCGACATTCTCCCGCACAGGCCCCTGCAGGCTCCTACATTGCCTCCATCTGGCAAAGACGCGCTTGCGTTGAGAGGCATCCCACTCTTCTTCAACAAGGCTTGGAGACGGCTTCTGCTGCAACAACGCTAGAAGGACCGCGGAGCCAACATTTGCACACCCGAAAGTGCTGCACCTAGAGGGAGCTCTTGTGGGCCAGCAAATATTGATTCGTCACCAGGACTCCTGCAGACTTCATATCAAGCACATGACAAGCAACTCCGTTTACGCAGCCCGACCACACTGGCGATGTCCAAGCAAGACCAGATCCTCTTCTGTCTGCCAGACTGAATGTTATGTACGCCCAAGTGTTTGACCACGTAATCGACGACATCTGCAAGACTTGGCAACGTGCTGTCTGCCTGCTCGAGCCAGTCAAGAAAAATTGGCCTGTGAGCGACGCGTACATGTATAGTCCTCGGGTCTACGGTGGCACCACCTTCACCGCAGCATGATACCGCGGCAGTTGGCAAACGTCACGCAAGGCCCATGAGAAACGGCATGCGGTTGGAGGAGTCGTACCTTGCTTACCATTGGAAGTGTTCGCTTTCCATACGAGTTCTATACCGCTCGGATGTGTAGCTGGGGCATGTCCAAAGCTGTTGTGCTACCTGGCTCTGGATCTTACTGCTTGGCCGCTGCAGGTCCGCCGCATGCGGCTGGGCTTCTCATGTCGACGTCCCGCGCAAGGCTTCCTTCGTCGCCTCATTACTTCGCACGCTGGCAAATAGACTGCAGATCATCGATGAGGGCTCGGCCACCCGCCGCAGACGCTCGTCGATTTTTTCATGCCGGCTCCGTTCGGAGGACAGGGTAAGGTAGCTCAGCCTCGATCTCACTGCTTCTCCATATTCTGGAACACTTCCACTGTGCCATGCCCTTCAAAGCGAAGGCTTGATTCTCGTATTCTTCGATTGTTCCAGTGTAGGCTGCACAACTCACGGTCTGGAACAGAAAATACCTGAACCTTTGCAGCCTTGCACATTGGCAATATGCCAAGATGGTGCTATAGCGTCTGCACTTGTGCCATGGCTCACTCTCAAAACGTGACCGAACTGAACAGCTGTGACAATCGAAGGGATTGGCAATGGAATCGTGCCTCCTCCCCTCTGTTAGACCTGCATTGATCTGACCTCGAGAGGATGATCGAGAGCATGAACCACCACGACTGTGTTCTGAGGCAGCTTTACTTTGGACTCGTCACTACTCGCAGGCCTCCCTGCTCAAGCGCAGAAGTGCAACTCGGGCTATAGACTGCACGTAGTACTTCCTCCCTGAGGTGTGAGCTCTCTCGAATATCAAACAAACATACTCGTGTTATCACTTGAGGGTCGTGGCTCCAACCACGTACCTACTGAAGCTCCCAGAGATAATCACAGACTCCCAGTGAATCCTCCTCACTCATCGTAAAGCCTTTGTTCATTGCTCATGAATATGCTACCCGGTATATATGCTTCGTCTCGTGTTTTCTATCCCCATGACATCCTTTCATCTTCCCCTCACTCACAACCCAAACTTCCAATCCACACTCCCATGTTTCCGCTTCTCCTCCCCAGGCAGTTTGGCCTCAATAATCTCCTTCATCGTCAAATTCTGCCACACGTCCAATGGCAACCACCCAATTCTCGCCCTGTCTCCAAACCCTCCAAACCAATAAATGTGATCCACGATCAACTGTGCATAATGACTCTCATGAATGTCATTCCCCGGCTGCCAGAATATCGAATCTGGATGACTTCTTAGGAAACAAGCTTGGATCTTTCCGTCTTTTAGTCGTTCTTCTGACACAGGCTCTAAACGCCCATGGAGCGAGAAGCGGGGGAGCGCAGCGGGCGTGTGAGGTGTCGGGATTTCGTCTTCGTCTTGGGATCTCCAGAGCCAGTTTGTAAGTTTGGAGAATGTGTTCGTTGAAGACGAGTAAATGTTCTTTTGTGTGGGCCACCAGCGGACGCTGAGGGAGATGTTGGAGCCTTGGTTGTAGTTTTTGTAGGGTGTTGCGATGTCTAGGGCGAGAAGGATGGGATTGCCGCTGTGGGGATCGCAATCGGCGTAGTACTCCATCAGGCCTATGGGTGAGCCTTCGACGTCTGAGGGTCGATTTTCGGTTGTGGAGGCATCGTCACTTTTGTGTGATGTGGATGGGAAGACGGTGACGAGCGTGCCGACTGTTGAGAGGTGAAGGATCTTTCGTGCTTGGGCGGTGGACTCGCGGATTGTGGGAAAGTGGAAGTCGTCCTCGTTGATCGAGTCTGGGTTGGAGAAGATGTGTTGTGGTTCAACTTGTTGTCCGATCGAGCTGGCGAATGCCGCGCCGGCGGTGGCGGTCAGGAGAGTGGTGGCTTTCATGGTGCTACCGATTATGTCTGTTCAACGATGCACTGAGGGCAAGCTATGCTCACGAAGAGGCGTCGACAATGCATGATGGCACGATCACCGACTATCAGATGATCTTATCACTTACCGAAACCGAGGCCGGTCGCCGCTTCTGTGTCGCCGCTTTTCCGATCCCGTGCCAAGCATCTTCCCACTCACAGGCTCAATTCAGCATCGACGCCATCACCTGGACCGCTTCACCACACCCAGCGCCAGCAAATCTATCAACGCAACCCGTGAGTCCACACCCACCGCCTCGAAATCTCCACCGGAACACATACATCGCATTTTCGCCCGTCCACGACCGCTACAGCGAGCGCGCAGACTGACAGTATTCGCCACCACAGACAATCCACCGCGTGAACAGCACACCACACCGCAATCATGGGTAAGGTGCACGGCTCTCTCGCCCGTGCCGGAAAGGTCAAGTCGCAGACTCCAAAGGTACGCCAGCACCCATCCCACGAATCACCACTTCGATAGCGCAAGAGGAGGAAAACAAGGAAAGAGGCACCAGTGACGGACAAATTTACGGACTGCACAATAAGCCACCATCTAACACGATACCCACCAACAGGTCGAGCCACAAGAGAAGAAGAAGGTCCCCAAGGGCCGCGCGAAGAAGCGCATCCAATATACCCGCCGTTTCGTCAACGTCACCATGACCGGCGGCAAGAGGAAGATGAACCCAAACCCAACCTCATAAACGCCTCGTAACCCACCATCAACCTTTCACGAACCGACAATGAAACCGAGAGAATAAGCCGACAGCCACAAACGAACGACCAAACGGCCGACGGACTACGGCATGGAGGAAGCTTTTTGCGTGGAAGGTGGTGGTTGCAAGTGCGAATCGGGGAAGGAAAAGGACAAACGAGTCACAGAACATAACAAAATAACGATATGTTTTTTTGCTATCGGGCATTTGATGGGACTATTCGGCGTTAGTACTACTCGTATGGGGTCGAATGTCTCGAGAGTGCGTACGGTTCGTCTTTTTGCTCTCTTTGATGGGACGAAGGATGACTGTATGCCTTGAAGAAGGAAGTCGGCTGTTGATATGAAAACGATACAGGAGGCTTCTGGGAGTTCTGTGTACTGTTTCTCACAGTAGATCCGAACTGCACGAGCTTCTCACGCATGTCATGTCGCTGGTCTCGTATGCCAGTCTTTTCCTCTTGCATGCATGTCACTCTTTGCGGCCACAAATTGGGTTCACAGTGATCAGATGATGTTGCAGCACGAGTCTGCACCTTAGCATGCAAAGTACATTTTGATTTTTGGTTCTCCACAAAGCGATGGTACTCATCAAGCCTTACGAATTGTGCCTCATTCCAGTCCACCAGTGCTCTACGAGCCAGTAGAGGAACTTCAAGCAACCCCATTCCCAAACTCTTCGACGCCAGAATTCGCCACACGCCACAGAAGTGCTACTCTGTAGCCGCGCCGACGTTTTCCTTGCTGTTGTGTTCACCACCATTTTCGACTTCTTCTTCTTCTTCTTCATCCTCAGCCTCTCCAATGATCCTGCCCATCTCCAACTCCTTCATCGCCTTGACGCGCTTGAGAATCTTCTCTCGCTCCTCCAGCTCCTGCAACTTCGCTCTCGATCTCTCCACGGGGTCTTGAACAGTCATGAAGATCCAAAGTTTCGGCCGCGCGTCCTGTTCATCACTGTTATTCTCCAATATTCGTACACTCTCCACCGAATGTCCAACTGGCAGGTTCAGGGTGATAATGGTACATACATTGTTCTCCTCGTTCGCGCCCTCATTTGGAGTAGAGAGACTCTGTGGCTGAGCCTGCCCATGGCTTTGGGTACTCACTTCCCGACTATCAGACGTGTCAGAACTGCTCTTCGCACGATGCTTCACGCGCGGATGGACGCGCCGAACTGGGGGTGCCTGAACAAGGTGGTTGTCAGAGATGTAACGCTGAGGCATCTTTACCTTTGCTTTTTCCGGTGTAGACGCATCAGTGTCAGCGCTGCGGCGAGTGCCACGGAATGCATAGAGAGGAGGCTGGTTTCGTCGGCCGGATAGAGGTGGCTCATCTCAAGCACCTTCACTCTCGGCTCGTTGGCGTTTGGCTTGGTAGCAGTCGGCTGGGCGGCATTCGTCTGAGTGGCACTACCATCTGTGGTGGCAGCATTGGATGTGTCAGTGACTGCTGCAGGCTTCTTCTTCGACTTCTTCTTCTTGCTCTTCTTAGCAGGCTTCGAAGTAGTAGCGTCGGAAGGGCCATCTACGGCAGTGGTCTCTCCGCCATCGATATGGTCGGGCACGGCGTCGACCTTGGAAGAGGATGCCTAATAAAATGTTAGATGGCATTCAAACAGGCTTCGCAGTAGTACTCACCTCAACGACAGGCTCAGAACTAATTCCCAAGCCTTGCGCAACGCCAGGACCAGCCGATGAAGCAGTATCTGAGTTGCTTACGAAGATGCCAGTTATGCGACGGAAGATACCAGGCGCTTTGCCTGGCGAAGGAGCGCTCGACATAGGGGCTGGCTCAGGGTCCTTGCCAGCCGTCTCCGAATTGGTGGCCTTCTCTGGAGCAGCGACACTCGCTGGAGCGTCGGCCTTCTCCCGAATCACAGTCGCCATCGAAGTGTTGGTATTCTCTGGTGTCATTGTCGTCGCAGCAGTAGTAGGTCCGGCTGCGTCGATTTGAGTGTCTGTCGGGGTCTTTGTGAAAGGCTCGACAGAAAGATCCTCAGATCGAGCAAATGGCGCAGCTTTTGTGGGGCCTGAAGTGAACGAGGAAGAGGTGAACATGGAAGCCGTGGGCCGTGCCGTCTCACTCTCCTCATTCGCACTTGCAAAAGTTTCACCTCTGTCCTCAACAGCCTCAGCCTGCTCCACAATCGGCTCAGGCTTGGCAGTGCTCGTGACCTTACGCATCGGTACCTCATCTGGCTTCGGTAAATCTGCTGAGATGACTCTCGAGCTCGTGCGAGAATTGCCGCCCTTGGGTGCTTTCTGCTTCTTAGCCTTCTTCTGCTTGCCGAAGAGACTGAATGACTCCGTCTGAGCGGGACCCTTCACTTTGGCCTCTTCTTTTGCCTTGCCTTCCTTCTTCGACTGCACCTGTGGCTCGCGACCATTGTCAAGGATGGGCGAAGCTGGTGTATTTGGTGCAGTGACAAAAGGTGCAGCTTGCGCTTCAGAAATGCCCGAGCCTCCGCCTTGAGTCATTGCGGATTGTTGCTCCTCGTTGCTTTTGACTTCCACATCCGGTCCAGCTGAAGTGTCAAGCTTTGGCACCGCAACGGAAACCTTCGACTTGGATTTGGTCAAGTCTGAAAGCTGCACCTTCTCTTCCTCTGATGATTTGGCCGGTTGTTCTTGCTTAGGGGTAGCTGAAGGTTCGCCGGTATGGTCTTGTACGACAGCAGTCGAGACACCAGCTGGAGGTGGTACTGCGGCTGCTTTGAGCTCAATGATCTCATCTTCGACTGCCGAACGGCGCTCTCCGCCAGGCGTGGCGCTAGCCGTGTGGAAGCTGTCGTCAACATGCTCATCTTCGGACTTGCTTGAGGCATCAGAGTTCTTTCCAGTGACCTCCTGGCTGCCAAGTGCGCGCTCTTGCGCCTCCTCCGTTGTCAACGGCTTGACGAGCGGATCCTTCACCTTTGTTGCCTGTATAGGCGTCGAGACCTTTGTCTCATCAGGGTCAGCAGTATTGCCCACGTCCATGCTGGACTCCTTGTCAGCTGGCGCGTTTGATGTGTCCTGTGTATTGCTGACAGCCACGGGCCGCAGTGAGTCCTTGCGCTTCGCAGGCGTCGTGTGCTTAGTCTCTAGGACGGTGACAACAGTCTCTGCGTTGGAGCTGGTGTCGTCTGGTATTGGGCTCAGTCCTGCACGACCCTTTTGAGCGTTCTCCTCAAAAGCCTGGCCAACGGCTTCTCCACGAAGTTCGGAAGCTTTCTTCTTATTGCGCTTACCAGTCTTCTTCTTTCCCTTCGGAATGCCGGCGCCGGAGGCGGCTGGAGTGGCTTCTGCAGACATTTCTTCCTTCGAAACAGTCATTGGCCCCGTGCCTGAGCGGTCATGCTGTGGAAGGTCCGCAGGTAGAGATGGAAGTGCATTGAACGCCGATTTCTGCACATAGTGCATCGAGGGCGGAGCAGGAGCTATCTCCTTGACCGGAACGCCCATGTGAGTTCGAAGCTGGTAGCGTTGGTGCTCTGGGTCCCAATGCTCTTTAGCGACTTCAACATCTCTGAACACCCCCGGCATGATTTCTATGTGTCTCTGCTTCACGCATTCGCGTGCGCCATGATGCGTCTCGAAGGTGATGTATCTATGGGCGCTCTCGGTGTTCGCCTGGTTGTGCGACTTGAGAGGCGGAGAGATTCTCTCTACTGGACCGAACTTTGTGAAACACTTGCGGAGTTGATCATCGGTCACGTTAGGTGGGATCATGAACGCGATGAGCTTATGCGCGTAGATACACTTGTCCCCGATGGCTGTTTTCGTGCAGTGATACTCGTTCATGTCGGAGTCAGTCACTTTGCCTACCGTAGCTGTAGGTCCTTCTTGACCATGGAAGGCGGCGATGCCGGTAGTCACAGGTGCTGCATATTGCGATGGTCCGCCTGTGGCTTCGGCCTGAGAAGATCGCCGAGTCAGGATTCGCGGAGGTCCATGAGAAAACTGCTCCAGAGAGCGCTGCTCTGGAGCGGAGTTCTCATCTTGTTGATGCGATCGCCACGATCCAGAGCTATCGACAGCCCGCTGGAAGTTGTTGGCGGAAGACGCGTCATTGAAGCCGTGCGACGGGTAGCGAGAGCCAGAAGAGTAATCGCCATCTGCGCTCGATCTGCTGATACTGTTACGGCCCCGGCCCCGGCTACGGCCTCGAATGCTCCCGTACGTTGCGCCTCTGCCGCCCGATGAGGCAGTGCTGTCACGGCCTTTGCCGCGTCCCTGGTCTGATCTCTGATCAAAACCACCATAAGTTGGCTGCGGGGGAAATACTCTGGCGTCGCCATGATTCATATTGCGCTCGCTAAGTGGCGGGTACCCAAAGCCCTGAGGTGGTGGCGGGCCTTGCATGAACATTCCGTAGCCACCCATATGCACAGGCCGGTGAGGATGATGCTCGAAGCCGGGCGGTGGGTGGGGTCCCATCATGTGAGGAGCTGGGGCAGGGTGGCCTGGACCGAAAGTATGGCGCATGTCGCTAGATGGCATGGTGTATGTCGGCGGTCCAGGCGGCATTGGACCAACCTGAGCAGGATGGGCAGGCATAGGGCGAGACGGCAGTGGTTGCTGCGCGTGCTGAGGTGCTCTCGGATCGTAGAAGGACGATGCTGGCTGGTATACGTTGCGGTCGCCCTGGCCGCGGCGCTTGCCATTAGGTGCGCGCTTCGAGCCACGTTGTGTTTGCGGGTGGAAGTCTTTCGCGTTCGCAACATACTCCCGGGCATCTCCAGACGGCTTGGAAACGGTGGCGGTGGCTTGTACCGGTGTGTTCGTCGAACTGAATGCAGCGGCAGTAGCGCTCAGTCCGGTAGAAGGCACTGCTGATACCGTAGCTGTCTGCTTCTCCGGAGCTGCCGGTACTTCGCTCGGCTGTGCTGGCGCATTTGTTGGCTGTGTCGAAAATGAAACAGCTCCAGCACTGGCAACTTCCACCGGTGAACTCTGCTTCGAAGGCATCGAGATTTCGGAGACCGGTGCTGGCTCTGGCGTGTCTGTTCCTGTTGCCACGAAGGCCTGCGGGTTGCGCAGTCTCCACTGAATACCTTGTACAGCCCAATCAAGAAAATCGGAGCCGAACACGTCGATCTCCTTCTGTTCAAAGAATGTAGTCGCGCAAGCTTCTTCACGTAAAAGCCAACCTTCGAGGTCAGGATTGCCGACATACTCTTTGCTCTTATGCTCGAACCACTCGTTGACCACATGCGGAAGGCGAGTTTCCCGATTGTTAATGGCGATGGAGTACCAGACCTGCTTGAGAAATCTGAAGCCTTGCACTTGACATTCGCTCGCCGGGAACTGGGTCAGGAGAAACTCCTCTTCCGCCTCCTTGCTGGCGTTCTGGGGAAATTGGTGGGGCATGATGCCGCCCCATCTCTTCGACTCTTCCTCAAAGAGAATCTTGCAGTAAGGCAAGATGTCGTTGAAGCGACTCGAAGACGCGATGACCGGTGGGCGGATGCCGTCGCCGTCGGCCATGGTAGGTGACGGAGAGAAGCTGATCCCAGAAGAGCGAACTTTGTGCTGGAAGGTGCGAAAGACAAGAAGGGCGATGAAAGATTGGCGAAGAATTAGTGAGCGCGACAAATGTTCGAAGAGCCAACGCTCGAAGATTGATGTCGATGTTGGTGGCGACGAGAGAGAGCGACCGCCGCGGGTTGATGATTTGTGGTCTGTTGTGGTGCAAGTGCGAACGAGCTCGAGCGTTTGCTCTTGCATTCGACGCGAATGTGAAGCGCGCACTTGCTTCAACCTTCACTTGCAACGCCTCACCACTTCCGTTGACAACATCGAGCAGCCATTGATCTCCACCCCATTATCAGAACTCTCTCGTGGTGTTCTTGTGCTTTCGATAGTGGAAATGACGAACGGCGTCGTTTGTATGCATGTGCGCTATCAGCGGCTATGTGCATTATCATGAGATAGAGAGGTAGTAGGACGGCTTACATTTGACGACACGCGATTGCGCGCGGAAGACCAGATTTAATAAACCTATGGCCGCAGCACCAATGAGACAGCATTCGCTTGAATGCCCGCTATGGGTGCCGTATCAGCAGCTGCGCGTTCCCGAAGTGATTTCCGCATCTACAAGGCATTATGTCTTGGTCATGGAAGAAGCGCCGTCGGAATGGAAGACTTGTTCCTGGATAGTCTCACTCATAAAGAGCTGGGATTTTGTCAAGACCTCTGCGCCTGCTACGGACTGTGTTTCCACAGCGATTCATCTAGCTGCACAGCCATGTTCATTCTCCTCCAAACACAATCAGCTCATACCTTCTCGGTCTCCTTTGGCACCGATTTCACGAGCTTCAAGATCTCGCTCTCGTTCTCTCCAACAACTGTGTTATATCAGCCTAAGCGTCCCGCTTGACGCTCTCAAGGTCTTTTTGGGAAGCAAGATGTACGTACCAGCTCTGCCATTATTCCAGTCCACTGTCACTGGACGCTGGAAAGATGCCTCGCTCTGCTTGAATTTTCTCAATGCGTCACTCGTGCCTGTAGCGTCCTTGATCACATTGCCAGCCTGCCCAGGGCCCAGGTACTCCAAGATGCTGCTCAGCTGGTCGCTTGTGGGAGCGCCTTCCTGCACATCTAACCAAATCAATCAGTATGTTCCCTCATGTTCCAGCAGCTCTCTTCCGTTATTCTCCCAATGTGATGTCAAAGCTCCTCACATACCAAGCTCGAACTCCGTCCTCTCCAATTTGCTTTGTTTGCTGTGATCGCTGGCCTGGTCTTCGGTCGCATGAGCTACGCTGGTGGCATTGAGCTGCTTGAGCAGAGTGTGTACGCGGGTCGACGCTGGGAGCTTCGGGTTGTGGAAGACAGTGATCACGTCCTTGACGCCGGCCTGCAGGATTGTCAGTACTGAACGTGGAGCCCTTTTTGTGCAAGTCTATGCTTGAATAATTGCTCTTGATTAAGGCAAAGATCTAGCTCACCTCCTTGAATAGATTTTTGAAGAAGCTCATCTTGACTGGTGTTGACTGTTTTGCCTAAACGCCGAAAGAGCGATTGCTCAAAGTGAAGCTTGACGAGGAGCTTGGACGTGATGTCAGCCCGCCAAGCGGAAGGCGCGCGCGCGACTCGTGGATCCTTGAACCCTGTTTACCATACCCCTGTCACGAAAGTCGATACAGCTGTCAGCAGCTCAAAACAAATCCTCTTCAGCAACAACTTCAAGCACAAAAAGACAAGATGGAATCCCTCGAAACCGCCCTCCGCAGCATCCTTACCCCGATCACCCGCAATCTCCCCAAACCGATCAGCGATGCAGCAACCCAACTCCTCGGCGACAGCTGCTACCGCAGTCTAGTCCACGACCTCACAATAACCGACTCGGTCTGCCTCAAACTCGCCATCTCCAAAGCCCTGGGCATCGCCATCATCGCCGCAAGCAGCATAGTAAAAATTCCCCAACTCATCAAGCTCATCAACAGCCAATCTGCCTCTGGCATCAGCTTCCTCTCCTACCTTCTCGAGACCGTGAGCTACCTCGTGACACTGGTATACAATGTCCGAAATCAGTTCCCGTTCAGCACGTATGGCGAGACAGCGTTGATCGCTGTGCAGAATGTGGCTATCAGTATCTTGGTCTTGCAGTTTTCGGGTCAAGGGCCTATGGCTGCGGTTTTCGTTGCTGGATTGGCGGCTGCGGGGTATGCGTTGTATAATGAAGGGGTCGTGAGCCTGGAGATGTTGCAGTACTTCCAGGCTGGAGCTGGATTGTTGGGTGTTGCGAGCAAGTTGCCGCAGATCATCACGATCTTCCGTGAGGGAGGGACAGGGCAATTGAGTGCTTTTGCGGTAAGTGCTGCTGTCTAGCAGATGCTGGGCGACCCTGGAGACTAACTTGGTCTAATAGATCTTCAACTACTTGGCTGGATCACTGGCTCGCATCTTCACTACATTGCAGGAGGTCGACGACAAGCTCATCCTGTACGGATTCCTGGCTGGATTCTCCCTGAACCTGGTTCTTGCTCTGCAAATGGTCTACTACTGGAATGGCTCGAGCACCAAGCAGAAGAAGCTTGATCCAACGAAGGATGGAGCTCCAAGCTATGCTAACGTCGTCAAGGCGAGTGGCAGTGAGAAGTCGAAGAAGTCGCCCTCGACCAGGAGACGAGGATAGATCGCGCTCGAAAACAGTTCCGATAACTGAAATGTAATGTCTTCTCTTCTATCAAAACTCGCATCGATCAATTCGTGAATCATGTCTCTGTTCGATGATCTCTTCAACTAGTGCCGTTGCGCCCTTTCCAACTCTTCCCTAGCTTCAGCCAGCTCCGCCTCGGAAGGCATATTAACAATCATCAAATACAGCACATCTTCCCTCATAGCTCTCTTCACCGCACCCAAAGGCCCGCCTTTCCTACTCCTCCTCCTGGCATTTCGAGATCTCGCCTCGCGCTGAAATGTACTTTGACTAGAGGATGCCGCCACAGAGCTGCCTTGGGAACTGCTGGCAGCAGGACTGAGGCGCCCAGCACTCGAAGTCTGCTCAGACCGGAATCCGGTGCGTGAAAACAGTTCTTCGCGATAAGCATCTCCATATCGCTTTCTAGTTCGTGGTTCACGGCCCGCTGCAAGACGACGCTGATCGCGAAGCAGATCTCGCTCCATGCGACGTTCGCGCTTGGACGCTATCGGTGTCACCTTGCCGCCTGAGAGTAGCGCAACGAGGCCACCTGAGTACATTGGGTGATTTGGATCTGCTCGAGCTGATTTGAAGGCACGTTGTTGTTCTGGCACCGCGAGCGAAGAGTTGGGGTCTTGTGATGCCTATGGAGCTGTTAGCATATTCCACAATCGGGAGAACGAGGCTTCAGCACTCACATAATCCAACTGAGCCCTGCGATCAAAGTAGTTTGCGAGGAACTTTTTGGCATCTTTGGTCTTGTCCTTGAAAGTTTCCGGTCCTGCTTGAGCTGCTTGGCGATCGAGCTCTGGAAAGATTAGGGGCGCAGATTCTGGAAGCATGGCAGTCCCTTTAGTTGTATTGCTAGCGAGCCTCATGTCTTTCATACGACTGCTCATGCTCCTGCTTCCAGACTCGTCGGAGTGCGTTCTGTTGTACTTGGCAATAGTTTGGTTGGTGGTGACATCGACCTTCTCGGCCTTGATGAGGTTGGCGAGACCAGCGATGCCAGTGTTGGATTGCTGTATATCCGAGTCGGACTTGTACTTGACAATCATAGCATAAAGGCCAGCGGGCTTGAAAAGCTCCTCGTTCATGGAGTCCAGAAAAGTGTTGGTTCGTGTTCTGGACTGAACCTCTGCACCCACTCCAGCAGCAATCTGTACCGCCGTAGTCACAGCCATTGCAATGACCGATGGTACGAGTCCCGCGATGGCGGCAGAGATTTGGATGATAGGGAAGATGGGAGACGCCTGGGAAGATTTGTGGAAGTTCTTCAGGAACTTTAGGAAGACTTCCTGGTTGATGCCACAGTCCGCAAGCACTGGACTATATGCTCTAATAAAGCCACGGGCCTTTTTTCTTGGGCGACGCTGAGGAAGTATCACTGGCAATGGAATCTGAGGGCGAGCAAGAGTGCTTTCCCTTGGCTCCGCTGGCGCGTTGGTACTCATGACCTCGCGGACAAGCTCATCGACCGGAGTGTATTGTGCCTCGGACTCGTCATAGGTGGGTAGGCCATTGCTGTCAGTGGGCTCTAAAGCTTCGTCCAGTGCTTGGAGCTCTTCGTCGTCCTCGATTGATTCAGCGTCGTCTGAATCTGAATCTTCTTGTGAAGAGATGTCGTCCCACTTCTGATCAGCTGAAGCTGGGGGGCCTGCTTCGAGAGTTGTATGTCCAGTATTCTGTCGGTCTGTATACGCTGGAAGCGCTTCCGTGGACTCCATTCGACGTCCTTCTGGTCCGGTGGAAGTACCATGCTCGAGCTCTTCTGTTGCGGCGGCACGGGCTTGCTTTTGTTCCTTCCGGTGTTCTCTGTATTCAGCGCCCATCGCAATGCCTTTGCCGGCAAGCTTAGCAACGAGTCCGATTGGCATGTTGAGGTTATGAAAGCGAGAAGGAGAGCTGAATGGTTTGGGATGATGCGACAAACTCCGAGTGGTCTTACCGAGTGATATATATCTGTGTGCACAGTATCGATTTCCTACTGCCTATCGATTGTCCATTCCATCCTTCAGAGATTCCGTCAGACCCGCTCGAGTCGCGCTCGGGAGCTCCGCCTCAGCTGTGCTTGCAGGAGAGAGTGACGAAGTGGATGCTCGGACAGGGTTGAGCGAGCTTGATTCAATGCTTAGCCGAGATGCCAGAGCTTGAGCGGGCAGCCCGTAGCACATGGGCGCGAAGCTAGCCGTTTGCGGTGCGGCTGAGTGAATTGAGTTGCGCGCGAATCACAAGTCGGCGCGACACCTTCCAAGAGCATCGCATCCCAGGCATCGACATACCAGCATCGCGCATCTCTCCATCGTCGCAACACTGCAACACTCATCATGGCGCAGACGCAGACGCAACCGCAGACTCCGGCTCAGACACTGCCGCAAGAGCACATCAAAGCCATTGACCATTTGCGCATGCGACTGGCCGGGCTCTCGACGTCTCTGCACCTATTGCAGGGAGAGCTCGCGAAGCCGCAGAACGATCCTCTGCTCGCATGGTAGGTCGTGGTCGCGGTGACGCGTCGCCTGCAAATGCACTCCCTTGCTATCTTGTAGTGTTAGAAGTCTTCGTCGCTAAGGTAAGTTGACAGGCCACAGCTGCAAAAGGCTTCAACGAATCTCGGACAGAACCTCGACGGCCTCGCCAGCGCGTTGAGCGCGCAACGCCAACTCTTCACATCGTTGCACCTGCATCCTCTTCCCAACTTTCCCGCGCACACGCAGCAGGGCCTATTGGAACAGTTGGTGCGCAAGAAGTTGGACCCGAGAGCAGAAGCGTGGATCGAAGAGAGCGTCAACGTCGGCAAAGAGCAGAGCAATGGCGTTGCAGCGGGCCAGGAGTCGGGCACATTGACGGAGGCCGAGATGCAGGACTTGTGGTCGTCAGCCATGGATATACATCAGGAAGTTCTCGCGCCTTGGATGGAGCAGGATCTCTTCAGCGATGATTTTACTGTGCTGGAGCGAGAAAATGGCGTGAAGAATGTCGTGACCGGTCTGAAGCGCGATCTCGCCGACGAGGACGATGACGATGAGGACGACGACGATGATGGTGACAAGATGGTCGAAGACACCGTGAAGCCAGACGTTGTGCAAGCTCCTGCTGCGAATGGTCTGAATACCAGCCTTCCTCCATTGCCGTTGGACAGCATGCTCAAATTCGCACATGGGCAGGATGTTCCTTGAGAGCCAGATATGCTGACCTAAAAGTCCCTCTCAAGCACACCCACCCTCGGCGTATCCCTTTCGCGGCATATCCTCACTTCGGGAGCTAGCTGTGTTGACAGAGTGTGGTTCAGCCGGCTTTCGTTCAGTTCGGATTCTGCCTGAACGCAGGGAAAACCAGTGGATGGCAAGCGAATGCAACGAACTCACATGCTGCACTGGCACTGTCCCGGGATAGCCCAGACTGCTTGCCTGTGCCGCTTGATTCACTTGATACTGTCACATGAAACTGTGAATGGATAACAATTGCTTTTCACCTCTAGTCTCTTCATGCTTCCATGCCTGCCTTTCTGACTCACCACCTGACAGAGAATCACAAATCTAGGTTTCGCCAACAAGCCCGAATACTTCCACCATAGAGCCACACCAGACCACTACATACCGAAGTGGCACCTTGGTGGCCATCTACAAGACGAAAGTCCGTCCACAAACCAAGATGCCTACACGCAAAGTTCTGCCGATCAGGGCGGACATGGAGTACAGGCGACAGCGAGTTGGCGCTCCAAGGGCGATTTTCAAAGACTTCATACGCGAGGTGATCATCGCCACCATCGATGAGTATAACCTTCACAACCTACAGGATCCGGACAGGTTCATTGCTGTCGCGCCTGCGAAAGGCTCGACGCCCATTCACGATCTCCACAGACGCCCTCTCGGGTATGACAAATACTCGTTCGAGGACTGGCGCTGGGAGCCGAAAGTGATGGACGTCGAGCTTGATGCGGCTTGTGAGATCTGGGTCCATGCTCGATACGGATGGACACCTTTGGCTGAGTGGCTTAAGCAGGGCCACCATCCTGACGATGAAGATGATTCCGATCTCGACGCTGACTTGGGACCGTGGCCGTGGACTGCGAGGGAATCACGAGAGAGACAACAAGTCTTGTGGGACAAGCAGTGGCGCCTCTGGACATCCAACGGCAAGAAATTTCGATTTCGCGATTTGCCTGCTGAGATCCGGAATTCGATCTACGACTTCGCTCTTGGTCCCGAGCAGGACCAGTCCTCATACCGCTATGCACGACTCGGAAGATACGGTACTCGCCACATGGAGCGAGGTGCGCTTCCGTTGCCATCAATGAACATTCTATACTTGAGCCGGCAGGTTTACGCCGAAGCATGCCACATCCTCTTCGAAAGAACTGTTTTCCGCCTCACGAGCAGCAAAGACTTCTACAGACTGAGCGACAACAAGACGCTTGTCAGCCGCATACGACGTCTTGAGCTGGCGCTGCCACATGAGGATTTCCTCGAATGCTTCAAACGAGTAGCGGACTTGCGCCGCCACGGCCTCGAAGAGGCAAACGTCTTTCAACGCATGCAACTCAAAGACTTGGTCATCGATTTGGCTCGGCCGAAAGCTCTTATCGATATTGTGATGATATTTCACAACAACGCGGGTTCTACGATGGTCCCAGAGTTTGCCTGCCAAAAATTGACGGTGGACAAGATTCTGCGGAAGGCGTTTCCATGGATAGCCGAGCAGCCTGTTCGTCTCGTCGGAGCGTTGAAGAATCAGCAGAGGAAGGACTTCGAGGCCAAGTGCGCTGCAAAGCGCAAAGAATACCTCGACTGGTGTCGTGCCATGTCGCTGGACGACCACGTTCCGACACTGGCGGAATATGAGGAGTGGAAGGCAGAGGAGGTTGGTGGAGTGTGGCTCGATGGCCGTGGAGCGGTGGTCGCAGAACCAATCGAAGAGACGCTTGATGGAGCTGAATCAGACGTCGTGAACGAGGCTGAAGATGAGATCGCCTTGGAAAAGTGTCGTTGTGAAGTCATCTGTACTCCAGCGCGCTGGACGAACGAAGACTAGGATGCGAAGGCGATGCTGAGTCACTGGTATGGCAATATCTACAACGAGCAGACCATCCGGTCCTAGCAGGAATTGAGAACGCATATGGTTTACCTGCAGTCGTCACATGCAACATGCTGCATTGGGAGCAGTTGAGAGATGTATTATAGCTAATCTTCTCGCGCTTGAGTTGAGTCCTAGTAGATGCTAGAGATGTTCGGGATTCAGGGACTAGTTGGTAGTGTCAGAGCAGAAGTTTCGAGTCTCCACGATAGTCTTCTCTAGCTTTTCTACTGAGTCTCGAGAAGGAGTCCTATACGATAGTCTTGTGGGTAGTGATCTCGAGATGAGACGTCCACGACTTTTGGGAGCGACTCGAGGCGGCGTTCACGCGTCTTCCTGCCTCTGTGCACTAAATCAAAGTCTCCATCTACAGAATAATGTCAAACATTCATTTCTTTCTTGCATGTGATTAGTAGGAGCTGATTGGTACTGTGCCGCACCGCGATGTTGCGAGACCGGATTGCAGGACAAGCGCGACTGTACCATCCGTTACTGCCTTCCTCCCCGAGGCTACAAGAACAGCAAGACCACGACCAGCGCAGATCTGCGGCAACACATCAAGCGCAAGTGACTTCACTTTTGGATTCTGGACTCGTGATCTGAGGAACTTTGCATGCCACATGACTACAGCAACATGTCAAACCAGTCATCCGACCTCGCGTCACGATATCATCCGGCAATATGGATGGTCGCCGGACTGACCTTAGCCTACACTTCGTACAGGCTCCTCGAGTCTTACACCAATCTACAATCAACCGACTTACGAAGAAGCAACGCAGTACACCGACCACGAAGGAACCGCCAAGAGGGCCACGTAGACTGGGAATCGCCTTCGCCAGGCGCGCCTCTGGGAACCATTTTGATCCGCAAGGACGACGAGACTCTGGCCATCAACTTAGCGAACACGCGGCTTCCATCTGCTGACATGCTACGGCGCATGTATGGATCTGGCAGTGAATCGATTCGCCGAGAAATGCAAAGTCTAGCTTTGGATATGATCCTTTCGAATTGCTTTGCCTCCATAGACGATGCGGAAAGCAGAGCAAGATTGAGCAATTTGGGCCTAGATGAGGTACTGGCCGCGCTGAGAAGTAGAGATGGGGAAGCGATCTTGCAGTCCAGCTACAGCATTCCGCAAATCATGCATCTCGACACTGTCACCAGGGCACAAGTAGAACGGGCCATACATACGCTTTTGACTTCGGATCCTTGGTTTACTGCCAACGCTTCTGGATCTGATGACGAGGTGGTAGACCCAGCAGAGACAGAAGATTGGGAGGTGGATAAGAACGAGCCGAGTCAGGGACTGCGAGGTCTGCTGTACTATATCGCCGAGAATGAAGCGAAGCGGAAGGCCTACGAGCACCGGGGCATTGGGTGTGAAGAATGTGGTGAGCTACCCATACGCGGTGTTCGATGGCACTGCCTCAATTGCCCGGATTTCGATCTCTGCTCTTCCTGCGAGACCCATTCACGACACCCGAAAACTCATGTGTTCGCCAAGATCAAGATTCCAGTCCCAGTTCTGTCACAGCCGACACAAGAGATCAAGCTGTGGTACCCCGGTGATCCAAGAAAGATTCATGCTTCCCTTGACGCGAATCTGAGGAAGAAATTATGTCAAGAGTATGACTACGAAGAGCCACAGCTTGACGCACTTTACGACCAGTTCACCTGCTTAGCGAATGTTCCTTGGGAAAGAGACCCCACCAGAGTCAAGGCTGGAATGGACAGACGAGCCTTCAACAGGGCCATGACTTCCGAGCGCTGGCCCGCTGGACTGGCCACAAACGCGATGTTCGATCGCATGTTCGCGTTTTACGATACAGACAACAACGGTATCATTGGTCTCGAAGAGTTTGTGGACGGCATGGCGTATCTGAGAGGACCTAAGCGTTTCGCCTCGTTGCGAAGAACCATACAAGGCTATGATCTTGACGGTGACGGCTACGTGGATCGAAAGGATTTTCTGAGAATCCTTCGTGCAAAGCACATCATACAGAAACAGCTTATCAGCGACCAGGTTGACTTCTTGGAATCGGAACGAATATTGATGAGCCAGGATGTTCTGCGCTCGAATCAGCCTATTAGCTCTCTTTTCGCAGATGAGCAGATCCCGCCTGGAGAGACAAGGCCACCGGGTGGCAAACGACCAGATGCGTTTGGCGACATGCAGCCATTGCCAGGCACTAAAACAATTCTGGACGAGCATGACCCTTTTGTGCGGAAGCGACCGCCTCGCGAGCGGCTACGAGCAACATTGTCTAGATTCGAAGAGTTATTGAACGAGAATCACATGTCCCAGCAGGACAATGATGGGTCTGAAGACGATACTGGCGTGCGCGAAATCCTCCCTGATGCCGAAGATGATATAGAAGATCCCTACTTACAGGACATTCTCTGGCAAATCACAGAGAATGGTTTCAATGAACTACTCGATCCCCTGTTCCGGACTCGGGAGCTCAACGACCAAGAGATTGTCGATACTCGTGCTGAGAGGAAGCGGTGGGCATCTGAAATCGAAGATGCCATTGCGGTCGAGGCGCGCTCGCGTCAGAAGGAAATGGAAGCACTTGAAGCCAGTAAACCTCAAAAAGCACGAACGAGACATTATCAGAGCAGAGAGCACCAGAATTGCCCGAACGTGCTCAACCAGAGATTTTCAGCGACGGTATTGTTCCCACAGACTGGGTCAGCCTGTCGAGACGCGAAGCTGAGATTGCGGATGCGCCGCTAGACGAACTGCTGAATAATCTCGGCTATGGCCTGCGCGACGATGATGCTACAGCAAATGGCCATGGTGCGGCGGACTCAGATCCTCGCATCGCAGACTCTGGTAGCTCCACGATCTGGAATGGCAGGCCTGCTAGTCGAGCCACATCGCCGCTCAAGACAGCAATCGCCGCCACCGATGACACAACCTCCAGTGATCCAACTCTTCCTCAAAATCGTCCAACTGCCGATTCTGCAGAAGGCAAGGCCGAATCTTCTGCACCTCCCAAAGCGCCCTCGAAGTCTCGACTCAATAAGCTCGCGCAGTTGAACGATCTCGAACGGGAAATGGAAGAGCGCGGAGGTCCGGGCAGACTTGCGTATGATGAAGTCGAGCACATCGTCGTCGCGGACGAAAAGCATGAGCTGAGAGGTTTGGTGAAGAGTTGGTTGGAGTGGGCCAGCTTTTGATCCCGCGAGACCTGCAAAACGGATGAGCATGTTCGGATCTGGAAGCTTCGGGGCCATTTGTCTTCGAAGTGTGCTGAACAGCACTGCAATGTCAGGACTTCATAGAGCAGTGTTTGCATAGTGTATGAATGGAGACCACACTTTGGACATGGCTGCCAGGAACGTCGGCTACTTCTGTCTTTGGCCGTATTCGAGATATAGTTTTCTCCTCAATGTCTTGGACAGATACCTCCAGCAGATTGGCGAAATTCATGCCGGAGGAGCCAGTGAACATGCAGCCAAAGCACTTACTCGCTCATGCAACTCCCGACTGTTTCCTTTTCACATGTGATCACAGAAAAATCGCAAAAAGTTCTCGTCCCCACAATTCTTCTCACGATTGACTTCAAAAACTTCGACAACCTTACGTACAAAAGCGTGGGATTTCCCGCATATGTATGTATGCCACTGACTCGCACATACCTTTTTCGTGCCATAGACTCGGTATGGCAATGCACGTAGACGAAGCGCTTAGCTCGCTAATCTACATACTCGCTTTACAAACTTTGCTGTGGGTGTAGGAACGAGTCATTCGCAAATACTACATGCGTGATAGACTCGGGAGAAATGTATGCAAGTAGACGAGCGCTATGCTTGTGGGAAATAAGTCAGCATTGTGCCTCAGGCATACATCACCTGAGATGAATCCTACAGTATGCAAGTCTATGGAGAAGAACGGGACCCTGACTTTTAGGAAGCGAATTTTGAACGATGTCTGAATTTGGTGATAGGACCGTGTCGGAGTACATCAATCTCCGAGGCGATGTGACATTTGCTGCTGAACGGCATGTGAAAGTACCTATTCGTCGCAGAATCTGTCCGTTCCTGTCCCATTCGAACCAAAGATTTTGCGTGACATTGCAGGTCAGAGTCTCTCCGATCGCCAAAACTTCAATCAATGACACCGAGGCAAAAGCGCAAGTATTCCAACTGCCGTGAAAATGCACAAGCTGCAAAATCCTGCGACGCAGGAACACAGAGAGCGTACAGTACTTCGTCGCATCAGTGCTCGAGCCCAAACCTCGCTACCATCCCCATGGAGCCACTAACCCGCTCACTCACACGAAACGGGCCTATAGAGCGCCCCAACGCTGAACATAGTGGCGATTGATGGAGAAAAATCATGAGATCTTCCGGCCTAGCCACCACAAGGCGTGCGAACTACTCCAGATCCCCCAAGGTCCCCTGGCAGCCTTGAAGAACACCGTTCGTAGACCATGATCATTAGTCTTGCGACCAACGAGAACGATGCCTGGCAACCTGCAATCAATTCCGGCTTCTGTGATCGCCTCATGGCCGCCGCCGAACTACGATGATCCCGAGCGGAGGGCGTGGATGCCGATTTTGGAGGGATTTTGCAAGCTGTTACAACAGTGTTGTTTACGACGAGGCTGGGGTTGAGAGCTGGTGGGCAGGCTGGAGGGTTCGGACTTGATGATGTGAGTGGGACACAATCCTGATGTAGATTGCTGCTGACCTCGCAAGGCGCTTCTCGTACCAGCATTTCTAGCAGGCACCGTTTTCACGGCCTTCTGCCTGCTGGCTTCGGAGTCGTATGGCATGGACCGACACATCTGGGATGTGAGGCCAGAGAAATTCGAAAAGATCGTTCTCGCGGGATGGGCTGCGCAGCTGGCTTTCCTCGTCAGTACCTGCAGCACGAAGATATCAGTACTGCTCTTCTATCGAAGACTAACTGAAGGAAGTTGCCATAAACTCTGGAAGGTAAGTAAGAGATCGGCGTACGCTGACTCGCCGCTGATCGTTAGCAGTATCTGATCATCGGCGCCATTGCTTTCACTGCATCGTACTGCATCGCATTAGTGCTGGCACTCATCTTCAACTGCTCTCCAACAGACGCATACTGGAAATCTTACGACCCCAAATACTCCGCAAACTACCACTGCACAGACACGAAGGTGCTAAACCCACTCTCCGGGGCCTTGAGCATCCTCAGCGATGTGTACTCTGTGCTTCTTCCAATGGCCATCATGGCCAAGCTCAAAGCCACGAGACGACAGAAAATCGCGCTCAACATCGTCTTCAGTTTCGGATTTCTGGTAGTGGGCGCAGGAGTCGCGCGGACATACTACCTTGAACGCTTGGGCACACACTGGGATATCACTTGGCTGGGCTTCGATGTCCTGGTCTGGTCGCAGCTGGAACTTCAATTGGCCATCATCTGCGCAAGTGCACCGGCGCTCCGAGTCCTGTTCCGGCGATATTTGAGCAGTTCGATGACACGAGCCATGATC
The DNA here is from genome assembly GCA_029490675.1 of Cercospora nicotianae. NCBI lineage: Eukaryota > Fungi > Ascomycota > Dothideomycetes > Mycosphaerellales > Mycosphaerellaceae > Cercospora > Cercospora nicotianae. The sequence continues at coordinate 352,544 of JANQAT010000002.1, forward strand.
ACGTCGAAGCTCAGCTCAGGCAGGAATGCTCCTCAGCAGCAACATTCACCGCCAGATGACACGGAAGCCATCATCAGTTATTCCTCGAGACAATGCAGGCGATCGATGGAACACAGTAATGTTGGGGCGGCCGCGTTGAAGAAGAAGGATGTCGAGGCGAGCGTGAAGAGCATCGATGACATGGATGATACCTGTTACCCCATCAATGTGCGTTCCTCAACGACATCGAATATGCCAGTGCAGACGCCTGAAGCGTTCGAGACCTTTGTGTTGGAAAATCTGCGAGAGCAGCGGAGGCACTTCATACGTTGAGGAGTGGAGAAGCTCTTGTTGTTGCTGTCGCCGCTGCGCGCGTGCATCATCACGATCGAGGAGAATGCGTCAACCAGGTATGGAATACGTATTAGCCAACGGTGATGTGTTCTGCATCGGTCAGCCCGCGAGGCTTTGTCCATGGTAGCGAGCCACACGCACCCCTCTTCAGCCGCGCATTGCATCGCATGCAAGCAAGCGACTCATACGCACATCTCATGTCATGCTTATGATCATGCATTGCGCGGATCAGTCTTTACGTGCCTCCTTGTCTCGTGAATACGACAGTGCATACGATATTGCTGGGCTGTCGGCTGCTCCGGCGGTTGACGCACATATGTGGCTTTTTGAAACGGTGCATGCACACATGCAGGCTGATGAGGCTCCGTCAGCTCCGGAACAGGCTCCAGGCCAGGAACGCGCATTTCTGGGCGCGTGAGGATGATGGAGCCGATGTGAGTTTCGAGTCTCGACCCTTTGGCGATGGTGTGAGGATGCTGCCTTGTCCCACGTTCGAGGACTACTGCGGTACCTGCGTGAGACACGTGGGATGGCGTAGTGGCGGAGTAAAGCAGAGAGCGAAAAGGGTGCAAGAGCAAGAGCATTTGGTTGGTGGTTGCGATTAGACGGGCGGAAGGTCCGCCCGAATTGACGGTCTCCTTTGCACGGCCACTTCTTGAATTTTCACCAAGTCAAAGCATGCAGTGAGATGCGGCACTTTGGCATGCACAAATCCATACCATCATGATTACATGAGAGCTCCTGTGATCAGCAACACCACGAGCAAGTGTGATTGAGTTCAAGGCGAGCCCACGCGTGAGGGACAGCTGAAGAAGCAGCTGCGGAGTAAATAGACTTTCGCCTCATTACATTAGCTTGTTCGGCAGTGGGGTGATTGTCGCTGTGTGTGTGGACCGTGGACTGCACGGCTACGAGCAGCGCAAAGCAGCCAAAACTCTCTTGCACTCCCTCTTCACGTGAAGAACCCTCCATTCTGCTTCTGCTGCTTCTGGAGTCCTAGGAACGTCTCTTCGTCGTGCCCCGGGATCACTTGACCTCTTGTCTGGCGTTCGATTTGCTTGAGTCGGCAGGTGCTGCGGAACCAGGCAGGATGATCGCGGGCGAGCCAACCTTGGGGAATGCCGTCCCGCCACTGGAGAAGAGATCGTTAGCATGGATGAGGTTGGAGGAAGTATGGGACCGGACAAGGAACATACGTTCTCGATGACGTGGCAGTGGTCGCTGATGAAGAGGAAGGTGCCGCTGTCGGGCATGTTGATTTGCATCCCGATCAAGCCGTCCGTGTGGCCCGGTAGGTGGTGAAGTGTGATTCCTCTATTGAGCGTTAGTGTATGCTGGTTGTCTGCAAGGTGTGGGTCGATCTCACTGGCAGAAGTCCAACGTCCTTTCGTCGAATGTCTTCCAGTTGCTGCTGACCTTTAGCAGTGCGAAGCAGGGTGAGGAGCTCCTGAATGTACGACTCACAGATCCAGTCTCAAGTAATGCTTCAGATACACGCCCACATCAGCACCCGTCGCGACGGACCAGAATGCCGAGCGCAATTCAAGATCATGGACCCATATTTCAATGTCCTTCCTGTCGAGAAACAAATCCAAGCCGCCTGCGTGATCGAGGTGAAGATGTCCAATGATGATCTTCTTCACATCTTCCAGTTTGTGCCCTGTTGCTTCAATCGCGGCGTCGAGCTCGTGGTGCGATTCGTACTTGACTCGAGTAAAGACGTCGGAAAGCTGAGGTCCCCAGACGGTAGGATAGTCCTTTCCGCAACCTGTACAACACGGAAAGCTTTCAATATGTCATTCCGTTGCCCACGTGTCTCGAGTGCTCTATCTCCTACACGGCCAAGAACGACGGAAAAGAGTTTCCTTACCTGTTTCCCACAAAATCACCCCTTCGATGGGATGATCAATCAGGATGCAGTACATGGGCAGTTGTCTCCGTTTGTTCACAAATGGCTGATCTTTCGTGCTGTGCAAGCTGGTGTTCCCGCCTCGTACAACGAAGCCTTCATCGCACTCCAACCAACCGACCTCTAGCAGCCAGAACTTGGTACCCTTAGGGCAAACATTGGAGACGTGGTTCGGGACGGCACCTTCGTCTATTTGTCGTTGAATTGCAGCCGCCATCGTTTATGGTATTATGGTCGTGACTCCGACCCCGACAGAGGCGCGTGTGTGTTGCAGCAGGTGTTGCAAATGTCGTATCTGCAGGCTTCCGCCCTGCTGTGACTGCAGTCCAACTCAACCATTATCTATTACTCTTTGCGACACATCACCTCGCAGACCTTCCCTGCTGCCTTCATGCTACGACATGCGCATTGAGGGGAAGTTGCGGGGAGCTCCAGGGTGATGACAGGGAGTTGATAGGATGTCAACCCCATGAACATCGATGTTCCCAATGCATCTTCGCGGGCTTACGGAGTGTCCCAATCGTGCTGCATTGGTCTGAATGCAGCAGTCGAGCACGCGAGCTTGTGAGTAGCCGGTGGTCGCGATTCCGACCTGGTTGTCGGCAGCTGCTCCGCGCGTCTCGACTCTCGACTACTGTGTGCATCGCGTGCGGTCGTCGTCGCGTGATGTGCAACGGGGCAAACGAGTCCGATGCACGGTCGCCGGCTCACGGCCACGCGAGCCGATGCCACACTGCGCCCGTGGGGGTAGGACCCAGAACACGATTCAAACCACCAGCAGCAACCGTTTCTGCTGTCGACATCGAGGATCCTGGAGAATGTGACGAGCCAGTCACAGCCCCGCGGCTGACCCAAGAGATCTGCTAGTCGCGCATGAGATGCATCGACGCATGGGCGCATCGCTGCGTGTGCTGCAGGAGTGCTCCGACGGCCTGGTCTGCACGCTCGGCCGTTGCACCAGCTGGCAGCACACTGCGCGCGAGATTTGGGCAGACCGAGTCCTGTACACGGACACCCGTGCGAAAGTGACTGATCTCCTCCACGCTGGACGTGTCTGGCCGCCTCCCCATGTGTCAGTGGCCATTCGCGACCTGCTATTTGTGGTTGCCAATCCTGACTACGACCAACAGCTCCACATCATGGCTGCGCAACAGGCAACTCCGCGTGGGATGCGAAAAAAGTATCGGCCGGCCTCACGACACAATTCGGCGGCTGACGCTTCTCCTCACCATGCTGTCCGAAGTGTCCGTCCGTCACGCGGTGACGCTGGCGGCTGTGTTAAATAGGACCGACCCACTGGCCTCGCGACAATGGCCCATCACGTTGCCACGGCTGGCGGTTTGCTGGGACTCGACCTATCATCCTTCCCGCATATGATGCGTAGCACCTGTGCTTGACAAGTCATATTCACTGCTCCAAGCCGGCCGACCTTGTGCTTGTACTCCCTCCTCGCACGCCCTTTCGATATCTTGCTTCTCGATCATATCCGCGCTTCTTCCTTCCCTCCCATAAGAGGCCTTCTCAATCCTTCTATTCCTTCAAGACCATCCACCTTGGGCACCTGACACCATGTCTCCTCTCATCATGGATCAGTATCGATCGACCTCAGCCACTCAGTCAAGACGCCTTCGATCAAAAAACTATGCCCTGACTTGGGCAGGACCGGACGATGCCCCGAGCATTGTTGCCATTGAGTTCGACGCTTTCAAGGGCGAGAAAACCAACCACATCCTGTCATATCGCGACTTTACTCAACCAGCACATCGCCAGCGAGCACTTCTCATGTACCAGAATGCCATGACCGGCTCCGATGGCATTCGCAGGCGCAAGAAGTCTGCTTCAGCTCGCCGGGTTGAGCGAAGACCCAACACTGATGTCGTGCGGTTTCGAAAAGTGACAGACGTTGAAAACAAGTTGATCATTTCCTGGGCAAAGACGGAGATCAAGACCTACACCGAGGATGAGTTGGCCAGTCCAGCAGACAGTGGGCACGAAGGGGAGGCAGTGATGAATCGGGAATGGTTCGCTCTGAACGAGAAGCTGAAGAGGGATTATATGGGTACCCAAAAGCATTGTTGTATGTTGCTTGGCTTTCCATTGGCCATATCTCTTCACTAACACATGTTCCAGACATCAGCATGCTCGCCACTTCACCCGCATATCAGCACAATGGTGCAGGCACAATGCTACTTGAAGACATCCTCCGAGAAGCTGACGATGCGGGCATCGAATGCTATCTCGAGGCCACCGACACCGCCAAGCCTCTCTACGAACGCCACGGCTTCGAAACAGTCAACGTGTTGGAGTTCGATCCCTCTCATTACGGCGTTCTTGGATTCCGTGTCGAACGCCAAACGATCATGATCCGCGGTGCCTTGGACCCCATCACGAAACAGCGGAAGCCGGTTCGAAGCTGGCACGAAGCCACCGGTCGTGAGGGCTCGCCTTCTCCTTCGCCAAGTTCCTCGTCCGAGAACAGCGAGAATGAGGGCAGTGCTTGATGCGACGGCGAAGACTGCAATACATGGAACACGGCGTTGTTGGAAGTGCTTGGCCTCCTGGAGTGGCTGGTCAGCTGGCGGCTTGGCGTTGCGAAAGAGAAGACTGCATTGCATCGGTGGTGATGGTCATTTGATCAAAGGACATGGTGTATGGTATGTGGTTGTATCGTATGTACCAGGAGTTCAAAAGCGGGCAAAGGAGTAAAAGATGGACTATATTGATAATTCCTTGGGTACTGGCGACGGAATGGGAAGGCGGACATGGTGGTACCAGAGGCGTCAAAAGCGATCATGGGGAAAATGTCTAGTATTCTTGGATAGTTGCTGGCATCAATCGAGCGTATTGTTTCGAACTGGTTTGCTGGTCTTTGATCACGACGTTGGCATTGGCAGAATATCATTGAACTTGTGATGAGGTTGAGTGGATCTTGAAGGAGTACGATGTTCTCCCGATCAATGGGCTTTGACTCACGACTGAGAGGTAGCCCACCAGAGCCCTTCTCCAAATGTCCTTGCCACTTCCAATTAGTTAACAGAAGACGAGCAGGTGCAATGTAGCGGTATTGAACTGGTGCAGCAAAAGTATGTTTAATCCTTCAACTCGTACTCCATACCTTGATTATTTCAAGAGCCGCCCAAGTTATCTTTCGGTCTGATTTACAAGACATCTTCGCTCAATACCATTTATAGGTTCTGGAGGGAGTTACGCGTTGCGAAACGCAGTCGAAGCCAGAAAAGCGAGAGTGGGGACACGAGACGAGGAAGGAGGGCCCCGCGAAGCTTTGACAAAAAGTCGCGCTATCACGTGCCGTGACTTTGCGATAGCACATGCACGTCATAAAATCTGAGACTTTAAACATTCGGAGTCGACGAGCTTCCTCACCACTCACAGCACTCGCCTGCCTTTCGCCAACAATGTCTCTCCAAACCTCCGCAGGACCCATCAACGCCGAAGATGCCGACAACTTCGAGGAGATCGAGAAGCAGTTCGCCGTCAAAGGTGGGCCAGCCCCTCCATTCAACCACAAAACCCCAGTGACTCCAGAAAGCACTAACATCCTCTTCTTTCTGATCTAGTCGTCGAACACATGTCAACATACTGGTCCATCCTCGAAAAACTCCCCGGCTCCAAACTCCGCCTGACAAAATACGACGACGAAATCCTCGAGCACTTCAACAAAGAATTCCCTGACTTTGACCTCAAAGCTACGATTAACGAGGATGATATGAAGAGTAAAGAGGGGAAAGAGAAGTGGAGAAATTTCATCAATGCGTATGAGAAGAAGATTGAGGATTATAATTTTGGGGCTATGGTGAGGGCGAATCCGGCCTTTGAGTATGATGAGAAGGGGACGATATTTGGTGAGTGAGAAGAGTGGATTCAGTTGGTTTGTTTCAGGGTGTGGATTTTGCTGATGAGTTTTCTCTAGCTGTTCGCATGCAGTTCTATGCGATTGAGATTGCGCGGAATCGGGCTGGGTTGAATGACTGGATTTATGAGAAGGCTAAGGCTAGCAAGTCATGAGGCCGCACAACGAAATAGGCATGCTCCTGCGACCAGCGGACATATCTTTCGCTAGGTCAGCTTGCGGCACAGAATTCTTGATGGGATACTCACGGCCGTGTTGGATTGTTCCGCCTCTCGACGCTCGGAGCAAGAATCAGAAGGTGCCGCGGAAGATGTCGAGTACATCTTTATAGACCTTGACAGCCGGAGGACACATTCGGGGCAATGCGACGAGCCAAATCATCTGCAAAATGGTAGGTGAGGTGAATATACCCCCAGCGCGCAAGGGGCGCAATAGATAGAGCACATTGCATTGTTCGGTGTGCGCGGGTGAAGAACAATCGTAAGCACATTCTTTCTCCCGGCTTCGTGCACACCTCACCAAACCAGCAAATTCACGCCTCAAACGGTGAAAGGCCCGTGCAGTTCGAGCGCCACTTCGAACAAACAGCGTTGAAACCTTCACTTAGTCTACAGGAAATTCTAGCTATCCACATGGCACTACGTCCGCATCGACAAGGTCAATGGCCACCGAAGATCCGCGCAAATCGAAGGAACGCCACCGGAAAGGCTCGACGGATAGCGATGTTAGATCGATAGCAGAGAGCGAAGTCTCAAATGCCAATACCATCGAAGAGACACCCACAAAACCTGCACCATGGCGCTCGTTGCTCGCCTTCTCGACCAAGCGCAACCTTCCGATATTCATCTCGGGCATCATCGTTTCGGTTCTGGCAGGTGCTGCCGGACCAGCACAAACTCTCATCGTCGGCGAACTCTTTGACGGCTTCACTTTACTCGCCAGTGGACAAGCGACGACCGATGAGTTCATGAAGCGCGAGTCGAAATACATCGTCTATGTGACTGCGATCGCAGCTGCGAGCTGGTTGTTGCACTCTCTGGAATTCATGCTCTGGCTTGCGTTTGGAGAACTCCAGGCTGCATGTGCTCGCGATCGGCTGTTCCATGGTCTGATGGCTAAAGAGACGGAGTGGTATGATATGCGGAAGAATGGAATCGGTGCACAGTTGCCTCGAATGCAGGCGCAGATTCGCGAATTGCAACTCGCTTCTGCTCAGCCGTTGGGATCACTTTTTGCGCTGGCGTCAACGGGTATATTGTCTCTTGTACAAGCTTTTGTCAAGTCGCCGAAGCTCACAATGGTCACGCTCGCTTCTACGCCCGTCATTCTTGGACTTGCAGTGTTGGCTGGCAAGCCGATGCAGGTCAACCTTATCAAGATGCAGGACAAACTCACTGAAGCTCAAAAGTATACGACCAGTGCTTTTACTGCTATCGAGACTGTCAAGTGTTTCAATGGACAAGAGATCGAAGCGGCGAAGTACAAAGGCATCATCGATCAGGCAGCCATTTTCTATGCTTGGGTTGCGCACGGCAGTGCGCTGCAGATGGCATTGGTCGTCATGCTTTCTGTCTCCATGTTCGTCCAAGGATTCTACTACGGAGGTGTGCTGATTGCCAAAGGCGAGATCACATCTGGCGATGTGGTTACCACCTTCTTCTCGGCTGTGGGCGCCTTCCAAGCTATTCAGGGTATTCTGCCCCAGATGATCGTTCTGGAGAAAGGCCGGGCAGCGGGTTCCACATTGCGCGCCATCATTGCACAAATCGAAACCAAGTCGAAGTCGGAGGCTGCACTAGAGACTGTGACGCCCACGGCATGCGTTGGCAATATCGAAGTCAAGAATTTGACATTTGCATATCCTTCTCGGCCCGATGTGCCAGCTGTCCAGGACATTACATTGTACATACAAGGCGGCGACGTTTCGTTCCTCATTGGTAGAAGTGGATCAGGCAAAAGTACAATCAGCCAGCTGCTCATGCGCTTCTACAACGCGCCACCGGGGACCATCATCGTCGATGGCGTTCCCCTTGAGAGGCTCGATACCCAGTGGCTTCGCTCGAACGTGACGCTTGTTGAGCAAACCAGTATGCTCTTCAACGATACAGTCTTCCGGAACATTGCATTCGGGCGGAAAGATCACGAAGATGTGACGAAGGTAGAAGTAATGGAGGCAGTACAGTTCGCACTCCTGCAGCTGATGATATCGGATATGCCAGACGGTCTCGAGACCATGGTAGGAACGAAGGGAGGCGCCATGTCTGGAGGCCAGCGTCAACGTATGGCATTAGCCAGGGCAAGACTCAGAGACACTCCTATCCTGATCCTGGACGAATCAACTAGTGCTCTTGATCACATCACCAGGACTCTGGTCATGGAAGCACTCCGAAACTGGCGCAAAGGCAAGACTACGATCATTATTACGCATGACATAACACAGATCTTGTCCGATGATTATGTTTACATGCTTGAGGCTGGAAAAAGTCGTACAAGAGGGCTATCGCAGGCAATTGGAAACTACTGAGGGCACGCCTTTCCAAGCTTTCCTCGCAGAAGACGAAGTCAACACTGTCCAGCCACCACCTGACATCAAAGATCTCGACTTCAATAATCGCGACTCCTGGAACTCAGATATCTCGTCGGAATACTCACCTCGACCATTGCCCCAGAACACGGCTACTTACTTTGATCCACTTGATGCCGAACTCACTGCCACTGAGAAGAAGCGACAGTCCAAGCTGCCGAATGTCTTCCAAGAGGGTAGCCCGATGCCGATCATGCGAGCTCCCAACCAGCATGGTGTCAGTTCACCATTTGCTTCGCCCTTCATGCGTGTGACCTCAAATTTCTCTCCTGTCGATATGGTAAACATCACCTGGAATCGCGCCTCACCAATGGAGCCCGCGAAAGATTCTGCTCAAAGTGAGGATACTGGCGATAAGAGAGCATCGCTGGCGTGGGAGAAGTTACTCGATCAGACTGGAAAGCTCGCAGTAGACTTGAGACGAGCACGACCTGGAGTGACTCGGAAACGTCGCCCACTTGAGGATATTGAGGAGATTCCGCTCACTGGTCCTGATGAAGCGCTTGCCGCTCTGCAGGGGCAAAGTGCTGCACAACAAGAAGCTGCGAACAATACTTACAAAGTCATTTTTGGTACAGTATGGCCTGGTATCGATGCGAAGGGAAGACTTTGGTTGATCATCGGCTTCTGGGGCGCAACTGTACATGCTGTCGGCACGCCGGTGTTCTCCTGGATCTTGTCCAAATTGCTTGCTACCTACGCAGTACCCGGCGGACAAAAATCGAAACAGCTGGCGTACTCGATGGCAATTCTCGGCGTCGCCGTTATCGATGCCGTCCACACATATGCTTACCGATTCCTGCTGGAAGTGGTTGGCGAGTGGTGGGTAGATGGCATCCGCAACAAAGCCTACGAACGCATTCTCGATCAAGACAGAGAATTCTTCGCAAAGAAAGAGAATAGTATCCCGATCCTGGCAGAGAGTCTGGATCGTAACGCAGAGGAAATGCGGAATCTGGTCGCTCGTTTCGCTGCTCTTGCATACGTCGCTCTGATCATGACGACCGTTTCGATCACCTGGGCTCTTATCTCGCAGTGGAAGGTCACGCTAATTGCGCTGACGCTCGCTCCATATATCTTTGGCGTCACGAAAATGTTCGCAAGGGTAGCAGAGACGTGGGAGAGTCGAAGCAACGATGCATCAGACAAAGCTTCAGCGATCTTCACGGAAACGTTTACCAGTATCAAGACGGTACGTGCTCTGACTCTGGAGGATCACTTCCTCGAGAAGTACACCGATGCCACAAACGAAGCGTTCGTCGTTGGCTTCAAACGGTCATTCTATGCTGGCTTCTTCTTTGGACTTTCCGACTCAGCAGGAAACTTTGCCACAGCCCTCATTTTCTACGTAGGCGCCAAAATCGCAACCGAAGGGGCTGATATCAACGACATCATAACTGTATTCGCCATGCTCATCTTCTGCATCGTTAACGTAAGCGCCATCCTCGAATACATCCCGCAAATGGCCTCCTCCAAAGACACAGCCGCCCGACTACTTCGCTTCGCCAAACTGCCCAAAGACTCCCACGAACATCTCGGCAACACTCGCATAACTACAGTCGGCGACATCGTCCTCGATAACCTCAAATTCAGCTACCCATCCCGCCCCGACCAAACCATCCTCAAAAACATCAACCTCCGCCTCCAACCCGGCACGACAACCGCCATAGTCGGCGGCTCCGGCTCCGGAAAATCCACAATCGCAAACCTCCTCCTCGACCTCTACAGCGCTTCCTCCCTCCCAGGCAGCAAACCCACAGACCTCACTTTTGGCTCCCGCTCAATCCAACACATCTCCACTCCTTCCCTCCGCAACATGATCGTTCCAGTCTCACAAACTCCAACCCTCTTCGCCGCAACCGTAGCCCAAAACATCGCCTACGGTCTCCCTGAAGGCCATCCCCTTAACAACGAAAAATCGATAACCTCCGCAGCAACCAAAGCCGGAATCCACGAATTCATCCTCTCCCTCCCACAAGCCTACTCCACCCCCATCGGCGAAGGCGGTCTCGGATTGTCCGGAGGTCAAGCACAACGTATCGCAATCGCTCGCGCTCTGATCCGCAACCCTTCAGTCCTTATCCTGGACGAAGCGACTTCAGCCCTCGACATCGAAACCGCAAACCTCATTCGTCAGACAATTCACAATTTGATCGAAACTTCTCGATCAGATCCCACGCGATCACAGCCTATGACGGTGATTATTATCACACATCATAAATCTATGATGGAAATTGCGGAGAAAGTCGTCGTGTTGGATGAGGGGAGGATTGTAGAGACTGGGACTTTTGCGGAGTTGAGTCGACGGGAAGGAGGTGCGTTGAAGAATTTGTTGAGTGGTGGGGAGTGGATGGGGGAGGTTAGTAGTAATACGAAGCGGGTGAGTAAACGAGTGAGTAGAATGACGAAGAGGAGGTCGGGGATGCCGGTTTTGAAGGATGTGGATTGGGGGATGGAGAACAAGGGAAAAGAGAGGGCGAAGAGATAAGAGTGGTGGTGGTACAGCAGTTGAATTCTGTCATTTGCAAATAAATTTTTCGTTTTCTCTGCCTAGCTCTGTGTGTCTGTGGTATCTCTCTTTCCTGTCCTTCCCATCCTATCTTTTCACAAGCACGTATTACAAAAGCCGGGAGGGCAACTCGCTGAATCGCTGCTGATGATGTGATGTTAATGTTCATACATGAAATGCTGTTTTTGGAAGATCGAAGTGTTTCTTCATGCCCAGTTCAGTGTCGTAGCACATGGTGCGAGGGCGTAATGGTGGTGAGCAATGAATTTGTGTGACCACATAATTTGGCAGACCTTGCTCAAGGGCCTGAGCGCTTCTGTTGCATCAGTATTGTTGCGTTATCGATGAAGCCATCGACGATTTGCACGAAGGCCGACTCTCCACCCTGTAACAGCGGAGCCAGTTGCTTTCGAAGCGCGCCAGCATCGACTTCCAACTCTAGCTCAAACTTGGGCGCAAGGCCAACTTGATCTACCTTCGTCAGATCGATCTGATAGATGCCGTTCAGATGCTTGTAGGAGAGTCGGTTCTTGACGCGTGCGGGCTGATTCGGCCTATCTGGTGTCGGAGCTTCAACCAAAGCTCCCGGGTCAAGGTCTGCTCGCATCAAGTTACATTCCACATTCATCGTGATTCGTAGATCGTAGTCGGCGAGGGGGTTGTATATATGCAGATCTGCGACTTTGACCTTGATGATGCGAGCCTTGACTTGGCCCATGCGACCGCTCTTTGGACTCGACTCCGTCGTTGTGCGCATCTTGGGATCGCGCGGGAGGTGGCGTCGATGTATAGCTTCGGGTAGGGCACTCAGGCCGATCTTGGAAAGCCTCTCGAACGTGTCGGTCTCTTCCAGGTGCTCATATGATAGTTTTTGACGTCCTGGGTGAGTATGTGTGTTTCGAACCTCTTTATTCAGGAAGTCATTCATCGCCTTATGCTCGTGCTTTTGAACATGTCAGCAAATGATCAAGACTAGAGGTCCATCTATTGGAGGGACACTGTTCGGAACTCACCTGCTGCATCTCGCTTTCAAAACTACAGTTGACTTCGGCGTACTGCGGCGAGATGACGACCATATTTTGGACGGGCATTGTGAAACGTTGGCCATTGCCCTTATTGAAGAGTCGGCCAACTTTGGCTTCGATCTCAATCTGGCCCTCTTTTGGGTCTTGGGCTACATCCTCGCATGCCATAAGCTGTGAAACGAGCCAATCCGTTACGGCTTTTGTGAGCGACGGCATTGGGGTAGTCCACTGGATCGTCTTCTCCCAAGCACCGCCCATGAGTCTGCGCATGCGTAGCATGTCATGATCAATGGGCGGATTCTCGAGCCAAGGCGCTGCGAAGTTGACACCGGGGGCGCCTTGCTGGGGTGGTGGCTGTTTTTGGCCATTGGCTTGCGGGACCACTTGAGGTGGAGGGTTCGCGGGTGGTCGGTTTCCAGATTGCTGGGGTTGCGGACGAGGTTCCGGACCGTTTGGCATCACACCTGCACAAGTTGTCAGTATTGCGTACCTACTTTCGGGCGCCACGTTTCGTACCTGGCATTCGGAGGCGAGGGTTGGCAGGATGAAGACGCGCCCATACAGGTCGCTCTGTATACTTCCGCCGCCGCTCTCGCTTCACTGGAGGCTGGAATGATTCCGACTCGGCGGCTGACCGCTTGATACCACGGTTGCTTGCATTCGGCGACGCTTGCAAGATGCCATTCTGCTGAGCAGGATCAGGCTTGATAGGCGTATGATGTTGAGGTTCAGGCTGTTGATGCGACGACATGTTCTGAGGAGGACTTGGTCGCGGTCCTGACTGTGATTCGTGTTGGGTAGGTGCAAGCAGATGGCTCATTCCCATTGGTCGCGGCTGATGCTGAAGTGCGGTTGCCGGAGCTTTGTTTGCATTCGACAAAGAATTGCTCGAAGCGGAAAACGCCGGAGGCTGCCCAGACACTTGTGAGTGGTTTTGTGGAACTCCGCTTACCGCACTGGCCTGATGGTAGTTCGCCGGCGATGGCTGCACGTGATTTTGTGCTTCTGAAAACGACGCCGCGCTTGTCGTGGAGGGTTGCAGTGAATTCCTAGCGCTGTACACCTCGTGCTGGCTGCTGTGGCGCGACCCAAGTGAAGGTGGGCGCGGCGGCACCTTTGTCTTCGGGCTGACGGACTCACTTCGCCCGCGATCATCAATCACAGCTGTGTATTCACTTGCACTCCTGCGTGGCGATTGTCGAGGATGCGCAACTGGCGATTCAATCAAACTACCGATACTTGACTGATGTTGTGCGGGCGACCGCGCAACATAGCCATTGGAGGCGCCCGAGACAGTTCTTTGGTGGAACGGGCTCGTGGCATCCATTCCATTCATGGCATGTCGAGGCACGTGTGTTGGAGGGCCCAGCGGAGTGCTCGGTTGCGAATGCTGGTGCTGGAAATGAGGTTGGTGCTGAGGTGGCGGGTGGCCCATCACTGCACGAGGGCTCTGACGCATGGAGTGTGGCGTTTGGCTGTGGTGGGAAGATGCACCCGGGGACTGTGATGGATGGTGGGCGTACTGTGATGGCGATGGCTGCGCTCCGTATGGATTGCCATAGCTCGCGGGTCTCCCGCCTGGGGTGGTTGACGGATATGCGTCGTACGGTCTGTATTGCTGCGATGGTGGCCCCGCAGTAGCCGGACTCTGCAACGGCTGCTGCTGCTGCTGTTGGTGTTGCTGAGGAAAGGGATACGAAGTCGAGCCTGGAGTCGAAGCTGATCCAGGAGTACGCAACGGAGTCAAACCTCTGCTGTGCGGTTGACTCGGTGGGCCTGATGAACCCGGAGGCTGGCCGTATATTGGGCCTTGCTGTTTTGCGTCGGTTCTGCCAGGCGGAGGGAATCCTGCGGCAGGATAGACTGCTGATGGCCCCGGGGCTCCATTGCTAACCGCAACGGGCGGCGGCGCATGTTGCCCACCGCTCCTTCCTCCCGACAATGGCGGCGGTGCAGGAGGCGAGCCCTGCGACGCTTTCTTCTCCGGTGCCGGTCCATCATTCATCAATGAGCGTAGATCCATCTCGTCCTCACGCTGCGCCGCAGCCCCGACACAGCGTGTGTGCCTCGATGCGCCGGCGCGTGAGTATCTGGCTGCTCAGTGCGCGCTGCTCACAGCGCATTCCTCGATTCGCGCAACCGTTGTGGCCATGTGTGAGGCTCCAGAAGTATGCGCAGTCTGCGGAGGCTCGCTCGGGGGTCGCTCAGTACGGGCTTCGCGCGGGACTGCGCTTTCGAATCGGGAGTTATCGATGGGCAATTGCAAGGACATGCGCCTGCAGAGGCGATATACGGCGATGGAGGAAATGGCGACAGCGACAACAGGGCGCTACGAGGATGCGCAGATGGACGGGTGGTCTCGTCGTGCCGCAATCCTGAACAGAAACGGACGACTTGGCGCGTGAGATGATCGTCTGTGGGAGCTGCCTCAACAGTTCGGGGACCAGTACACGCAGAGTATAGCAAAGGAGTAGAGATCTGCAGCGCGAGAATGAACAGGAACGGCGGAGATCCAACGTGGTTCTGTAGAAACGTCGCGCAGACGTGCAGCGGGCGTGGACAAGAAATTATCACGACGTCGCGTCAGACGTCGTTCGGGCGGCGGACGTTTGCGCCAAGCGTCTGAGCTGTGCAGCGCTGGTGATGCAAGCGTGTTGACGCCTGCAGACTGAGGTGCGCATCAGCTGCTGCGGCATCACTGCTATCTCTGCTTCCATCAGCACGCCCGACACGACTCTTCTCTTTGCTGCTGCTGCTTGTATTACCACCGTCATCGACCGTGACCCCACCCTTCGCACTGTCATTCTCGTCGCCGTCCACCTTGCCGACACCCTTGCAACCGCACATCATCCCCGGCGCGCCTGCCGCTAGTTCGACCTGCTCTGTCACCGAGCTCCATCTCCTTCGATAGCACACGCCATCCATCCATCAATCATATCAGCGACCACGTTGACTGCACGACACCGCAACCGAATCAACGCGCGCTCACGATGGTCGGCTTGACCTCTGCCGCCGGCCTGGTGGGCTTCCTGACCGAGCAGGACCAAGAACTGCAAGCGTTTGCGCTGGAACGCCTCAACGATGAGGTCGACAGTGTATGGACTGAAGTCTCTGGTTCGATCGGTACAATGTAAGTTCTGCCACCTGAAAAGATGCTGTCCCGATAGCTTTGGCGATGGCAGTGGAAAGTGGCGATGGTCAGTGGGGATGCCGAAGTGCTAACACAGTGTTCCAACAGAGAAGCACTCTACGAAGATGAGAACTTCAGCCATCGCGAACTCGCCGCTCTTGTCCTGTCAAAGGTCTACTACCAGCTGCAGGAATATGACGAATCCATGGTCTTTGCACTGGGCGCTGGGAAGTTGTTTGACTGGAAGTCACAGGACGCCGGCGAGTACGAGGAGACCATCGTCGCAAAATGCATCGACACATACATCTCACTCTGCGCGCTTCACAATCCACCTACTCCTGCATCAGCCACCGGCCGCCACGGCTCCGTAGATGCCGACAACGCGGCGACTGCATCCCCGACAACACCCTTCTCGCAAGCAGCGCTTCCATCCAAATCCCTCCTTGCTCGTCAAGACGAGAAAGCATGGGACTCATCTGCACCCGGAGGAGGCAACGCTGGTGTTGCCGGTGCTCACCCACATCCTCTGACTTTGCCAAATCAGACCAAGAAGGCACTGCAGAATGTGGTCAAGCGCATCTTCGAGAACTGCTATGAGAATGGTGCTTACAAGCAAGTGGTTGGAATCGCGGTCGAGGCTCGGAACATGGAGGTGCTGAGGGAGGCTATCCTACGCTCCAGCAAGGCCGAGACCGGCAAGGGCAAGAAAGCCGCAGTGGGAGGCCAGACAGAGGATCTGATGGAATACGTGTTGGACATCTGCATGAATGTGGTTCAAGAGCGTGGACTGCGGAACGAGATACTGAAGCTCATTCTTGACCTCCTGAATGAGATCCCAAGCCCGGATTATTTCGCCATTGCCCGCTGCGTGGTATACTTGAACCAACAGTCAATGGCTTCGGACATGCTCCGGTCTCTGGTGCAGAAGGGTGACGGCAAGTCCTTGGCGATTGCATACCAGCTGTCTTTCGACCTGTACGAGAACGGCACACAAGAGTTCCTACAAAAGCTCATGGACGAGCTGCCTGAAGAGGACAGCGACGAGACTCAGCAGAATGGCGACGCGGTAAGACCTTCAACACCACACCCCAACCAGAGCGAAGAGGCCACCGAATCCGATCAACTACTATCCGAGCTCAATGATTCCGCTGGCGCGCCACAGACGTCCACTGTTGTAACGTCAAGAACGCGACCCAAGGACGACACGCAAAGCAAAGCATTCAAATCGATTCGAAGCATCTTACGCGGCACCACGAGCATCGAATTGAACATGGAGTTCCTTTACCGACAAGCACGCACGGATCGTGCCATTCTGAACAAGATTCGGGACTCACTGGAAGCACGCAACAGCATTTTCCACACCTCCGTCACGTTTGCTAATGCTTTCATGAACGCGGGCACCACGGTGGACAGCTTCTTCCGTGACAACCTCGAGTGGCTTGGCAAGGCCGTCAACTGGAGCAAGTTCACTGCAACCGCTGCTCTCGGCGTCATTCACCGAGGCAACATCAACAATGGCCAAAAGCTGCTCGAACCATATCTTCCAAAAGAGAACGCACAGACCAGCGCGGGAAGCACCTACAGCCAAGGTGGATCTCTTTATGCCCTGGGCCTGATATACACCAACCACGGTACCAACGTCCTTGATTACCTCCGACGTCAATTCAAGGCAACCCAAGAAGAGGTTGTACAACATGGAGGCGCTCTGGGTCTTGGAACTGCTGGTATGGCTACCGGCTCTGAAGAGATCTACGAGGAACTCAAGAATGTGCTATATGCCGATTCTGCCATTAATGGTGAGGCAGTCGGTCTGGCTATGGGACTGGTCATGCTCGGAACAGGCAATCTTCGCGCCCTCGATGACATGATCCAATATGCACACGACACTCAGCACGAGAAGATCGTGCGCGGTCTTGCTCTGGGCGTGGCACTCATCATGTATGGCAGGCAGGAAGCTGCCGACGAGCTCATCTCAGGCCTTCTCGAGGACGCCGATCCGGCTCTCCGCTACGGCGGTATCATGACGATTGCGCTTGCGTATGCCGGCAGTGGCAGCAACAAGGCAGTGCGCAAGCTTCTACACGTCGCTGTCTCGGATGTCAGCGATGACGTGCGGAGAGTGGCAGTCATGAGTTTGGGCTTCGTGCTCTTCCGCAAGCCGGGCAGCGTGCCGAGAATGGTTGAGCTGCTGTCAGAGAGCTACAACCCGCACGTGCGGTACGGTGCCACCATGGCTCTTGGTATCGCGTGCGCAGGTACTGGCTTGGATGAAGCCATCGATCTGCTAGAGCCAATGATGAAGGACTCCGTCGACTTTGTACGACAAGGCGCCTACATCTCCATGGCCATGATTCTGGTTCAGCAAAACGATGTCATGAACCCCAAGGTCACCGCACTGCGGAAGCAATTGCAGAAAGCCATTGGCGACCGACACGAGGATGCCATGGCCAAGTTTGGCTGTGCTCTGGCACTCGGCATCATTGACGCTGGTGGACGAAACTGCACCATTGGGCTGCAAACGCAGACTGGCAACCTCAACATGCCAGCCATTGTTGGAATGGCTGTATTTTTGCAATACTGGTACTGGTTCCCACTGACGCACTTCCTCGCGCTTTCCTTCACGCCGACGGCTATCATCGGTGTCGACTCGGATCTAGAAATCCCAAGCTTCAAGTTCCACAGCAACACAAGACCAAGTCAGTTCGACTACCCACCTGAAGTCGAGGTCAAGACAGAAGAGGCTCCAGAGAAGGTCAAGACCGCCATCCTGTCCACGACAGTCCAAGCGAAGCGAAGAAAGGCCGCCAAGGACAAGCAAAACCGCCGCGAAAGCATGGACGTGGACCCGACACCGGAAACACCCAAGCCCGACGCAGACGCAGACAAGATGGACACCGATGATAATGTCATCGACACCAGCAAGATCGGCGAGGAAGGCGAGAAGGATACCAAGAAGAAGATTGAGAAGGAGAAGGTGGGCTACGAGCTCGAGAACATGAGCCGTGTCCTACCAGGACAGATCAAGTACATCAGCTTCTCTTCCGAGGGCCGGTATCAGCCTGTCAAGAAGGTGAGTCCACTAGCAAACAATCCATGTTCGAACTTTAACCACATGCTGACACCTGTTTAGCCTACTGGCGGAGTCATCCTCCTTACCGATACGAGACCCGACGAATCAAAATCTCTCCTCGAGCTGAAGGCGAAGAAGAAGACTGCCGCCGCTGCTCCCGCGCCAGGTGCTGGCAATGCCTCATCATCAGCGCCTCGAGACACGAACATGGGCGGTTTCGAGGCTGCTCTTGCCAGTGCAGGTCTCACTGGGGCAGCTGCTGGTGCTGGTGTGCTTACTGCTGTCGACGAAGATGATGATGGCGAGGAGGCGCCCGTGCCGGATGCCTTCCAGGTTGACGAGGACGAGGCGGAAGAGGAATAGGTGATCCTTTGAAGCTCTCTTGCTCGCCTGAGAGCTGAGCTTGCGGAACTCAGTGACGATGATGCCTGAGTGTCTGATTCAAATGGACGACTCGGCGGCCGCTCGCCTTATGATGCTGGACGCGCTTTTCTCGAGCGCCAGCAGCGATTGTGCTTATTGTTGTTGAAGAAGGCGATGGAAATGACCATCGCGATACTTCTATTGCATTGTATTGTACAATGGAACATGGAACTACTGCATACTATTTGTGTCGTAGTGTAAGAAGAGGAGTGGAGAGGAGTGAAGTGGAGTGGAAATGTATAAATACATTTTATGTTCGACGTGTGCCCTCTCCCATTTCCATGATGCCATCGCCTTGGAGTCTGTGGAATCAGATTTTCTTTATCTGACAGGCGGTCTTTCATATTGTCGTTGGCTACTAGATGCCATGTGTGATTTCACGGCTGGCTTGGGCGAAATTTGCTTGAGTGTTGGCTGCGGTTGCGGAAGATGTGAAAATGCTCCACATTACCCTAATCTTACATGGCTGTATGGACTCGCTGGCCAGCAGCGGAAGGCTTTTGATGTCGTAGCAGTCGAAGGGGTACTCGACGCTCACGCCGTAGAGTTCGGGCTCTATGGGGACACTACTGTTAAGCCTGTCGGGGTTGCTTACTGACTCGCTTTTGCTTTTTGCAGGCAGAAGGTGATGTTCTGGGGATTCATGTTAATTCTGAAGTGTCATGCCACGTCGTTCATACTCTCTTTTTAGGATGAATCGGCAGTATCAGTGTGTCGTTGACGCTGTGCTCGGTCATTGGCAATGCTGTTGTGCTTTATCCGCACGCTGATCCGCGCGTGAGCTGTCAACCAGGTATGTGCTGTGAGGTGTACCGTGTACGGATTACTCGTTTGGGGGATTCTTTCAGACTGCGCGCCCTCTTCGATTACGACGTTCTTCCGGTATCCTTCGGGTGCAGTGGGGTTGGAATCTTCAGGATCGCTTGGTGTTGTGTGGAGGCAGGTCTCGAGACGAGTCAGTCTTTGTTGGGAGTTGCACGATTCGATGTCACGAGCGCTAGATGTTGACGGGAAGGGGTGGAGAGGCGCGGTAGAGCTCTGTCAGGTCTGTCATGTCTGTCATGCCGTGGTGACAAAAGGTAATCGCTGCGTGTAGACACGTGTTGCGCGTGTGGCAATCTTGTCGTTCGCCTGCTGTTGGTCGCGTTGCCATATCTGGAGAAGGAGATGAGAACAGAGCGATCCTCTCCGTATACCTAACTCCATTGAGTATTGAATCTGCCATCTTTGCGTGAATACGACACACTAGAGCATGCTGCTCTCGAATGAGGATCTCGAGTTCTGGGGTTACCAGCAAATCGGATACTATATGTCAGTTGGTCTGGGATGCTCGACCGAATACTGGACGGCCTATCCTGGAGGTCAGCCGCTTTCCGAGCAGCCGAAGAACAACCCAGGTAAGCAGCAGGTCGAAAAGAAGCAGAAACGAGTCAAATGTCTCCAGTCTCAGGAGAGGGCTGCCGGGTGAATGGGAGTGACAGGCTAGGTTCGTTCCAGACAAGAAGAACGACTGCGAGGTTATTGAGGATCTCCACAGGCATATGTAGGGCCAAGATTACGATGTCCAGACTTGATGCTTGGCGGAGAGTGTTATGGATGTCTGCAAGAATCGACGAGCATAGAGGTCTTGAGAGTGGCTAGGTCTCAGAGTCGTGAAAGTTGGGTACGTCTTGCTGAGCGACGTGTCATTGAGGATTTCTGCAGGTTCTGTCAACTCAAAATGCAGACGCGGCAGAGGAGAGATGATTCGTGGTGCTTGTCCCGTGTAACCAGACACAAGAGGAGCAGTTCCTGTTTCAAGTGCTCTGCCCCGAGATCCCTGTCCAGTTGTACGCGTCTGGATGACAGCGACGAGATTCTTGACGCCGCGGCATCACCGTTTGCGGACCCGACACCGGTGCACAGCATGAGGAGATGACAGTAGGTGTGACGGTTATATCCACGTGCCGCGGGGAGTGTCGAAGATGGGCGGTCCGTGTTGCCGGACGAGTTGCTGGAAGGGAGGGAGTGAGGTTAAAGTTCGCTAGCATTTGTCGCGTTGTGACTGCCGAAGTTCTTGCACAACTTTCTCTTGATCCCATCCAATTCTGGCCCCGATGTGCGGTATCCCTGGAATGCTTCACAGACGCCGTCGCGCGGGCAAGCAGATGAGATGGCGTTTGCCATGTAGCTGGTGCGGCGGCGATCACACACTCCAGATCCAGCGGGTCAGGTCCACTCGTGTCGAGCGATGGAGGGAAGGCAGAACTCTCGCTCGCCGTGTCACGACCAGAGCTCTTGCCTGTGATCTGAGAGCACGCTGCAGAGGCGGTGGCAATCGGCGTGTCGTTTTCCGACACTCTGCATCAAGACTTCCCTCTCCAGCCACGAGGAGCTATTCGAGGAAGCGCAGCTCATCAGCATGTGGCTCGATGGAGAATGCGATGCCTTGCGTGTGAGGCCATTTTCCGATGCCGTGTAACACCGCACGGCATCTCAGCAACCCAACGGGGCTCCACCACAACCCGTCACTCAATCACATCGCTCGACGACTGCTCGCATGGGCGTAGCCTGAAGATGCCGCCGCCCGCTCGTGGCGCCGCCGTCTCGTGGGCGGTGTTCCGCATTGCGTCTGGTTCTGTTCGCGACTCGACTTTTCCCCAGCATCATCCCGGCTCGCAGTCGTGCCCCCGTTGCAAGTCCGTCTTCGCGAACTCAGAGGGCCCGCCGCTGCCGTTGTTGGCCTTATGTCGAGCTGGCTGCATGAGACCAGACGACAACTTCATCGTACTCAATTCCTCGTTCTGTCCGCTGCTCATACCACGCTGTGGCGATCCATGGTGCTCTAATGGACTGCGGTGCTTGGCCATGTTGATATCGCGACAATTGCATCACCTACCTGGTATCCAGGCCCGACAGCACTCATGCAGTTTCCTCCCCTCTCGGTCATCGTTACATGGCCGCCGGCGAACTATGATGACCCAGTTACAAGAGGACACGCTCTGTTCGTATTGATGATCTTCTTCTCCGTGCTGGTCGTCATCTCGTGTGCCGGCAGATTCTACTCTCGCATCTACATCAAGCACTGGTTCGGTTGGGACGATGGCTTCATCATTATTGCTTTGGTGAGTACCTTGATAACAGCACAAGACAGTACCATGCTGACTGAATACAGGTATTCGTAAGTTATGCTTGCGCTCCCACGAGCTCCTCTGCTGACGTTGGTAGACCATTGCCATGAATGCCGTCGTCATCCTCGCGAATCAAAAATATGGCTGGGATCGACACATCTGGGACGTGAAGCCGTCTGTATACCAAAATGCCGGCATCGTTGCCTTCACTGCAAAGCTGCTCTTCGTTGGAGCATCATCGTTCACGCGCATATCACTGATATGCTTCTACTACCGACTGGTCAAAGACAGCGGCATCAGCTGGTTTAACAAGATCCTGCATGCGAGCATGTTCTTCGTGGTCGGGCTTGGAATCGCCTTCACTTGCATTGGCATTTGGCTATGCATTCCCGTCCAGGCATATTGGCGCTTTCCCCCAAAGTGGCCCTACAAGTGCTTGGATGAAGGCACTACGACTTTGATCATCGGGATCTTCAATTGCATAGCCGACCTCCTGTGCACGTTACTGCCAATACCTCTGGTCTGGCGACTGAAAATGCCGCTGAAGCACCGCGTTGGCGTGTGCATCCTACTTGGCCTCGGCTTTATAGTCACCATTGCAGGCGTGCTTCGGACATACTTCATATGGCAATCCCTTATCAGCAGCTGGGATGTGACATGGTACTCGTATCCGCTCTGGATCTGCGCAACTATTGAGATCGACCTCGCCGTCGTAAGTTTGGACAACTACTAGAGTAGCAGCTCCAATCACTGACTGGCTTGTCTAGATCTGTGCCTGTGCACCATCCTGGAAACCGATACTGCACCAACCAGTCGTTCTCTGTGCAACCAAATTATCCTCGAAATTCTCCAGGTCTGGAAGCCTACAACCCACACCCGTCGCCTCCGGATTTCGAACATCGAAACCCACATTCTCCTCATCCGGCACCTCGAGATCGATCAGATCCTCCCTCTTCAAACTACACTTCCTTCGCAATGGCGTCATACCCTCGGCACATGACACGCAATGGAGCAATCACGAACGGGACGAAGAATACGGAATGCTCCATCTCCACAGCAGCCGAGGTGAGAAGAATAATTGCGACGTCACGATCACCAGTTCGAGCCGCGACGAAAACCTTCCCAGTTGGCCTGCACGAGTCGCCACAGAGCAAGGCACAGGAGAACCACGGCGGCCAGCATTGGAGATAATGAAGCAGAGGACTGTAGATCAAGAGGTGGAATATATTAGCCGAGCAGGCAGTTCGAATGGCTCGAGACACTCGCCTACGGAATCGGCATCGAGGACAAACGAATTTGACAGATAATGGGGGGACTTCCGGACTTCTCTCGCACATTGAAGGGTTCAGTAATGCATGGCGCACAACAGAAGCTGAACATTTTGGGCATCTTTGGTGGATTTTGAATGATTATACATGCGGAGCGGGATTTATGCAAAGAAAGTGTTTCGGTTTTGTTTGTTTTTTGGTTATGTTTATGGTTGAGATACCCGGTCGGTCATCAGAGCTGAGGGAAAGCACAAGGAAAAGGTATTCGATGTCATTGATGAGATGTTTTTTATGAATGTTTTATACATGTATCATTAGAAAGCGCGAGAATTCACAGGGCGACATGTTTTATGCACTACGAATATGCGAGAAGAGAGGATCAGAGAGCAAAATTGAAGAAGTATTATTATTACCATTACCAATTATGATGTGCTACTGGAATTCGCCTCAGTCCAACAATGAAGATACATGAAAGTGAATTTCACGCCAAAATTGTGGATGGATATCTTCTGAATATGCAATAGTCCTGGTTCTCCTTCGCATCCGCGTCATATCCTGCTCGTCCTGTCCTGCGTGCCAAGACTTTCGTTTAGAAAATCCTATCATGCTCCTCATCCGGCTTCAACTGCTCCATTCCATAATACGGTAATCGTTGATCGCTTTGTCCCTCTTCTGGACAATTCGATTTATCGTTCAATGGCCGATTTTCTGCATGTCTTCCTGTTGGGCGGGGATTTGCAAGCGAGCCTTTCAAGATTGACTTGGGATGTGATTTGGCTGGAAGTTGAAATTTGACGTCTTGTCTTCTCTTTGTCGCTGCTAGAGATTGGTGTTGATATTGAGGTGGTGGTGTGCAGGCTGGCTCGACGATTTGGGAGGTTGTGCTGTGGGCTAGGGAGGTTTTACTACTGCTGCCGAGTTGGCCGGTTTTCCAGGCGGCGTTGTGGTTGTTGCTTGAAGAGGCGGAGCTGGTGGAGTTGCGGGGGAGGGGGTTGTGCTGCTTTGGGGGAGACGGAGGATGAGGAGGACATTGCGGCGGTGTAGATTCCTGAGGGGGAGAGGGGTGGGACGCGGGTTGGACGGTGGGGAGCGGGTTGGTGAAGGTTATGGATGGGCTGTTGGTGGTCGATGTGGGCAGGGAAGTATCCCTCTGCTCCGTTTGTGGCTGGTCCGGAGGGCGTGCTATCTGGTATGGTTTGGATTGTGTTCATGCTGGACATGCTCGCTCGAGCTGTGACCGACCTGCTGCGCGCGGAGTTGAGATGCATTTGTTGGATGTCTCGTAGTCGCAAATGGTCGTTTCCAGATTCTCCGACTGGTTGCATCCATTGACCGTATGGGACTGCGCCAATGCCACCCGTGGTGTTCATGCTGGGAGGATAGTTACCGCCGAGCACGCCTGTCCTGTGTTGCTCCGGCCCTAGATTCTTGCTGGCGACTTCATCAACCATGAAGCCGTTGTAGCGTGGACCAAATGACTGTCTGGCCTTCATCTTGTGAGGTATTATTGTTGATGAGTAGACTGGTCTGATTTCAGGCGGCAGTTCAACTCCTGCCAATGCCGCTCCCAGGTCTGCTTGATCGGGCGTAAGGCCTTGCTCAATAGTCTGGACCATTCTGTTGTCGAGCTGGTAATTGAGCTGCTGACGGCCTAGGTGGTGACCGAACCTGCTGATATGGGTTTCGGCATCATTGATGTGGCCATCAAGCATTGCTTCGACATCAAAGACTAGCTGCTGGAAAGCTTCCTTCTTACTCGGAGCGAAGTTCCGTGCTGCGAAAGTGTGCAGGAGCATGTCTTCGCGGAAGTAGCCCGTTTCAGGCAGGTCATCCATGATTGCGAGAGCGGCGCGCCACATTTTCGAATGCGAGCCACCCCGTAAAATGAATAGATGGACTTTGGAGTTCGCGATAGGTCGCTGTCCGTTTGAAGAGAGCACTATCAACGCAGTTGCTGCAATTAAGCATTAGCCAAGAGTGCTGAAAGTGAAAATGTAAATACATCACGATTCGTGACGTGGGTGCCACGAACTTATGAAGTCGTTTCTTTCCGCTTCTGTTTGCCATATTTGCCAGCCGAGTGGTCCCACTTTCTTTTTGCGCTTCGGAGAGTAGTCATCTGAGCCTGGCAGTATGTCTTCTAGGCATTGTCGAGCGACTGATGTTCCTTGTGGGCGTACTTTCACCGCGAGTGATGGCTGCCGTTGTATGCTCTGAACTGATGTGTCGTCGACGTCGTATTCCGCCTCGTCGTCATAGTCTTGCGCATATTCATAGTCGTACTCCTCGTCGGCGGCGTAGTCAGACTCCACCGAATACTGAAGCTTTCTTCGCTGAAGATCGTCATGTAGCGCTTGTTTTATTAGACCATCGACCTTTTCTTTGCTAGGCGCAACGCCCATCTCGTCAGCTACGACTTCATCAAGTTGTAATGAATGGAATGGAGGAGGAAACGCGGGAAACAGCGCAGGCGCATTGCTTTGTGGGGAACTTCATTGATTCCGGCTTTTGAGCCTTCCGCGAGCTCCGTCCGCCAGAAGAGGCAAGACAGCGGAAGTCGAGGAAAGGAGCTTTGAGTTTTCCTGGCTATCGTCTTGTGAATCCACGCATAATGCTGTCGCGCACCAATCCGAACGTAGCGGACAGATCAGGCTTTCCGAGACCATGGTACCACCTGTGAACCAACCAAGCAGTAAGGCCCACCATTGGCAAGATCGAGGTGACTGCCATTCCTTCTAACAGAATCTTCTTCTGTCGCTCTACCACTTTGATGACCTCAGAATAACGCTGGTTGCTGAAGCTGACTCTGCTATATTGAGTGGCGAACCCTGTGCTTGGCAACTTGTCCGAGAGAAACTCTTCAATCTTCTTACGAAGCTGCACAACCTTCGAGGTCACACCAGCGCGCATATCGTAAAAGTTGGACAAGGAGAGATCGTTGATGGCGTGTGCATCTGCGATGCGTTCGCTGTTGTAATCTCTCAATGCCTTCGCGCGACCTTCCTCGTTCATCGGATTGGCATCCAGATGAGAGAACAAGACCCGCACATCCTCGAGCCCAGCATTCATACCTTGCCCATAGAATGGTACCATGGCATGAGCTGCATCTCCAAGGATGACACCACAGTCCTCGAAGGTATGTGGCGAACACTTGATATTAACAAGTGGCAGGTGAGGATTCTCCATGAACTGCTCTCTGATCAGTTCTGGTCCAATGAGGTCCACGGCTCCTGGGAAGTGCTTGTTGAAGTAAAGCTCGACACCCTCTGGGTCCCTCTCCAGAGCTTCGAAATCACCAGACGGTGCAAACAACGTCGAGGTAAAGGTCCTGTCAACGCTTGGGATGGCAATGAACATCTTGTCCGAACCAGGCCAGATGTGTAGATGATTCGGGCTTGTTCTGAAGCCATCCTTTGCTGATGCAGTTTTCACATCTCCTTCCTCTGCAGGTGGGATTTGAAACTCGCACCACAGCGTATCGATGTACGTTTGCTTGAAATCCAGGCGTGCGAACTTCATCATATGAAATCGAACGCTACTGTGAGCGCCGTCGCAGCCCAGAATCAAGTCGAAATCGATTTCAATCTCCTCAGGTCTTCCAGGTCTCCCACTGAAGCGTGTGTTTTCACTAGGCCGCCTCGAAGTGCCCTTGAGTTCCAACCAAGCGAGTCGTCTGCGAAAGTCCACACCAGTGATCTTGTGGCCGAAACGAAGCTTGACATTTGGCATATCGTCGAGCTCGTCCAAAAGCCTTGTATTGAGATCTCCTCGATCAACAGCGTTAATTGCTCTTCCGTTAACGTCGTAGGCTTGGGTGGCCTCAGTGAGACTGCCTTTCGAGACCTGACTGTGGATCATGCGCCCGTACATGGGAATTGTCTCGTTCATGATCCCATCGAGGAGCTCAGGCGAGCCTGAGTGTCGAAGTGCATTGATGCCTCGTTCCGAGAGCGCCAAGTTGATGCTTTTGGTGAAGTTGAGAGGCGTTGTAGACGCATCTCGCAGATCTGGCAAATGTCAGCTGCTGAACTCGTTGTTAAAGAGAATAACACATACC
The DNA here is from genome assembly GCA_029490675.1 of Cercospora nicotianae. Classification (NCBI taxonomy): domain Eukaryota; kingdom Fungi; phylum Ascomycota; class Dothideomycetes; order Mycosphaerellales; family Mycosphaerellaceae; genus Cercospora; species Cercospora nicotianae. Next base: position 379,833 of record JANQAT010000002.1, read on the forward strand.
CGGCCTCAAGTCATAGACCTCCACTTGCCACCCTCTCCTTGCAGCGTACAGACCCGCCAATGCACCCACCGGCCCTGCGCCGATCACGACACACTTCAGCTTGGCGGATTCATCCATGGCCAACGAAGCCAGTTCCTTGTGCGAGAATGAGTTTGGTCGAGATAGTCATTGCCTACCTCAAGCACGGAGAATGTCGACTCACTCTCTGAGAATCGCACAGTCGATGACTACATATAGTAGGAGGAGGTAGGACTTCCGGTGATGCGATCCGTCATCGGCCGACATCCTCAGGCACAAACTTTGTGCTAGCTTTTGCGTCGCGCTTTCCGTATGCACGACATCCGAGCACCGAATACCCGCACACGACCAGACACGATCTTGCAGCACGATACTTGAGGCGCGACTGAAGGTCTCCTCGGCGTGCTCCACGAACTTTCCTCCAGCAAACTCCCGTCGTCGCCGACACTCGACTACAAGATGGATCAAGCGCCGGCGAAAGAGGTGGTAGTCGAGAAGGCAGCGAAGTGCGAGGGTGCGGATTGCGACAACGATGCCGGCACACTGCAATGTCCGACATGTCAAAAGCTGGGCAAGGCTTCATTCTTCTGTAGTCAAGATTGCTTCAAGCGGAACTGGGTAGGTCAGTGGTGGTCGTCGTAGTGTTGCATAGAGGATGTCAGCTACGAATGTAGGATAGGATGTAGACTGATGTGAGGTAGGGTGAACACAAAAAGCTCCATAAGGCACAGAACAGTACGCTTTCCAATATCATCACGCCCAAGGTCGTGTCCTTACCAGACGCAGATGGCCACTTCAACCCATTCCCTTCATATCCATTCACCGGCAGCTTGAGACCTGTCTATCCTTTGTCAGAGAAGCGCAAAGTACCGGCCTCGATACCACATCCTGACTATGCCCACAACGGCATTCCACAAAGCGAGCGGGTAAGCGACCTGTCTGTCATGAAGGAAGCGATATGCTGACAGCGAATGAGGTTTTCGTTGGACGAAATAAGATCAAGGTCCTCACCAAGAAAGAACAAGATGGCATGCGCAAAGTCTGCCGTCTAGCGCGTGAGGTGCTAGACATTGCGGCGCGAGCAGCCAAGCCAGGCGTTACGACCGACGAGATCGACAGGATCGTCCACGACGCTTGCGTTGAACGTAAAGTCAGTATTCCTTTCGAATTGTTGGCTTGCAGCAGAATGTTCTCCGAAAGCGCTAGTTACTGACGCCTCGCAGTCGTATCCTTCGCCACTCAACTACTGCCACTTTCCCAAATCAGTGTGCACATCACCCAACGAAGTCATTTGCCACGGAATACCAGATCAGCGACCGCTCAAGGATGGCGACATCCTCAACATCGATGTAACTCTGTATCACGAAGGCTTCCACGGTGATCTGAACGAGACGTATTACATCGGCGATTCGGCTGCGCAAGATCCAGACAATGTACGGGTAACAGAGGCTGCACGAGATTCGCTGGATGCTGCTATCGCCATGGTCAAGCCAGGTGCTCTATTCCGAGACTACGGAAACACAATAGAGAAGGTGGCAAAGGCCCGAAATTGCCAAGTGGTGAAGACGTACTGCGGCCACGGCATCAACCAACTCTTCCATACTGCACCTAACGTGCCCCACTATGCGAAGAACAAGGCGATAGGAGAGGCTAAGCCGGGCATGTGCTTCACAATTGAGCCAATGATCACCCTTGGCAGCTACAAGGACAAGACGTGGCCCGACGATTGGACCAGCGTCACATCGGATGGCAAGAAGACGGCACAATTCGAGCATACCCTGCTCGTGACGGAGACCGGCGTTGAGATTTTGACGGCGAGATTGGAGGATTCGCCCGGCGGCAAGGTTGCTATGCCTGCAGGGTATCTTGCTGACGGCTCAAAAGCGCCAGAGACGAACGGAGAAGCGAACGGCGACAGCCAGAGTTAGGAGAAGCTGCAGTTTCGAGTACTTGCAGGCAGGCTGATGAAGGGCCAGCGACAAGTTGGAAAGTCGCGATATGAGAGAGCGAGCCGGGGTCGTTCTTGCCAGTTGAACGTACTTGCTCGCGTAGGTGCAAGCTCAATGTCTGCCTTCATCTGCAGGCAAACGGTTGACCCACTCTTAGCTCCCGCATCGTCAAAGTCGTCCAAACTCCAACTTCAGTGACGACGTCAACTTCGCTGCCTCTCAAACTTCACTCAGCTGTATTGCGGTACATCTCAGCGGTCTCATCTGCTTTTATTCTTCCTTCGTCAGTCCTTTCTGCTGCTATTCTTCCTGTTATGTCCCGCTGATCCGCGTTCTGCTCCCCAACATGGTGAGCGAAGCATCCCCGTTGCGCGACTTGACGCGTCTGCTGACATCCTCCTAGTTCTACTCTCACGAGGTGCTAACCTCGCGCAAGTATGGGGTGGCCACCGTCTGGCTGGTCGCCACGCTTGGTGCAAAGTCCACGCTGAAGAAGGTCTCGCGCAAGGCCATTCTCAATGTCGACGTTGCAAAGGCATGCGAGACCATCATCACTCCGGAGGCACCCATGGCTTTGAGACTGCAGTCGAGCTTGCTGTAGGTCGCAACGCATGCAAGTTACATCCTGTATTCCACTGACGCGGGATAGGTACGGAGTCACACGCGTCTATCTTCAGCAATGCGGCTATGTCTTGACAGACGTCGAAGCGGCACGGAACAATCTTCGCGCCATCTCACGGGTGATGAAGCAAGCTGAACTTGACGTGGAGGGCGCGAACAAGGCTCGGTGAGTGATGAGAAACCCCTGGCGTGTGTGCAAGGCTGACCTTCACTTCAGCGCCGATCAACTCCAACTTCCAGATGATCCAGACTTCGTCCCGGATTTCGCCTTCCTGCCAGACCCAGGCAACCTAGACATCGAACTTAACGAAGAGACTCAGCAACTGAGCCAGTCCCCTGGCGGCAGTCGTCGATCCATCACCAATGGCTCGCAGCAGAGTATCGGTGGACTGGTGATCCCAACCTCAAACAACTCCTTTGTTGGCGGTCCTGTGGGTGGTATGGATCTGTTCAGCGTGCGCGGGGATTCAGGCCCAGGCACGGCAAGAGTACCGGCGCAGCTGCTAGACGATGACGACCTTGGTTTGGATATGGGATTCGATGAAGACTTGCCGGGCGGGGCAGATGGCAGTTTTCCTCAGCGTCAACCACGTGGACCTGGCATCAGAGCAGACGGGACTGACCCGATCAGTGAGGCACGCAAGCTCACGAGCGAGCCTCCTGACCAGCCGATGGTGAGTGCATCGTGTTGGCGGCGTTGTTCAGTCACATGAACATCACACTGATAGATTACAGTTTGGCCAAGATGACGACGGAATGCCAGCTTTTGACGACTTCAACAATTTTGCTGGTGACAAAGCCCAAGACCAAATTCAAGATATGACACACCAAGAAACGACTTCCGAAAGTGCTTCAGCCCCAAACGTGAGGAACAAACGCCCGGCGAAGCCAAAGAATGTGCAGATGGATCACCACACGTCGATGACCAATAGAGATTTGGCAGAGCTGAACAAAAACTACTTGGACCGCATGCTTGAAGAAGGCCTGAAGCATCAACAAAAGAAGCTGAATGCAAATGCGAAGAAGAATGCGGAACAGTGGGTTCTCGGCGCTGGATCTATCCTCGGCCAGGGTATGCGTGGACCGCTGGACATGTTCTCAGGCGCTGCCCTGCTCGAAGCTTTCACTGGCGTTGACTTCATGACCGGCAAGAAGCGAGCTCGTGACGAAGATGACCATTCGAGTGACGGTCAGTCCAAGCGCAGTCGCGTTGGTGAATCGTCTGACGAGGTTGGCCGCGCCGATGATCTTCAGATGGGAGACGACTTCGTGATGATGGGTGACGATACCATCGAGCAAGGTCGAGAGGCGCCAACGCCGTTGGACGACCGTCACCTGTCAAGCCTCTTGCCATGGAACCAAAGTCAGGGTTCTCGACGCCCAACAGACATCGGTCACCCAACTTCAGCATCGTTCGGCGGTGGCCCGCAGATCAATGTCATCAGTCGACGTGGCAGCCGTCTCACTTCAGCTTCCCCGCTGATCGGCCGTGGTGTAGTGGGAAATGAGCTTGATGATTTCCAGCTTCCTCCAGGCTCCGACATTCACATGAGCGGTCTCAACGATGAGGAAGAGTTTGAACTATACGGCACTGCGGCTCAAGTTGATACTCAGACTGCAGCTCAGACTCAGTGGCAGAAAGCCGCCCTGACTGGAGAGAGTGCCAACTTCCTCGACTTCGTGCAGACCGCGATCGACGAGAATGACGATTCAACTGAGCTGAACCAGATCGAATTCGAAAAGTTGCTGCCACCGCAGAGCAATACTTACATCGTGGCCGCTCAAGCCTTGCTGCACGTCTTGGCCTTGGGCACGACAGGTGCTCTCAAGGTTGAGCAGGAGGAGCCGTTCGGTACCATCGCACTCAGCATCACTGCTGGTGTACTCTGAGAAGAAAGGATGCGATTACTTTTCGCAGATTCAATGTTCGGACATCTTGGAGCCAACTATGGCATTATAATTTCGATGGGAAGAATGGCGGACTTGATGGTCAACATGCCTTAACGCTGAGGCCTGGAACGTCTGAGAGTTTTCGCTACTGTTCGATGATACCCAAAAGCGATGTTGCTGTGTTCTTAGCTTCCTGATAGCGCTGTAGTACAAGTCCCAAAAGTTTGAGAGCTCTCTGCCGAAGCTTCGGACGACTGTCGTATCGAGGTGTTTTCATGCTGCTCCTAGGAAGCTATCTCGAATACACGAGTTGCTTGCCCGGCAATACTCATCATACAGAGTGTTTTTGATCTATGTTCGCAGGGAATGATTCTGTTTACATCAGCTCCTTCGGGAATTATTAGTCAGACAGTTTGTGCCCAACGGCCGCGCCGTTGCAGAAAACCCGGCAGCGACCTCTGTCCGTTCTCTTTCATCCTTTGGTCACCATCATCACGTCTGCTGAGCAGACATCCGCTATCTACTATCTGTCTGAGCGAGCGATAGCACGCAAGCGCCGAGCGAAGAGCTACCCTGGTATCGATAGGCCGTGACAGACTTTCGTTGGCGAGTCATGGCGGTGAACACAAGACTGGCGATATTGGCGCGCACAGCGAACAACACGTGATGATGGACTACGCGCTGAGCTGGAGCTGGAGCTGCAGCTGCCATGTAGGAGGTAGGTACCAGGAGGCTGTTGCGAGTGGCACTGGCCGAGTTGAGGACTGGAGGTGCAGCAATGGCCCTGCCATCGAATTTCGCGACAACGATCATCACACTTCCCTTTGCAGCTCTCCTCTCCCGCCCTCCTCTCTTCCACAACAACACCAATGTTTTGACGACGACATAGACAGCATTGTCTCGCGCGCCGCCACCACCTCACCCGCTCCGCCATCACCACACGCCCGCCCGTCCGCAACCCCCCAATTTCTTCCCCGTCACCCTCTCCGTGTATGCCAAACCCCACCTTCCGCGCTCGGAGCTGCCGCTGTAGCACTGTACTGACGTCTGATGCTCCATGGCTAATAGCTCTCTACCCGACCGACCGCACCTTGCACCACTCACCTTTCTTCCGACCTTAGCTCCGGAGTCTACCAGGTCTCATTATCCGGTCCTGCTTCCACCCGCTGCAGCTCTACTCTAGCATAGCTCCTCCCTCGACCTACGTCAACTATCTCGACATGTCGGCAGAGGATCAGAACTCGCCCGCTATCGATTCGGGCATCGATGCCATCACTGATAAGCTGGGTGCTACGAACATTCAAGACGACCGGCCACGGACGGAGGAAGAATATGCCCAAGCACAGCTTACCCTGCGAGCGATTGTGACGTCCAAGGAAGCCGGCGTGATCATTGGCAAGGCAGGCCAGAATGTGGCAGACCTCAGAGACAAGACTGGTGTTCGCGCCGGCGTGAGCAAAGTCGTGGCTGGCGTGCACGATCGTGTTCTGACTGTCACTGGAGCTCTCAATGGCATCTCCGACGCGTACGGTCTCGTCGCCGATAGCCTGGTCAAAGGAGCTCCTCAGATGGGCATGGGAGGCGCTGTCGGGAACCCTAACACTCACCGTAAGGGAATGTCCATAAAGCAAGTGGTCGACAGTGCTGATGCAATCTAGCTATTCGCCTCCTGATCTCACACAACCAAATGGGCACCATCATTGGCCGGCAAGGACTCAAAATCAAGCAAATTCAAGATGCAAGCGGCGTGCGTATGGTCGCGCAGAAAGAGATGCTCCCGCAATCGACCGAACGCATTGTGGAAGTTCAAGGCACACCAGATGGCATACAAAAGGCAGTGTGGGAGATCGGCAAGTGCCTCGTCGATGACGAGCAGCGTGGCTATGGCACTGTGCTCTACAGTCCCTCTGTTCGCGTTCAAAGCGGTGCTCCAGCGCTTCCTCTGAATGGCACTGGCGATTCGCGCGGGTATGGCGCACCACGAAGCTTCAACCGGACTGGCAACGGTGCCGACTTCACCAGTGCTGCTCCAGCTGCATACTCGCCACGCCGAAACGGTGCTCCAGAATCCGGCGGCGGTCCCCCTCCCCGAGTTGAGGACGGCGAGGATATTCAGACGCAAAACATCAGCATTCCTGCCGACATGGTTGGCTGCATCATTGGGCGCGGCGGCAGCAAGATCAGTGAAATCCGCAAGAGCTCAGGAGCACGAATCTCGATCGCCAAGGCACCCCATGATGAGACTGGAGAGCGCATGTTCACCATCACCGGTGGCCCACAAGCCAACGAGAAGGCCCTGTACCTCCTCTACGAGAATCTGGAGCAGGAGAAGATGCGCCGCAGCCAAATTCCTGAGGCCACAGCATAGGGTGCTGATCCATATTTTCAGAAGGGCGGTGTTCCAGCTGGCGCTCAACCTGCGCAGATTTCTCCATCTCTGCTAGGCCATTGACTGCCGCAGAGTCCTTCACAACACCGGAGCTCGACTTTCTGAGCTCGACTTCTTCCGAGATTGGCCTGAAACTACTTCGACACCGCTACATCGCGTATTCTGAATACGACTATGTTCTGTTTATGGCTTACGACCATTATGACCTTTACGCTTCGACGACACGACCTCGAATGCCTAATGACGTCCTTCTGGTGGCCTCTTCACCACGCCATCGACCTTTCCCACCTCCACTATTCGAACACCCCAGCCACCACCACGACATGACTAAAAGAGTACGGATAATGCTCATGTGCTGCTTGACGCGGCGCTCACTGTTTGGAGTATAGCGCAGCGAGCAGTTGTACGTCTGCTGAGCAGGCAGGTCTTTGAAGTTGCTTATGCATAGCGCTTATACCAATTTCGACATGTAATGCTAGCAGAGAGCAGTGAAAATGAAAAGGAAGCAGTTGCAGATCTTTCCATCTTTGTTCCATCCTTGTTGGTGATATGTGTCCATCGACAGCCAGCTTCGTGGTGCCATATATGTGCCGTATGTGGCTCTGCATATTAGTCGTCTCGACCGACATCTGCGACTGTACGCGTATGTCCAGACTCAAGTATTGTGAACGCCGTGATTCCTTCCTTATACCACAACTCCTTTGCCCCAGCGCCTTGCATCCAGCCAAGCGCCCGACCCAGCCCAAAAATCCCATTGTCATGTCATATCATCTTCTCTTTTGTCATCTGCACAAACCTCCACATACTGCTGCCTCGTCTCCCGCCCTCCATACCATCTTTCCCGGCCCTCAGCTCAGCTCTTAGATCAATTCACCTGACAGAGCAATTCCTGTTCCAAAATGAATTTCCCCTCTTTATACTTCTCCGTACTCTCGTACGCGCGATCGTACTTCCATCCTACGATCTCTTTGCATTGTCGGCAGAAGATATCGCGCACGACGTGGCGGCCGGTCGTCATGTTGCGTTCGCCGGCTTCGCCGGCTTGGATGTTTACGACGCTGTTGAAGAGGTAGGCTTTGCCGTGTTGGCCGCGGAAGTTCTGGATAGAGGGAGTGGGTTAGTAGGGGGAGGGAGGAAGAGGGATGTGGGATGTGGGAGGAGGGGGAGGGTGGATTTACCCTACTGATGATTTCGTCGTGGTCGGCGAGGTGAGTTTTGCAGTTTTTGCAGCCGTAGATGCGTTTGGCGGAGAGGTAGACGTTGTAGGCGAGGCCCATGGTTTGGGAGAGTCGTGGCCCGTAGGAGCTGGGCTCTGAGGTGAGGTGAAGAGCAGGATAGGAAGCGGGTGGAGGTGTTGGGTCGTGGAGTTGCCGGTTGGCGTTGGAGCTTGGTCGTTCGGTGATGGAGGTGTTTGTGTTTGTTCCTCCTTGTGCTTCTTTGCTTTCGTGTCCGCCTTCCTGTCTGATCGGTTTTGGAGAGGTCGATTCGGCGTTGCCTAGATAGGTGAGGTTCGACGTGGCTGATGGAATCGATCACATGAGCGGTCAGGTTCGAGACTCAGAGCTGAGGGTATGGTAGGAGATAGGTCTTTGAGTTGTCTTGAGATCAAGATTCAGGATACTTTAGAGCTACAGGCGACGCTTCCTCATAGTAGTAAGAGGTAGGATTCATTGCCTGGGAAGGTGCAGCTTGTGATCTGATGCACATGAAGGAGTCAGTGAGCACGGGACAGTGTGGGGTCGGCTAGACTCCTGAGACATGTTGACGACATATCAGTAGTCTACCGAACCAACCGATAAGGCATCAACCTTTCTGCTACAGAACCATGAGGTGTGGTATTGACCATGAAGTGCAGCTTCGTGTTTCAATTTGCAAGAGATGGGGTATCTCACAAGAGTGTTGTGTTACAACAAGACAAGAAATTGGAAGCTATATTCGAGGTTCGCTATGCAACGTTCGCGGGGTAGAGAACGGATTGTGGACCGACTACGGAGTGAGTAGCACGACCAACCTCCAAGTCTGCATCAAGGTGTGGTCAAGCATGAACAAGCGCGACATCTGTTGATCAAGCTTGCTCTACTTTCATGGAGCAACCTGACTGTTTCGGCTGGAGCTCACTCTGCACAATCTGATAAGTGTAGAAACTAGTAGCCGCTGCCTGCGAGGCCACCCGAAAACGACTTCTCCTGCACTAGACGTTTGTCGGTTGTTATTGGGAATGACTACGCCTGGTCTGGCTCCCTATGATCTCGTACAGGCACAGGCACAGGGGCTTACTCTCCTGAAATGTATCCGGCTTTGCATGGGAGGTCCGGCTGTAGAGAGGCATATCCACAAGCCTGCTCCATATGGAACTATGGGTCGAGGGGCTGCGAGCTTTCGTTCTCCACGATCTAGCGCCGCTTGCGGAGTTATCAGCCATCTTCCGGAAGTCCATATCATTGGAGCAGTCGACAGAATTGCCCCACTGCAAAAGTGTGGTCGCACAGCATGACGATATGAGCAGTCCGTAGCCTTTCGCGTGAAGCTTCTGCTATGCGTGTCAGCTTGTCAAGATTAGCTCTTGATAGAATGTTGCCTGAGTCGCGAACTAACCACTAGAGACTTCAGCGGAAGGGAAACAGCACTTCAAACCAAACCTCAAGGCCACAGTGTTCAGTCACCAGCCATCATAATGGCACAGCCTTTCACGCTCGGCCGTGGCCTCATTGTTCTCGGCAATGTGGCATATTCTTTGGGGGCTTTCATCGCCGACTTCAACGAGACACATGTACTGAACCCGCGGTGGCCACCTCACGCCAAATTCCACAATGGCCAGACCATGACGCTGGGAGTCTTGCTGGCTTCGATGTCGACCTACTTCCTGTTTCGGCCGACGCGTAGCCTCGAGCAGATCAAGGACAATCTCTGGACTGCAGCAACGATCGGTTCTTTCTACTGCGCTGCTGGCCTGTGTGCCATCTTATATCCTGGAACTGCTTGGCAAGAGTATGCGTTCTTCTCTGAGAGTCATTGTCGAACACTGCTAATGGAAAGCAGTCCCGAGTTTCCAGGAAAGGGTGAGCAGCGTTATGTCTTTGGCGGTGTATGTGTTCTCATGTGGCTGGGCTATTGGCTCGAGGGAAGGAGGCTACCAGGAGTCAAGAACGCTTGAGCGTGAATGTCACGCGGGAAAATTGTTCGAAGCCCGTCCGTGTGTTGTTGTATCCCAAACCATCCATGTTCATTTGTAGTCAGCTCATTTCCCCCGCTCCTGCCAAGCAAGACACTGGCCCCATGGCGCGACTCCTACATCTGTGATCTGTGACTTCCCAGTCAACTACCTTCTGCAATTCTTCCTCGCCATCATGCCGGGTCGCGGAGGCGCAGGCAACTGGCAAGCAGCGCAAGAAGCGCAGAATACTCCCAAGGTGGTAGACCTCGAAGCCCAACAGTCCTCCGCCTCGATCGAGACCCCCGTCGCCGGCCCCTCAGCGCCTCGAGCGGATCAGCAGTACGCTTTTAGCGGTCGGGGAGGAAGTGGAAACTCGTACAACCCCAAAGAGCTTCATCAGAAAGGTACATTTCAGAATACGGATTTGTCCCATGCTTCTGCGTCGGATGCCGCGGCTGGTTGGTCTTCGATGCTTTCGGGAGCTCAGGCCAAGGGCAGCGATGTTGTGCGAGCGGCTGGGCGCGGAGGTTCAGGCAACATGGTGTATGGTGTGACAGATGATGAGAGGGCTGCGCTTAGAAAGATGCAGGAGGAGCAAGAAGGGAAGAAGATCGCGGCGGATGTTGAAGCAAGCGTGAACGCTACGCTTGCTGAGCCGCCGAAGGCGAGGTTGCCTGGCACATTTCCTTGAAAAATGAGGATCAGTAGGAAAATTGAAGAGCACTGGGAACACGATCATTCTCAAACGGACTTGAGGAACGGCGAATGCGAATACTCGAGTCTCGCCTCATTCCCGACTCGCAAAGTCCCTGGTCCTTGGACGACACCATTGCAGAGAGCCCAAGGTCACGATCTATCGTGAGAGATGACTTCCCAATTCTCGATCGCCACGCTTCTTTGTGGGTTCTAGATGGAGCTCGCTACCTGTATCTCTGGCCCTGATCAACGAATAAACGCCTCCGACGCCTCGCTTTCCATGCCCGCTGTGCAGCAACGGCACAGGCTCTCATCAAGTTCGTTGTGCCTGCGGCGAGTACCTCGGCAGCTCTTCATACAGTCCCAGTTGCGGCATCGTCGCTTGACCGATTGTCTTGTGGATCAAGGTCGCAGTGGTATCAAGTAGCCCTTGAAGAACCATTGACCAAGGCTGCGATGTCGCCCACGACTGGCCTTTGATCAGAGGCGTGTAGCCTCCACTGGGGTTCCGGCGGACGATCATAGCATATTGCTGACACGCGTCAGCTCGTGTATCTTGATACCAAGAACAGAATAACACGACTCACCCAAGGATTCTCATCCTCTCCCTCGCGAGCTTTGGATGCGTATACGATCTCGTATGGGTTGCCTTCGATGAGCGGGCTGGGCGATGATGGAAAGAGCACAGCTGTATTGGCTGGAAAACGTCAGCTGCAAGTCTAATGATGCGAGTGAAAGGACAACACATACCAAAAATTCGTTTCCGCAGCTCATCATCATTCAGCTGAGCAACAGTATGCTTCTTCGACTTGATACTCGATCGCGGAACAGGCCACCCGCCAGGCTGCATCGTGCTGAACAGACAGTAAAACACAAAAGCTCACAATAACAGAGAAACAACAGCGTAGTTATAGAAAGAGCCACAAATAGTCACAGTTGTCAGCTCTGCAGCAAGTCCCCCAAGTTTATCTTTTTTGCTAGGATGTGGTCGGCGTTGGTACATAAGTACCTGTCTCGTGGTCTTTCCAGACCCCCATGAACCTGCCAAGCTACATCGCCGAATCTCTCGTTTTGCGCCGCATCCCACACTTCGTTCTCGTGGGCACCGCGTTGGTCGTACGCCACATGTGATGCTAGGCTTGTAGGGTATGGTCGTTTGGTCATTATCGGTACGCCGAGAGATAAGGATCGAGCTCTTGGAGTCGCGCCAACCTCCCGACAAAGCCCGAAGCGGCTGAATTGCTGCTTCGTTTCGGCGGCTTTAAGTAAGTTGTGCGTGGCATACTCAGTGTACTGGGGCCGGCTAGCACCCTTCGTAAAAGTTCGGTGTGATTTCCATAACCTCTAATTGTGACTACATAGGCTTTGGCACGACGGGTACTTAGCCGCACGCAATAAGTCGCCATCTTGGGTTATTGGCAAGCCAGGCTTCGACAGAGATAGTGCCCACGCCTATACGTACAGCCACACCAAGTCCCTGTCTTCGGATGGCCATGACAACCAAATACTCCGCGTAGCCATAGTTCTGTCTACCCAGCACTATGAACTCGTAGACATTCTCATCATCACAGAAAGATGGAAACGAGCGAGCAAAAGTGCTGTCTGTACCTGAATCCATCTTACCAACAAAATAATGGTCTACACCGCCTATGGGCTCAACTTTGGAGAACCTCCAAGCGGTTGATTGCTCCGACAGAGATGGTTTCGTGGTTAATATGCGACTCTCATTGCGAGGCTCGTAAAACTCGATTCTGAAGTGAGCCAAGCTGGTCCAAAAGAAGAGCAAAGTGCCTTCGGGGACGAAGGGCAAATCATTGTGTAGTGCTGGAAGTGCAAGACGGATGCTTTCCATGGTGACTTCACGGTTGAAAGCATAGTCGCACTGCTTCTCACTGCTCCTGGAAAGATGTGCGCCGGCTTGTGTCGTCTCCTGATCCTCTATGAGGTGAAGGCTTCTCCCGCCAGGCTGGTGCACGTAACACAACAGCTCCGCTGTGCGTAATCCTCTGGTAGTCATGAATGCTCAGTGAAATGTCTTTGGAAAAGGATACTTCCTTCACCTACTCAGAATTGCCTGTGAATCTTACTCTAGCTGATTCCCATGCAAGCCAGCTCCAACTAGGAATAAGGACCCGTTTTTGCAGGGCCGTGACTGGCAGGGTTGTGGGCGCCATCCGCCTTCGAACGAAATCATCGTGATTGTGAGTCCACATCAGGGCCGAGGTGAACCGAGAGATGGGCAGTGCCCACAGAAAAGTTTCACTCGAGGCTCTGGAGACTGCGTCCAACACTCCCGAGAATCCGTCAAGCATGTCGCCTTCGTTGGTGAACTTTAGTTGGGAATAGCCCGTAGCTAGCTCTCCTAACCTCTCCCAAAACGATGTGTTCGATACTCGGCTGGTATGAGTAAGATGGTGGAGGAGCTGATCCGAGTTCGGTGGCTGCATTTTTTGGCCTCGAAGAAGCTGGACTGTCTGCTGAAATGGCTCCTCCCTCGTGGCACCGTTGTAGACCAGGCGATGATCACTTACACGAGATTCCATGTGAGATTCCTCGCAGAACGTGGCCGACGCGCATTGCCAATAGACCTGGTCAGCTGTGAAGATCAACCTTCGGCGAGACAGCACTCTCTCCTGCATAGTCCAACCACGTGTTGCGTACTTGTCAAGTTCCCAGAAATCCCATCCTCGATTCGGAAGTGGCGTGAGAGTGTCCATGATCGCTAAACCATGTTCGTGCACGATGAACCCTCCATCGCCAACGGTGCCATAGCCGGGTGGAATGATCTCAACACAGGACTGTTGCGTCGTACGCGTACCACTATGGAGACCCGGAAGACCATGCTCAGCGTCTCCACCCACTGCAGCGACAATTGTCAATGCTGCGTCCACATAAATGCGATCCATTGAGCCAAGTTGACGACGTTTATCTTCATCGCTATCCTGCAAAATGCACAGGGCATCCACCCACAAATGCCGGATGCCTTCCAGATTGAGCCTTTGAACCAGCGTCGCAGCGTCCACGATGGTTTTGGAGGGCGTTCGAAGCAGCAAAGCACCAGGTAGCATTAGACATTGTTCGTTATTCGAGAGCAGTTTGAGAGGTTGATCATAGCCCCAAACGTAGCTCAAAGCGATGTATGCGGGTGGCCATGTTTCAGTGCGAGCTGGAGACTTCTCAAAGCGCTCAATACAATTCAGGTCCACATTTATCAAACGGATTTCGGTGAAGTCGGCGAAGGGCTTGTCTTGAGGACCAGTCTCTGAATGCTCGGGGTGAACCTCCTCGTGCCGCTGGATGGAGCATGTTGAATGGTGTTCCGCAACACAGATCTGATACCACTGCCTGATCCATGCGAGATCAGCAACGAGAGGTCTCTGTCGCCCACCATAGGCAAAAATACCTTCTGAAGATGACAAGAAAGCCATTTCAGGTGGCAAGCAAGAAGGGGCACTTGCGGTTGCTTGAATACAAAAATGAATGTTCCACCATAGCTCGAAATCGTCCTCGTAGTCGTCGTCTACTGCGGGACAACCGATCCGCAGAGATAGACGGCGCACCACGTTAGCCTTGTGGTGGAGTTCGATTTCAGAGTCTTCCTGTTTGCGCGGGAAAAACTGTGCGTACGGGAAGATTTGTGCGAAACATTCTTGCTCTCTGTCTTGATTATCCGGGTCGTTGACGGGAGGTTCCTCGTGACTGTTATCGCGAATGATGACTGACCATATGAGTCTGCACGAGCGACAGTGAGGGGCTGAGTGCTTGATGCGGTGAAGTGTACCCAACGGTATAGGCATGTGATATGCCTCGACAGCATCGAACAGGCCTGGTGGATCGATATCCTCGCCCAGACTCAGGGAGTGAAGTTGAGCATAGGTAGGGCACCGCAGTGCTCCGAAGTCGATCTTCCGACAGAGAGTGCATAGCGATAACTTTGAGATGCCACTTGGCTCTACATCCATAATTGCTTAGGATTTATTGCGGTAGTCCTATCGAGGACACAATCTAAGATCGGAAGCAAAGTCCAGGCAGGGCTGACAATGAGCTCTCGCCAGCCCCTCACGTCATCTTGCAGGAATTTTTGAAGATATGAGGGTAGTCGGTCGTTGCTGGGTCACTTCTAAATCTCTTAATATGAGGTTAGCAACAGGAGAACACTGCAGACTTCACATCGTACGAGCGCGATGGAAGTGAGGTGCACGTCCCTTGCATTTGCGACCTTTTCAGTTTTGCTCCTCTCTTCCGACCGTCAGTGATTTTTTTGACTGCACGTCCATCCGATTTCACTTTTTCGTCACCAGAGCTGCTTCCCTAAGTCAGTCGGTTCCACTATGAGCGATCTACAAATGGAACTTGCGGCTTGAAGTATCCTCCAGCTCGTGCGCCCCAAGGGTTGAGAGCCACTGACTCGACGGTGGACTTTGCAAGAGCTGCTGGCACCGGGAGTAGTCGAGTTCTACGACAGGAGATATGTTTGTATCCGAGGCTCGATGTGATGACTTACGATGAGCTCTCGGTGATGCTGAAAGAAATTTGTTGCAATGATACAAGTTATCGAGGCTGATTGATTGAACATCGATTGCAGTGCGTCCGTGATTGGTACTTAAGGTAGTCGGCTATGATACAGCGCTGACAGAGTCCGGAGCATCGGGCGAACAGATCCGGTCTTCTTTGAGTCGCATGGAAGGGATGTCATGAGAACACGCAGGATTTTAAACAGCCTGAATGTTTCACTGATCGCCCGCACACTCACACCAGTTATACCTTCCCTCGTCGCGGTGCAACCAGCCATGCAAGCCATGGCCGGACAATCTCTGTAGTGTGTTATTCACGATGTTTGAGATGAAGATTGGCGAAAGCGGGGCTGGTATGCCAGGACGAATATCTCGGTATGTGATGGCGAGACTAGCCATGCCATGTTTGTGTCGTTGGACGGAATTGTCGCAGCTCCCGTGTCCACGGAGCTCTGACAGCCTGTTCAGGAACA
This sequence comes from Cercospora nicotianae, assembly GCA_029490675.1. Taxonomy (NCBI): domain Eukaryota; kingdom Fungi; phylum Ascomycota; class Dothideomycetes; order Mycosphaerellales; family Mycosphaerellaceae; genus Cercospora; species Cercospora nicotianae. The sequence continues at coordinate 395,537 of JANQAT010000002.1, forward strand.
CACGAGCATATTCCAACATTTGCCCGTGTAAAGAGTCGTGGTTGTTGTAGTATGCGCGCACTTCACAAGGCTCTGATCTCCGTTCATCGCTGTGTTCAAAGGCATCGGGCATGTACAGTTTCAGGATGAGTGTCTTGAGAGTAACATGTCGCCCATCAGCTTGTCGATGTATGTCGAAGATTGCAGGGCAAATTTTGATCATGCGCAAGCGAACGTGTTCGATATACGGCAGCACGCGCGCGACCTCTGTGCACAAGTGTGTCTGACCATTTCCATCTAGGAGACGAGTCCCGACAGTGTCTAAGACCAGAGCACGTAGGCCCTGTGTGATAGGCAAATTTTGCAACAGTCTGGAGATCGTCGGCGTATGCATGTAGTCCCAATCGAGACCGACGTTATGAGGATCTGAGGTCGCTGTAAATTCCAGATACTTCAACTCAGTGAAATTGCGCAGGTCTTCAAGCAACTCGTCAAGTCTCGGTCTCAGTTGCTGGTCACGCCAACCCTTGAGAGCAAGCTTACCACTTGCGCTTCTGAAACTCAAGCCCGGAGGCACCTCGTTCAAAGGCGCTGGTCCAGACCAGCCGTCCTCTGCATGCCAACGTTCAAGGTCCTCTGCTGAGTTGAGATCCCAGAAGTGGCCAAGGAGTCGTATGGTGAGACTTCGAGTGTTGTTGTGCACCAAAGTTCTCGATTTCTTATAGCTGAGCTCGCCATCGAGTCTGTCGAGATTGCATGCATAGAGACGCAGCTCAGAAAGGTGCAAGCCGGATAGGAAGACAGGTCTTGCAGCTGCGTACCATTCGCGACAAAGCATCAACTTGTCCGTGGCGCGCCAGCCAGGCCCTGAAGTCGCTGGTTTGCCAGTCTGACTTCGTCTGAGCTCACGACCTCCGACGTGTTCCAAGATGAGGACTAGCAGCTCAGTGGGAAGAGTTAGTAGTGAAGCCATCCTCAAATGTCAATCTTGCGAAGATTTGTTATGTTCAGTGGCATCAATGGCCACAGGCTGGGATTTCGAGCAGCAGCGATATCGCGCTGGCTTCAGCTGTTGTTGATGTACAGGTCAAGGTCAAGTGTAAGGAGGAGAGTTGTGCAGCGTTGCAGGCATTGAGAGGAAGGCCCAAAGGACCCACTTTCGTCCGCCAAGCGGGCCGCATACCTCACTTCAGGCGCCCGTCATTGCAGGTGCAACACCGATTGACGACGATTGACGCGACTGCGAATTGCAGTACAGGCTTGTTCGCATTCTGGTGATCGCACATAGGACCAGAGAATACCTGTCGTAGCGCCCTGCGCCCACCATCCGCCATGGTCAGAACCACATCCAATGCCACCATGGCCCCGCTGACGATGGACAGTCGCAATCACTACGGCCATACCTCTCCTGCGTGAGACAGACTCTCACTGCGGCGCTCTCATTATCGAACTTCGCCTCGCAAGCTTCCGAACGACACAATGTCCCCGAGATCGAAGCGAAAACATCTCCCGAAGTCGTCCTCAATCCACTCACCGTTTCCAGGAATCAGGAAGAGCGAGTATTGGTGGAGCCTTCGGTGAACAGCGTGCGGGTCAGCATACGGATCAAGCAGGCAGATGAGATTGAACACATCCTGGTGCACAAGTTCACGCGGTTCTTGACGCAGAGAGCCGAGGCGTTCTTCATTTTGAGGCGGAAGCCGGTGCCTGTAAGTGCTTCCAGCGAAGGGATGTGGGATAGAGACTGACTGGAAAAAAGGGCTATGATATCTCGTTCTTGATCACGAATTTCCATACGGAGGAGATGTTGAAGCACAAGCTTGTGGATTTCATTATACAATTCATGGAGGAGGTGGACAAGGAGATCTCGGAAATGAAGCTCTTCGTAAGTGCTGCCGCGAGGATTCTGCCAACGTCAACATCGACTGCTAACACCGTGACAGCTAAACGCTCGAGCACGTTTTGTTGCTGAAAGCTTCCTTACGCCATTCGACTAAGCTCTGCTGCCTGGAAGGCTCTTCAGGGATGGGCGGATATTGAGCTGCGAAGATTGCAAGGCAATCTGTTTGCACGTTTAGATGAGTCATGACCATGAGAAAGCGCTCGAAACATCGGCTAGAAGGTGTACGTCCACGCGAATGTGGATCGATTTTATACCAGGCCATAGATACGCGAGACGACTGAAGGCACATACGCCCGCCGCTACCACTCCGTAAACCACGAAATCGATCATATCCGATTCAGCTGTAGCACCCTCACGAGCCCATAACGTTTCCTCGCACCTTCTGCCTTCACTTGGTATGCGGCATTTTTCAACGGTCTCGCATGGGAGGTAACGTAAATCAGTTGACCTGGCAACAGCTTCACGTAGGCTCCTCAGCTCACAGCTCACCTCCGTTGCGTTCACTCCTCAGCATTCACCTCACCACGCATATGATGTCCTCGTGACAACGACATGAACCCACAAGCTCAACCCTTTGTACCAACTCAGCACACCTGGACCGACGACAACGGCATACCCGAGCTGCTGACTGCTGCACGTCGACTTCTCGTCACCTCCGCGTGGCACGGTGCTGTGGTGCGCAAGCAAAAGGACAAATCAACTTGGGTAATACCAGCTTCTTCGCGGCATGGAAGCGCGCCGTCACTGACAAGTGCTTCGAGAAGTGCAGCAGCAAAAGGCGAAGCGAGTCCGTGGGCTCACGTCGACAGCGTAAGTTCCTTCTCGCTTCTCTTTCCTTCCATCGACCTTCGCGGCGGTCGGCGGCGTCGAGCTTGTGACGCGGTGGTGACTGTTCTGGTGGTGGCCCATGCGCGCACCGATAAATCAAAGAATTTGGCTCGCAACTTCCTCTCCTTCTTCATCGCATTGCCATTGCCGCGATACCCCACTACACATAGATAGCTGTACCGTGGCGGCAAAGCTGACCACCCGCTGCAGTATCTTAGAAGCCAACATCGCTACACCAACACCCGCACAAGCACACCTGTACAGCAACCCCCTGACGGCACTCGAGCACTGAAGGCGGCCATGAACGGCCAGGGCCAGGGCAACTGGCAGCCGCGCAACGCGCCAATGGCAGGCGACGGCGGCGCCCACGCTGCTCGCTTCCCATACCCACCACCACCTCCGCCTCAGTACGGCGGCTACCAAACGAACCAGGCACGCAGCAACACTGCTCTCCGAGGAGGTGTGCACAACAACTTCGTCCCGCGCTCGAATGGCGGTCCAATCGGCTACCCACCGATGAACAACGGAGGTACCACCAACGGCTCGATGGCTTCAGGCCACTCCTCGCTGAACGGCAATACCTACGCCGACGACCCGTACGTGACACGCCGCCCTGACTCTGCTCTCGGCAACGATATGGCTGGGCAGAAGACCACCTTCGTCAACGCGCAGACTCCGCCAGGACGCGTGAACAGTGTCCCTCGCCGCCATAGAGATTCTTTTGGCTCGAACGGTACGTTTGCCACCCAGATCGAGCAGCCCATGTCCCCAGCAGCGAACGGCAATCACTACCAAGCTACGCACCCGCAAATGCGTCCTACAACCCAGCTCGTTCAGAATCGCACGAATGGTGGCCCAAAGCACTTTGCTGCTCCTGTTGCCCAGCGCCGTGCGAACATTGGCCAGCAGCTACACAACGCCATAGATCCGAACGTTCACGGCATTGTGGCCGGACTCGGTAACATGCAAATGTCGCAGACGAGTGCTCGCTCAGAGAGCAATGGTAGCACGTCCACATCTGTCGGCTTCCCTGCCCACTACAATCAAGAGGGCACGGCTCGTACTCTGGCAGAAATGATCAAGCGCGCCGAGACCGAAGACCCGTACGACCGCAAGATGGCTCTGTACACGACTGCACCACGCCAGCCAAACCCGACGCTCGGCCCTGCTCGTTTCAAGGACAGCCGCATGTTTGCCACAATTGGCGGCTCTTCCAGCATCATCCCACCAAACCAAGCTCTTGGGCCGGTCAAGAAGGGACGTCCAGACTGGCTCGATCTGGCTTTGGAGGGCAATATGACCCCCGACTTGGAAGAGGCATTCGACGCTTTGCCCTTCGACGAGCTGTGCCGTGGATGGTCGAATCATCACGCCGGTGTGGTCCGCATCAAGGATATTCCCTATGCCACCACGCGCCAGGAGATGACGGCCTTCCTTGGTCGCAATGCTCAGATTGTCCGCCAGCCAGAAGGTTCCCCATTCCACGCAATCCACATCCTCATGGAGCGTGAGAGTGGCAAGACCATGGACTGTTTCGTTGAGGTTGCGACTCCGGCCGAGGCTTCGTGGGTTGCCCGCCAATTTGCTCGTCGAGTCGACCAGAAGCGCCCACCAAAAGTCGGCGATCGTACTGTGGAGGTAGTTTACAGCTCGCAGGATGAGCTCATGTTTGAGCTCTTCCCGCGCGCTAAGCACGTTCGGTGGAGCAATGGCCAGCCTGTGGTTGATCGCAACGAGCGAAAATACTACAAAGACCAGGCAGCCGTCGGGTTTCAAGGCTTCCTTCATCCCGAGGAGCTTGTCGCTCTGTCCAAGCATGCGACTTTGCATGAGCGTGTAGGTCATCATGCCCGCCCTTTTTTGGAGCATTTGCTGATATTTCACAGTCCCCATTCGCGAGCAAGAGCCCTTGCCGTGTGTACGAGGCCATGATTACACTGCTCTACAAGTACCCATGGCAAGCGATCGAGGAGATCACTATCGCTGAGCGTCGCGCAATTTACGACGCGTGCATTGGTCTGATCAAGACTTTGATTGTCGCCCTTCGTCGCAGCAACCTCCAGCACTCCGCGAATCAGCCAACTCCTGGTCTGCTTCAGGAGCTCACCACGGCTGCTCTTGTCTGCCCAGGATTCACTGAGAAGCAGAAGGCTTCTGTCATTGCCGCTGTCATCCAAGGTGGTTTCAAGGGTATTGCCGACGGCCGTGACTTGAACGTCAAGCTCGGTGGTCATCACGAGTTCAGTGCTAGCTGGCCTTTCTCTGCACTGGGCATCCCGATGGACGTTGAGCTAGATGTTCTGGCCTACTACGCTCGTCTCTTCCGCGAAGCAACTTACGAGCCAAAGGCTACCTCGCTTGCGGCTCTCAAGGCCAAGCAGGCGTCCGGTCAGGGACAGAACCCAATGGGCGAATGGTCCATCGACTACGGCAACAACCCGTCCAGCCTCACACTCGCGCAGATCGGCCAGATCGAGTACGATGCTGTCGAAAAGCTGCTCAAGTTCATCTGCGACGAAGCACCAGCCGAGCCACGCCCATACAACAGCAACAGCGCTCCGGGTAGCATCGGCCGCCAGTCGAGCAGTTCCGGCGGCAGTGGCAGTGCTGGTCAGCGAAGCAATGCTACCTACCACTCCCTCTTTGATCTCGCAGTCTCTGCTGCATGTCCATCGACTTGATACATTGGGTCGATCGCCGGCGTTCACGGTTCTTGCTTCGGAGTTTCACACGGTTGGGTCAAGGATGGGAGGGCTTCGGTTTGCAGCGAAAAGGCTTTTTGTAACAACATGGATATGGGCGCATGACACGAGTGAACGATGGAAATGAGTGCTACGACTGCGATGCATGAAAAGGATACTGCGATGCAGTGTCAATGATACGATGAGAAAGCGAGAGAAGAAAATGGAAAAGAGCAAAAAAAGTAATGACATGGGCAACTCAGCGCAGCGAGATGAACCATACACATAGAACGAGAGGGTCGAGGCAGACGCGCAACATGTTGACGGCTTGAGGATGATGATGAGATGTGCTGGGCGACGGAACGGTGGGCTATGGCTGCTGGACTGGAGGTTGGTTTCATCGCGCGATCGGTCAGGATCTGTTTCGAGGTCATCGTCGGTAGCTTCTTCACGTAACGCAGGTTTCCCCTCACTCCTTTTCCTTCCCTCGTGCTCTGTGACTCCATGGCTGTTGCAGAGTTTTGCTGTATGGTGTTCCGCTCGAAACATAAGCTCGTGCTAGCGAGACCGGAAGGACTGCGACAATGATGGGAACATTGTGCACTGAAAATGCTTCAGCCTGGGTACAGCAGCGTCTTCTTGCGCGCAAATCTGATTTCGAGTCTATGAACACACAAGATCTCTTATACTCGTACATGCTGTGATATTACGATCGTTGCTCTTCAAGTTCTCATCTTTTCAACCTCCGCATCCTCCTCTTCCGCGTACCCATCACCCCTTCTTATTTATCCTCTCCCAAACTTTCTTCTCCGCTTCAATGGCAGACTGTGAAATGGTATTTGCGTAGTTCTTCATGGTATCCCACATGGTACCTTCTCCTGCACTTCCAGCGCTTGCATTTCCTCCTGCTCCACCAAGAACTCCTCCAATGCCTGAAAACGACCCTTGCCTGTGTTCTTCTGCGTCTAAACTCGCCCTCGCGGCAGAGGACATTTCTTGCGCCATGACATTCTGTTGATAGCCGGGTGGATGGCTTGGAGGAGCGATCCCGCCCGCTATGGGTGATACGGCGCCAAAGTTCAATGTTGTGGGACCGGCGTTGTTTCCTCCTGCTCTTGTGGGGTTCTGGGCGTTTGTAGTATGTGTGGGAGCATAGTTTTGTTCAGGCGGAGACATTGCCATTTGAGGTGGCATAGCTGTGATGGCTGGAGGAGGCGGCTGCTGCTGTTGGTGTTGTTCGAGAAACTTCGCTGCTTCGCCAGCTTTAGGTGGAGGTGGGAGGCTCGTTACTGGAGCGGATTGCTGTTGCGACGGAGGTACTGGTACTGCGCCAGGTTGCGGAGGCGGCGGTCCATAATTGCTCGTGGAGTCTGTTGTTCGTGTGGGTTGTGGTTGATAGCGATTCGGCGTTTGGGCTGCGCCTGTGGGAGCTGGAACGGCTGGCGCGCCAGGCTGCGCGGGAGGGTAAGATGGAGGCTGCTGCTGCGTTGTCGATGCTTCTGGAGCTGTGTTTGCTGGCTTCTGCGGTGTTATGGGCGCATCTGGGAGAAGTCAGATGTGTCTGCTTGGGGCGAAGCAAGCATACTCACCAATGTGAACAGGAACTGGAGGCATTGTGATGATTCTCGACTCGTGCAGAACTGTGAGGCTTTTGTCTCGTGTAGAAACTGAATCGCAGATTGTCAGAGATCGATCTGTTTGCAGATTGTGGACACTTTGCACGAGCAGTTTGGAAAGCTCCAGCTGTTTGCCCTTGCAGGAGGCAGGTGTGACTTGCGATGACGACTGTCACGTGAGTGGTTTTGTTCAGCTTCCGGCAAAGGCGTGCGAAAAGTGTTGGAAGAGAGTGAAACAAACAAAACTCTATACGCCTTTAGTACGTGCAACCAATTGTAATACAGGGAGAACATCTGCGAGAGCCGGATAAAGGTACATGCGTTCCACGCGCTTCGACTGGAAGCAGCGCAACGCCCCAATGCCACTTCGTCCCCGCTCACGCCAATTTTTCCGATGGCAGAGCAACAGCAGTGCAACCCGTTGTCTCCTTCATCATGTCCACAATCGTATCGGCATGTGAACCACTTTTCTTGTTCGTGAAAGCGCCTCTTGCTTGACCATGTAAATCGATGGGGCGAGTCGTTTACTTGAACTTCTTGCCGAAGACAATGACCTGGAGCTGATCGTAGATGGAGAGCACACCAGCACCAGCGACACCACGGAGGATGTTGGCACCAGCACCCTTGAAGAGAGACTTGACACCCTCCTTGGCGACGATCTGGCTGGCGGCATCGAAGGAAGACTTGTACTTGACGGCCTGTACGGATGTTAGCGCCTTGCCACGTTTTCAGACAGCTGATCTCGAATTTCCAACTCACCTCACCAGAAGTCATCATCATACGTCTGCGGACAGTGTCGAGTGGGTAGGAAGCGATACCAGCACCGGTGGTGACAGTCCAGCCGAGGAGGAAAGAGGCCAAGAAGTTACCCTCGAGAGAACCGGTGAGAAGGACAGGCTTGAGCGAATCGTACATTCCGAAGTAGAGACCACGGTAGACGACGATACCAGCGACGGAAGGACCGAAACCACGGTAGAGACCAAGGATACCATCAGAAGCGAGAGTCTTCTTGTAGACGTCGATGAGGCCGTTGAATTGACGTTCACCACCAGTCTTGGAGTTCTTGGCGTCGTTGGCAAGACGGGTACGGGCGTAGTCGAGGGAGTAGACGAAGAGGAGGGAAGTGGCACCGGCCATCTGGAGAAATGTTAGATGAATGTCTTGAAAGCATTGCGCCCGAGACAAAACTTACACCACCGGAGGCCAAGTTACCAGCCATCCACCAGGCGTATCCATCACGCTCCTTCTTGTAGCCGAACATCGACTTGAAGGTGTCACGGAAAGCGAAGTTCAGGGCCTGGGTTGGGAAGTAACGGATAACGTTGGCAGTGTTACCACGCCAGAGGGAGACGACACCCTCATCGGCGGTTGTGCGGCGGAAGCAGTCCATGATACCATTGTACTTGTGCGAAAGACGGCCAGTCTTCAACATCTCGTCCTGTTTGTGATATTTAAGTCAGCGCCATGTTCTTTGGTGGTACGGAGAAGCTGATGGAGCTTCCTTTGGCGAGCTACGTTCGTGGTAGCTGCCGACCGGTTGTAGACGTACCTGGTTCTGGATGAGGAGCTTGACACGCTCGATAGGAGCGGCAGCGGTCTTCGAGACGGCGGCGGAGACACCGCCCACTGTTGTCCGCAGTCAGCGCGATGTCCATTGATGATTTTCCAGCTCCTATGCTCTTATCGCCAGCTTTTGCAGCGCTTCGGCTATTCAAGCGTCGGCGACACGAGGGCGGCGGCGGAGGGTTGTCGGGGTGTACGTACTCAGGAAGTCGACGACGAAGGGCGGCATGCCCATGATCGTCTTCTCCTCTTGCTTAACTGTGAGGAATAGTCAGTTTTTGAGCTCGTTTCTTCCAATGCGCAGCCAATGTTTGGAGCATCAGCGCGCGCTCGAGGAGAGGCGGCGGCGGCGTACCCGGTGGAACGTTTGCCATTTTGACTGTGAGGTCTGCTGGACCGATGGAACTGGGGAGGAAGGATGGAGTGGAGTTGTGGAAGATGTCCGTGGATGAAAGGTCGAGGTGTTGTTTTAGGAGCGAGAAAGAAAAAGCGTCCGCTCCCTGTTGGAACGTGCGGCGAACCCGTTTTCTACCGAAGCAGCCGAGCTGCGTTTGCCGCGCGACCTAGGGCCCCAACGATTCATCAAAGACCGCTCCGATCCTCTCTGGCAAGTTCTGACCTCGTCTTGCTCGGTAGAGCTGTGCCCGCAAGTCTGGTTGATTATCCTTTCTTCTACGAACAGTATATTCCAGTCGTAACAGCCGCCATGCCACATCGCTCCTTCCCTACAGTAAAGCCAAGTCCCTTTCCCTTTCACCCGCCTCTGCCAAATGGCGGCGCATTCGTTGCGGAAAGTCCTGCCAACGGTGCTTACTACCTTGACGTTCTGGCGCGCGGCGATACGGCACCACCGTGTCAACGATTGTCCTTCAAGGATTGTGCATATGGTACAATTTGGCCAGCCTACGATTGACTGCAAGTGCTCGCACTTCCTCATTTGGCAGTGTTGCCGAGCGTGGAGACAGCCACTCTTTGCGAAGAACACACTGGCCCTTCTACGTGGCGGCACACAGACAGCAGTTCCGCAGTCCACCAATTTTTCGAATCTCGCATCAACAAGGGGCAAGCATAACGTTCTTCGAAAGCAGGCGCGGAAAATGAACCCCGAACCATGCTAAAGTCTACACATGGAGGCTGCTGTGGCTCGTGATGATCACACTTCAGCACTACTGATATTATTTTAGATCTATCTCTAGGCTCCTGCCTTAAACTCAGGACTGCAGTTATTAATGCCTTCGATAGTGAGCTGACACTTGGGCATACAGATGGTTTAGTCACTTGCGACATCTATAGTCCGGCCAACGTTCCATGTCAGAGTATCTGCGCCCTTGACGAGTGAGATAATAACTTCCGAAGTAGGCAAGCGGAAGAAGCGACCTCTTGTTATCGTCAAATTGAGCACTCTACCCTGAGGCGGCCTTCTCATCTTCATCACCAATGTAGAAGCTCCTAACATCCTCAACATCATCTCAGCCTACATCCTCGGTCTCCTCCTCGGTTGCCCCCTCGTTCTCATCCTCATGATCACTTCGCTCGCGCTCTTCCTGCTGGCTCGCTGCCAGGTCATCCAAGTCACTATGCAGCTCCGCCAGTCTGAACTGCTCATACTCGTCACCTCCGGCAGTTTGCTCCTTGGCAGTATTCCACGCCCTCTCCCCATCCAGGCGATATCTTTCAGCCTCCCAGAAGTCGTCTGTACAACCAGCAAGAAGGAGACAGTTCTTGACGTGCCAATAAGCAGGCAATGTTGGATCCGTGAGGTTGCGTCTGGCAGCCTCCATAGTTTGCTGATATTGCTTCCGCTCCAGAAGTTCAAATGCCTTTAGGTATTCTTGGCGGTATCGCGATCTCGCCTTTGGTGGCCTTGGGGTGGTTGTGCTTTCCATGGTGAGTATCTTGCTGTTGCGTGCGAGCCGAGGCTGGAGTTCAACGTTGGCGTACGATGTGGCATCTGAAGTTTAGTTATCGTCCGGCCTTGAGGCGGAAGACACGGTGGATTATGCTGGCCTTCACTTGCAATTACAGTTCTCGGCTCACTTGAACACAAGGAGCAGAAGCCACGAACCGAAACACGACTCCCGCTCTTTGAACGCTGTCTCCAGGCTCGGCATCTCAAGCTAAGCTTGCGACACAAAGCCAACTGATCAGCAAACATGAAGGAGACGTTGTCACGGTTTGATCAGAAGTGCAGAAATTCAGGAATGCGTTGTGGCAACGTAGCGTCGCTGCCATAGCAGCCTTTTGCACTCCTTCTTCATTCAGAATCCGCTAGTGTTTCAGCCAACAATCTACAGAGACGCCTGTTCCTGGCTTCTCTGCCCACTCTCCTTCTTTGAGCTTTCAACCACCTCGAATACAGCTTCTACGCCCAAGTGATCCGTCACCCAAGCCTTCTCGAATCCTAAAGCCTTGATCTCCTCCGCTTCTTTCTCATCCTGCACAACCACATCTCTCCCAAAACACCCAAACTTGGTCAACTTCAAGCTTCCTTGCCCGTCTGATGCTGGTGGCGTGAAGTAGACCTTATCCATTCTACTCGTGCCAAATCTCTCTCTAAGAGCTGTACTCGCCTGCTGGCCCCACGTATGCCCGTCAGGATCTTCTTCTTTCCCACCAGATTCCAGATAGGCGTCCAAGAGATTATTGTCTGAATGTAAGGTCTTGTCAAAGGGTTGTATGGCATTGAAATCACCTGCTGCAATTGCGGCGGAGATCTTGGGAGACTGGTGCATGTAAGCTGCTATAAGAGACATTTGGGGTGGGCGAAGAGCGGGCGTGAAGGCCATGGACTCGAGATGAGAGTTGCAGAGTCTTATTGTGAAAGAGCCGTGTTGTGGCGAGGGAGAGGCGAGGTTGATGTCTGAGATGAGAACATCACGCTCCATATTTGTGGCGCTGTAGTGCACTCGGAAGAGGGAAGTCGGAGGTGTGCTGCGGGAGAGAAGAGTTATCGTGCCTGGCTCATCACGATTAATTTATCATGTGTTTGACTGAGTGGAAATTGAGGTCTATGCTCACCATAATGTCCAGATGCCCAATTCGATATATCGATATCTGAAATGTAGAAGTTCTGCTGGATCCAGGGTTGTTCGGAGATAGTCTTGAGGTCTGACTCTACGCATTCTTGGAGGTAGATTGCTACTGCAGTGCCCTCAGACTGAATGATATGTCTCTGCAAGAAGTTGAGGCCAGCCTTCATTCTTGATTCTGGAAATGGTAACATGAAGTCGATGTTCCAGCTGTACAGTGCTAGTTTCGAAATGTTCGAGGAAGGAGATGTGTTTGAGGCCTTCGCTTCACGAGTAGTCCACTGACTGCCATCGTGAATATAGTACGGCTGATGCCAGGGTTCATCGAGTTTCCAAGGGACTGAAGGTCTTTTCTTGTCTGCAACTAATTGAATCGATCGTTGAACGAGAGCGTCCATTTTGGGACTTTTGCGGGCTGTCGTGGATAAAGGCCGGATTAGCTTGGTGAATCTGTGAAGCATGAGAAGAGAATCAGAATTGTGTGTCTATGTAATGTCAAATGACGTTCAGATGGAGAACCTGTGTCGTCTTTGAGCAGCGGAGCTGCCTTCTAAGCTGACGATGGGAGCGATCAAGCGTGACAAAAGTCGAAGTCTAGTAACAGTTCGTCTTTGAACTCGCACTGGTGAGTGTCATTTATTCGTGTTTCGCGAGGTGTTTCAACAGAGGTTGATGTCTGTATTGCCACAACCGCAAGATGGATCGCATAGATGTGTTGGGAGAAGGTGGTGGCCGATGTTGATGACATCTCCTGGCCAACAAATTGGCCGCACGACCGCGTCCTCCAAACGCGACTTTGATGTTTCTCGAACTTGTCTCAGACACTTTGAACATCACACACTCTCTGCACTTTGCGACTTGCGTCTTCAGCTGCCCGCGTGAATTGTTCGAGCACCCATTCTCCAGTCTCTTTTGTTCTGCGCAATAAATCTTTTCAGCCAGAAAACAGAACGTTCCACCATGTATCAAGCATATTCACTGCGCCAGCAGCATCGCCCGCCGGGCATGCAAATCCACGCAGTACCAGAATCCGAGCGCGCGATCGACTCGACAGGACGCAAACTGCCATGGGGATACGACTACAGCGGACCCATTCAGGCTGAGAGCGATCGCAGCACGCCACTTGAAAAAGGCCCATTTGGAAAGAGCATGAGATCGATGAGGAGAGCGAATAGCAGATCGCGCAGCACGACTGCTGTGCCACGCCAGAATGAGGATGCGCGAGCGCGACAGGAGCAGCTGGCGGCAGAAGATGCCGTATTTGGGTCATTGCGAAGAGTCAACACAGCGTCAAAAGAGCAGTCAAGCCCCGATGGGACAACACAGCCAGCGAACGAAAACGCACGAGCACCTGCGCCGCCCATCGAAGGTGAAAGCGAACCTACGGAAGTCTTCCTGTTCGGTTTCGGCGAGGACATGCAATGGGCCGCGATCGACTTCTACGAGCGTGTGTCAGGCGGAATTGTCCTCGAAGACTACGACCGCACGCCAAATGGAGCGCGATTCGATGTCTCAAAAGTACGCCAAGCAGCACAGCGGAGTTTGTCACGGGCTGCGTTGAAAAAGAAGAATACCTACAGAGGCGGTAACAGCTGGATCAAGGTCACATTCGATACGAGACAAGCTGCGGAACTGGCTGTTGCGAGGAGTCCGCATACCATTAAAGGATACTTGGTCTACGCGGAGTACTTCACCGGGAAGGGCCCGAGCAAAGATGAGGCAATACATGCTACGCAAGCAGGTGCTCAATTGACGAGCGAAGTCCTCCCCCGTTCGCTGAACACGGAGGCACCAATTCTGGAGGGCGATGGCAGCAGCCAGACAGCGACCAGCGCAACAGCTACAAATGCCACAAGCGCAGCACCAAGCAGATCAGGGAGAGGCGGCATTTCTGGTCTTCCATGGAGCGTTGCTTCAATAATGCAAGATTCGCCTACGAACAGCTCGAGCACGATGCAAAATGGATCACGAAACAACAATGCATCGTTCGAAATGGATCAAATCCCGAACACGCCCACACCAGCACAAACTTCGAGCTTTCAGCCTCGCGATGGAGCTCCAGTCGTTCAACATCGTCCCAGCCGCCTCCTTGAAGGCACTGTCCGACTCGTGCCAAAGGCGCCTGAACTCGCTCTTGCACCGAAGCAGCCCAAAGCCAGCTGGACAAGTTGGCTCGGTACAGGCGAGATCATTGGTGGTGCAGTACCGAGGAAGGTGGATGGGAGTTTTGATTGGGAGCTCGCAAGTCTGTACTGGAGATTCTGCGCATGGATAGATTGGCTCTTTGGAACAGATTTGTGTGGGTTGAAGGGGGATGAGTAGAAAAGGTCACTCTGCAAAGCGTTCTATGATGTTCTTGAGCGAGGAGTTTAGAGATTGGAAATGGTTTACTTGGGCTGGAACGAGAATGAAGATGCAGAAACGCCTGATCCAAAATTGTACGAGCACGAAAGAACGGGAGGAGTTCGACTTACGCAAGCACAACTGTACGGTGAAGCCACACAAGTTCACTCCGTGCCCAATTGGGCATTGCTGCACAGACTCTATCACCTGGCAACCCCCTTTCCAATACAATGGTACAACTCCCTCCCCACGCGGCAGCCCGTGCCCATTTCATGGCATCAACCACGTCCCGTCCCTGGTCATAGAAGATTCCGAGACGTCATGTCGACAAGGAGGTGAATGCATCGAAGCAGGAGTGCACTAGGGCTCCGCCTGTAGTCATCCGGGTCGTATGCCATGAGATCCGAAATCCAACCCTGAGGTAACCTCTGGGACAACGGAGATATCAATTCACCACAACGGAGGGGGGCAAGGTTGGGCACCTGGGGGGCATTGCCTGCAAGAGGAAGACTACGAGAAACTTCGCGGAATTTTGTGGAGTTTGTGTTAAAGCTTCGCTGTGATGCTCATTGCTGTGACGACGCTTTGTTGTCATGATCAAGTGGATGTACCGGACATGCTAGGACAGCCTGACTTGGGAGAATCACGGACTTCTCAGCAGAAGCGAAGTGTACCTCTGTATTTGGAAATCCTTGTTGATGAGAGGCTTATGCGGGATCTTTCAAGATCGGTTAGGATGTTAGCGAAAGTGGATTGACGAGGATTCGATGCGCGTGCAGTGTCCTCGCTACCAGATGAAGGGTGGGTGGAATTTCCAGAAAGTTGGAAAATAGATCTTGTACTTCGTATGCGAGATTGACAAGACGGCAGACGGCAAGCGTTGTTTGGTAGAGAGCTCATGTGGCAGCTGCCAGCTGTGGATGGAAAAGTGGTTGTTCGACGGATGCAGACCCTTGTCTTCCGTCTGTCGATGAGGTTCGCAGAATGTAAAGTATATCTGTGATATCTTTGATATCTGTGAAGAGCCGGGAATGTGCCGACAGCTATTGCCATGTTGTGAAAGATGTGTGCTGTTGGCATTTGGCTTGTCTTGCATCATTGCTGAGGTGCGCAAGCATTCGGAGCGTGGATGACGGCCTTCAAATTGATCACGATACGACTTGCTTGCTGTTTAGGAGTCGTCCAGATTGATTCTAGCCTGTTCCCAACTTCTCCACAAACGAGGTGTGTGGTGGCGAACGGAGTATTATTCCGGCCCAGGTTCCTGACTTCCTATTGGTTTCCATGGAAGCCATCGACCAGGTTTGGCCTTGCAAATTATTGCTCGAGCATCGACTTCACTCGCTTCATGCAGCCAAGTCTGTATTGGAGGTGAAAGTGGACGTTCTGGGATGGTGGGCAGACGTCTCGAGCAGTGGCACACGAAGCCGAGCTCGCAGGCGTTCAATTGCACGTGTGAAAACGCCTCTCCTCGGCGCTGAGACATGCACAGTGTGGGTGTGGCGCCGCCTTCAGGTCCCAATGGGAGCGGTTTGTCGATATTAGCAGGCAACGAGTCTGTGATGGGAAAAGCTAGGGAGTTTTCTGGTTGCCCGTCGAACGGCGCACATGCTGTGCATGCAAGCATGGCTTCGTCTTGGACGTGGCTTCCACGTTTCCGAAAACATGAGTCGCGTACAGGCGCAGAGCATGCAGTCATATAAGGTTCCACCGTCGGTGCATTGATCGCCAGCATTGCAGTCGAGAGCGCACACCACTTCATCTTTGCCGACGGCCCACGGGCAACGCACTCGTTCATATTTGCTCACTGCTCCGCCAGGTCGTTGAACCGAAATCTATCATCGCGCCTGCCGCTACTTCGCTCCCTGCAAGACATCTATAGCCCGATCTGCTAGGCCACACTTTCCTGCACGTACGCCGAGCCGAGGGATCGGGACAAGCACCAAGTGCACTTGCCTGGAAAAGCAAAGTGCAAAACGTCTAGTGCTATATCCTCCACCCCACGCCGTCTGATACGAGTCTTCGTCCCTCTCGCCGAGGACTGGAACCTGCCTCGCCATCTCTCTTCTCTTCACCTACGAGGGTGTGCATCTCGCGCATGTGCTCGCCTTCCTGAGGTGAATCCCTCGCACTTCCAACCTCGCGTCACTGTTTCAGCGCCACGATGGTGTACAACATCACCTACCGCCGCCCTTCGAAGGTCCAGGCATCGTCCAGTGATTCCATCAATGGAGACGAGAAGCAGAAGTCTATCAACGAGTCCATTGAGTCTGGAAACTCTGGCATGAGCCATGGCATTCCAGCTGCATTGTCTTTTGACCGCATCATCGCTGGTGGCACTTGTCCCGTAAGTGCACCGCACGATATCCCCATGCCCATACTGACTTCAGACACAGCCTGTGACGCTACGAGAGTTTATGAACTACCTCAAGTACATCGAGTATGCAGCTGAGAACCTGCAATTCTTCCTCTGGTACAAAGATTATGCCTCACGTTGGGAGCAGCTCAAGGACAGCGAGAAGGCCTTGTCACCAGAATGGACAATACCTCCAGAAGCTGACATGACCATCCCGCCAGCTCGGCCAAAGCGAGTACCCGCTCAGATTGCGGCAGTGCTCAAGGACACCGACTTTGCAGATGCACCGAAACAACCCGTCGAACGCCCTGATCCATTCAACACGCCGCCCAAGTCCGGGTCTTTCGATGACAAGAGGGAGTTTGGTTCGGACTATGCGATGTCGATGAGCGACGACAAGACTCTTTTGAGCAGTACGAACAGCAACAACCATCAAAGTGTCACGAACCACGCTTTTGATGAAGCCGGCATGAAGTGGAAGCCATGTAAGCAGTGATGCACCCCCTTCCAGTGACTCGACTCTGACGAGATGCAGTCACCTCGCAGGCATACCGCGATGAAGTCTCCCGCATCGTCAGCATATACATCGCTGAAGGTAGTCCCCGTGAGCTGAACTTGTCCTCACGCGAACGTCAAGCAGTATTGCATGCCCTGCAACACACAACCCATCCCAGCGCATTCAACTCCATTGTCACCAGCGTTGAATTTTCATTGCGCAAGCAAGCCCACCCCAACTTCATCCGATGGACGATCTGTAACGGCAACCGATCTCGCGTCATCTTCGCCCGTGGTCTAGGCATCTTCCTCATCTTGGCTGCATTCATCGCGGACCTACTCATCACTCTCAGCTCTGCGGGACGTGGATGGAGAGTGCTGCCTATCATCGGCTGGCTTCTGGGCATCTCCACCTTGATCGCTGCCTGGAAGGGCATGTGTGTCGTCTTGCATGGCCTGCATCACAGACACATCCGACCATGGGAACTTTTCACGGACGAGACGGAAGAACAGATCAACGAGAAGTTCAACTCAAAGGATGGCCTTGTCTCTGAATCTCGCAACTCTTTCGAAGAAGAGCCGTGGGTGCCACGTTATAAGAAGCGAAACATCATTCGAAAGATCTTCGATCGTGAAGTCTGGATCCAGGAACCTGCTCTTCGCCAGATTCAGGACACCATCTTTCTCCAGTCGCTCCTCGGTGCATTTGTGGCTTCTGTGATTATTGTTGGCATCTTCTGCGCTGTGCCTCATGGCAACCTTTTCTAAAATGGGAGCACGATTTCACGAGAGCCGGGAACATTGTATGATTATGAAGGAAAAGCACTGTTAAGACAGCGATGATCAAACATCTGCTGTGAAATGGTATGGGCGTTCTGGACTATGGATAAAAGATGGCATGGTGCTGGGGCGTCAAAATTCTGTGATATGCTACATCGAGCATGAGTACAGCACACTCAACTCGATCTGGCGCTGGGAGCGGATCATGCGGCATTTCTAGAGGAAACGGTCGCTTTCTGGGAAAGGGAAATATATTTTAACGAGACCATGTATCACGTAACGAATTGTTGTGAATGCTTCTGAGAGAGTCATGTAGCTTTGAATGATACTTCGTGTCGCCAGTTGCTCGTGTCACTTCTCGTGGTGAGAGAAGATGGCTTACGCCTCTCGTCTAGTAGAATGTGTGTCCGCTCTAGGCATTCGTAAGCCACCTCGCATTGCACCGCTGCTAAGAATAGCTTCAGCTCGTGGTGAGGACATTCGAATTTAAATGGAAGCAGGAAGTCAGCTCGTAGAAGATGCAGGGCTAGAAACAGAAAATGGTCAGAAATCCGAATGAATGGGTGAATGGGTGCCGGCCAGTCGGTCGGGAGGAACGAGTGGATAAGCTTGTTCTCCCTTCATGCAGGAACGTGGGCTGAGATAAACTTCATGTACTGCGATATACACTGCACAATGCAGCACAGCCCGGGCATTCTTTTGGATGGGAGTTTCAGCTGCATACATAAATGGTACGAGGAGAAGTTACTGTGTTGTTCAGATAAGTTCTGTGCTCTTACATTCTCTGAAGCTTTTCTTCACATTCGCATCCCAATTGTTGTGTCTAGCTCGTTGAAGCAGCTGCGAGCTTTCCTCGAGCTATCCCATTGGCAAGCAAGCAAGCAAGGTCCAATTCCCTCTCACGCGACATCTCTCCAACACCTTTCGACTTCGCACGCACGCATACGCAAACCCACCATGTCCTCCGAACCCAACGGCTCCAACGCCCAAGCGCTCTTCTCCCCCTCCCTCATTTCCGAACAAGTCGCCTCGCAGCTTCCCACAGGCTACTCTATCCGCCCGCTCGAACGAACAGATTTCGAGAAGGGTTTCCTCGATGTTCTGCGAGTTTTGACACAGGTGGGAGAGGTCACGAAAGAGGAGTTTGAGCAGAGGTTTGATGATATGAGGGGGCCGGTTACAGGGAGTGGAGAGGCTGGAGCGGTTGCGAATAAGGGCGGGTATCATATTTTGGTGATTTTGGATGGGGAGAAGAAGATTGTGGGGACTGGGGCGTTGATTGTGGAGAAGAAGTTGTGAGTACATATTCCTGCTTTCCGAACACGTTGCTGGCGCAGTTGAGGCTGCGAGAAGCGGTGTGAGGTAGTAGTGCGAGAGGACAACGCGGCTGACTAGGTGATCACAGCATTCACCATCTTGGGCTCGTAGGACATATTGAAGATATCGCAGTCACGAAAGATCAACAAGGGAAGAAGCTGGGTCTTAGGATTATTCAGGCATTGGACCATTTGGCTGAGAAGGTGGGATGCTACAAGACAATTCTGGACTGCTCAGAAGCGAATGAGGGCTTCTATGTCAAGTGTGGGTATAAGAGGGCTGGGTTGCAAATGGCGCATTATTACAACAAGTCATGAGCATGAGCATGAACATAAGCATTGGAAAGCTCTGGTGGGAGATGGCATCAAGTAACGGCAGGTAAATTATGACAGGACTCCGTGGGCAGCGCGAATGAGGGAGCTTCGGCAGACGGGAATGGCGGAGTTGTGTGAAATAAGGTCTATAGAGACAGGATAGATAGAGAGATGAGACCAAGAGTTTGAAGCCCGGGCACACTCATGTGCATGTCGAACAACGATCCATCCATGCTGTGCCTGCCAAGCCAACCAGCTGCCTCGCATCTCGTACCTCGAGCTGCAACATCCGCGAATCTTACATATCCAGTTCACCACCTTTCGCATCTTGATCAGCAACGGTATCGATCTCCATGAGGCTGGATCTTTCCACTACTCACTTGGTCTTTCGAGCATTAACATCGCAAAGCTCTTGGCAAATTTCTGACTGACGCAACCACTTTTGGAAATCTCTCAAGCGGGCAAGAACTCTGAACAGGTTGTATATTTTGAAACCCTTCTTCGCTGTGAGTGATGGTCAGTCCGATTCAGGACCCGAAGAAGACAGGCGAACATGGCGCCTCAACGCCGAGCAAGCCCGCCTTCGAGCCAAGCAAACAAGTCAAGCAATCGATTACTTTGCCAGACGAACTATGGCACACAGTCCTCGAATGTCCATGTACATTTCCAACTGCCGTATTTAATACGGTGATGCTCAACTTGATCAAAAATCCCAACATCACATCAAGTCATTTGTTTCGAGCAGATATCTTCTATGACAGCGAGACCGACCATTCTTTCAACCCAGATGATGCATCAGATCCATACCGAGATGGTCTTGTTGCTCATGTGAAGAAGGAGTTGCAACCAATCCGAGCGAACTGGCCGGAGTTTCGACTCGAGCGGACGATAGTGAGACAGCTGATACCGAGAAATCCGCAACTGGACAAGCCGATTGTGCAGACTTGCCACATCTTCGAGCAAAGTAGAATTGAGGGAGAGCAGATTGAACATCGACAGCTGGTGCTGTACATACCACATGTTCTCAAGCTGGAGGATATGCCATTTTACCACCCGACCGTTTCTCAGCTGGCTTTTCTACACACATGGAAGTCTTCGTCGAATTCGCCAGAATCAACAAAAGATCCCAACTCCTTGGAGCAACTGAATGGCGATTCAGAGCCTCCAGGGACTCTCACACTGCTCTATCGCCTCTTTCCAGGCGAGACTCTCACAACGAAGCTCTCACGCACAGCTCTAAAGTTACTTCAGACGATCCATAAGCACGGTCAAGGACAACTAGCTGGCTACGAGAAACGGGTTCATCATGATCAGATCATACCGCAGAAGCGCTATCAGGATACTTATACGCGTCTCAAAGCAAAATATGGCCGCCACTTGAGTGAGAAGTGGGTCGAAGTGACAGATCCAGGCAAACATGTGTTTGAGGATATTGCGATTGCTGCGTTTTTGATTGAGCTTTGGAGGGATATGTATGCTGCTCCAGAATTGACTGCTGGGGTCAATGGTAATGGTGACCGACGGCAAGTGAGCGAGAAGGACGACGACACATCACAGGACGATGAGCAGCTGCCTCGATTTCCTGGCTTCGTTGATATTGGCTGCGGAAATGGTATCTTGACATATATTCTGCTCGCTGAAGGCTATTCTGGCTCCGGATTCGATGCGCGTCAACGCAAGACATGGTCCATCTTCCCAGAAGAGACGCAATCCCAGCTCGAGCAGAAGATACTGGTCCCGAAAGTCTTTCAAGACGCCTATTCTCCTACCGACTCAGCCGGCCAAAACAACTCTTCCGACCCATCACCACCAGAAGTCTGGCACTCCGGCATATTTCCCTCCCCATCATCAGACTTACCACAAGCACCGAACGAAGGCCCCTTCATAATCTCCAACCACGCCGACGAACTCACAGCCTGGACTCCTCTCCTCGCCTACCTCAACAACTCCTCCTTCATCGCAATCCCCTGCTGCAGCCACGACCTCAGCGGTGCAAGATTCCGTGCTCCGGCTGCCACAGCTCGCGCCAGAGCTGAAGCGAAAGAAGAAAAGGGCAAAGGGAAATTAGATCACCCCCTTGCTTTTGAGACAAAGAGATTGCCTCAGCAGCAACAACACGGAGCCGATGAGGAGAATGCTCAAGCTGGTGCGGAACGAGATGGCACACAACAGTCGCCGATAAAAATACCCGAATCCGGCTCCCTTCGTAAATCTCTCATTCAACAACGTCTAGCATCCGCATATTCGACTTTATGCTCCTACGTCGTGAGTCTCGCTACAGATGAAGATTTGAATTTTGGGAAAGTGGAAATGGAAACGTTGAGGATTCCGAGTACGAGGAACACGGCGATTATTGGGAGACAAAAGCAGCGGAAAACAGGAAATGATGGCGGAGAAGGCGTGGAGGAAAGAATGCAACGAGTACGAGGATTGGTGGAGAGAGAAATGAAGCGTGATATTGGGACTGTGGCGACAGAGTGGATTGGGAGGGCGGAAGGGTTGATGAAGAAGCCGAGCAGTGGGCATTGATTGTTCGTTTTGACACCTATAGATGAGCTCTTGATGCCGCTTGGATCCGCCGAGCGATTGGCGCCTGTTGAGTATTTTGCTTCGTGAGCGTGTTCGAAGAAAGCTTGCTGCTTCGCAATGTGGAATATTGTTGAACGAATACTTTTAAAAGTGTGAATAGCTTTCCATTCGAGGCTGATACCAAAAGACAAGCTCATTGTGAGCTTATCGAAATGGATCCAATTACTTGCTACTGCAAGAATTATACCAACTATCCTGTCTCCTCCATTCATTCGTAGGTCCTCGTCTCAGAAACACACGCTCGCTTCTTTCAAGATCAGCTCTGTGGCTGGAATTGCAATAACGTACTTGCAAAATCAATTCATGCTGTGAAGGCGAATCGTAACAATCCTCTTGTCCAAGTCATCACCCAAGATGCCGCCTCATGAAGGAGACGCAGGCGGCGCGATCTGTCCCTTCGCTTTCAGGCTGGAGACGCTATTGCTGCGATTGAGGTGGGGTTGTGGTGCGGACTGCAGCACCACACTGTCAGCATCGAATTGTCACCTGTTTGCCAGGTTCGCAGGAACGCAAAATCTCACCTCCTAATCCGAGTAATATCCCGCCTTCCGCAGATGATACTCCTTCTCGCGAGCTTCCTCCTTTTTCCTGCAGCAAAAACACTCCTCGTTAGTCTCACTTCTCACATCACGATACAACACACTTCAACATCGATGCTGCTCCGCAAACCACACCATCTACCCGAGTACTGTTCTTACCTCGAAGTGGAAGGTGGTGGCGGCGGGTGTTTAGTACGATCTTGACTCTTTCCGCGCACAGAATAATCATGACGGTGCTTATTGATACTGCTGTGGCGAGAGTGATATGATGATGTAGCACGATGACGAGGATCAGCATACCTTTCCCTTGCTTGAAACACGTTAGCAGCTATCGCACCAACGGCCGTGGCAAGTGCTCGAGGCACAGGCCCTTTCCCAAATTCGCTACCGATGAGACCGCCGGCGAGCGCTCCCACTGCGCTGTAACCCAATCCTCGCTGGCTCGTGTCAAAGGGACCTTTGACTGTGGACTTACTCTCTGATGCGACTGTGGGCGGCGGAACGTCTCGAGGGGGTGGACGGGATCGTCTTCGTCGGCTTCGGCTTCGGTCGTCGCGGGAGTCTTCGGAGTAGTAGCTGTCTTGCGATGGTGATCGGTCTCGCCGCGATTTTCGAGATCGCCGACGCTCACGCCGTGATTGACGAGCGGTCTCGTCGGATTCGTAGCCGCTTCTCGATTTGTGGTCGTATCGATCGTCATACTGTCTACTTCGCTGTTCCTGTGGGTTAGGCATATATCCAGGCTGGGTACCCGGTAACGCTTCCTGGGCGTACGGGTTTTGCTGATAGTCTGAGGGTGGAGGTGCTACTTTGGTCGCAGCGACCTGGTTCATGTAGGTAGGCTGCACTGAGCCAACGTCGGACTGGGGTGGTGGAAATCCTTGAGCATGTGTAGGTCCTCCGTAGATGTGCGCGTAGGGGACATATCCAGTAGACATGCCGCCGCGCAATGTGGATGTTGATCGAGCTGGTGGCTGATTAGGGTCGTGGCCGAAGGATGAATTGACACTACCAGCAATATTTGGCTGAGGTTGAAAGGGCTGCGGTGATCCATAAGCGCCGCTAGAAGCCTGCGGTGATCCGTATGCACCATTGGAAGGCAACGGAGAGCCATACGCTCCGTTCGAGGGAGCAGGCGAACCGAATGCCCCATTCTGCTGGAATGCTTGCGCAGCAGCAAATCCACCTCCCATGGCCGCAGCGCCAGCCATCGGATCTGTGTATGTCACTGAGGGCGGAGGCGGATCAGCAGGAGGAATGGCTCCGTCTCCATACTCGATTCCACCACGCTTTCGTGACGAGCGATGATGGCCATCGTCTTTGCCGTACTTGTCGTCGTCGTCCCTCCGCCGCGCTCTACTACGCTTGCGACGCGGCCGGTTGTTGATCTCGTCGAAATCGTCTGCCCCATCGACTGGCTTCTTAGCATCAGACCGTCGCGACCGATGTCCGTCTGATCGATAACCATTCTCTCGGTCGTCTCTCGAATCGCGATCGTCTTCGTACTCGTCGTCGCTGTAGCGTCGCGATCGTCGTTTCTTCATTTTGGCGCTGCTCTTCTTTTCCTCCTTCTCGAGCTCGTCCTCAAGGTCGGCCTTCTTCTCCTTGGCCTTGTAGTAGCCGCCAGGAATCTTTTCGAACCACTCGTCGGGCACCTTGTCGGCCTATATTTACCGCCAAGTCAGCCCTGCAGCCATGACACCACGTACCGGGATATGGTCGCTTGGATAGATAGACTTACGCCCCACATGACACCTGTGACGATGATGAAGGTTAGTTCGAGACGCGATTCATGGGCTGCAGTCGGCTCAACTTCACTTCACATACCTCGCAGAATGAGCTTCTCCATATGAGGTCCTATCCGTACGAATGGCGCGGCTCGCGGTATTCAACTCGTCGCTGCGTTGCGACTGATTTCGACTGTCTGAGGCCTACCGGCTGGACTGTTCGATGATGCTGGAAATTGGCTGTGCCTGTTTCGCGTGCGTCGGGTATCAAGACGAGCAAGGAAGAGGCTGTCGCTTTTGGTTGGGCTTCTGCAGCATCGCGAGGATGCCGCTGTTACACGAGCCCAGTGATCGGCACCAGGTCGCCAGTTGACTGAACCACGTCGCCGGTGGCTACTGGCGTCGTGAGCTGTCCACTGCGCGCGGCTTGGGCGCGGCTGATGGAATATGTGCTGTTTACCTCGCAGGATGCGGTGAAGAGAGTGACGGATATGAGAGATGAATGTTGGAGTGAGCGACTCGGCGAAGAACGGCGGCCTACCTGTTTGCTCGATCTCGTGCGACGAAATGCTCGAGCGTGTGCTATCGTGCTGTCTTGCAGGAAGGCGCAGACGTCACTCTGCAGGAGCACTGTGGGCTTCACTTGCAAACGGTATACCCGCCGGCAGGAGCCCGAACTGCGACTGCCGAAGTACCGAGATAGGGTCCGATGCAGCACCCAAGAATGTGTTGGTGGGCGATGCTTTCTTTTGCGCTTGTTGATGTGTGCCAGATACGGATCACGCGCAAGATCGTGAAGATGTGGAGCCGTATTGGCCGTTATGAGTTTCGGGAGGGTCGCTGACTAAGTATGCTTGGCATCACAGCGCCGCTGAACCGCATGTGCTAACTGCGAAAGAGAGCTCTCTCCTTGAATCTCCTCCCTCATGCGAAGTGGTGCTAGAAGAACCAGTCAGAACGACAACTTGATGCCTCTGATCCAATGTGAACCTTACACGATCAGTGCGACGAGGACTTGACTGGAGATATCAGCCGAAGTCGTATCGTATCGTTGCGACAAGATTTGCAACCAAGCCTTGAGTCCGGAGGAGCAGTCTTCACTTGCGAGGTATGCTACTACATCTCAGGCCCTTCGAACAAGGTGAAAGCTGCTCGAGCCCAAAGGTGCGATCAAATTGCGCTATGCGCGGGAGCAGCGTGGAGAATATGCCGAAGCGTACACTTGCGAAGCAACACGTTGCGCAAAGAGTTGAGTACGAGAATACGATGGAAAACTGGCTGTTGAAAAGCATCCCGCGAAGTAGGTCCGAAGAAAACTTCTTTTCGAGGAATATTCGCCGAATGAAAGAGGAGTGAGATGTAGAGACCGACAAACACTCTCCGAGACATGGTACCTGTACAGTCGAAACAGTCAAACTGGCCAGTGAGGAACATTCTCCAGCGCACAGCATAGTGCAGTACGCAGCACAGGAATCTACACCTTTGACCAAGACGACTGGGATGATCTAGTCTAGTGATCGATCAGTCTGTCTTGGCCAGTCTGGGCGTAAGCTGCACAGACCGTGATCGAGATTCAGTATTAACTAACAGCCAGTCGGAACATTCGTTTTGCATATGGACCAGATGTAGTTGCCAAGGATCAATTGCGGATGCTGTTTCGTCGAGGTGTCTCCTACTTCTCCTTCATCCATCGCAAGAATGGGAGTTCTTCTGGAAATTTTCGGATTCAACTGACGAGGTCTATAGCGCCAATCGCAACCAACGCAGTTGTTGCGTAATTCTACTATTAGTCACCAGACTCAAAACCAGCACTGCCTACAAGCCCGCGTGTCGACTGAGCTCGGCGGCCTTGGTTCCGCGTCATCAGCCATTGAACACGTTCATGTGTAACTTGCGGTGTTTCCACAGCACTAATCACACTGCACATTCTGTTGCCTAGCTCCACAACTTCTGTCCAAAACAACTTCCCTACAAGCTCAGCTCTCGACTACACTCCGCGCCCTTGGCCAGCGTCTCTCCCCTTCATATCACAAACGACTAGTGAGGTTCATGGATGCTGTGACATGAAACAGAGAGAGGCTGTGAAGGTAGGGAAGAGAATGCGGCCGCATAAGTATCATCCTATATAGTCTCCTGTTCATCCTTCCATCTTCCAACATCAGCCCTGCAGAAGACTACAGTACAACAAACAGCAAACCTTCAAGAAACAAGCTCGTCATCAACCTCTTCCAAGCAACACAATCACGAACCCAAAATGTTCAAACTCACCTTCCTCATTGCCGCCCTCCTCGCCGTCACAGCAAATTGCGCCATTTTTTGCAGTTCTACCACAGCGATCGACTACCAAGGTTGTGCTTTGAATCGGATGCCACTTTGCGTACGTGCAAAACTTGCTATCTGCCTTCTTTCGCATACTCTCCCTCCTTTCACATTCACCGGGACGAGAAGGGAAATGCTTGCTAGCTTTTTCATCTGCTAACACTGTTTGCTTCTCGTATAGTGCCGAAAAGAGAGATCACCCGCTTTTACAAACGAGTTTGCTGCTGGGTATACTCCTCGTCGGGGAGTTCCGTGTGCTGAGGGGGGAATAACGTATTGTGTGAGGAAGTAGAGTAGGAAAAATATGTTGAAGGGTCGGTATGTGGCACAGGTTGGAATTGCATGAGTTGGAAAAGAGGTTTCGTGGTGATGATGGATATGGTGATTGGAATGAGGAACAGGTCTTCCTCGCGTGCAAGCCAATGCTGATCAGGAATGAAATTATGTCGACCAGTCAATGCTATGTGAATGTCAAAGAGGATACATTTATTGCACAAAGCGCCGAATACCAACGCTCGTGTTATTTGCGAACATTTTGGAGCACTCACGACTGTGATCGAATGATCTGGCACGAATTTGATGCAATTTATGTGCACAGCATCAAATCATTTCATCATCAGCTATAGACTCTTCTCCAAGCAATCGTCGCTCCTATCTGCTCATCTCACCACGACGCAAGATCTCATCCCATCGTAGGATCTCCATTGTACCTCGGATTTTTCGGCTGGTTGACATATGTGCCATCGAAATCCTGACCAAAATCATTCGCTATTTCAGACATCGGCCGTGTCTCTGTCTTTCTCTTTCGTCGCACGAGGAAGTAAGCTGCTGCACCGATCAGGGCGAGTCCTCCTACACCTCCAACAACGCCTCCAGTTATGGCGCCCGTGTTGACAGGGGTCGGATCTGGTGCTGGTGTATTGGTGGCCGCTGGATTGGATGATGAGTTCATACTAGCGAGCGCTTTGGCTAGTCCGTCAGGGCCTGCTTCGACCGGAATGATGTTCGGACTTTCGGCCACCTCGGTAGCGGCCTTCGCGATCGAGATCTGGTTGTTGTCAAGGTCGAAAACCGTATACATGTTATTCAAAATGGGTCCTCCCATAATGTAAGAGGTACTTGACATTTCTGCTTTCGTGTACCACCTCAAAATGAGAAACTGGCATCGATCCGTGCCGTTGAGATACCGATATGGTTCATTCGACGTCAAATTAATTTGCTGCTGGATTAGGTCTTTCACCGCCACTTCAATTCTCACTTTGTTTCCGAAGGTGAATATCAATTCATCCTCGGTATTAGCATGATCGCAACTGCATTCGCCGTTCTCATCGAGAAATGGGAATCGAGGAGCAATGTATTGATCGTAATGTGCCTCAGGCAGAAGCAGAACTTTCGAAGAAGTCTCTGGGACCACGGGAACAGCAGGATTGTCACTGTCCCATGCTGCGGTGCTATCTGAGCCCGAAGACCAGAGCGTTGCTCTTTCATTGCCAGATTTGAGCTCGGCCTGAGTGATGGTGATGGTGAGTTCTCTGATGGCAGTGCTTCTATCGCCTCCCGGGGTGGTGTATGGCTCAGTGACGTTGATCATGTCAAGAGTCTCGAGCTGTCCCGTATATCGTGTTGTGTCAATCCCTCCGAAAATAATCGATCCTTGAGTTTCTGGTAGATTTTCTATCAGCAATGTAATCAGCTGTCAACTGGTATAGCAAATCTAGCTTACGTTCCCGACCCAGTGCAATGGAGAACAATCTGCTGGCAGCTATTTTGGCGCGGACCATTATCTCGGGCATGTTCTCGTAGGGCTCCTCCAGATCATCCATCGCTCGAGTTGAGCCTGACGAGTAGCCCAGCCCCATTGCGCCCACGGGGCGGTATGGGTTGTCTGTATCAAGTCCGCCCAAATCTTCTCCAATGGCGAAATGGACGCCTTCAAGGTTCACTGACCCGAATGTGAGGGTATCCTTTCCGTATGGACCAGTCACTTCATTGCCACCGGAATACGTGACATCGAAGGCAGGAGAGGCCGCAACTTCCTCGTACGACGTCGAAGCAGAGGAGTTGAAAGTCCCGCCTCGGCAGGATACTGATTCAGCGGCCGGATTCTTGCACGCGGTTGCATTGGCCGAATTGAACCAAAGGTCAGACGACCCGGTGCTGATTAAGACTGTTTGTTTTTGTGGCGGAGAGCCTACGGTGACATCGATCAAGTAGTCTCCAAGCGTACTTCCCAGCGCATTGAAATAAACCGCCTCTTGTACAACTCTTTGTGGTGATCTTGCGCGAATTTGGGACCTGCTGTGAAGACCTGCCTGCTCTGAGAAGATAGGCAGCTCCAGTACGCACAGGGCCGACTGGACACCGAGAGAAAGCCATAGATAGGAGATGGTAAACAATGCCATTCTCATAAACGTCGTTCACAAAGCTTCAAGTTTTGATGGATGAAGTCTGAGAGATCGCTGCGGCTACAGCGAGCGAGACAAAAAAGTAGTAGGCAGACTCGACCAGAGCGAAAGCTACTAGCATCGCCAGATACGCAACGTGCCCAGCTTCCCAAAGGAATACCAGGCACCATTGGCAACTCTATACACAGCCAAGGATGTAGAGGCGGGCCCATGGTACAGTAGAGCCTCGATCACCTTTGCCACGCAGAGTCGAGACTCCTGTCTCCTTGTCGGTCAAGGACATCTTCTTCCGGCGACTTGCATCCTGGCGGCGCTCCTGCAGGAAAGTAGAAGCATAGATCATCACTCCAGCCTCGCGGGATCCCAGAAGGAGACCAATGTAACGCTGTTGTGTTCTACAGCGTGGGATACTGGTACATTGTGGCCTTGCTCCGCTTCGAGGCGTCCGCCAATGTGCATCAATGCATCGCTTGCTGATCGTGGACTGGTCATGACTGGCGGCCTCAATAATCATGCAGCGGATTGCATGCCGAAATTGGTGTGGATGGGCACGCAAGGCTGAGATGTGGAAAGTCTGCACAACACAACGCGCATGAAGCGGGAAGCCGATCGCTTGTCAACCCGTCTCGGCGGGTCTGTGTGGCAAACTTAGTATCAAGTCTTTCGCATTGCTCGTTTTCGTAGCTGATTAGGGTAGAGTGGGGGCCTGGATGGCACACAGAAGAGAAGAAGGGGAGGCTTGTATCTTTGAGTTTGAGAAAGGTGAGGTGAGGTAAAGTTCTATTTCCTGCCTGAGGCCAGAGGCGCGCGAAGCCCCGAGAATGAGCCGCGCCGAGCACGTGCACCAAGCCTCCGCGGCCGACGCCTACGCCATCGCCATCGCCATCAACTTGCACACAATAATCATCTAGAAACATCGAGAACAACGCCTTACTCATCGCCACTTGACAAGCTACTACGGATCTGGAAGTGTTCAAAGCGAAGAGAGGAAACAGTCGCTCCAGTGTGCTCCATCTATCTCGCCCATACTCATGCATAACGTGCGCCGGTCTGTCTAGCCGTGGCTGATCTTTGTGCTGGCAGAGACCTTCGTCCGTTTGAAGGTGACGCTGGAGAGGGAAGCTGTTCTGATGGGTCCATAAACTCGATTGTAAGGGCATCATGATCGGAGCTCAGCAGGCCGTTCGTCCCTACGATCTGGAACTTGAGATCGGCTGGTCCAAGGTTGACCACGAAAGCGAATTCCGCTCGCCAATACTTCTTCTTCAGCTTCCACATTTGGCGGTTTTTCAGTTTCATGTCGTTCTCTGTCAAGGTATACTGCACCCGGGCGACTTCTTTGCACCCGGCATGCGGGTATCTTGTGGGGAGCGATTTGGCTGGTAGACTGGACATGACGATTCGAGCCGTGCGTGGATTCTTGTGCTCTTCTTCAGACAGTGTGATGGAGTAATTCTGGCGCGCACCAAGGTTGGTGTCAAGTGCTTGGCCCTGTCTGATAAACCACCTGGTGTCGAGGGTCAATTGGCGATGACTGGAGATTCCAAGGAGACCGACTTACTCAATGCAATTTGGAACGTAAAAGCGGCTGGTGTTCGGATTCCACGTCTTCGGCAGTCCCGCGTGCTTGCTTTCATCGAACGGCACATTGACTATAATGCCATAGCTATTTCGACAACGTCGGGCCGTGAATACTTCTTGGCCAATCTTCGTAGCGACACCCAATTGCTGCGTACGTTCTCTGACGAGTCCTCGAACGACTACTAATTGCCTGCTTTGATGTCAATGAAAGTCCTACACAGCAACTGCCGGAAACATCGTGGCGCTGTCACTTACGGTTCCAGGACTCGCATGATCCTAGTCTTGGCCGTGGTCTTCGAGCTGAATCCCATATTCAGCTCATAGCGGTCTTTCATTTTCTCGAAGAGATATTGGGAGCTTCCGAGACCTCCAGACAGGATGATGTACGACACTCGCTCATTGGGCATTTCAGCCTCCAGCGCATAGAAGCGGTCGTCAATGAGACTGTAGATTTGTTCAAGCTGTTGGTCGAAAATCTCAGTCAACACGTCTCGGTCGATATGCATCTTTGAGTTCTTGATGCCTGCTTGCTCAAAGGTATGAGAGCCGGCCAGGCCCTTCACCTCGAGAGTGAAATGTGGAACCATTGGTTTCGGAAAAGAGTGCTTCACGATCTGGAAGCGGCCGCTAAGCATTTCCTCGGCTAGACAGAGAAGGTCTCCTTCCAGGTGGTCTTCGATGAGTTTGAGGCGTTCGACAATGTGCTGTGCCATGCGAAAATCGATCAAAGTGGAGCCTATCGGGACGCCCTCTACGTGATCCAAAGGATTGAGCTCAATTTTCTGTTTGGTGGACATCACTTTCAAGAGGTTGACATCTGTTGTACCGCCGCCGGCCTTGTCATGTCAGCTTAGCTGCCGTGTCTTCATGCTGGATCTCGGCGACTCACATCGCAGATCAGGAATATGTCACCTTCCTGATATTGGGTTGTGGCAGCTTCGATAGCTGCTGCTTCAGCTTCTGTTAGGGACATACGAACACTCTGGTTGGGCGTGCCGCCAAATCCGGCCGTCTCGATGAGCTTCTCCATACTGGCAATCATCGCTGGGTTCTTCCACGTGGTTGGCACGCTGAAATTGTATTCAACATGCATGGTTTCCCACCGTGGTACCTGCTCGTCGAAGAACCTCTTGATCTCGCCATGCAGACATCGCAGGTAGTCCAGGTACCAACGCCTTGCGTCTTGGCAACTGAATCCTCGATCGTCTTCATACTCGGCGTCCAGAGTGAGCTTGAATTGTTCACGAAGATCTATGCTGTCGTCTCCGAATGTCGATTCGAAGCCCCAGTTCTTGACGACATTGGTTCCCTTGCGGTAACCAACGCGAGTGGCGACTTTGTCAGCTCGCTCCACGCCATGGTATCCAGGCCAACGATTGATCACTTTCGGCTCGCTCCAATCTGGACCGATGGAGTAGGCTACACCCTGTGCTTTGCGTCAGCGCATACAACGGAATCTACGAAACAGTGAAGTCATACAGAGCATGTCTGTCCAACATCTATGCCAACCACGATCTGCGGTCGAGGCTTGGCACTGGAGGTCAGGCCAGGCATGATTGCTATCAATCTATCGAGGTGATCAGTCTGAGCTTGAGTCAAATCGTACACAGTATGCGGACTGCGTTCTGAACGTGGTTACAGTATAGAGAGCTGGACTCGGTAGCTCTGCCCTGCGGGTGTAGATGTCCTCAGCTGTGCTTTTCTTATGCGTAGAACGTGCGTGTGGTGCGTCAGAGGTGCGGACAGGATCCAGCTAGTACTGTGGAAGGTCGCATTCTAGCCACGAGGCACAAGGCACTGGCTGCAGGGTCTGTGCACCTCATGTTGTGATGAGCTGGACTGGATGAGGAGGAGGACATGCAGTAGCGTGCTTCAGAGGGGCATTTCTCTTTTCGCCATATCCATCCGCGAGCCGCGCGACTAGTCTGGATCATCTGCAGTGATTTTACGTTTACGAATGACCTTTGAGATCTGCCTGCTGCGCTGTTTTGGGCGGAGGGCGCAGAAAAGGCTGAGCCTCAGCCTTGCCGGTGCTGAAGATCGGCGCTTTGCAGCCAACGGCTGAGATTGCGGTTCGAGGCCCTTTTCTGGCGGTTACCATACAGGCGTACGCCAATAGCTGCAGTGGCTGGTTAGCTTTGCGTTTGCACTTACCCGGCGTGCTCGGACCTTGCCATGTGGATTGTTGTGGGCATTAGGCTAGCTGTTTGTCCTAAGGACTTGCTCACTCTGTGCTTCAGTTGAGGGCATCTTTTGCATCCGATCTGAGACTTCCACCTCTAGATTACTGCCCTCCTTCTGATCAGATCTTGTCAGTAGAGATCATTATAATCATGGCCAATGTACAAGGAGTAGGAGCAGGAGCCCCCCTACCACAGATCCTGGTCAGACTACTCAGACCAACCCTACGGGCACTTCAGCGTCTGTTGCTACGAACACCGTGGCCATCACGACCATCACGTTACCCGCATATGATGCAGCAAACCCAGTCCCGGCATATGCTGTATACTTTGGCGCATCTGCACCAGAATCCACTTTTGTTAGGCTCGAAGTAGAGTCACCATCGACAGCGAATACGATCAGAACACTGGATAGCGGCTTTCGGTTATATTTTCCGTTCATTGTCGCAACTCAAACGACAGTTAGTTGGCCCACCCTGCTCTCAGATCTCGCTGCAGCATACCCCGGGACCACTGGTGCTCCTGCTGCGCCGGCGCTTATATCGGGTGTGAATACGCCTGCACCAGTGGAGGACCCCGTAACGTTCGGTCCGGGAGGTGGTACCTTTTGGGTTCCTCTTAACAGGACCCTGCCCAGCAACATTGCCCTCAACGCGGGCATAGACGTACTCAAAGCCAGAGCCTCAGCGGTAGCGACAACATCTGACGTGCCGGCAAGCACTTCGATTCTCGGCAATGTGTCAACTGCCATGAACAATACCGGGACGAACGTGCCAAGTAACCCATCGGCAACCGCGTCTGGTTCTAACGATAATGAAACTGGCAAGAATACTGGATATGGTCCAGGTGCTCTGGCTGGCGGTATCATCGGGGCATTTATAACAGCTCTGCTGCTATGCGCATTGCTCTGGTTCTTCTGCATTCGACGCCGGAGGTCCAGGCGGTCCGCCTCCCAGCAACGTCTCAGTGACTCGAGCAATGACTATGCTCTTGCCGACCTGGCTCGAAATCCCGAAAAGTCGCAAGCTGTGGTTGCAGCTTCCGCCGTGACAGGATGGCAGAAGCACTTGCCACAGGAGAAGGACGACGGTACCATCACCAAGCTTTTCAAATCAATCTTCGAGCAAACTCAGATGCATATGGAAGGATACTACGTATCGAACCCACAGGATTTGTCGGACGCTTCGATCGCCACCCTCCGAGAGCTCTCAGAAGATGATCTTCCGTTGATGCTGCCACAGACTCAGAAGCAAGTCTTGCTGTTGGAGGGTATCCTACTACGTTTTATGATCCATAGAGTGTCTGGCCGTTCTGATGTGCAGGACTCGTTCCTTCCTGGCGATTTGAGCAGGATCGCGAAGAATAATGGATGGTATATGGAGCGCGAATCAGGACAAAGTGGAATCGCCGCGTCAGGAAAGAAAAGAGGTATAGTCCTCACTTGCTGGTGGCCACGAACCTATTGCTAACCTCCCATAGGATTCTCCCAAGCTCTTGCTCAATGGCGTCAGCTTACTGGCTTCTTGCTCCCCAACCATAGGGATGATCAAGCTTACCAAAATGAACTTCGTAGCAAGATCGAAGCTGCGGTGCAGAATATTGATTCTGCATACTCGCCATGGGCAATTTCTGGCAAGAGCAGCGACAAGCGACGGGAGAGCCTGAGGGGAATCTTGCAGCAAGTCAGCGACGCGGGAATTCTGCTGTTCACACAGCCATCCACGTTCTTGTTCGATTGGTCCACTCCTGCACAGAGTGATAGTCGCACCGTAGCTGTCTCGCCTGCTTTGCTCAGGGAGAACGAGGGTTCGGCTAGAGAGGATGTTTTGATCAGGGGAACGCCGGGCAAGCTTTGAGATTGTTTGTAATGTGTCGTGACACGAAATTGAATGACTTTAGGTATCTGTTAATGCTATGCTCGTTAACGAGAATTAAAGTATTGATTCTGGAGTGAACATTGCTACATTCCTTGATTGATCTGGCTGATGTACAGCTGAGGCTCTGGACTCCTTTCACTTCTTGTGGTATGTGACCCTCTCCATCTCATTCTGGTGTTTTCCAAAACGTGCGCGCTTTGCAGCCACCGCCCGCGCCCAATTAGCAACAAGTAAAACGAAGAAAATCACAGCGACACCTGCGCCAGCGCCCATGGGACCGATTATCGAGAATATCGTGAAACCCCAGCACACTCGTCGGAACGCAGCGTTATTCCCATACCCATCAACTGCTAATCCGACCTGCATCGCAGTAAGAACGAGGGCTATGTACACCGTGAGACTGGTGATGAAGCCGATGTTCGCAGAGAAGAATTGTCGATATGTTGACATGCCAGTGAGGCTCGAAAAGCCGTGTAGCCAGTCACCACCTACACAGCGGTAAATCTTGTTGAGCCTGCCGAGGCGTAGTTCTCCATACTTGTAGCGCATTGGCAGGTATTTGCAGTCGTATATACTGTTATCGGGGTAGCTCTTAAGCAGCTGACGGCTAAGGTTCTTCCACTTTTGCCATGTCACATCTGGGTCAGAGGGCAGCAGATGCTGCTCTTTAGCTAGGTCGAAGTCAAGTTCGCTGGGTACGAGGGACGTATAGGTGAAAAGAAGCCCTAGAGCCGAGCCGTGTGTGTTGTCGCCTTGCAGGTATTGCTGAAAAAATGACGGAGTGAAGAAGTATCGTGGTAGTGGTTTCATATAGATTTTCCCAGGCACCCATACCAGATGTAGAGAAGCATCTGTACAAGGAACAATGGTCCTTTCAAGTACAGCTTGTAGATTCAGTGCGCGTGGAGGATATGATCTGCCCGCGAGCCACAGATATTTCGCAATGTGCTCCAGTCTGTCCACGGAAAGATCGCTTGCTAAGAAACTCTCCAGATGGTCAAGTGGCGATGCCAGACCAGAATCTTTGGTACGAAATGTCGCCGGGAGGTCTTCATCTTGGAATATCGTCGTCGATGCTCTGGTCTTGGGTGCCATTGCGTGCAATAAATCTGCCCCTGCTCGCGAGGATGGCACAATTCGGAGCGAAAATCGATGTACATGTTAGCAGGCTGTCACTTACTCTTCTAGCGCGGTGGCCTTCGGCTTTCCACGATATGGACATCGCCTCTGGTTGTGGTCAATCATCAGGCTGAGCCGCCATGGCTGCACAGAGTGCAGTTGTGACCATCGTTGGTGTGGAGTCCAGATCCAGGGCTTTGCATCTCGGTGCACAGTTCACTTCGCTTATCTGCCCAATAGGCTAGCGAGACGTGGGCCGTAGCTTCGCGCGCCAAGAAACCTTCTCCCACGTTCCCTGCCCGAGCACATCACGTCTTCCCAGACAACTTCCTAGACCTCCTGATAAGTATAGCACGACCACCAAAATTGCAAGACCGGTAGCGAGACAAGATTGACTGCCTGCCAATACATCAATGGCGAATCAGGCACTGTGCTGCGAAATGGCCGAAGAGCGCAGCCTTGTCCTTGCCGCGACCGCCCACCCTCCGTGCGATCTACACTTTTCAGCCTTGCGCAGCCTTGCGCTGGTTCCACGAAATGTGCGTTGCTGCAAGCCGCTGCATTGACTTTATCGATAATCTCCGCTGCGGAGGATTCATCGCCTTCGTGTTGCCTCGCTGCAATGTCAGGCTAGCGACACCGCGGCCTCATTGGGTCTGCCGAATACACAAATCTGCAATGCAACCTCACAGATGACCAGTGGTCACTCGGTACTGGTCTCAGCGGGGCTGAGGTCCAGATGGAGTCTTTCGCCCTTTGCTCGCGCCTGGACGCGAGATGAGCCGTGTATCATCTGGACGCGTCGGGTGTCCCGAGCACCGTTCGCTCTAGCCTTCACACCAGGCTTAGCAGCTGAGCAAGACTTTCCCCTCCAGTATCGCAGAGCGCGGGGAATGTATGGCAGCGACCTCTGCGTCTTGAGCCTCCCACAAGTGCTTAGCTAGGTCGCGTCAAGATCAAGCATTCGCTGTTGTTCCGGAGTCCCTGGGCCCACGATAGCTCTCGTCCATTGCTGCAGGTCCAAACAGCATCCTGCGTAGCCATTTCTTCATATTGAACCTTTTTTTTTTTTTGGCGCACCAAGTCTAACTGGAACGGATCCAGCAACAATGTCTGTCGAGCTCGAGGAGAAGGTGACGAGGCGAACGCAGATTTATCGTCAGCTTGGACAAGGTCTGAGAGTATTCCATGAGCATCAACATCCAGAAGTAGAGTGCGTCTGAGGTCGCTATGCCTAGATGCCAGAGCTGACCCACCCTTAGTATCATCGCGATTCCCGGACTGGGGACCAACCCCGAAGAATGTTGGACGTGGACTGCCCCGGCCAAGAAAGATGTTGGACGTTCAAGAGCTACGAGCACTTCTGCAACATCAGAGTCCACAGAGGGAGACGCAGGACCCCCTCGAAAGTTCAATTGGATCAGAGACCAAGATGGCCTCGCTTCGCTCTTTCCCAAATCGAGAATCATGCTATATGACTATGCTTCGGCATGGACAGGAGACAAGAAAGTCAGAGCCACCATGAAAAGCATATGCATGTGGCTGTTAGATGATCTTCGCGAGAGAAGAAGAGTGTGTACAGAGAAGGAACAACTGGTCGGGTGGTCACTGACACATCACAGGATGGTACCGCAGCCGGTCGGCCGATAATATTCATCGGACACAGCATGGGAGGAGTTGTTATTGCCAAGGTACGAGCGATGCTGAATGCCACCCTGCTCCACGACTGACTAGTCAGACTTTATGCATGGCCAGAGCTCGAAGGGAGTTCGAAGCTATCGTCACCTGTACGGTGGGCTGTGCCTTCTTTGGAGCACCCTTCCGTGGATCGAACATGGCCAAACTCGCATTGATGTACAGTTCTGTCTTTGGCAACGAAGCCTACGAATCGCTGCTGTCTTTCATGCGCTCGGAGAAAAACGATACCCTAGAAGAGGTCACGCATGATTTCATGGAGATAAGCAACAAGCTGGTGCCACCTATTGACTTGTTCTGTGCTTACGAAACGGTACCTACCGCGACATCATACTCGGAGAGATACACACCTTGGATACTGCAGTCCAAAGCTTTCAAAGCAGGTACGAAGGCCTTATTGGATTTCGGAGGTGCGGCATTCTCGGCCGGCACAGTAAGTCCTCCGCAACATCGTGTCGCAGACGCCGAACTAATGGTATCGTAGTATTTCGTGGAGAGAGAGTCCGCCGTCCTGCAAGGCGCTCATGACTCCGGACTGACTGCCGACCACAGAGATCTCATCAAGTTTGAGAGCATAGCTTCCGAGAAGTTTAGCACAGTCAAGGTAGCACTCCGCAACATGGTGCAAATGGCTAAAACCAATGCTCGCAAGCGTGTAATGCTTTCTGGCCAGAGCTTGTTGTCTCAGAGGACCATTCAGCAGGTTCGAGAAACACTAGCAGGGGTCGACATGCGACTCAAGTTCCGAACCAAGGTGAACCAGCGCGAGATCAACTCCTGGTTAGAGTCGGTACCGTTGTACCAGAGCTGGCTTGCACCTGCTGAGTCTTCCAAATCAAATTGCTCATACCTGTGGCTCAAAGGCGGAGGTGGCATTGGCAAGACAAATGCTTCATACGCAGCGATCCGGGATGTAAGCAAAATTCAAGCCCACGATCAACAGCTAGAAAGCTCACATGGTCATGGCGGAACACTGTTGGCCTATTTCTTGTGCGAATGGACGCCGGGCTGCGATACCGCTGAAGAGCTCTTGAAAGGGCTTATTACACAAATTGTCAATCAAGACGAGGCTTTGGCCCAACATGGCGCCAGATGGTTCGTGTCCAATACACGCTCTCGCGGGGCTGGTGATGGGAAGGTCTCGGGCGTCAATGAAGACATCGGTGCCTCCGGGGCAAAGGCCACGACCACAGTTGACAACCTATGGAGGTGTTTGCAAGACATGCTAGAAGATCCTGCTGTCAACAATGCACACATTGTTATCAACAATCTGCATCTGTTGGAGTCCAGCAGCTCCACGAATGCACTGCTGGCCAAACTGCGGGGCGATGCGGACTCTCTCACAGGGCAATCTCAGGCGTCTCAGAGAGTCAGATGGCTCATCACCAGCCGCAGCGAGCGCCATATCAACCAATATCTGACTGCAGCCAGCGTCTCGTTGGTGGATGTCGAGAATGATCTCGAGTATGGCGCGGCAATCAGCGAGTCGAAAAGGCAGCATGCACGCGATGCAGTCACCCAGTTGCGAACTAGCAAAAGTTACGGGTCCGATCTTGCTTACTACATCCGTAACTCTATTGACAGCCTTTCTGCGGACCAAGCATGGATAGATGTGCTTTGCATCTTGCTTAAAGACATGCCAGAAGATAGCAGCAGTCTCAGCATTGAGAATTGGGTGAAGGAAGCCAGCGGTCACAACATCCACAAGCTAATCGATCAAGCCTGGGAAACGGTATGTCTACTCCGGGAAATGCCAAGAGGCACCAAGTACTCACATTCAAGCAGGTGCTGAATCAAAATCAAGCCGCCAAACTTGAGCTCGAAGCGCTCTTGAAAGCACTTACCATCGCTTATGAGTCGCCGAATATGGCCGATTTAGCTGTGCTCACTAATATTCACGACACGACTCGATTGTCAGCCTTGATTCAATCATGTGCGCCAGTGATCAAAATCGGCTCAACTGGTGA
This sequence comes from Cercospora nicotianae, assembly GCA_029490675.1. Taxonomy (NCBI): domain Eukaryota; kingdom Fungi; phylum Ascomycota; class Dothideomycetes; order Mycosphaerellales; family Mycosphaerellaceae; genus Cercospora; species Cercospora nicotianae. Next base: position 434,739 of record JANQAT010000002.1, read on the forward strand.
GGATCAGGGCAAAGTTGTCTTCACCCACAAGGAATTTGCCCGGCGACTCGGTGCAACCTATCATGGCCAATCCGGAGGGCTGGACGCCTTGCAGAGAAAGCGATACCATGGCCTCATGGCGATACGCTGCTTCAACTACATCCGAACCTCCATGAAGAGGTCTAGCTCCCACCAGCGTTTGGCCAAAGTTGCGTCGAAGCTCGTCAGATCTTCAACAGTCAGTGTTCGCGTGAACGATGGCGACGTCCTCGAAGTCACCAACGACGATGACGATATCGATGGGGCAGGTACTCTGGCAAGCCCATTCCCCTCGAATACCTGTCCTTACCCTATCAAGTATTTGTTCGAGCATCTGAGCGAGGGAGGCCCGGACGCCGCGCAAGAACTGTGCGACGAAGATCCAGACTTTTGGGGTCAAAGTTCGGATTTGAGGAGTGCTTGGCTGCGAGAATACCAGCTTCTGACCTCTGGATTTAGAGACCTTGACACTCGCGGCATGTCAGCTCTGCATATCGCAGCAGGAATAGGTGCGAAGGAACTGGTTTCTATTCTAGTGCGTAGGAACGGCACAGCAGCATTGTCCTGGAAAAGCAACGACGGCATGACGGCGGTAAGTGAAGAACAGCACGATTGCCGTATCGTTACTGACAGAAACAGCTCCACACAGCGGCTTGCAACGACCGCAAAGACGTCGTCGACGCACTGATTCGGCTTGGAGCCAATGTAGAAGCGGGCGAAGGGGGCTCGGGCACAGCTTTGCACCTGGCAGCACTTCGCGGTCATTGCGAGGTTATGGCACTACTCATAAATCAAGGCGCCAACATCAATGCACTGAGCCAAAAGGATGGCCCTGTGATCAATGCTGCGATCTTATCTGGCGCAGTGAAAGCCGTCGAAAAGATCATGGAAGGCGATGTGCACTTTGATCTGGATTATTCTCAATATGATGCACCGCTATCACTGTCCGCCCGAATCTTGGAATCGCATGTGTTTGCGGACATTCTGGAAAATGGACGCGACAAATGGTTAGAAAATGCCAAATTATTGGACCAGGCGCTGATATCGGCTTCTTACAACGCACCTGTGGAAAGTGTGCGGATTCTTTTGCGGTTCCCACACTCATACACAAACAACACCATGGAGAAAGCCATCTTGTCCGCTGCCGAGGAGAAGAAGTGGCACTCTGTCCATGAGCTTCTCGATCATGTCATCAGTGGCAGTAAAGCTGGCCGTCCTTGGAACTTCAGTGTCGACGATGCATTTTACCTTGCTGCGACCACCAGGGAGGAGAATCTGGACGTGCTGAACAAACTTTGGTACTTCTCGAAACAAAGCATTACGCCAAACGTTCGCGACTTCTCACTGTATCAGGCCACAGTCATGAAGAAGGACGCGACAGTCCTTTGGCTACTCGAAACATGTGGAGCGAACGCCAACGCCACGGCAAGCAAGCCTGATCTTGTTGGACCCGCGACTGCCGCAACAGTAGCCGATTACGCAACAGCGTTGAATGCAGCAGCAAGTAGAGGCATGACAAACTTGGTCAGCTCTTTGCTTCAGAAAGGAGCAAATCTCGATGGCGAATCGGGCTATGCATTGCATCTGGCAGCAAGTCAAGGTCACGACAAGGTGGTCCAGATCCTATTGGATCGTGGTGCTGCCGTGGACAAAGAAGTCCCCAACAGTGAGGACATTGGATTCTTCAGCAGCACGGCGCTCCAAGCAGCTTGCGAGAACAACAAAGTCGAGGTTATCAAGATCCTGCTGGCTCGTGGAGCCAATCCAAACCTCGGCGGCGGTGCTTCCAGTAATCCTATCACTGCAGCTACAGAGCGAGGTCTACCCGAAGTACTCAACTTACTCCTCCAGCATCCGCGTATTAACGTGAACGTCACCGGAGGCAGCGAGAACTCCACACCACTCATCAATGCTGCAACGCATATGCCCATGGAGACTGTAAAGTCATTGATCGAGCATGGTGCTGATGTCAACGCACTCAATGCTCGAGGTGACAGTGCACTCATCATGGCTGCACAGAAAGGCGAAAAAGCGACAGTGGAGCTCCTCTGCAATCATGGCGCAGACGTAACATATCGCAGCCCGCAGCGTGGACTTCCCATACAAGTCGCAGCCGAGTCGTTGAACGCTCTTTGTGCATGGGTCCTGGCTGAAAGAATGGCCGACATGATCGAGACGTACCGCCAGAAGATCATTTTCGACACTGGCGTTGCGAACGAGCGTGACACTAACATTACGATCCTGAAAGAGAGGATTGAAGAGGCTCAAGAAGCGTTGGCAATTGCGACCAAGGATGTTGAACTCCACAAGATGGAAAAGGCGCAGCTCATGACAATGAGCGATCTGCAAGGACAGACATATGAATCCGTCATGGAGCAGTCGAAGAGCATACAAGCTGAGCGACTCGAGCTGCAAAAGCAATACAACGCCTCCAAGGGCCAGCTTGGGCTTGCCAATGAGACGATCAATCGCTTCAAAGCTCTGCTCGAAGAAGAGCGACAAAACAATGCCGATCTCAGGAAGCGTCAAGGATTTGTCGCGTTGCAAGAAGAACGGAACAATGCTCTGGAGATGCTCGAACAACAGAAGAAAGCCTCCTCTTACGAAATTGAATTGGAGAAACAGAAACAACAGCAACTCCAATCCGAGATCGCATCGCTTCGAAGCCAGACGCAAATGCTACAAGGTGAGGTCTTCTCCGTGCAGACTGCAGCGCAAGCCGCAAATGAGAGAGCCGAGACGATCAGACAAGAGAAACAGACTCTACAAGACCAGATTGTTGCCTTGCAAGAGCACACGAATGAGCTCAAAGAGGCCCTCACGGCAGTTCAAACAGCAGCGAGCAAAGCGACTCCGGCTCCAACTCCAACGGCAGAGGCCCCGAAACTTCCAGAGAGACCTGCCCCAGCTACTGTCGATGAATACTTCAATACTGAGGACGCAGATGCGGCTAAGCCACCTGCCCTCGACACTAATTCAGACGACGCCGCGGCCAGCGCTCCCATCCCACTCGTATCATCGCCACTCAGCGCCAATGGCAGTAGTCCCGGTATGTCTCCTGGCCAGCAGGTGACCAGCCCTCGGGTCCCGGGCACCAGCGGTTTCAGAACCATACATGGCACTCACCGACCAGACGGCAGTCTGGGCGGGTATCGCAAGGATGCTTCACTGCGAAGACAAATGAGTGAGGGGGTTAACGGGTCTTCAATGAGGAACGGCCTCGGACCGGGAGCACGTTCTTTATCGAGTTCGCATTCCCGACAGTCGTTGAGTGGAGGGAGAGGAAGTCTTTCGAGAGAGGCTTCGATTGAGGAGGAGCAGGGGACTGTTAAAACAAACGGAGGGATGGGAGATTGGCCACAGCAGAATCAAGCCAGACATGGGGTGGCAGATTTCCAGAATCATGCTAGAAAGGTCAGCCAGGGAGAGTGGCCACAGCAGAATCAGAGTCCTGCCAGACAGAATGGGATGGGAGACTGGTCGCAACAGCATCATGCTAGACAGAATGGACAGGGAGACTGGCCACAGCAGAATAATGCTGGATGGAATGGAGTGGGAGATTGGCCAAAGCAGAATCAAACGCCAAGGGCGCGCAATGGGGATGATGGGAGGTATTATCGGGTTGTGTGATTAATTGAGTGTACGGGTGGCAGTCTTGTATTTTATTTTCCTCGATCGAGGTCTAATAGGTTCGCTAGGCGAACATGTTTGATGCTGCATTAATCTATCTGTATCCACGCGTAGCATGGAGTCCAAATTTGCCTGATGCGGAACATCTCTATTGTCCTGTTGAGTGACCAAATCCGGACGAGAAGTCTTTATGCACAGCTTGGTGAAGGATGATGTCTTTGTTCAGTTGTCGCCAATATCAGTTCGAGTATTCATGTATGCTATTCCCAGGCACACTCATCCAAGTACAAGTCCCGTGAAGCCTCAAGTACTCCAAAACTCATCCCTATACCATCAGTGAAACAGCAACAATGCCACCAAAAAAGTCCAACAACGGAAAACGCAAAGCGTCAACCTCCCCAGAACCCAGAACCCAATCTGGCAGAATCTCCAAGCAACCTAGACGCCTCGGTAGACGAGTGCCACTAGGACCTCCTCCATCTCCTCCCGCAGCCCAACACCAACAATTCCTCGAACTCCTGGAACCCTCCCCCATCAACTCCAGCCCTCCACCCCACTGGGCTTACCAAGGTCCTAATCCACGTGTCCCTCGCATGACCGCACCTGGAACATCCGACTTACCTCGTCTTCCCTACAGCACTAGACGCATGCACGAACATATTCCTCGCCAAGGGATTCCGTACTGGGAATTGAACGATTGGGTTTTTAGAAATTATGATAATCCGAGGAGCTTGGGATTCAATGCGCGGAAAGCGTTTAATTTTGCGGTTAGGAGGATTGCGGTTAGGGATCGGGGTTTGTTGATTGCGAGGAGGGATGTGTTGGCGAGGAATGAGACGCCGGAGGCGAGTGAGGATGAGGAGAGGGATGAGGAGGTTGAGGATGAGGAGGAGGAGTATGAGGAATATGGAGAGTATGATGAAGGGGAACATGATGATGATATGGAGGACGATGAGAGTTTGGTTAGGTTGGTGCGGTGAGGGAAAGCTGACGAAGGTGTTGTGGGCAATATTGGATGAAGATGTTTTGAATCGCGGTCTTGGTTGGATTTGAGCTTGCTTATCCTCTTTGATTATGCAGAAAGTGGTAATAGTGCGTGAATAGTAATGTTTGTTGAGTTCGCGTCCAGTGTTAGTCTCTCTTAGACACCAATGCTGTTCTTGTTGAAAGTACTCTTCGTCCGCATGCGATGGACTTCGAGCTGGTGCGCCTGAATCGCATCCTGGATGCCTGAAAGACAACATTGGATTTCGTAGTCGCGTAAGTATATGAACACGACATAGAGGCAAGGTGCGATGGCGAGTCTGAGCCATAGCAACCTCTACGATCAGCAGTCACAACTCGTTACCTTCTCTGCAACAGTGCGCTTCTCGTTCGGCATGTGTGCTCAGCAAGTCGGCGGTGTTCATGTAGTGCGACCGGTCCTCGTTACACCGCAGTGCAAGCCTTGTGGCACAAGAGACAGCTCGATCGGGATCGCCAGGTGTATGAAGAGCAAGTGCTGCGCATTCGCTGATGATGTGCCGTCGCGCGGAGAACAGGAGTGACATGACGTTACTCGAACGAATGGTTCATCGAAGAAGGTTGTCGAGGCTGAGGAGTGGAGTGGAGCAGCACAGCGCGTGCATAAAGTTCGTCTAGAGAGCCTGTTTTTGGCATCCGGGAGGAACCCACTTCGCGTGATGAGCGTGCACCGCCTTGCCGCCACGTGAAGCGACCCGTGCAATGGCCAGAGTCTTTTCGAAACAGCTGCCCTTTCCTCCACCAATCTGCACCATAACGGTCGAATTCTTGCTGAAACACACAATCTACTGCCATTGGAATACACAAACGACTTCTCGCTGCTGCTGCATCACTTCCTGCGTTGCACCGCCAACTTGACCTTCAGCCGCGCGTCAGCTCGCTCAGCACCCGCGGCGTGCAGTCGACCTTCTGCCCTGTTCCCAGTCGCCGTCCCCCTCCGATCGCTGTTCTTCGCGCGGCGGTTGTTGTGGATTGCGACAGCAGTGGTGTGCACGGCCACACTCTGCAGCGAGCTTTCTCAAGACCTCACAGCAAACCGCTAGACGCCCATGCGATAGCAACGCTCTTCGGCGCATCGGTGCTGAATCGCCATGCTGCTTCCCGCTGATCAACACGCTCCGACTCTGCACATCCGCCAGACCAACAACAACACCAGTTCGCAGAATGACGCAAATAACAACAATGGCAGGAGCAACTCCACCATTATCATTATCGTAGGTGGAATTGAGGATCGCGAAACAATCGCATACTGACCGCTTGCAGGTCGTTATCGCCGTCGTAGCTGTAATACTAGCGAGCATAAGTGCCTACATCGGATTACGATCCTTGCGCAGACGACACGAGAATCCGAAATATGTACCGACGCAATATCTCAAAAGCCGCTGGAAGGTATGGCGGCCAAAAGGACTGTCGACTAAGGGAAATTACAGCTCCTCGTTGCAGGATACATCATATACACCGTCTGTGCAGATGCAAACTGCCGGCTCGAATGCCCGCAACAGTCAGGGCAACCTCTCCACAGATGTAGAGAGAGCGCAGGCAGATGGAGCGGGCGATGCTGGCGTAGATCGTCATACGAGCGTGCGCTCGGTCATGACACTACCAGCATACTCCAGTTCAGCTCGTGAGAACGAACAGGTCCTGGCTCGCGAAGGAGAAAGAGATGGAGTCGATGTGGTACTTGAGCTGCCAGAGACCGAACACGAAGAGGAGGCGCGTCGTGAGGAAGAGATGGAGAGCCTGTTTCAAATTCGCCAGCAACGTAGGGAAGAGGTGGCAGAACGTGAAGATCGAAGAAGACGGCGGAATGAGGCAAGAGCACGAGGAGATTTCGCTGAGGTGGAGCGGATACGACAAGAAGGCCGCGAAGCACAACGACTTCGCGAACGCGCTGGTGCAACTGCTATGATAGCACAACATCAGGCTGCCATGGGTGCGAGGGAGCGACGGGTTAGCAGCGTGAGCTACGCCGACCTGGGGGTGGCAAGGCATGATGGAAGCAGAATCCGAGCGAATTCGCACGACTCCGATAGTAGGCCTTTGCTGGACTCTGCTGCAAGCATACACGGTGCAAGCCTGCGACCTTGGAACACACAAGAGTCTAGGCCATATTCGACCCATCATCGCAACCGATCGCAAGTATCACAGACGGGCTCTAGCATGGACATCTCCGATGACGAAGCCTCGATTGTGGACCTGGCAGATCTACCACCATTTGGACGAGCAGGAAGCGACTTCGAGATAGTCACTCTGAACGGGGCCAACCACTCGCGGAACGGGTCGCTAAACCATACTCCGATCGGCGGTCGAAGTAGATCCTCGACCACCAACACGGCTCCCGTTCGACCTTCAATCGATACAAGTCAATATAGTGGTGACATGGGTGACGAGCCTATCCCGCATGTCGATCCTCCCACATATGATGGCGGATTCGAAGAAGCACCACCTTATACATCACCCACCGACGACCGCAGACCAGAGCTGCGAATTTCTCCAGTGTCGGCGCCGAGCCCATCAGCAGAGCAGCCGGATTCGAATACTGGTGCGCCGTCGCTACCAGCGATCAGCCGGCTGCCCAGTATCAGAATTGCGGAGGCGACACCGGTCGAGCCCAGGAGGACGTTCCCAGAGACCTTGCGCGAAACTTCTGCCGAGCATCGACCAGATACAGATACGTCTTGACGGAGGAAGCAGTACATGAAGAAGGAATGAGAATCGAGCATGATGAGCGTAACAGCGTGACAGCGTAACATCCGTTTTGGGAAAGCACAGGCGTACAGGATACCAAAGGTGCGATTTTGACGAGAAACAAGATCTAACGAGAGCGACATCACATCACTATTTTTCGCTATGGAGACATTCGACTGCCCTTAATCGACCCCAGGATTCTTATTGTAAATAGATGACTGTCGTAACATCGAGAAATGAAAGGAGTGCGACGAGGCGACTTCAAGCATTTGCATTCATGTGCCAGACTGCCATTGCAATTCCATTTCCTTACACATGTTTGTATCGTGACTTCTTGCTAAGGAGAAGAAGGTTCACAGGGCAGGAAGGTGTTTTCTCCGACTCGGCCCGCGTCTCTCCACCTTCTTTTGACCCCCAAACTTGACCCCAGCTTCTCCTCCTCTTCAAACTTCATCACTTTAGCCGCCAGTTGATATGCCTCATGGTAGGCTGTTCTACCTGTATTTCGGCGAATGATGAAACAGACGACCACGACTGGAATAGGCAAGTAGCTATTGAGCTTCTGCGGCAAGTGCACGAGTGCTGTGTCACGACACGGAAGCTTTCCTTTTCACTTTTATCTTTGACTATACTCGCACATCTCTGTTTCTCGCTGCTCTGATACCAGGAGAGACACCCTAACAAGTGAAACAAAATGTCAACTACACATCTCGTTGCAGAAAGCAACCAACCTTTCCCTTCACATCGATTCTCCCAGAACGCGTTCAAGACACGAGAAGATGTCATTGAAGCATGCAAAGCACTTCTTGATCCTTTGGAAGCCGGCTTTTCGAAAGAGAGGGCTTTGGTGAGAGTTGGTGGGACGGGAACGAAATGTATCTTCGATCCAGCTCCCATAAACACAAAAGCAACAGCAAACTAACGCAAGTACAACGAAATTCACAGTTGACGAAACCGCCGCTCAAATCGAAGGCTTCGCTCGTCCACTCTGGGGGCTCTCCTCCCTCCTCGCCAGCGGCGACTCTTACCCCAACCATGCTCTCTGGCTTCAAGGGCTCATCGCTGGTACCGACCCTTCATCCCCAGAATTCTGGGGCCACATGCAAGATCTCGATCAGCGGATGGTAGAATCCTGTCCCATTGGCTTCACGCTCGCCATTGCAGGCTCGAAATTCTGGACTCCTTTGACGGATGCCCAGAAACGAAATGTTGAAAACTGGATCGGAAGCATGAACGATAAGGAAATGCCGAATACGAACTGGCTATGGTTTCGTGTTTTTGCGAATCTGGGATTGAAAGCGAATGGAAGTGAGGCGTATAATATGGAACGAATTCGAGCTGATGTCGAACATCTCGATACATTTCATCGAGGTGGAGGATGGAATAATGATGGACCTGGAGAGTGGTATACACAGATGGATTACTATTCTGGTTCATTTGCGATTCAGTTGTTGCAATTGCTTTATTCCAAACTGGCGACCGATTTTGATCGCGAAAGATGTGAGCTTTATCGACAACGAGCGAGGGAATTCGCGCTGGATTTCGTGCACTACCAGGACCCGATTTCTGGACATTCGATTCCGTTTGGAAGGAGTTTGACCTATCGATTCGCGACAATTGCGTTTTGGTCTGCGTTTGCGTTTGCAGATGTTGAGCCTCCTGAGCCGTTGACTTGGGGAATCATCAAAGGACTGATTTTGAGAAATCTACGCTGGTGGAGCCAGTTCCCTCATATCTTCCAGCCAAATGGGATGTTGAACATCGGATACACGTATCCGAACTACTACCTCGCGGAAAACTACAACTCTCCAGGCTCACCTTACTGGTGCATGCTCGCATTTCTCTGCCTTGCAGTCCCGAAACAACATCCTTTCTGGACCACCGAAGAAGAAGCCCACCCACTACACTCACAAAATGGCTCTTCCTTGATCCCCTCGATCAAAGCTCTACAGCAACCCAAACACATCCTCATCAACAGCGGCTCTCACACATACCTCCTCTCCTCCGGCCAAAAATGCCACTACCCGCTCAAATCCACTCAAGCCAAATACGGCCACTTCGCATACTCTGCTTCATTCGGCTATTCTGTCTCCACGGGCTCACATACCCTCGAACAATTCGTCCCCGAAAGCGCATTGGCGTTTTGCGATGAAGAGGAAGGCGAGTTGTGGAAATTGAGACGGGATGTGGAAGACGCAACAATCCTCAAGATACCCATTCCGGTTCCAGGAAGTGAGCAGACGAGGGAAGTACCGGTATTGAGATCTGTCTCACGACCTTGGAAAGATGTAAAAGTCACCACTTGGCTCATTCCTCCCACAGATGAGGAGTTTGCGAATTGGCATATTCGTGTCCATCGCATCGAAACAGGCCGATGGCTACAATCCGCCGAAGGAGGTTTCGCAATCAAAGGAACGAATGAAATCGATGGAAGGTTTCTTTTACCTTTCGCGAAGAATACCCCAACAACAGCGATGGCGACTCAAGGCGGAACTCAAACAACTCCTTCCTCAGCCCTCGTCGTATCTCCTCGTGCTGGCGTTTCTGGTATCGTGGAACTGCTGAATTCGTCTTCTCGCTCAGGCAAAGTTATTGAGCCCGATGCTAATAGCAATTTGATTGAAACAAGGACGCTTTTGCCGACTTTACATCAGAATCTAGAGCCTGGTTCGGTAACAGTCTTCGCTACTGGGGTGTTTGCGATTCCGGGGCAGAATTTGGAGAATTGGCAGGAAGGAGATTGGAAGGCTGCGTGGGAGAGTAGACCTGTGGTGCCGGAGGAGGTTTTGGCTGAGGCGCAGAGAGAGCTGTGAGGTTAGTAGATACACTAACGACGTGGTGACTGGTGCGTGAAAATGGAGTGAGAGCACGCTTTTCATGCATTTCATCATGAACAAAATCACACTCTCAATGCCGCATAACCTAATATACAGCAATGCCACACCACCGAGCATGTACAAATTCCCGCAAACGAGATGCCGAGTGTTTGATCCCCATGCCCGAATCACAAAGAACAATGAAAACAAGAAAGTAGCCCATTTCGGTCATTTCATAGTTTCAGAGCGCGCCTGCTTTTTTGTAGTGGCCGTGGCAGTAGTAGTAGCTTAGCTAAACTAGCCCAATGGGTGATCGGGTGCGTCGCAGACCGGGAGAGCAGCAATCTACTCGACGTCGTTCTTGCTCTCAAAGTTCTCGCCCTCGACGAGATCCGGTATCTCATCATCGTCATCGTCTTTCTTGTCCTCGCCTTCGGCGCTCTTCTGCATGCTCTGGTAGCTCTCGGCCAGCTTTCGGAGAGAGGCTAATGAGTCTGGGCCGAGCTGGTTGAGGATACCTGGGACGAGCTCGGTGAGCTCCTTGTCCTCGCCGTTGCCGTAGATGGCGAAGGTGTTGGATGGGACGGAGGCGTGGACTGTGATTGTCCTGGTCAGTGTCTGCTGTCTTCTCTTGTACAAGCTGTACGGAGACCGGTTTGTCTCTACTCACCCTTTGGTGCAGAGAAGTGGATGACGTTGCCGTCCTGCTTGAACATGTTCACCTCCTCAATGGCTGGGATTGGCTGCACGTTCATCTTCTTGAGAGCAGCCTGGAGCTTCTTGTCATCACCGCCGCCGGTCCTGTTGACCTTCTTGACCTTTCTTCGCGGAGTTCCCTTGCCACTGTATTCACATCATTGTTAGATATCTGCTCCTTCGCATGTTCAATGGGTGTTCTCGAGTCGTGTGAGCTGGGCGGAGCTCTGAAGGCCAAGCGCGGAAACGGGAACTCGTGTAGGCGGAATATAAGGACGAAAACAATTCGACTTACCCTGCAAATAAGTCAGCGGAGCTCAGAAGCGCTATTTCAAGCGCGCGCAAAAGTCTGGGCGGCGGTGCGGGCGGACATACCAATACGCACAGCATTTTGCATGCGTGCAAGCTTCTCGTGATCCATGGCGGGCGGGCGGGAGTTGGGCTGTCGCGGCGGAAGCCTCGACAGATGCGGTGATGGGAGGTTGTGTGGGAGATGTGAAACTGCCTCGGATGCTGCTCGTTTATGCCAGCACTTTCATCGACAGACGGGCGGGCGAGAGGGTGAGGTGCGGTCGACGATGGTCACGTTTGCGGGACGCAGAAGTTCGGAGCGCAACGCCAAGCCAGCACAGACAATTTTTGGCTGCTTGATGATGAGCTTCACGCTGTGACAACATGCATTTTCTACTCACTTCTAATGACATTTCGTGTGCGAAACAGGGCACTGGAGAGACACGTCCAGTACTGCACTCAATCGTGAGGCCATTGTCGAAGTCAAATGAAGTCCATCGGTCACAGCACGAAATTCGACCCTTCCGGCTATCTAGCTCTATACCATTCGAGATGCTCCTACCTCCTCCAGCGAACCACGAACAACTCACTCCTCTTATGCTTTCTTCGGCCTAACCAACCACGCAAAACCCCCTTCGGCCGTCCCTCCCACTCCTCCCCCTCAACCCCCACAACAACATCCCTCTGCCAAACAAACCCATTCTTCTCATACAACCTCCTCCCAAACGGCGAACTCTCCACAACAGCATCCACCCCTCTCCGATCCGCCTCCTCAATCCCCCATTTCACCAAAACCTCCCCAACACCCTTCCTCTGCCACTTCGGATCCACAGTCAAAATATCCAAACTCACCAACGTTCCATTCCTCTCTTCAATAGCTTTATTCCGTTCCTGCAAAAAAGATTCCATGATCCCTTTTGCGTAGCGCCATTCTTTGTCATCGTTAAAGTACCATTCTTTCTTAGGGTCGGAGGAGGTGACTTTATGATTCTCCCAAAGATTCCATTTCGCCATTCCGACAATTTCGTTCGTTTCGGTATCCACTGCTTTCAAATAAGTCGTCGAAGGAGTCGTCCGTTTAATTTCCAGCATCCGAGCTGCACCCGCGGCTCGTCCTTCGGGCGTCCAGTGTTCGGGCCACATGATATCCCAGACATGTTCGTTGCGAGCGAAAGCTAGGCAGGCGATTTCGAAGAGACGGGGGATATCTTGATCTTCGGCGGGGAGGGCGATGATTGGCATCTTCGCTCTTCTTAATTTTGCTGATTTCCCGCTTGTATTGTTTTTCTTCTATTGCGCTTGGGGGTTTTGGGTCTTCTCCCGCGAAGTCTTGGAGTGCCGAATTGGATCGGGCTCGAAGATAATGCTGTTCTTTCTGATGTGTGGGATTTGAACAAGATTCCAATCACTTGATTTAGTTGAATCTAGTTCTTAAAACATGCAATGGTCGCACCGAGCTGTCTGCTTATAAGATTTCGTATGACGGAGTCTCAATGGAATGACTAACACGAACCAAAAGCTCTCCACTCACTAGCTCATCTTGCCGATTCGTAAACAAATGCCGACTTCGTCACTTGGCATTTCTTGCGTAAACTCCGAAATCTGAATCCAACTCCGTGCATGAGTGAGTGAAGTTCTGAATGAGAGGGCAATAGAAGCACATTGCCTCCAAAGCCTTGAGCTATATTCATGACATCTTGATCTCAGAGGGTAGACCTGATTCGTTACCATGTATCGTAATTCATACCAGCCATCTCATATATAGTCGTAAGTTCTGCCTTTAGTATACATCAACATCCCTCATCTTTCCAAGACACATATCCTGCTACCCTCATCGCATTCCTCCATCTCATATCTCCATCTTCTCCCAACTCGACAGCAACTCCGTCAGCCTCCGATTCGCACTCCCTTCTTCATCCCCACTCACAGACGTGATATCCGGGTATGTCGACTGCATAAGCGACAGATCCGAAGGTCGCCAAGCAGTGTCCGCCATAATCTGCAGCATAGCCCGCGAAGGGCGCGACAGGACAATCTTCTGCTCGAGCGCAATATGATAAATCATCCGGGCCATTCCTCTGGCGATGAAGATTTCCACGCCAGCCCCCAAAAGACATCGAAAGACTTCGTCGAACGCCGCGTGCGAATCTGTAATCGGTCTGCGCGGGTGGTCCGAGGGGTCGCTTTCCATATTCGGCATCGTTAGATCCTTGTCGAGGACGAGGACGCTTGCGGCTACTGCTGAAAGTTGAACGAGCCAAGGAGGGGAATCTTCAGCCCATATCGCTCTCGAAACTCTCGGAGCATTTGGGCTGCCTTGTATGCCAGCGAGAGTGCTTTGCTGAGGCTATCGTGCGCCATACGTGCTGTGACAGCTTCGGGGTCTGGCGAGTCGGGTGAGTTCGATCGGTCTCTCACTCCTTCGCCGTCTTGCAAACACCGATTCCTCGCAACGAGGCGCAGCGACATGCAAAAACAAGTATATGAGGCGCTACAGAAGATCATCAGCGTCGGGCAAGGACTCGCAGTTTCAGGTGACGTACTGTAGTTCCCAGACTGCGACGCACATGGGCCAGTCGTATTGCAGCTCGAACGGGAGACGTTCGTGCCAGCTTTCCATCTTGGTCGAAAACTGGTTCGTCCTGTCCACGAACTCTCGAGCATTAGTCTTCTCGTGCTTGTCCGCGAAGATCAAGCTATGCATCTCGTGAAAAAGTACCGCTAATGCACACTTTTCTCGTAGGTAGAGAGTAGATCGATGTGGCACTGCTTCTCTAGATAGTGGATATCCTATCCAAAGCTCAACATCATCTTGGAACACATTGTGGATTTTCGGGACATGCGACAGACTCGGCCTGACGGTCATGTCGTGCATGTATGAAAGTCGCATATTTCTGAATCAGTCAGCCGCATCATGACCATGTGAGCATGGGCCTTTACTTACATGTGGAGACAGGTAGCAGTCCAATGAGCCGCAAGTCTCGCTCTCGCATAGTCGCGCTCCGAAATGCCTTGCCGGGCACACCACTCCGGGTCTCGATGTAGCGGGAGCTCGTTGCCCATTTCAATCACCATTGGGATCAGGCCTAGGCCTTGATTATCGTTCGCGCGGTAGTTCGAGCTGTGTACGTTAGCTCCGCACTCAAGTTGTATCGGGAAAGAAGCTCACTCGAAACTCAGCATACAAAGAGCTTGGATATTGCTAATTGTTGCGCGACGTTGCTCGAGGGACCACAGTCGCAGGGCTTGATTGTGGAAGTGTTGGCCGCGCGTGAATCGGTCTCTGTCGCCGCCTATGAAGGCAATGTCGTGCTCTGAATGAAGCTGTCATGGTGTGAGCAGGCAGACTCTTGGTATTGATCTGAAGAACACCTACACACGCCATCGAGCACATGGCATTGACTAGAAAAGGCGAGCAGAATGGTGATCTCACATCACCAGAGCGCATGCCTTGACATTCGCTGTCAGTAGGCCAGCCCTGGGTATAATGAAGTCCTGCGAAGTTTCCGTTGCCCACTTACCCTGCAAGAAAAGGTCTTGCTCTACGAAACGCCAGCCCGGATTGATCCAGGCGAGGAAGAGGGAGACCAAGTGCGATATTGCTTCATCGTCATCCGTGATTTCGACCCACGGACTAGCTGGAACTTGATGCAGGGCGTAGTTGTCACGGTCTGTACGAGTGTCAAGTCCGGCACAGAAGGCGGTTTCTGGCCGCTGCGCTGATGAGCTCGCCGAAGGGGCTGGTAGGGAAGCCGGGACGCCAGACGATCTTTGCACAATGGCTTCGATGCGGTGTATATAGGCAATGCGGTTGCGGAGGAGGAGCAGCTCCGAGGAATCGGGCAGCTGAAGATCCGTAATGGGGTCGAATGCTCGCATAGCAAGCTTGACGATGTCCAGAATGGAGCCGGTGCTATGCGCCAGAGTCACAAGAAACAGTTGCCGGACGGCTCGTTTGACGGGCAATGGAACATGGCCACGGTCAGCGTCTGTGTATCGAGCAACGATGTCGTCGGGACTGTCGCCCATGCGGATCCTTCGGTATATCTCGGCGGCTTTCGGGCCCGTGCAAGTTGCGAGCAGCTGGAACAGCTGGGCATGCGTGTCATGCGATCGACTGAGTTCATCGTGCTTCCGCTTGCTTGCCTGAGAATGAGTTTCGGAGCCGCTGGTCTCATAGTGGCAGTCAAGATTGCGCTTCACGCACGTGGAGCAGGGGCGCTGGGCGTCGCACTTGTATCTCGATGTCAGAAGATGTCCCCGCAAGATGCCCATATGCAAAGATGCGAGGCGGAGAGTACCTTGACTTTCTTCACGCGACAGTAGTTGCAGGCGGCTGCAACGACGCCGCGCTGTGCGCGGGTAACGGCGAGCTGCGTTTTGGCTTCAGACACACGTCGGAGCAGCGTATCGCTCGCATCCTATAGTAGCAGCACCGAGTCAGCCAGGTCGGGGCCTCGATGCAGACGGGAGCAGAGCAGAAGGCACCTCTTGCCCAGACATTCTGTTGGCGCGCAACGTCGAGACGAGCGACGGCGGTGGGTTGGCTCATTGCGGTTCAAATATGGCAAAGGCCCAGGCCCCCAGAGGCCGACTGGCAGCTGCAACGGGCGACGAGTGGCGTGGTGAGCGGCAGTCACGACGACGCAGGAGTAGAGACCGCGCCGGAGCCTGCGCCGAAGTGTGACGGGACCAGGCCTCATGCAGAGAACTATCTGCTCGCAGAGCCAACAAATGCGAGACGACAGTGCTCGCTCCTCTCTTCTCATCGTAGCCGTCTTGCCGCCGTGGGCAGTCAGGTCCTCCCGGCAGTCTGGCCCGAGTCAATGCCTTTTCGTCCGGCGCTGCGGAGATGCTCATTCGGAGGGCCCCAGCGCGATGATGAGTGCGGTGAGATGAGAGATATGCAATAATTACTTCACCTGGTATGGCAAGACTTGCCACGTGCATGCATAGTTGCATACAAGCTGTATGATTGCAGATCAGATCAGTCCTCGGTCCGGGGTCCGCGCCACTGTCATTCTTGCCCGACTGGGTCCGGAGTCCACATGCTGTTTCTTCGGAGCGCCTCCGAGCTGCAATGTGCCTGAGACGTGTTCGCCGTGATTGAATGGACCCGTACGGTGAACCTGTCATCTTGCGATGACATCGTTATGAACAAAAACAATGACGCGACAATTGCTACATAGATTCATTGCAGCAACAACACGGACCAGGCGATGCCAGATTGCGTACA
Organism: Cercospora nicotianae; assembly: GCA_029490675.1. NCBI lineage: Eukaryota > Fungi > Ascomycota > Dothideomycetes > Mycosphaerellales > Mycosphaerellaceae > Cercospora > Cercospora nicotianae. The sequence continues at coordinate 451,137 of JANQAT010000002.1, forward strand.
GCACTAGGATACATCACAACTCCACTTGCCTATACAGCACAATGGGATCTGCTGGCCCCGAAGAAGGCCGAACATACCCCCTCAAACGGCCCAATGGCCACAAACCTCCAGTTCCCAGATGGACCTTGAAATTACCACGCGAAGTCAGCCACGTGTATACACTATATATCGGCGTGCAGAGTCACAAAAACGAAGTACAGAAACGCCAAGAGGCAGAAGACATCATCGACAGCATACTCGATGCCAATCGTCCACCAGCAGTAGATACATTTCGCATTACTCACGGCTTCGACCTTGTCGACTCCAAGGTGTGGGTAGCATATTGGACAAACCAATCAGATTTCGAAGCTACATTACAGAAGCTCAACTTGCCCGAAATATGGCAAAGCCTGGGCGACAGCAAACAGGACATCGGAATATGGCTGGAGCATTTCGCTGCGCCTGTCGAGAGACTCGAAACGAATTATGCTCGTCTGGACCACAAACCAGGTCTTGCGCAGCTACCAGGAGTAGAACAGCCAGCCCATGAATTGACAGCATACTGGGGCGCAGGACGTGATCGTATTCCTGCATCAGCTCACGACCTCTTTGAAACACCAAAAGATATTCCCACGCCTCCCTCAGAGCCCGTCGGTTTTGGCGAGAGACTAACAGGGACCAACTATGAGAACATGTAAGTCAACCACATCACATCTCTTTCTTCCTCCCAACCCCACCTAACACCCTCTTCCTCCACCCCCAGGTGCCACATCCGCTCCGGACAATGGTGGGCCCTCTGCCCACCCGAAGAACGCGAAGCCTACGAAACCAAACTCCAAGAAGCTCTCATGGGCGGAATGGACTACCTCTGGTCTCACCCCGAAGAAACCGGCACAATCGGCCTACGCTTCCTACAAAACCTCGACGAAAAAGGAAATCCGATCCTCGAAACATGTGGAGCGGGATTCCATAAAAATTGGAAAGATTTGGAAAAATGGAGTAGTCGACATCCAAGCCATTTGAAGATCTTTAAAGGGATGATGAAGCATGCGAAGGAATTTGGGGAGAATAGGAAGTTTATGACTTGGTGAGTGGGGAAATTTTGTCTAAATCTGTGCTGGGCTGCGAGGAGAGGAGTTTACTGACTGAGAAATAGGCACGAAGTGTGGATCTTCAAAGCTGGTGAAGCACATTTCGACTACGTGAACTGCGACCCAAAGACGGGCGTGATGAAATGGGTGGATTTGAAGCGTGAGAAACTGAATTGATCGCTTCGCAGTTTGATCAACGCACAGAATAACATGGTTTTACGAAGTGTTTGGCAAGTCTCAGTTGACACTCACAATGCAACGCAGAGCACATGTCGTCACGAAAGCCATTCGATTGACCATACGACAGGCTACCACTAAGTTCATCGACATTCGAGCCCACACGAGGATCACATGCGCTCCTTCCTGGCGGAATCGCTTGTTGCTGGATTTCTTGTCGAATCTCCTCCAATCGAAAGGACTGGCATTAGAAAGGTGGCCCCTTTCATGATCCTCCATTGTCTCAACCAGCACAACTAATCTCATTACCCGGGCGAGGAACTTCTGATTTCCTGAGCGTTTTCGACGTGACCCATTCATCGATGCGACGAATTGCGTGGATCTGCTCGAGCATAGTGTCTGGAAGAGCCTGGAAATTGTACTATCGCCCTCCTTCGCGACCAAAGTGCCACCAACGAGTTCTACCACCTTCCGGAGCAAGCCATAAATCCGAGATGGGAATAGCACTTGGATCTGCAACTTCAATAACAAGCGGATTGGTATTCTCCATCCCCTGCTTCCGTGATTCCTTCATTTCAGATTTTGTGCCAGGTGCGATTTTGTCGGGTTCTTCGCTACTGTATGTCTCGGAGGCTGAACGCTTTGACCTCTTGCCTCGAATCAAGAAGAAACCGAGCAGTCCGCAAAGCAGTATAGCAGCTAGGACACCTCCGACAATACCTCCAGCAAGAGCCGCTGTAGAAGGAGTCTCATCGTCTTCGGGATCCGGTAAGATTGTTGGTGAGGTGATCGGTGGGGTCGTGAGGGTGGTTTCTCCACTAGTCGGTGTTGCTGGGGTTCTTGTACTAGCTGACGAGATATCAGAGGTCGGCGCTGAGGTCGGTGTCGCTGAGGCGGCATTTCTGAGCCTTTCTATGCCAGGGTTCATATCAATGGTCGTGCCAAGGCTGATTGTGAGAGGAATGTATATTGTGCGATAGGCACGTAGGGCGTAAACCGCGGTGGTGATTGGATTTGGCTGACCTTGACTATCAAAGTCTCGCGCCGGCGGAGTAGTAGTTGCAGTAATGCTGGGACCGGGATACTCTTCATTCAGAGCGGATACCAGCGTAGCCAAAGTCACGGTTGTTGGACTAGCGACAGAGTATGGGAAGTATAACACGAAGTCTGGCGCGATTACAGTTGTACTCCGCGCTCCGGGCGAGGTGGCTGCTAGTGATTGAAACACACCTCTGCTAGTGTCTACAGCATAGACCCATACTGCTTTCTCGCTGTAGGTGGGAAGTTCGATTGTTGTAGAGGTGCTGGTGGTTATCACTCTAGTAGGAAGTTCTAAAGCCATTGCAAGTTACACTCCTGAAGGCGAGAGGAGCACTGGAACAATGAACACTTGCGACTGAAATGAAAGCAAAAAGCGAGCAAGGCTGAGAGACAGACAGACAACTAACACGAGGGGCACAACAATTTACATGATCATCAGATCACGCCAGGTACCTGCAAATGCAAAGCTAACCAATTATTACAGGTTCTGCGCATGGCTGCATGCTAACCGCCCAGAATGGGTCTCGAACCACAATCTCAGCCTGGCCAGCCGTGACACGCAGAGCCTGTGGCGTCGATCTTCGGCACCGGCAAGGCTGAGGCTTTCAGCCTTGTCTGCGCGCCCCCGACCACACGCCAGAAATGCGCATCAAAGACAGACCTGAAAGATAATCCGCAAATGACAAACCATTACTATTGTCCGCATCAGTCGTATAGACATGGCAAGAAGAAAAATGGCTGTAACTTGCACGGAACATTGGAGATCGGGTGTTTGTTGATGACTCCACGTTGTGAAGTTCGTACAGAATTACACAGGCCTTTATGAAGTCGTTAGCAAGTCTTCAATTGACGCTTCAGATTCAATACAGGACAAAGGAGTCATCATGACAGTAATAACAGGCTTTTTTATTCTTGAAGTGTTGGACTGATTGCTAAGCTCATCGATATCCAGGCCTAGATGAGGATCATATGCGTTCCTTCCTGGCGCGTTTGCGTGCTGGTAGGACTCTTTCCAACCTCTCCTAAGGATCAACGAGCTTTCTCCCAGCATACCTTGTTCTGCACGCGTCTTCGGCCATTGTTCTCAGCACCGCAATGCCATGGACACTTCCTCCCCAAAAGCATGAGCCAGCTGTGCCGAAGAAGACACAAGCAGGGCTCTGAAAAGCGCCATTTTCTCAATTCCCGCGAGCTATGGGGAGGGGCTAGCGTTATTGTCCAAAAAAAAAAGGCAGCAGATGGCGAGCTTGTCTTCGTCACTCTCCGAAAGACCACCAGAGACCAGACCTAGGGCATTGTCGACGAAAGAGCTTGCTGAAGTCCGTCCTGGAACTCAAGGCGAAGTATTCGAAAACAGTCATCGAAGATTCTTGTCTCGATGGTATGAGGTTCTCAATTGCCACAAATGCCACCGGAGTTCTTATTGTACTGTTGTTCCATTGATTAAACAGCCAGGTCCCGGGCGTCTCCAGACGACATGCGGCGCAGTTCGACTTCGTGACGGACTGTCCAGTCGATTTCTCCGTGTCCATTATAGTCGTTTCCAAAGCCATTGATCAGTGGGTCTTGGAGTTCAGTCTCCGTGATGTTTTCCTTCGTTTTTCTCTGCGAGAAAACGAAAATTCTTTCAATTGATGGTCTTTCCGGAGTGCAAGATGAGATCCTTCACCAATTTCGGAGAACGAGAGCAAAAGCAAAGAAGTATCAGATCGAGAAGTGCAACGGCTGCTGGGCTACTTCCCGCCGACGTTCTCTGATGAATTGCAATGCGCACTGCAGTGGTCAATGAGATATTTGTTGACGAGCAGGAAGGCAACCCCTTGCTGCTGGCAGTGTATCGTGCATTTAAATCGGGCAACAGGCTGCTCGCGTTGAAGGATAAGAATACCACTTTCTTTCCCAAATTTGAGCAGTGTGGATCCTGGTCTCTACTCTCGAACCAGAGCATGGTCAAGTCGTATTGATGTTTGGTAGCGTGAGTAGTCTGATCGGTCTGTGTAACACAGGCATACTCGTATTGTTGCTCTTTGGAATCTTGTTGATCCCACCGGTTCCCTGGGAGAAGATTGGCACTGCCTTCATTGAGGACTCTGTCCTGGAGACACAGATGAAAAGCCGATTCTTCATGATTTTGGGCCCGTCGTATGTCGGGTACAGGTTCGGGTCCTTGGTGTCGACTGTATTTCTGCTGCTGTGAATCTTCCACGTCGCGAGTAAAGTCTGTGGTGTCTGAGGCCTCGGCGGTGAATCGGGCGACGAGTAGATGTTGGTCGAATCAATCGCCAGGGCGAGAGAACTGATACGGGTCCAAGGTCTTGTTAATAAGATGTCAACCAATGTCGCTCTCACAATCAGGCCTTCCGCCTCTCTGCCATCCTCTTCTCCCGCTCTCTTCTCTGAAAGTCCTTGATCGCCTCCTGCGCATCTTCCCCGAGAGTCGATCGAGTCTCCCAAGTCGCTTCTTCTAAGGGATAGCCTTCCCAGAGGATGAGGTATTGCACCTCTTCGTCGTCCATCTTTTTGGATTCGAGGATGGTTTCGATGTAGTATTGCGGGACTCCATAGGCATCGAATCGGGTTGGCGGAGGTCGAGAATATTGGCGGACTTCCTGGCTTGCGATTGCGGAAGTGTTAGACGGATGATATGTGGTGGTCTTCGATCCCGAATCGTTGCGGGAGCTTTGGCAAGGGGCACTGGAGGAAGACATGTTGCTTGTGTCGTTGTGCGTATAGTGCTTCAGGTGTGTGTATATAGAAAGGAAAGTCTGAAGTGGCGATCAGGCGTGGTTTTGAGGTCTTGGAAGTTGAGAATCACACGTGTCGGGATTGACGTCGAGTCCGAGAATGTGCACCTCCATTCACCCAAGTCGAGAAGCACGGGCCGTTTGAGGGTCCTCCAGCAAATCATATGATTTCTGGGGCAAGTGTCAGGAGACAGCGAGCTAGAAGGTGCCGCTCATGTGCTCGCCAATCCCCATCAGCTCGATTCCGTCAGCGTTCTGGTACGACTTCCAACCAACTGATTCGCCACTCGATACGATCGAAGGGAGAGACGGCGGCGAGACGATGTCGTTCGTCACGTAGTCGAAGGTCTCTCCGTCGTTCCAAGACACCACTCGGTCCTCCATATCACTTGCTCCTGCATCAGTCTCGAGCACACCAATCGACAAGATCCACTTTCCTGTGCCCAGAATGGTGCTATCTGGGGAGAATTGATCTCCTCTGCAGCTTCCAGATGCTCGCCCGTGCCTGGTTCATGATATTTCGACGAGACACAGCCGCATGATGTTCCACACCTCATTGAATGCTCCAGCAATCACCGTAGCAGTGAGACTGCTATCCGACGCAAGCAGAGCCACAATTACTGATTGATCCGTCGCTGTGAGGCCTTCGAGGTGGTGAAGAAGCTCTGTTGCAGATTCGAACGGACTATATTTGCATCCAGGCCAATATGGGAAATGGGCTGTTGTTGTTGTCGTATATATGAAGCGGGTTGACAGAACAGCGCAGTGTCGCCATCCTGGCCGTGAACCTCGCGCTGTGGAAGTCAGAACCGAGATCTTGATGTTTTCGGTTCTGCTCATTGCTGTTCGCATTTGCAGAGTAGCCGGACAGATCCCGTAGTGTTTGTGATTGGGCATAGAGATCCTAGCTGTGCTCGCAGAGCTGGGAAATGACCTGTCGAAGGGTTGATTGTATACTGTATTGGTTCGATGAGAGTATATGATGAAGGCGATGCGATAAGGAGATGAGATGAAGAAAATTGGTGGAAGATGGAAGTGCTTGGTGGAGCAGAATAGAAGACTTGACTTGAGGATGGAACGCAGATGTCTTGTATGACTCGAAGAGTTTGCTCCAAATTTGTTGGTAAAAGGACTATACAAACGTCAACAAACAGTCTGTACAAAGAGCTCCATAGAAGCCGCGACAAATATCATCAGCATCATGACATGAGCAAACATATCAGCAAGCATTGCCATCAAACGGAGAGCAAGCATTTCACCTCGACAGAAGGTGAGCCGCACCATCCTTGAACTTCCAGATGCTTCTTACCAAACCACTTACTCAGCCTCCCTCTTCTTCCCCTTGGCCCAATCTCTGAGCACATTCTTCCTCACCTTGCCCGTACTCGTCTTAGGCAACTCCTCAATAATCTCAATCTCCTTCGGAACCATAAATCGCGAGATCCCACTAACGTTCTTCGCCCACGCAATGATATCAGTTCCCTTCAAGTCCTTCTTTCCGCTCTTGACTGTGACAAAGCCTTCGGCACCTCACCCCATTGCTTATCCTGCACAGCTACACAGGCTGCTTCCAAGATATCTGGATGCGTGACTAGCATGCCCTCTAATGCAACGGAAGAGATGTTCTCGCCGCCGGAAATGATGATGTCTTTTGCGCGATCGAGAATTTGAATCGCACCGTCAGGATGCCAGACAGCCAGGTCACCCGAATGTTGTACGCCTCCGGCGAAGAGCTTCTTCGTTGCTGCGGCATCTTTGTAGTAGCCCCGAGCGCAAATGTTTCCAATGAAGCAGATTTCGCCGATCTCTTTGCCGTCTTTGGTGACATCTTCGATGACCTCGGATGCGTCCCACGAACCCGATTCGTCTTGGTTGGTTTTGATGACACGAGCAGGTAGTGAGGTAATGAAACCGTGTCCTTGGCGGGCCATTTTGGCGTATTTCTCCTTTGTCTCAAGGGTTTCCCATTCAGGTAGTTGGTAGCCTTTGGTGATTGGGCCGTAGGTCTCTGTTAAACCGTAGACATGGACTGGTCGGAGGTTGTGTTCTTCCATTTGCTGGAAGAGGTGAGCGGTTGGTGGGGAGGCAGCCACTGTCACGCGAACCGGGTGAGCAAGTTTGGTGGCATTGGAATCGGCGAGAAGCAGAGTGTTGACTGTTGGAGCAGCATTGAAGTGCGAAATTTGCTCCTCCTTCAAAAGCTTCCATATGTAGGGATAATCGATCTTGCGGAGACAGTAGTGAGTTCCACGCACAGCTGTCACAGCCCAAGGAAAGGTCCAACCCATGGCGTGGAACATTGGGAGCGTCCAGAGATAGTGCGCTCTGCTGGCTTCGGGGTGTGGGACATTCAAGTTCGACTCAACCACATTGCCCAATGCTGCGAGGTAGCCACCTCGGTGTGTATACTCCACGCCCTTGGGCCGAGCAGTAGTGCCAGAAGTATATGCGAGAGCGACCAAGCTGTCCTCGTGAGCGACTTGTGTTTCGAGACCAGCCCAGCCATGTCCACCAGATTGAGTGTCATGCTTCAGACCTTCGAGAACTGCCTGATCGAACTCGCCAGTATCTTGATCGGTATCTGTATCCACGATGAAAGGGATCTTTGGGTGCTGCTTTCGGAATCCATCAAGTAGGTGTCGAAACTCGGCATCAACGATGATAAGATCAACCTCGGCATGATCGAAGATATACGTGATATCGTCCATCTTGAGACGGTAATTGATCGCTACATTGACTGCAGCGGCACCACCGATGCCATAGATTGCTTCCAAAAATGCTGGAGTGTTGGTGCAGAGGATGCCAACTCTCTTGAAACCATGCTTTTTCAAGTAGTATGCCAATCCTCGAGCTCGATCTGCTGTCTCTTGATATGTTCTCCGCAGCATCTTGCCATTGGCAGTCTTGTGTACAGAAGCGATTGCATTAGGCTCGATCGTAGCTGCCCTGGGCAGGAAGAAGGTAGGGCTTAGCTGGTGAATGTGGTAAGGTTGTTGCGCTCCGTTGGTCGCCATGTTGTCGGTTGTGCTGTTATCTGCTGCTGTGGGCGAGCTTGAAGAAGGAGCGAAGTGCGCGGCAAGCGTCGAGAGTCGCTTCATGGCTGACGACATGGTGGGCGAAGCGAGAGGGATCGATATAGGTCACCTATTCGTCAACTGTGTCTGGACTGTGTACGAGATGCGTGGAAGGGATGAGACAAGGCTTGGGTGTAGACGTCAAGGACGATACTCTCGTTCCTGCGTTGGCTCGATGTACGTTGGAGCGGTAGGTTTGAGACAAGAAGGGGGAGGACCTGAATACCAACCGAAGAAAAGAGCAAAGCAGAGCGACAGGCCCGGCGCATTCATCTATACCAGGCCCAGATGAGCTCACCACGGTAAAGAGAGTTTACGGTCAACTGCGGAGTTGCTGGGCAAGAGGTAGCGTGGCTGGACAGCGCGTGCGAGGGACGCGGGCGAAACCCGGAGATGTGGAGCGTCATCGCATTCGCTTCCTGATGTCGGATCCGATGTGTCCTCCACCACCAAGCATGAGTCGGAACAGATGTCGTGAACGAGCAGTATTATCCAGGGAATGCATGCCGTGGACAGTCAAGTGGAGACGAGTGTTACTAAAGGCGTGCTTTCCGGTCTTCGACCAGATTGGGTCATACCAATCGCTCTGTAGCTACATAAACGCTTCAGACGCGATCCAAAACGAGCTCAATGCCCTGCAATACCCCGACGCCTCGCCTCGCCATGCAATGCTGTCCGCGTCGTTCGTGCAAGTGATCGCTAATAGTAGAAGTAAAGAGTGCCGTCCAAAACATACGCCGTGCCCATTTTCATCTTGCCGCATCCAGCTTGTTGAGCCAAGACTGAGTCTCCTTCACAAGCGCCTTTCTTCTCGCCCTAGCTTCCTCGTCGCCTTCGGTCTCGACGCCGTCTGTCTTCAACAAGACTTGTGTCAGAATGGTCTCCGTCAATCGCTTGTGCTCGAAGTCTTTCTTTGCCGGATCGCTTGGAGGTGATGCCAGGAATTCTTCGCACGCAGGCACGAACTCTTGCAGTTTCAGGTGGAGCGCGTTGAGCTTGTCAAGAGGAGTGGCAGGAGATGGTGGTGGTCGAGGTGATTGAGCGCGAGAGCCCTGCTGGCCGTTTGGCACTCCCAGCGAAGGATCGCCAGACTGGGGTGTCGATGTGCCCGATTGCTCACGCTTATTTCGACGTTTCGTCTTCTTGCCTCTGTTGCGTTTACGCTTGCCCTCGCCGTCGGCTCCGCCTGCACCATTGATTCCTGCAATCTCATCGTCCGAGTCTTCGCTATCGCTTGGCGACGAGATCCCCTCAGCAATGGTGCACAGCAGTTCTGCGCCATCTTTCAGACCCTCCTGGTTGCAATATCTCGAGTCGTCCTTCAAGTTCTTGCCCTTGTACAACAGCTTGATTCGTCGCGCATCTGACTGCGTTGCCTTCGCAGCCTGATCTCTCACTTTCCCCACGGTGAGCTCGCCTTTGGCGATGCTGTAGGCAGGAAAGTGCACAGCGTATTCCTTCTTCTTGTTACGGAGAATCAGCACGTCCGTATCGCGCGGTGGACCCATGTCGACTTCTGTCTGTTGCTGCGCCATAGATTCAGCTTGGTGTTTCCGCAAGTCGTCGGCTGTAATGTAGCTGAAGTCGGCGTCACTGACTTTGGTGGGGCCTTGAGGCGGTGATCGAGTGAATGGCGAAAAACGGCCCAACGTGCCGCCGAAGCGCGATGCCCACGACATGGCTAGGAATAGAAATGTGGTGAATGCGAGGAATATGGATGTGTTCTCTAGCGCCGTTCGGCCGGCGACGAAGTCGAGGAAGGCGGCAGAGAGCCTTTCGTAGGTCGTGGCAGGCTCCTCGGGCGGGACGTGGTTTCTGAGTGAGATGCCCAGAAGGCCCTCGACCACCTTGGTCGCTTGTTCAACCGTCGCACTGAGGTTGGCGTGTAGTGGCAGCAGACTCGATAAGTTGGTCTGGGTGATGGAATTGTATACGTTCTCGAGCACGCTGGAGGACGCCACGATTGCGGAAGTTGTACCAGAGTCTAGTGGGAGACGAGCAATAATATGAGGCGGGAGGGTGTGGTGCGCGATGAGGGAGTGCGTTACGTAGTGTGCTCCAACAATTGTGCGAGATCCTTGCGACAGCGACAAGCCAAATGTCCCAAGTCCTCCTTTGCGCCTCGCTAGAGATTACATGACGCTGGGTCTAGTGGGGTCTGGCTACTTGCCATACGAAGCGCCTCACGGAAGAATCGTCGCTATGCGCGTTGTTCTCGCACTCTCGACACATGTTGGACAGATCGCCCACTGTGAGCTCGATAGACCCTCTGCACCGCATCCGGATCACTCCCGGGGTCATGCGATAGTCTGCATGTGAGATGCTTTTCTTTTGACGCCGTTCCATGGATCGGAGGCCATGTCCGGAGCGTCGAGGCCTGAGGCAGATGCAGCGCTAAATTCTTGGCGCACTCTCCAATTCTGCGACCAGCAGAGAAACAGCTTCTCCCCAGTGACTGGAAGCCACGACAACCCACCCATCACCCAACGACCAATTCGCCAACATGTCGACCTTCGAGCCGGTGGTACGTTCTGAAGATCTCATGCGCACAGCACATGCGCGCAGAATGTGGTGCTTGCGGGGCTGGAGAATTGGATGCTAAGACGTAAATTCACAGATTGTCATTGACGGCAAGGGACACCTTCTCGGTCGTCTCGCCTCGACCGTGGCCAAGCAGCTCCTCAATGGCCAAAAGATTGTCGTTGTCCGCTGCGAGGCCCTCAACATCTCCGGCGAGTTCTTCCGCGCAAAGCGTACGTCCACCTCAGACCGCGGAATTCGACAGAATCAATCGGCACTCCTACGATCTCGCATCGGCAAACCACTAACTACTCCCTACAGTGAAGTACCAGGCTTTCATGCGCAAGCAGACTCGTTACAACGCAACCCGTGGTGGTCCATGGCACTACCGTTCGCCAGCCAAGATGTTCTGGCGCACCGTCCGTGGTATGATCCCACACAAGACCGAGCGTGGTGCCAAAGCTCTTGAGCGCCTGAAGACCTTCGAGGGCGTCCCACCACCATACGACCACAAGAAGCGCCAGGTCGTCCCACAGGCTCTCCGTGTCCTCCGCCTCAAGCCTGGCCGCAAGTACTGCACTGTCGGTCGTCTTGGCCACGAGTTCGGCTGGAAATACCAGGACGTCGTCGAGCGCCTCGAGGAGAGACGCAAGGTCAAGGGACAGGCATACTATGAGAAGAAGAAGGCTGCTCGCGCCAAGCTCGCCGATGCTCAGTCGAAGGTCTCTTCCGATGTCCAGAAGCAATTGGCCTCGTACGGTTACTAGATGGGAAAGAAAAAGCATGGATTTTAGCAAGAGGTGATATACCGCAGAGGAGGCCACGGCTTCCGGCTGCTGTCTTCGCATGAGGCATACCCATACCCTCGGAGCAAGGCGTTCAGGGTGGAAGCGACGAGACTTTGTCTCCGGCACTCAGGTCGTCAGCATGAAGAGAGGATAAAACGTATCACGATTGCTTTCAATGAAAAGCTATGCCCCGAAGAGCGTTCAATTTCTTCGAGACAGTCGTCCATTTTGCATGGCACTGTACCCTTAGCATACGCTTTGATGCGTCACTGCTACTACCCGACTTTGCTTCGTGCATAACTGGGTCTTACGCCTTTGTGCGTGTTTGTTGCTTCTGGGGGATATGGCACGATTGTGTCTGCTTGCACAACTGTGCCAAAGCTGCTTTGCAGTTACCACGGCCTTCCAGTCTTGTGGCATGCGGGACTGGCAGGACTGTACTCTGCTACGGCCATGTTGCTGCTGCTTCAATAGCACGTGGCACTTGGTCGTTGAGAGCTGGCTTTGATGTCGTCTTCGATTCATGGTCTCCATTCAGCCGTCCTCTCGAGCGCATACCGTTCATGCCTCCTTTCTCGTGTGCCGTGGCACTGCACTGTTGGCCCAGCATTGCTGGTGTAGCCATGTAATTCTTCCAATCCCCTGAGTGCCCTGTATTGCTGTCCTTGTATATCGCCTGACTATTGCATCGTAGTTTACCGCTTGATCCTATGGTCGGATGCTCATCTGTTTACTGACCCTTTCGATTGTCACGAATGGCATGTCAGCATCTCGACTGAGCCACTGTAGATCGCGGGCAAGCCTGAAGCTCCAAGCTCTATGCGGAGAGGGAAGATGATGTGCTCAGCTCGCCATCTTGCTGATATACGCACACCACTCTAAGGAAATGTGATAATCGTGCTCATGCTTCACGAGAGCATGATTGCGGTTGCAACTTTGTTTGGAGACGGAGAGCGGTTGTCAAAGCAGCTGTGCAAATCGGTGGCCGTTTGATGAAGACGATCATCCCTGCAGCTTAGTTGAGTCTTGGGAGGCGACACAAGCTCCCGCACGCATTTCCGAGACACGTGGAATTTAGCAACCCAGATCTCAATTTACCGGCATCAAATAGAGCGGTGTTCGCAACAACAGATATATGATGAGTGATGGTGAGTTGGCATTCACGGAGAATGTAACGTGGTGTCTGTAGAGAAAGGACAAAGTTATGCTAGCTCAAGAAGGTACTGCGGGCGCACACGACATCCCGGGCGTCACGGAAGAGAAAGGGTTTCTTGCAGCACCGAATCCGAAACGCAGCAGGTTGAGGATCGGTCCAAGTTCCTGTGGTTTTCGTGCCTGGTCCTCACAAGAGCAAACGCTGGGCGTTTTGGGGGCCGTTGACCGCCTGTCTGCGGGGAACAGCAAGGCAACAGGTCCGTTGTCTGCATAGACATAACAGGTAGATACAGTGTATGTGAGGTTAGCAAGTGAGGTCGATGATACTCTGAACAATTGTTATCTCTTGTGCTGAATTGATCGCAAATGTGAGGCTGCAAGGGGTGGATCAAGCCTTTTTGCTAAAGTATGGCTTAACTCTGCTGCGGGTGCAAGTCGGACAAGATCATTGTTTGCACACGCTGAGAAACGCAGAATTCGTAGGAAACCTACTCTGCTTTCCGCAAGAGTGACGGCCAAGGCAGCGGTCGTTGTGAGGAAGTTTTTCGCGTTAGAGCAAGTCGTCGTTTGAGGAAGTGACGGAGCGCTGGCTGGCTGCGCTTTCCTGCTGGCTGGTCACGTTCCCGCAGCGGGCCATCCCGCTAGTGCCTTTTTCGCTCGCGACCGCAATTCATAAGGCGCGAGCAAATCCTCGCGCGCGAAAGTGCAAGCAACGGAAAGCTCTGCTGCGACCGCCGAAGATTGGCGTTCGCTGCGCACACCACATGCCTCCGTGCCCTGCACCTCCGCCCATCCACCCACCCACACGCTCCTTGGTGCAAATGGACTAGGCATCTCGATGGACGCCTTCCACTTTGTTCTTGTCTTTTTGCATTCGATGGGCGTTGTTGGTTCAATGATCTGAGCCGCGTTTGCTAATACGAAGATGACGACTTCACGGTAAGCATGATGCATGTCACTCATATCGCGCTAGCGACTTCGCACGTGACATTGGTATCCACCTCCACCACGTCCTGTACTGATCGTGCGGAACAGACTCGACCGCTTGGTCGTCCTTTTGGAGACTGGCTCCACACAATTAATTCGAAATACTGCCGCGCAGCAGCTGGCAGACGTTCAGAAGAACCATCCTGACGAACTATTCAATCTCCTTACGCGTGTTGTGCCTTATCTCAGATCTCCATCATGGGATACGAGGACTGCTGCTGCACGCGCCATTGGCGGCATCGTCGAGCATGCGGAGAAGTATGACCCCAACGCCACACTGGACGATGCTGGAAACGAAATCAAAGCAGATGGCGTCGAAGATGTCAAGAAGGAAGACGCGGCGATCTCCAATTCTGCCGAGCAACTCGCACTGGCCACTCTGGATGTGGAAGCTATCCTGACATATGGTAAAGAATTGCTCGGAAGTGCGGGCAAGCAATATGATTTCAAGCTCGCTGGACTCAACGCCACGCAACGACTCGCCGCACAAAAGAAAACCTTGGTCAAGCGTCTCGGTCTTGGTGGCGAGTACACTGAAGATGACCTGGTCAGCGAAAAGGACATCGCGATAAGATCGAATCTGGCTACACCTGCGCTGCCACGACTGGATACTGAAGGCAGCAAGAATGGCAGCGATGATGCAGTCATGAAATCGCCGGAAGACGCAACACCTCAAACTCCTGCTGCTGGTGAGATGAGCAAGCGACAACTCAACATGCTCAAGCGACGCCGCAAGGAGGAACTGAAGCGTGACAACAAGAAATTTAAGTACGACTTTGCTGTCAGACGAGGTAGTACCAGCTTGGCACCAACACCTGCAGACGAGATCAAGCAGGAATTCAAACAGGAGCCCGACACCAACGGAAACAATGACTATTTCTCACTGGACCGCAAAGGTGGCGACGATGATTCCAAGGTCGTCTCGGAGTTCAAAGGCGCGCCGATCGCGGAGAAGTCTACTCTGGTCAGTGATGCAGAGGAAGAAGGCAACGAATGGCCTTTCGAGCGGCTGTGCGAGTTTTTGAGCGTCGACCTCTTCGATCCAGCTTGGGAGATCCGCCACGGTGCTGCCATGGGCCTGCGTGAGATTGTACGTGTCCACGGCGCAGGTGCTGGCCGGCGCGCACAAAAGACGAAGGAAGAGAACGAGAAGCTGAACTGCGCCTGGCTGGACGATCTCGCCTGCCGGATATGCTGTGTCTTCATGCTGGATCGTTTCGCTGACTACGTCTCTGACAATGCTGTCGCACCAATTCGAGAAACTGCTGGACAAGTTCTGGGTGCACTTCTTCAATTCCTGCCAGCTTCTTCGGTGCACGAAATCAACCGGATACTGTATCGCTTGGTGATGCAAAAGGACCTCAAAGTGTCGAGAAGAATCTGGCACGCGTGTCATGGTGGCATGATAGGAATGCGCTACCTCGTTGCCGTGCGCACAGATCTTCTCTTCAAAGATCGTTCACTGATGGACGGTGTTCTCGAGTGTGTCATTAAAGGCTTGGGAGACCAGGACGATGATGTCCGCGCTGTCAGCGCCGCAACACTCATTCCCGTCGCCAAGGAGTTCGTCAACGTCCGTTCTGATGAGCTCGGTCACCTTATTGGAGTGGTATGGGAGTGCTTGTCGAGTCTCTCCGACGACCTGAGCGCTAGTACCGGTTCGGTCATGGATCTCCTCGCCAAACTTTGCAGTTTCCCTGAAGTGCTGTCAGCTATGAAGGAGAATGCGGCAGCAGATCCTCTGCAGTCTTTCGATGAGCTGGTGCCTAGATTGTACCCGTTCCTGCGGCACACGATCACGAGTGTGCGATCTGCTGTGCTGCGCGCACTGCTTACATTCATTAACATCGATGGCACTGACACCAAAGGCTGGATCAATGGCAAAGCACTTCGTTTGGTCTATCAGAATCTGCTCGTTGAGCGCAACGATGGAGTACTCAAGCTGTCACTCGAAGTATGGAACGCTCTGGCCGATGCTTTGGCGCTGAAGGCTCCAACTGCTTTCCAGCAAGAATTCGAACCGCACGCAGTTCCTCTCCTGGCTCTGACTACACATCCCATTGGTATCAGCAGACACCCTATCCCCATGGACGCCACTCTATTCATCAAACCTTCTGGACAGACATACGCACCTCTTGCCAGCGCTCACAGACCATCTCCTGTGAATGGATCGGAACCTGCTAAGAAGCGACGCAAATCTGACAAGAAGGAGAGCTCGCTGCCACCAGCTCCGGCCACCACTACGCACAACATCGATGCGGCAATCATGCAGGGCGATATCGACCTGGTTGGGGCCGATGTCATGATCAGAAGCCGCATCTTCGCCACGCGTGCACTGGGCAAAGCGATATCGTTATGGCCAGCTGATCAGCGACACGCCTACTTTGGTCCCAAGCTCTTGCCAAGTCTCAAATCCTCCTACGGCTCCACTCAGCTGTTTACGGCAATGGCATTTGAAGGATACGCAACCACGACAACGGAACACGAACAACTTTCTTCTGATGCGTGCGTGGAACTGCGTAGCCTTTTCGAAGAAGAACGACCTGGCTGGTACAGCGATCTTAGCAGCTACTTGCGCATCGCTCGTGCACAATGCCAGCAACTGCTCAACGCGTTCGAGAAGGAAGCTCACGTTCCTGGATCGAAGCTCCCAATCATGCCTGTGATCTGCCAGGGAGAGCCTGAGGCCGGTAAGAATGCCTTTGGAATTGCTGATGCTGAGCGAGTCGTTACGGCTGAGTACGATCGCCTGGACAGAGGGTTACCGAAAATGCAACGCATGGCCGCCGCTGAGGCTCTGGGCACTGCGAAGATTGACGCAGAGACCGCAATCTCAGATGCGCAAATTGCGAGAGCGCAAGCCGATTTGCGCATCCGTTCATCAGCAGCGGCTGCACTAATAGCGTTCCAGGCAATCCCAAAGAAGCCGCAGTTCACGATCAAAGCTGTGATGGACAGCGTAAAGGAAGAGGAAAACCTTGATCTGCAACACCGGACGGCATCTGCAGTTGCAGATCTCATTGCACAACTAGTTGCCAACGAGCGACACAAGGTAGTCGAGAAGGTCGTTGGCAACTTGGTCAAATTCTGCTGCATGGAGACTGGCGAGACCCCCGAATTCCACCCCAACGCAGACAAAGAGGTTGGCATCCTCTCACTACAAAAGATGAGGACATTCAGGACCGACCTGATGCTGCCAAATACGAACGCGAAGTCAAGGCTGCACGCATCACACGACGAGGTGCCAAGGACGCCCTCGAGCAGTTATGCATCAAGTTCGGCGCCGAGATCTTCCAGAAGGTCCCGCGACTGCAAGGTCTCATCGAAGGCCCGGTGCAGCATTGCTTCACAAACGATCTGCCTGCCGACATCACGGACCCGGACACTACCATCGGCCAAGAGGCGGTGGATGCTATGTCAACGTTGAGGGCATTGGTGGCAACTCTTGATCCTGCGCTTCATCCTTGGGTGCTGTCACTGCTACCTTTCATCGCTCGCGCATTGCAGAGTAGGCTGGCAGTCTTGCGCTACACTGCAGCTAAATGCTTCGCCAGTGTCTGCAGCGTGATTACTGTTCAGGGCTTCACGATGTTAGTCGAGCAGGTCATTCCTCCGATCAACAACGCCCACGAAGTTGTACAGCGACAAGGTGCTATAGAGTGCATCTACCACCTCATCCAGGTCATGGGAGACGGCATCCTGCCATATGTCATCTTCCTTCTGGTGCCAGTACTTGGACGCATGAGCGATTCGGATCCAGGAGTACGATTGATTGCCACGACCGCATTCGCCACTCTCGTGAAACTCGTCCCTCTGGAAGCCGGTATTCCTGATCCGGAAGGCCTTCCGAAGTCTTTGCTCGAAGGGCGCGAACGAGAGCGCAAGTTCATCTCACAGATGCTGGACCCGAAGAAAGTCGAGCCATTCTCCATTCCCGTTGCTATCAAGGCGGAGTTGCGTTCGTATCAGCAAGAAGGCGTCAATTGGCTGGCCTTCCTCAACAGATACAACCTTCATGGTGTACTGTGTGATGACATGGGTCTCGGCAAGACGCTGCAGACTCTCTGTATCGTGGCCTCTGATCACCACATGCGAGCTGAAGAATTTGCAAAGACACAGGCGCCCGATCAGCGTCGTTTGCCGTCTATCATCATCTGCCCGCCGACGTTGACTGGACATTGGAAGCAAGAAATCCGGACATATGCACCCTTCCTGACAGCAGTGGCTTACGCCGGTCCGCCTCTTGAGCGTGGCAAAGTGCGCGATCAGCTTGGCACTGCTGACATTGTCATCACATCCTACGAGATCGCACGAAATGATGTTGAGGTTCTCTTACCGATCGCCTGGAATTACTGTGTGCTTGACGAAGGGCATCTCATCAAGAACCCTAAGGCCAAGGTCACGCAGGCAGTGAAGCGCCTAATGAGCAACCACCGTCTGATTCTGTCAGGAACACCAATTCAAAACAACGTCCTCGAATTGTGGTCACTGTTCGATTTCCTCATGCCCGGGTTCCTCGGAACGGAGAAGGTCTTCCAGGATCGATTCGCGAAGCCCATCGCAGCGAGTCGTTTCGCCAAGTCCTCGTCCAAAGAACAAGAAGCTGGTGCGCTCGCCATCGAATCACTCCACAAGCAAGTCTTGCCATTCTTGCTGCGGCGACTCAAAGAGGAAGTGCTCAATGACTTGCCACCAAAGATTTTGCAGAACTACTATTGCGACTTGTCAGATTTACAGAAGAAGCTATTCGATGACTTCACAAAGAAAGAATCGAAGACTTTGCAGGCTATGGCCGGCAGCGTTGACAAGGAAGCAAAGCAGCACATTTTCCAAGCCCTACAGTACATGCGAAAACTCTGCAACTCTCCAGCCATGGTTGTGAAGGAAGATCACAAACAGTACGGTGCAATCCAGGACATGCTCGCAAAGCAAGGATCTACCTTGAAAGACCCCAAGCACGCCCCGAAGCTGACTGCTCTGCGCGACTTATTACTTGACTGCGGTATCGGAGTGGACTCCACCAATGATGGCGGCGTGCCGTCTGCCGATCAGGCAGTGTCTCAGCATCGTGTCCTGATCTTCTGTCAAATGAAAGAGATGCTGGACATGGTTGAGGGCACAGTCCTGAAGAAGATGTTGCCAAGCGCCACTTTTGCACGTCTAGACGGTTCTGTTGAAGCCTCGAAACGTCAAGACATTGTCAACCGTTTCAACTCTGACCCATCGATCGACTGCCTCTTGCTGACCACCAGCGTCGGAGGTCTCGGTCTCAATCTGACAGGAGCTGATACGGTCATCTTCGTGGAACACGACTGGAATCCACAGAAGGATTTGCAGGCCATGGACAGGGCTCATCGTATAGGACAGAAGAAAGTCGTCAATGTCTATCGCCTCATAACGAGAGGCACGCTTGAGGAGAAGATCTTGAATCTTCAGCGCTTCAAGATCGATGTTGCTTCGACTGTTGTCAATCAACAGAACGCAGGCTTGGGCACGATGGAGACGGATCAGATTCTCGACCTGTTCAACTTAGGCGAGACGGATCCGAATCTTGCGATCAGTGATAAACCTGAGGCGAATGGCGTTGATGAGTCGAATGCTGTTGATGCGGAAGGCAATATGCGCGAGAAGGGCAAGAAGGGTATTTTGGATGAGCTCAGTGAGCTCTGGGATGATAAGCAGTATGAAGAGGAGTTCAATCTCGACGGGTTCTTGAAGACGATGAAAGCATGAAACAATGGGCGCGATTGATACGGGACTGTAGTTGTAGTATAGCATGGCGTTGGTCTGGAATGCGACGTACAGGGAAGGGGAACTGAAATGGAAATACTGAAGAGCGAGGCGTAGGATTGGTTCCACCCCCGAGTGGAAATGCATGCATGGAATGGAATGGTGGGAACATGTATCAGTATCGCGTAGGATGGATCATCAACGGCAAAATACACTTTGTGCGATTGAAGCTGGTTGTTTTCAATCTGAACTTCAGCTATACAATGTGGAGCTAACACAAAACGCTTGAATGATCTTTCTCATCTTCAGATAGTCATCCACTCGGAGAACAGGTTCAAGCGTCGAATCGATCCGCGACATCGAGCTTGAACCCCATGCGCGTGGTGAGTGGTCTACGCCTGCCAGTTCCTGCCGCCTGTGGATCCAAATCCTCCATCAAAACCACCACCGAAACCACCATCGAATGGTGCGCCGCATCGGCTTTGGTCTTGACCGATGTAGCAGGCTGCGTCTCGGAGACTGCAGACGCAGGACTGATCATCGGAGCTAAGGTAATATAGATCAGTAACATAATCCACCGACACTGTCATTGAGGTTCTTTCGAGGGCGAAGCGAATCGACTTACTTGACCTTCTGGTACGCATAACCGCGCACACATTGCTGATCACAGACGGTCGTCTGTCTGACACAGTTGGGGCCTCCGCCTTGAATTTGAACGCAACCTTGAGCTGCTTCTGGTTTGCCTTGCTGTTGTTGGGTCTGGCAGTTAAGGAAGCCTTGGTAGTCGCATTGACCTCCGTAGAGGGTCTGGCCTCCAGGGAAGAATTGGGCGGTGCTGGAGGCCACGAGGGCTGCGGCGGCGAGGAGGACTTTGTACATTGTGGTGATGATGTTTATGTGGGAGTTTGGTTTTGGGTTTGAGGTGCGAGTGAATGTACTGGTGGAGGTGGATTGGTGATGTCGATAAAGGAGTTTAGTGATCTAGTCGTGCGTGGAGCGGTATTATATAGTGAAGGACATCATTCATCTTCCTCGTCCGTGATGAACGTGCACTCACCACGGACGCTGGCGGTAGGCTCTTGGTACCGATCAGATGGCTACTTTCATCTTGGCTTTTCCCGCCTCGTTTGATGTCACTCCCGCACTGATGCCAATTTTGGAAAACGCGTGGGAACCGGGTTATCAGCGTTCGCTGTACGTGAACCTGGGGAATGGAAAGTAGGCATGCGGCTCCTTCCCATTGCTCGGAAGTTTCTAGGTTGAACCACGCCTCCTTGTGACGGACGGGTGCTGCGCGTTTCGAATGGTACAGGTATGTACGTCGAATTGTACCAGTTCTTGCCCATGCGATTCTCACGAAAAAAGAAGCCTGATGATTGCGCGTTTCTAGCATCGGTATAGCCTGCTTCCTAGTCGGGCTGCGCCGCACGTTAGGGATGATTGCAAGGATACCGCGGGTCGTGTCAGAACTCAGAAGTCAGAAGCACTGACAATTTTCCAGAAGTAGAATTGGCATGATGTTTTATCTCTCTCCGAGGCGGCCCGTTGAATATCAATGGCAAAGCAGTTCATCTTCATTCCCTACTTTCGCCACAAGGGTTTCCTTCGAATAGGCGGGGAAGTGTGTCCTAACTTTCTCACCCCACCCCGTCGTTCTGTTCGCAATAACACGGATGGAGATTGAGTCTTTGATGTGGTTCCCTGTACGAGTTGTCACACACTGCTCGCGTAGGGTACGATGCTTTCTTAGGGCTTAGGCCGTGGCCGTGTATAAGCAAGCTTTTGCTGGTAAGATTAGACCATGGGAGCCGCAGAGGTCGAGGTAAGAAAAATGCGCAGCTGGCCAAGGCTTGGGTCTTGTGATGGGCTGACGTCGGTCGTCTGCCTAGCAGTTTATTGGTTATCGAGAAGGCGTGGTGTGTGGTGAAGCGTGCCTCCATCTTCTCTTCCCAGGTCTTGCATGTCATTTCATTGTCCGACGTCAGAAAGCACGACTGTCCCAAAGTAGTCCTCCATGCGATTTATCGGCGGCTTTCGCCATACGACGCTCAAGTTAGGTCCGGAGGGATGTGACAGACACAGCTCACGAAGCTGGTTTTTTGCTGCAATCGGCTGCGGGAATGTCATCACTGCCGTCAGCTGCAACAAATCAGTGCAGGCATGCCGAAGCAGAGAATAGAAGCACTTCCACGCCCATCAACGTGATCCCGCCTCAGATGCGACCGATCATGCAAACCGAAGCTCCGACTCGTCCAAGTCTTCACTCACCGATCTTTGTGCCTCTCACTACCCACAACGGATCCCTCCTCCCGCTTCCCATCCCCATCATCTTCATAAATCCCTTCAAACCCTCGTCTCCTGCTCCCTGTCCCTCGGTACCAGCATCTCGTATAACCCCATCACTCAACTCCACGATCTCAATCTCCTCCCAGCCAGCGAAGAACAGAAAGTCCCCCACCATCTGCAATCTCTCCTCCTCGTCAACTCTCAGCCACCTTCCGATGGCCTTAGTAGGGAAGCACCGATTGCTGATGACCAAATGCACCTTACCTCCCGGCTTCGTGATCTTTTTCAAACTCTCCAAAACCTCAACAGGTTGTGTTAGATAGTCGGTGGAGACAACATTCGTCGCGGCGTCATATTTTCCGCTGGCCTCAATCCCTCCCTCTTTTAAAACTTCACCTAGATTCGCGTTCTCATTTAAATCCCCCACGGCCCACCCTGCATTTAACACCTTGTTCGCCTCCAATTCCCTCTTATTCATCCCCAATCCAACAACTTCCACTTCACCCTTCTCGACCGCACTTTCCACCTGCTCCGGGTAATGCGAAATCCAACTACTACAGAAATCCAGAATCCTCGAGCCAGGCGCCGTAGGCAACACCGTGGCGTAATACTCTCGTAACGTCGCAATGGCAGCATCATCTATATGCGTGACAAATCGAGGAGAAGTGTAGAAAGAAGGATCGGGTGAATTATCCTGACGACGAAAGTCTTGTGCAGTATATGGCCAGGTCTTGTGCCGGGGTGTATACGAGCGAACGGGCCAGGAGGTTTGTTGCGAGGACATGTTTGCAGTAGAAGATGAAGGTGCTGTTGGTCCGCGTTGTGAAGAGATGAATCTTGTTGTTAAAGTGGCGAAGAAGAAGCCTGTGAGACCTGCGGCGAGAGGAAGTGGCCGGATGCGAGTGGGCATTACTTGCATTGGATGGAATCGTGTCGAAACAGAGGCCTGTTTGTCAATGTTTTATTTGCATCGTTCCTAGAACTATCAAGTTGAGATGATCGCAGTCACAATGATCAAGCAGCACCTTCCAAGGTCGTCGACTGTCAACGTCAACGATGCCGCATTCGACGTGCCTTGCAGGAGGACTGCGGTTACATCCGTTAGCGCGAAGCATGGCTCTGCCCACTCACCTCTCCAAATGTCAACAATCATCTCCAAAGTTTCGTGCCGACTGCAATAACATACGGTATCTGCGTGAGTGCTCAGGCGCGAACATGTGCATCTATCGAGCGACGAACTCCAAATTGCAACTGGTGAGACATATCAATGATTGGGAATCTACATCGTTTGCTGTCTCCTTCTCAGACTGCACCTCCAAAGCTGGGTGACGTAAGCGTTCGGAGCGGAAGAAGGTGGTTGCGACGCTTCTGCGGAGCAGTCTGAAGACAAACCGCGCTGTTTTGCAGGCGCTGTCGCTATTAAGAACACGACCACCTGAAACACGCGTCTTTACGCGTTCTAAGCATAGAGAAATGCAAGCACTGCGAGATACGACAATACGACGATGCGACGATGCGATAGGCGACCGCGACGATACGACGATGCGACGGGCGACTGCGACGACGAAAAAGCTACCCTACCCCTAGAGGCCTACTACTTTCGCTATCGCTAACGTATAGCGAAACGGACAACGGGAGGAGATTTAGGCGATTATTCTAAGCAGCCTCCTGTCGATAGTTTATATACGCTGGTGGTTTTAATAGTTACTTTTGGGGGTCGAAGGAAAAGCCGAGATCTTGTATGCAGCTAGCTCGTTTTGTTTGCACTGGATAACTTTGCGCCCTTTCGTCGCGCGAGCGTACAGACTATTAGATCTGTGTCGCATTATATATATCTAGGAAGCGGAGTATACGCGCTTAATGCGCTGCCGGAGTGTTAGGTCGAGAAAGTAGATTTTTGGTTACAAAATCCGGTTTCTAGTATGCAGCTACTGCGTGCCGAGCGCGTTTTTTCTTCAGACGCTCCGCAGAAGTCGCGCCGCACCAAAGATTGGCCGAAAGCCGACGTTACTGCCAAATCTTCGCAGGAGCGTCTGGAAGGAGACAGATCGTTTGCTCCTAGCTATTATTGTGTCTTGCTCCAGCCATTATTGTCTCTTGTGACAGCCCTTACTGATCGCAGCTCACGACTAATTCCCACGCCCACGGGCCTTTCTATCTCTCAAACATCCCAGTGAATTATTTGCCATATCATGAAATCATTCTAGTTCCTCCTGGATGTTTTGTGCGACATGTAGGAATGATATCTCATTGCCGAAAGCTTGTCGAAACGGGCCTGGCAACTCAGGTCGGATCGTCGCTCGCATGGTACAGGGAACTTCTCTGGATGGTCCTGCTTGCTGTGCTTGTCGGCAAATCTCATACTGCCGAATAAACGCATACAATCGAGTTCTGTGCGATATGTACAGACCCATTGTCCGCTGGGGAGTTGCCGGTGACTGACTCCACATTGCGATGAACGTGAAGAGTCCGAGAAGGGTTTTGTGCAGCCTGACCACGTCTTGGTAGGACACGGAATACGGAGTTGCTCATGGTCCCAAATATGTGCTGCAGCCTCCTTATCCGTGTCAAAGATGAGCTGACACTGCATCGCTTCTCGTGCCGGACACTCGAACTTGCCATCTGCGGTATTGAAGGCATGTTGTTTCACGGCGTGGCTGTTGGCAAAGCCAGGGTACGCGAACTGAGAGAGGCATCCGAGGTCGACCAATCGCACACATGGAATGGTGGGCTTTGATGATTGCCGGACTGGTGTCTGATATGCGATATCAATAGATGTGGTCGTCGCTCCAGCCATCGAGTTGTTTACGCTTTGAGGCGTTTCGGTGCTGTGTTGCGTCAATGAACTTCGGCTGCCTTCACTTGGCGTCGCGTACGGCAACCTCGCAGTCCTATCCGCGTGCGAATCTGGGCTCATTGGACTCATTGCGTCGTCGGGTGACCTAGCAACATGGCGAGGTCCTGATCACCGACTGAGCTTGCTGTCGATTGAACAGGGTTTGTTGTCAGCTGAGCATCAATCAGGATTCTCCTACTTTGTATGCGTGGACCATTGGGTCGTAAGTGCCGCACTGCATCAAGATTGAACTGACGTTCGGACTCAGCAAACAGCTGCGAGCAGCTATCGGCCCAGGTCATACCTCGTGAAACGATCTCCATGGCATCGATCGCTGTGAAACGACGCCGTCTTCCGACCACCACAAGAGCAATGTCGATCACGGAGTCCAGATTTAACAGCAACTTAAACGTCCCATCGAGATTCAGCGTCAACTGTGGATCGTTCGGCAGAGAAATAGCTAATCGTTCCCTACCATAAAGTCCAATGCCGCAGTTGAGGGGTAGAGGACAGGGCGATTCGCATAGTGAAAAGTCCGAGATAGCGATGAGCTCGGATGCTTGATCGAGGAATTGGTCCTGGAGTGCTCTGCCCGCAAGCATCCACACTGGGGCAACGCAGACCGAGCGACACCAATCCGCAAACTCTTTGACGCGGTTGACGACACTTGCACCGTATTGCTGAAGAGCGTCGCTGTGCTCGCTGTTCGAGTTGTCCACGAGTGGCCAGCACTCGAACCAAAACATCTTCTCGTCGAGATCTCTGGTATAGACTGCCCACATGGATGAGAGGGATGGACTCTCTTTGCGCAGGGTACTCTCCAGACAGATCTGGGCAGTGGAAGGACATCCAGTCGGGGAAACGAGCGCTCCAGATCAATGTCGGGAAGTCCTTGGTAGACAAGCCTAGCTCGTACGTCGAAGACCATATTGTAGAACTCCAGACGAACCTTCACGCAGTCGTGAGGTCCAACCTTCCAATACTGGGAACGCCTGCTGCAGTGCAAGGTCAGGGAAAACCGGCGGGAGTTGATGAGGAAACTGGCACGAGCTGCACTGACTGAATGCCTTGGGCTTCCGCAATAGTATCGGCGAGCTTGAATGCTGTTTGGGATGGAAGTGCTCTCAGGAAAAATACCAGCTTGTCTTCGGCGCTTCGACGATGGATGACTTGCGAGGTGACCATCTCGCGATGGGTATCCGAGATCCAGAACTTTCCACTGCTACCTGCGGCGGACGTGAGTCGGTGGCCAAACCGCAACAGGGCTACGCGTCCTCATAGGTCCTATATAATGAAACCCAATACAGCCTTTTGGGTGCTTCTGTCAGCCTTTTTGAGGTTCCTCCTCTCTGAAATTTAGCGATGCGCCATAACCTGTTGGACGCGAAGTCAAGCACCAACTCTCAGGAGCAGCAGAGTTGCGAAGCCAACCACCTTGATTCAATTTTATGGCTGCGAAAAATGCCGCAAATCAGCATAATGATTGTGGCTTTCCTCTTACCAGCTACGATGAGCCAGACCTCGCGTTGGTATTCCCGAATCTTTTCGCCGAGACTCAAGACTACACGATCGCAACTATATCCCTCGTCCATTGATGAGGTTGCGAGATGTGCAACACGTGAATCGCGCGCGCACTGATCGTGGAAGGCAGACACGCTGCCTTTGTCTTGCCGGAACGTGCTTTACTGCTTCTTATTCTCAATTTCTCGTACTATGAGTACAAGTCCGTCGAATTTCCGTCTAGTGAATGTTTGCTGTTGACAATATGACGTTGACAGTACTGCTGTTCTCACACATTGCTCCTGTCGTTTGCGGGTGCCTCTCTTCTTGGGAGGTGAATGAACTCACATAACAGCGATCGCGTACCGATATCTAGCTCAGATTCAAGTCTCATCGTCATGGCACTGATGGTAGATACGGCCGATTTTGCTCCCCATATTGGCCAGAGAGGGAACTCGAGACATGGACTTGCAGCATCTTTGCTGAGCTGAACGGTAGCTTGCTGCTTTCTTGGGATTCTACTTCAGCCTTCATATTTCGCAGAAGGTTGTGCGTCGTCAGTGTTCTGTGTGATGGAAGCTCAGGAAAGCAATCAGGAGACTCGGAACATGTATTGAGTTTGTCGTTCGGCGTCCGACCATACGAACGAGAAGACGCGTCGCTTTTGAATGAGGTTAGCCGCATGTCAGTCAGCACTAGGTCTATTTCAGCGACGACTTGCTGCATTGTGACAACAGTCACAACCTCTACCTTTCCTTTTCCTCTTCCATCTGCTCAAACTGTCACAAACTTTCGTCCAGATTACAGTGTTGTGATCATTCGTCGCGAGTGATGAAAAACGCCCTACATCCTAGTGTCTCCGTCATCAACCGCCGCCCCTCAGCCGAGGAGAGTCAAGCAAGCGAGCTGTCAGTGATCATCCACAGATGGAGAAGCATGCTCAAGAGCTGGAGACTGGGTGGTCGAGAAGGAATGCCGCTACTAGCATACGGTCATAAGCGAGGATGCCCAGCATTGTCCGCCGAGTCGGGCTCTGTTGTTGCAGTCCATTCGATCTTCCTCGTGGGCTGTTCAAGCTCAAGCTTCGTGCAACATCGCGCGCGAGGTGCACTACATTCTCTCACGGCGAATGTGACTGCCAACGCTATTGCAAATGAGATATACTCTCTCGAGAGCGAATACAAGATCTCAAAACTTGGCCGGGAGAATCTCCGGCTTGGCTGAAGAACCAGCGAGTCGAGCTGTCCTGACTGCCGATTTTCGCGGTAGAGAATCATCAAAGGAAAGAGCAATCAATGTAGGTGTCTACTAACTTTCTTCTACCTGTATTCGATGCTCTAGGGCTCTCGCAACTCCAGCACCATGGGTGCCATAACCTCAACTCCCCAGAAACCCATCTGGACCACCTTGGCCGTGCTCGCCGCGCTCTTCGCAACCGCCATCTACCAACTCGCGCAACCTCCAACGACTCACCTCCCCAAAGTCTTTGTAATCGGTCTCTCCAAAACCGGCACAACCAGCATCGGCGACGCGCTCGAACGACTCGGCTACCGCCGCCTCGGTTGGCGCGACATTCGCAGTAGACACCTGGTCCACACCTGGGCTCACTCCAACAACTCCGACCTCTCCACTCTGATCTCCCAAACGGAACAATACGATGCCTTCGAAGATCTTCCCTGGGCGAAAGCCTACCCACAAATGGCAGAACTGCATCCTGACGCCAAATTCATTTTAAGTCTTCGGAAAGACGACGAAACGTGGTTACGGAGTATGGGAACGCATATGGGTCGAGGTGAATGGCAGCCCTACAAGCTCTTCTACGGCGCGACGACGTTCGAGGGAAACGAGGAGGTGATACGGCAGTCGTATTTGAACCACACAAGGGAAGTGCGGGAGTTCTTTCGGGACAAAGAGGAGCGATTTGTGGAGATGAGGATAGATGATGCGGGGGATGAGGAGAACTGGAGTGTTCTATGCCAGGTTGCGAGATGTCCTGGCGGAAAAGTTCCCAGTATTCGTTTCCCGAGGACGAATTCGAAGGGTTCGTGGGATATGGGTCCTGCGAAGAATGCGGTAAGATTTTGTTGGGTGAGTGAAATATTTAATTTTAGCCCAATCTTTGAGACATTTGAGATCAATGACGAAAATAAGGCAAGGCGTTTACCGTTCTGTGCTGACTTTCTTCAGGGCTGGACGGTTACGAGGACGGAAGAGCAAGTTGTGAAATATTATTACGAGCGGAATGTGGAAGCCGTGAAACCTGTTCTGAGCGCGCTTTGGTCGGCATATGATTTTGTTGAACGGGCATACACAGAGCTCGAATTCAAGATCGTGGCGTCATTTCTGCCTGTTTTGACGATTGAGTAGATTGCGCATCCGCAGTAGCAATCTGGTAGAAATTTCGTTGTGCAACGGACAATTTTTGGTGTGTCTGGACGCGCCCAGATCAGGTTTGTCGGAGTACGAGATTCTTGATCCTTCACCTGCTGTGCACCCAGTGGCCGCGCTTGCCGCAAGATTTCCAAATCCGGAGATCGATGCGAAGCTATCGCCTTGCTTTACTGCTGCTCGTGCCCCAGGAAGATACCGGTCTCTTTACATGTGATGCGCTTACAATCGCGATCGAATGATACTTTGGCATTAACAAAGCCATTCTCCCAACTTTTTTTCCGTTCGCGGTATCTGCAGCGCAGCAGCAGCATGCTTTGCCAATGGGTGCCTGCGGATCGAAACAACCGAATTGTCTCTCCGGCTTGTACGTAAGACTGCGTGATCATCGCACAATCGCGCAATCAGGCATAGTCCGTCATGTGAACGGAGTGCTGGACCGCTGCACTGGAAACTGATGACAAACCCGGCTCCACGTGCCAACATCAGGCGGAGTATCGCTTACGAGGCCATCCCGAGCAGAACGAGTAGCCAAAAGTAGAAAGTAGAGAAAAAGGCAGAGCGCCAGAGCGTCCAGCGATCGCGGCCTCGGCCGTCGCTTGAATGCGGCACAGACTGCCGCACAGTGTGGGCTGTGTGGCTGATCCTGTTTCGGGACCGCCAGCAACGTGACAACGGATGATCCACAGCCACGAAGCGAGGGCGCTGTTTCGCGCATCGATAGAGTTGCCAATGGCTTTTGCGCTGTCCAGATAATTTTTTTGTGACCATGACAAGGACCCTAGAGGGAAAAGGGACCAAGCTATAGCACAAGCTACGAGCAGTAGCTACTGCGAGAAGATTGTGACAATGTTTGTTCGCGGAGTAGAGCAGCCCGATGCGAACAACTGTTCTCCTCAACTCGGATGGCGCGGGGCATGTAGTGTCACCAGACACTCGGCGACCCACCCAGGTGCACCAGTGCCACGAGTCCACACAGTGATGGTCGCGATGCCTTCTCTCTTCTGCGATCTCCGATGTGCGTGACATTCTGCATGAAGAGAGGAGCCCAGGCTGCACACTGGTCATGGCCAAATTGGCTTCCTTGCTCATGGACGCACGTTGCAGCCGCTGCTGCATCCTCTGGGAATTTTATTTTTTGGCTGGATATTCGTGCGAACGAACGCCTGGCTGCCGGCGTCAACAGGACATGATTGACAGCCAAACAAACAACAACCAGTTGGCTCGCCGTTCGGGAGCCGGGACCCAAGGTACACGACGCAGCCCGCTCACGAGGGCGAGCTTCTGCTGCAAGACACGCTCTAGCCGCTGGCCTAGAAAGCATAAACTGGGAAGGTACCTGAGGAGCTTTGTCCCTGGAAATTCAAAATAGCCTGCGTGTCACGCAGGCTTTCTGATGATCGCGATGAATGGCGCCAGTGAGCCAACGCATGGGCCGTGGTCTGTTCGCAAAGACACGGTGAGTCTCTGTCGAAGTGGCATCGACGCGTTCGCGGTGGCATTGAGATCGAGCGGCTGTTGTGAAACCCGATAGGAATGATGCGCGTAGGCCGCAGGCGCGTGAACGTGATTGACCGTCGACCATTGCCTCTTCGGCCAAGTGTACCATGCGGCTCGTCGCGAGAGTGGCAGCTGATGAGAGACCACGAGCACGCCCTGCCACTGGCTGCGGAGCGCCCTCTTCTTGGAAAATGTCTCGTCCAGCAAAAATTGTCGAGTCGCGATTCTCGCCCGTCGCTGACAAAATATATTCGTGTTATCTTTGTCTTTGCTTCACTCACGTCCGTGCGATCACGACGATTGGCAGGAGCAGGCACGGTGATTTGAGCGTCAGCGGCATTTCCATACAGTACTCCAACCGCTTCGCCTATCACCCCTGCACAGCCTGCCTGCACGCTCACTCTCACTTTTACCCCACTCCGGTACCTCCTCACTGCGAGCCACTCTCCACTTTGGAGTTGTGTTTCTGGGTCTCGTCCGTTGATCACTGCCATCTGACATTGCTCCTCGCGACTGATCACGACACACTTCTTGGACCATCTTCTGTCTCTATCCTCGACCACGGCGCCCACACATACACACGTCCGCCGCCGGAAGGATCGGAGTGTCGCGCAGCGAGCAGCCGACCGGAGACTGCTGTTCGTTATCGAGTCAGGCGATCTTCTCTCCAAGACATTGGAACAAAGGAAGCGCTCCAGCAACTATTTCGCACTTCCTTCGATTCTACACACAGACCGACACGTCCGCCATCATGACTGCCGCAAAGGTTCGCACCATCGTGGCCGTCGTCGAGTGTCTGCTGTGGAGAGAATGCTAACGCTGGGGCTTTTCAGGAAATGTCCCGCCCGGCGAGCCAACATCGCCTGTCCGTGGGCTCCCCTGCCAACAGCTTACCAACGCGGAATTCATACAGCCGCACACACTCTCACACGACCTCCTTGGGTGCCGTCAACCCCACGAACCGCATTAATCGTCGAAAGAGCTCAACATTCTCCCGACCCGCAATCAATGGTGCGGCATTGGACAATGCCGTGGCCGAGGGCACAATTGTGAACCGCCGCAGTTCCATGTCGAAATCCGCCCTTGCGTCGCTAAACGACGGACATGCCGCCATGCCCAGCAGCCTCCCGCAGCACGCCTCCGTTCCAGAGGACTCTGCAGTGGTCGACGGTCCTTCGCTCTCGTCCTTCCAGCACGAGAAGGCAGCAGCGAACATGCGAAGAGCAAGCGACGGAACGCGTCTGAGCAAGAAGGAAAGGGCAGCTACGGGAGAGCTCAAGTGCGAGCACTGCGGCAAGGCATACAAACATGGCAGTTGCTTGACCAAACACCTGTAAGTGTGGTGTTTGTGTGACGGAATGCTGGGAATGAGAGCGAAACAGCAGCTGACCGATACCCTCTAGTTGGGAACACACGCCCCAATGGCAATACACCTCGAAACTGCTCATTTCAAAACACCAACAGGTACAGCTTCTCGAGGCAGCCTCGGTCTTGGTCGCCATGAATCAAGAGGGCAAGGACGGCGGTGACAGTGACGATTCGTCCTCACCAGCTGCGTCCGGCTCCTCAGGCATGCGGGACGAGGATTCGAGCTCCAACGAGACCACGCCTCCTCCGCAGAGCGAGCACGCGTATAGGGACAGCAAACGTTTCAGCGGGAACAGCAGCATCTATTCGCGCTCGTACCAATCGGTCTTCTCGAACGGAAGCGTTCCGAACGGAGAGCACGGCTTCTCGCACCACCGGCAATGGAGCATGTCTAGCGCCAGCAGGCCAATGACAGCCAACACTTCCATTGCGGAGAGCTACCGCGGGGATGAAGACCCCCAGGATTTGGCGGCTGCTGTGGGACTTCTCAGCTGTAGCTACGGCACTCCCAAGAATGGCCCGACAGCCACCGGAGTCGATGTACCGCCAGTCCCACCGCTTCCAGCAAAATACCAGACTCACCAACCTCAGCCATACTCCGACTTCCGCAATCAGGGCGATGTCGAGATGGAAGATGAGGATTCTGATGACGAGCCTCACCATCAACACCATCATGCCCGTAACGACGAAGCAGAATACGGCATGTTCGGCAAGATGGACGCGTAACATCAAAAGTACGCTTATACAATGATTTTTCTTTCTTTGCAGCAAATGTCGATGATCAACAAAAAACCCATGAATGGAACGTAACCACGATAACAACATATTTCACCAGTAGCAGCAGAAGCATTTTCGGAGCAGGAGGGGATCTAGGCCATGATGGCGGAGGGCGAAACTAGGCTCAAGGAGGCGGCGTTTTTCGTTCGAATTTGGTTGAATTGGAACCTTTGTCAAATTGCATATTTCCGATCGAAGTGAGAGTAGGACAAATTGGCTGGCGTGGCGCAGCTAGCCAGCCCATCAGGATCCAAAGGAGAAGGGAAACATTGTTGGCGAAAGTTTAGCTCCGCAGGATAACTCATATTTTCCAGGCACCGATGAGCAGAAAGGCAGAAACACGAACTTTGTCGTTGGATACTGTTCGTCGATTCCACTTTCCGCGAGGTTAAAGCTGGAGAATTTGGAGAGGTATTGTTATCTCTTTTGCGTTGAGCAGACCACAGACAGCGAAGCAATGGAAGCACTGATGCATAAATATGGGTTTTCCACAACGTTTCGTGCCTTGAGCAGGAATATGGGTGGGGTCTCGAGTTTGCTGGAAGGTGAGGTGCAATGGTCGGCGTACTGGTCAATTCTTGGGTGCTTTTCTGGCGCTTTAATCGAACGTCCGAGGAAGTGCTAAATTTGAATGCGCATTTGATGCGAAGCAGGTGTGAAAGAAGCTACTAATGACTGTTGGCAGGCGCGATTCAACGGCTTACGATAATTATCATTGGACGCGAACCTCTGGTCGAAGTCCGTTCCTGGTATTTTCTGAATCGCAAGAAGCCGGGCTTGAATTGTGCATTGCGTTCGCAGCCGTGAGCGAGAGAAGAGAGTTTCTACTGAACGACATCTGCCGCGATCAACAAAGGCATTGCCGGCTGCTTATGCAGGCGCAATTGGTTGAACCGAGGATTGAGGAAGGGACTTGCACGTCGTCGCCGATACTTGCCCTTTCCTGCAACTTTTTCGAACATCGAATCGACACCAACACATGGCGAACGTGGAACTGCGCAAGGCATGGCACGGGGTTGGCACGGAAGCTCGAAATCAACAATCATCGTGCTATCCACACCGACAGACACCGTCGCGACGCCGAATGTCAGTGACGCAGGGCATCGTCGGCTGAAACGCACGAGAAGAGATGAGATATTGCCTCCGAGGACAGCCCGAGCGGGTTTCGCACGTCACTCCCGACCACACATCTTGCCCCAGGACGTTCGCTGTCCACAATTTCTACGCTGTCGACGTCACACCCAATCCACACTTCGGAGCTGAAAAGTTATCTTTGCAAAAACCCTTGTATGTAGGGACTGTTTGGGCGCCAAGCGGTGGTTCTTTGCAGATGCGCTGAGACTTAAGATTGGACAAGAAGCAGTCTAAGCACCCGCTTTTCGTCTGGCCAAGATGCTTGTGGTTTGGCACATGCCAAAGGGTTCCACTTCGTTCACGACATCGTTGCTACTTTTCTATGGGGACCTCGTTTTGGTTCATCGCTGTTGGCGTAGACGCCACAGACGGCATTGTGGGACTTGCGCTGTTGGATTGTGCTTTGCAAGTCCGCACGGGGTGAAGCGCGGGTTTGCGCTAAGTGATCCACCCTCGTTGTAGATGGAGATGCAACGGGTGAGGGTATGTCGTCACTCGGTGCAGTACTGACAGAGATACAGTCGGTGCAGAGAAGAGGACAAGACAAGCAATTGGGTGAGACGCCAAAGTTCAATCCTTGTAAAAAGATCACGACGAAAAGAGGAAGCCGAAGACAGAGCATCCCATGAAACAACCAAACAGAGAAGACACCACTTCACTGGATGCATGTCCGTCTTGTCTAATGACATCCGCCCTCTCGGCGTTCGGTGGTCTCCACGCGCCCCCAAGAAATGACACAACTGTCGTTGGCCAACGAGGACACTCTATTCTCGCAAAAGAACCACTTTTTCTCTGCTACTATCTTCCCTCCACCTACGAATTAAACATTGGCATTCACAGTCTCTTGGCTCGGGCCTATCTCGTGCCAGACACTGGTGCCGGAACTCTTTCCCTTTAGTCCAGTCAACGAAAAGGTCCCCATGATCCTTCCGACCAGAGAGGACGACCGTCAGCGATGTGGGACATATATAGGTCAGGGCTCTCGCTCTTCCCCATGGCACGTTCTGCTTTACCATTTCTCCTCTAGCTTCATTCTGGATCCCTTTCCCCTCCTGTCTTACTGACTGGTGGGTTACTGCTGGCTGGCTGGACCAACCCCTTCTCGCATCTGAGTAGCTGGGCTAGGAATTGGAGCAATCATGAAGGTCACTATCAGCGAGGGCGGTGTGCCCTCGTACTGGGGCACAAATGGACGTGCTCTGGGCATGCTGATCACAGCTGTCGCAACCACGGACTTTCTGCTGTTCGGTTATGGTATATTCCAGACGGGCGGTACCATGATGGCGCACAGACTGACATTATTCTAGACCAAGGTGTCATGTCCGGTATCATTTCCTCTCCTGCCTTCGTTGGCGACTTCCCCGAGGTCGACGGCGACTCGACTTACGAGGGCTTCGTCGTTTCGATCTACGCTGTCGGCTGCTTCCTCGGTGCCTGCTTCATCCTGACTTTTGGTGACAAACTTGGACGACGAAACTCAATCTTCCTGGGCGCGTCTGTTATGATTGTTGGTGTTATCATTCAACTTGCTTGCGTTCCTCCGAACAGTGGTGCTACTGCGCAATTCATCATCGGAAGATGTATCACAGGGGTACGTGATTGCGATCTCGCGCTCACAAAAAGCTTCGCGATGGAGAGCTAGGCTGACTGAATGGAACAGATTGGCAATGGAATAAACACCTCGACTGTCCCGACATACCAGGCCGAATGCAGTAAATCGCACAACCGCGGCAAGCTGATCTGTATCGAGGGCGGTAACGTGGCTATTGGAACGCTCATCGCCTACTGGATCGACTACGGATGTCTTTACGGACCTGACGACATGGTTTGGCGATTCCCTATTGCATTCCAATGCGTCTTCGCTTTCATCGTCATCGTCCTCATGTTGCGCCTTCCAGAATCGCCCCGTTGGTTACTCACCCACGACCGCCAGGAAGAAGCCGCTACTGTTCTTGCAGCGCTCGATGGACAATCTCGCGACAGTGTTGAGGTCCGCACCCACATGGCTGTCATCTTGGACTCTATTCGCGCTGCCGGCCACAAGGGTGGTGTCACGCCAATCTCTGCGCTCTTCACCAACGGAAAGACCCAGCACTTCCGTCGTCTCTTGCTCGGAGCTTCATCGCAGATGATGCAGCAGCTGTCTGGTTGCAACGCTGTCATCTACTACTTTCCAATTCTGTTCCAGGACGCCATTGGTGTTTCCCACAACTTGGCGCTTCTGCTCGGTGGAATCAACATGGTTGTCTACTCCATCTTCGCTACTACATCATGGTTCGCCGTCGAGCGTATCGGACGCCGTAAGCTGTTCTTGATTGGAACTGTGGGACAGTGCTTGTCCATGGTTATCGCATTCGGAGCTTTGATTCCTGATACCGAGGAAGCTGCCAAGGGTGCAGCTGTCGGTCTCTTCACCTACATCGCCTTCTTCGGTGCCACCTGGTTGCCTCTGCCTTGGTTGTACCCAGCTGAGATCAACCCTCTGAAGACACGTGCGAAGGCTAACGCCGTCTCCACTGTCTCCAATTGGCTCTGGTAAGTCGAGATGCATGATATTCCAGGAACCCACCAAACTGACATTCCATTCTACAGGAACTTTTTCATTGTCATGATCACGCCTGTGCTCATCGACTCTATCGGATGGGGAACGTACCTTTTCTTCGCCGTGCTCAACGCCCTCTTCTTCCCCATCATCTACTTCTTCTATCCAGAGACCAGCCAGCGCACACTGGAAGAGATCGATCTCATCTTCGCCAAGGGCTACACAGAGAAGATCAACTATGTCACCGCCGCTAAGCAATTACCGCGCATGACCCAAGAGGAGATCGACCAGAAGGCCCGCGAGTACGGTGCCATCGACTCGGATGAGGAGAGTGGCGGCGACTTCAAGGCCGACAAGGATGATGAGAAGTCCGGTCCTACTATGAGAGAGGGTGGACTGGCGTGAGCACGAAACTCACGCGATATGAGTGAAAAATCAAAAGTGTTGAATGCGGATGCGATGAGCGCTTGAAGCGCTTTTTGATATGATTGTTATGTCGCACGAACGAGAGAGTTCGATGGCGTTTCTTGCATCGCAAGGATAGAGCATAGATTGATGAGAGAGGAAAGATGGCAACGAGGGCATTTCGCGAAATGATACCCGCCCTCGCCATCCCGCGATAGACATAGACGTATAGAAGGATAGAGCTCCCTTCCAATCTTGGAAAGCATGAGTACATGAACGATTGAGTGCTTCTTGAAATTGATACTTGTGTCACTGGTGAGTAAGAGTGAGAGATTGTTCACTGCGAGACTTCTCTCAGGCGTCGTTCGCAGATGGGCTTGCAGTGTGTGGGATGATGTACTTGGTGCTACGTGTTCGCATGTGATGTCGTCAGGCTGCCTCTGGATGGACTCTATGTATCGTCTCTGCCTGATCGGAGAAGATGGAAATGCGCAGTGAGCACGGCAGCCTAGAAATGCTAGTTGTCCAGTAGCGGGATGAAAATAGTTCGGTGCCTTGGGGTGGATGTCGGAAGAGCGTGGTAGAGCGAGACGGCGCTGCGCCACAGGGTGGACTTGACAGACGTCAGGCCAGGATTGACGGCCAAGGCACGCGCCTGGGCATTGGACTGACCGAACGAACAAGACATCTGCTGCTCTCGTACAAAGCCATGCGTGCCTGAAGGTCTCTGCGTGTCCCGACACCGACCATCACCCTCGCCATGCCATGTCGCTAGCATCACACGCCAACCCACCGCCCTTCCCATGAGCTACGACGCCGCCTCGACACCGACTCCCGCTCCCTCTCCCTAGCCCGAGCATCTCTCACCTCCCACCACTGCTCCACGCAGTCCTCCGACTGCGACCATGTCGAGCCAACCACCGGGTACCTTCCTCCCCAACACCAAAGTCACCGTCGGCAGCCACAAAGTCTACATTGAGAAATACCTCTCCGAAGGCGGCTTCGCCCACGTCTACGTTGTCCGAATCCCACGAGACAATAATAAGCATGAAATTGCCGTGCTCAAGCGGGTCGCTGTGCCCGACAAAGAGCACTTGGCCAATATGCGCACCGAAGTCGAAACTATGAAGAAGCTTAAAGGACACAAGCACATTGTCACATACATCGATAGCCATGCCAGTCAGCTCCCCGGAGGAGGTTACGAAGTCTTTTTGCTTATGGAATACTGCAAAGGAGGCGGATTGATTGATTTCATGAACACGAGACTGCAACATCGTCTTACAGAACCCGAGATCCTTAAAATCTTTGGCGATTGCGCTGAGGGGTTGGCGTGTATGCATTATCTGAAACCGCCTTTACTACACCGCGACTTGAAAGTGGAGAATGTTCTGATCTCGCGATCGCCGAGCGGGACACCAGTCTACAAGTTGTGCGATTTTGGAAGCACAGCACCGCCGAGACCTGCGGCAAGGACAGCGGAGGAGGGGAGATTGATTGAGGAGGATGTACAAAAACATACAACGATGCAGTATCGAAGTCCGGAAATGATTGATGTGTGGAGGAAACAGCCGATAGATGAAAAGGCGGATATTTGGGCACTGGGTGTGCTGTTATACAAGCTATGCTACTACACGACGCCTTTCGAGGCGGTGGGGCAGATGGCTATCTTGAATGCGAGCTTCAAGTTTCTGGCGCATCCGCAGTTTTCGGAAAGGTTGAAGAAGCTGATTAGCTCGATGTTGAAGGAGGATCCGAAGAATCGGCCGAATATTTATCAGGTGTTGAAGGAGGTGTGCAGTATGCGTGGTGTGCCGGTGCCAGTTCAGGATATTTATGCCAATCGGACACAGTCGGAGGTGCGAAGGAATGAGGCTTTGCCTTCTCCGGAAGCTGTGTCGAATGCTGCAGTAGGCCTTTCAAAAGCGGCGCCGCAGGTTCAAGTACAGCAGTTGCCAGATATTACTCCGATGCGAAGAGGCAGGCCGACTGCGCCCGCTCAGCAAGGTCCTGCTGCTGTGGCTTCGAATGCATCTGCGAGGCCGGCAAGGGGAGATCCATTCGCGGCACTGGACTCGAAGAATTACGATGAGCGAGCAGGCGCTGTGGACGAGCTCTCCAAGCGATTCCCCAGTCTGGACGAATTTGCGATTGCTCACGATGGGGGCAAATTCGCCTTTCCGCCTACATCTCCTCCTACAACATCGTCCTCGACCAAGCCAGCCCAGAACAATCTGAGTGAGAGAGTGACAAATGCATTGGCGGATGAGGTATTTGGCGCGAAAGAGAAGCCAGCACAGCCGAATCATCAAGCTGCTCGGCCGACAACTTCTGCTACAAACACGAGAAGACCTTCGCCAGTCCGGACATCAAACAAACCCTCAACCAGCGATCTTCGATCTCCTCCGCTGCAGCATCCTATGCCGATGCGAAATGTCTCTCCTTACAAGTCTACAGCCGTGGGAACATCACCTCCACCTACAGCTATCAAGAAGATGCCTGATGTTAATTCGCGGCCAATCTGGCGGGTCCCGGAGAGCTCTAGACCAGGCAGCCAGCCTCGTGCTTCAGAAGATGCTCAAGCCGTGGCTGCCTCCTTGAAGCCGAGCTTGCCGCCTACTCAGCGTCCAGCTCTGCTGGAGGTGCATCGTTCAAAGTCACAAACAGCCACTGTACAGGCAGATCATGCACATTCTTCTCGACCATCTTTGGAAGGTGGTCGACCGTCTTCGCAGGACCTCGCGCAGGCTAATGATATCAGCCGAACCAAGTCTTTGAGCAAAAGATCGAGACCTTCGAGCATGTATGTGAGCTCGAACATGGACTTCTTGAAAGAGCAAGAGCAGCAACGCAAGCGACCTTCCTTGGAAATCAGACGGCACAGTCGACAGCCTTCACAAACCCGCGAGCCCGAAACGGAAGAGGCAGTCATCAATGACGACATGGATTATCTGCGCAACACTGAGCAGAGCGAGAAGTCATCGAAAGGGCAACACAAGAAGAAGTCTAGTCTTGGGCAGATTGGCAGCAATGCCAAGAACATGTTTGCTGGCCGCTTTGGCGATGCATTCAAGCGGTTCGAAAGCAGTGAGAAGCAGGGTCCAATGACACCCGAAGCGCGAGAACGTGAACAGGAGCCAGTGCTCTTGTCTCCGATCACTGGCTCTGAAGCTACGCCAAGCAGGCATTCGGATCACGAGGAGGAGGAAGAATTGCCACCGGAAGTCAGGCGAGAGCTCGAACGAAGGAGGCTCATCGAGGAAGAGAATCGCGTGGCTGCAGCTGCCGAGGAGTACAGGTCTCGTGTCGCAGCGCAACCAAGTGGCGCGCCAGCACCAACCCGAGCGAGCACCATCCAGCAAAGGGTTCAGTCCCTGCTCGATGATGGACGACAATCACCTGCTCCGCGACGAACAGCTGAAGGATACGGGCGGTATACTGAGTCCGACCCGCCACCTCAGCCTCCGCGACCTGCTCAAGTACAGCAGCCATTGCAGAGTGGCTTCAAACCTCCCATCATATCTCAGAAGCCGACGGGCGTCAATCCGAACACATCGAACAATCCTTACCCAAAGACGAGGCAACAGCCCACAGACGTTCCAACTCCGAGCTACACTCCTCCACCAGCTTCAGCGCCCGCAGAACAAGCTCCAATTCAAAGAGTCGTGTCGAGACCCAATGCACCTCCCAAACCGAAAGCGCTTCGAACCGGGGGACCAGTGCAATGGCCACCTCCACAATCTCCAGAACAGGAAAAGACGCCTCCAAGCAAACCTACCGGCCTGGCAGCTCTTCTCGCCAAAGACCTTGAAGGCGTCCCGGACTATCCTCCGGCAGGCAGCAGTGCGTCGCAGATACAATCATCGCATCATTCGCAAGCGCCTTCGAACCTGATAGAGTTGTCTCCTACTTCGCCGAACGATGTGGACAGTTTTAGTAAACGGTATCCGAGCTTAAGTGGAATCGAAATGGTGGAAACGGAAATTGGAGGGGAGAGGAAGATGATGCGCGTTAAGGAGATTTAGAGGGGCTCTTGGCGAGCGTATTCATAGATGACTTGGGATATAGAGAGAGGAAGAGACGAGATGTATCTCAATACTTGGTATGTGAGCATGAAGCTCATATTGGACGCATGTACTCTGTGCTATCTTTGTTGTTTCGTCCTTTCACGTGATATTTCGCTGAGCGAATATGCTGACTGCAATTAGTTGCCGCTTTTCGAGGACCAATGTTACAGGACAGAAAGTTCCACTGCAGAGAAGCTTATGCGGCTAACACTGAGCAGGGCACTGGATGTCTACGCTCACCGAGACAAACGAACTAAAGAAGAGAGGATCTGCGACCATTGCGGCATACCCAAGCAAGAATCTTGACATTCATGCATCAGATCTCGTTCAATACATGCTGGAAGCACACAACTGCCGAACAATACTCTTCAGACCTTCCCTTTTCTCTGGAGTATCACTAATCACAGACTTCTGTTCGTGTGGTTGGCCGCTGCTGGTCGGCAACTAATGGATGGCCATGCATATGTCCTTCGTGATAAAGTCTAAATCACTGTAGGGCATAGGGCATGATTCTATGAGCCCTATTGAGACGGAGGATCTTCGGATGGAAAGGATGGTAGTATATGGTGTTGATTGCTCTCTGTGCGAAGTGGATTGTCGTGTCGTTGCGACTGTCTGCAGTACTGATCGTGACGGGAGCCGAGTGACCATCAGGGGCATTAAAAGCTGAATGGAATGTGAAGGAGACATTCTAGTTCTTCCTTGTGGCACAGCACCATGAATGGATTGGCAGGACTAAGAACAAGAATCCACTTTCAGAACTTTGTGACAGTATCCAAGTCTGGCTGCTTGAACACCAGCCAGTATCCTCTACGATAATGCAAGTGCTCTCAATCGGCCACAGTCTCGGATACCAAATGGAACATGATTGCGCTGAGAAACTAAGGCGTAGATCGTGCAGCCTTCTACATCAGCCAGGAGTTAGATATGACAGTGCAAGCGATCGTATGGTCGTGGAACAGCGCAGATCCGAGTGGGTAGTCGTTATGCTCAAACCTCAATGGGTGTGTATGTTCAACGTACAGCGTCAGACAAACCTCGCCGGCAATTAGAGGGAAGCTGCCGCCGAACATGTGAATCCTTGCTCTCATATTCGTTGGAAAAGGCTATTGATGGAGTCTGCAACACCATTTGGACATGTATGAAGCTTCATATAAACCAGGTAGGCCTTTGTTATGGCTTCAGAAGTGACGAGCCTGAGATTTCCCTCGTACGATACTTCGCGCCACTGCTGAGTAGGATGGAAATGGTCTCGCTGGACCACTTTTCGTCCCAATATGAGCTGTCGTTCTTCGACTTTCTATGTACAGCCGAGGCAGCTTCAAGTGCTTCGCTAACGTAGTGTTCGTTAATGGGCAAATCCATACTGAGAAGAAGCCGTACGGTGTCCGGATTGTTTGCTTGGGAGGCAATAATGAGACAGTTCCCATGATGGCATTCAGCACCTCGGCTGAGTAGCAGACGCACTATCTTCGTTGCGTCGGCCCTCTTGCGACTGCAAGCAGCCTGCAGAGGGCTTCCATGGCCTGCACAGCCAATATTCAGGTCCGCACCTCGATCGATCAATAACGTCACGGTCTCGAGATTGAGGCCTGACTCACAAGCATAATACAGAGCGGTACCAGTTGCTTTGCCATGAGCGTCAATATTTGCGCCGCGGTCGAGCAAGATAGACACGATGTCTGTATTTCCGTACGTCGCAGCAGCCGCGCTGAGTGCGTTTCCAAGCTCGCCGCATTCGATGTTGGTATCCGCGCCCCGATCGAGCAATAACTCCACGAGATCGTATT
The DNA here is from genome assembly GCA_029490675.1 of Cercospora nicotianae. Lineage (NCBI taxonomy): Eukaryota > Fungi > Ascomycota > Dothideomycetes > Mycosphaerellales > Mycosphaerellaceae > Cercospora > Cercospora nicotianae. Next base: position 493,013 of record JANQAT010000002.1, read on the forward strand.
TTCCAATTCTCAAGCCAGAAGCATTATAAAGAGCAGTCCCAAAGGACGCCCCGAAAGCGTTGATCTCAGCGCCTCGATCAAGCAACATATATACAAGCTCCGTCCATCTAGAGTCAGTGGCTGTGGTGAGTGCAGTCCCTAATTCGCCGCATACGATGTTGATATCCGCGCCTCGATCGAGGAGTATTTCCGCTGTATCTCTCCGGCCAGCGAAACAAGCATAGTAGAGAGCAGTTCCGGTAGATTTGCCACGAGTATTGATATCTGCGCCCCGATCGAGCAACACAGACACAATGTCGCTACGTCCATAGCGAGCGGCAGCGAAGAGAGCGTTTCCATGTTCGCAGCATTTAACGTTAAGGTCCGCGCCCCGATCGATTAGCAACTCCATGATTTCGCGATGGCCCCGAGAACAGGCGTGATAGAGGGCAGTTCCAGTGGAATGGTCGCATGTATTAACGTTCGCACCTACATCAATCAATAGAGCCGCAATATCCTCATGGCCGGCACGAGAAGCAGCACCCAGTGCAGTTCCATATTCATCTCCCTTCGTGCTGACGGCATTAACGTCAGCGCCATGTGCGAGCAGTACTTGAATGATGTTCTTGTCGCCTGTGTCCACAGCAGCCTGGAGAGCAGTTTCAGAATCCTCACCACCGGCATTCACATCTGCGCCACGGTCCAGTAGAAACTGTATGGTCTCTGTACGGGCCCAGCTACAAGCTGTTTGCAGAGCAGTACCACTCCGTAGACCATGCCGGCAGACCGCATCTATGTCTGCACCTCGATGCACCAGCAGCTTCATCATTTCTTTCCGGCCGATCCTAGCTGCACTGTAGAACGCGGTCCTGCCGTCCTCACTGGGAGCATTCGGATCCGCGCCTCGATCAAGGAGTAGACGCACGACTTCAGTTTGGGCCTCTGTGCAATCACTTGGATGATCGAACTCCCAGGTATAGAATTTGCCCCCAGCAGCAGCAGCTTGCAAGGCAGTCCCAAAGGGCCTGCCTCGTGCCTCGAGGTCAGCACCACTGTCGAGTAGTAGTCTAACAATTGCTGAGTTGCCTACGGCGGAAGCAACTTGGAGAGGATAGCAAGCCCCGCTCCTGGCGTTGACGTTGGTACCGTTGTCAAGGAATAGTCGTACAATCGCCATCTGGCCCTGCACGATCGCGCATTTGAAAGCGTACACAACGATGTTGTCCCAGCCCATTCCTTGGCCACCTCTGCTGAAGCCACACACCGCGGTTCCCCATGGGAGTGTCGTTGACATGTCACCAGGTGGACTACCTCTAGGAGGATACAAGGCGGTTTCGAGCGCGGATTCCCAGGGCCCGACGTCTCTGCGATTGAGCTCGTCGTTGTGATCGAGGATACATCGTACGATTGCTCTTTGATCTTGATGCACGGCGGCTACTAAAGCCATACCAGCGTTGAACCACGGGACATTTGCCAGTAGAGATTCCAATACTTGCACTTGAGAAAGACCTGGAGGTATGGCAATAGCGAATTGGCTGGCTGTATCGGTACTGCCATCGCCCAGTAGGATCCTGCTATTGCCATTCAAAAAAGTAAGGCTTTCAGCCAACCCCCAGTTACCGCACTCTGAAGCCCATACTATAAGCCCTCTATCGAAGTCTCGGTGGTTGCACTCATCGAACGCTCGACCACGTTGGCCGAATCCAGGGTCTAGTGCAATCTTGCTCAAGGAGGACATCGCAACACCATCGAAAATTGCTTCTAGAGCATCGTGATGGCCTCCAACGAAAGCGGCAATGGCAGCACAATGCCATTGTTCTCCTAAGAGTCTTTGCCATACGTTGTATCCTTTCTCCTTGGCAGCTACGATCAGTCGCGCGAACCCTTGCTGAGCTGCTAGATACAACAGCGTCACTTCCGGACTGTACACGATCATATCCCAGCTCTTCTTGAACTGGTTGGCAATGCTGATGTGATTTTCGCTCGGATAAATCCCAAATAACCGGTCTTGAGATACTTCAACAGCCGCTTCGTTGGCGTGGTACAGTATGTTGTCATTGGCGTAGCACAAGAAAGGATACTTCCCACGAAGAGCATAGAAATCATCTCCAGTGATTACAGATGAATCAAGATTAAGGTAATTCAAACAGCAGTTCTTCAGATTCTCGTGGCTCCGACTACGAATTTCACTACCGAGATTCGGGAATAGATCAGCGAGGTGGCCATCTTTGACGAAGAAGTCCGGAACAGATTCATGTATAAACTGCACAGTCGAATCCTCCATCCGTGATTTATCCTTCGATGGAACAACTTCTGCGAGTCCCTTGGAAGAAGTCTGGACAAACCGCTTGATCTGGTCTATCGTGACATCTGTACGGTCCCACGGGTCTGGTCGCCACACGACGCCGCCCGGAAAGTGATTCTGTAACCCAGACTCCACGGCAAAATAGAATTGGACAAGACGGAGGGGCTCCTTGGCGAAAAGGATCCACTGAATGCAAAGACAAAACTCTTCCATCTCTTCTTGGTCCCGTCCCAAAGTCTCCAGGAACAGGGCACTGAGGCCGCTGGGTATCTCGTCCAATCTTGTCTTGATGTTGCGCATACGACCACGACGAATTTCCTTGTTGAGAATGTCGATGACTAGCACGGCCCACAGGAACACTCCGTTGGCTTTCCTCCGTACTTCTTCATAGATCTCATGCACGAGAGTTCCCTCTCCTTCCATTAGTAGCCGTTGCTCAATGTATGTGTTCAAATCAGCTAAGTGTCCCTTCGCCTCGTCCAAATTCATGCGAATGCCGTTACGTATCGTAATACTCGGGTAGTGACGACTAGCGAAACAGATCGAGAGCATGCCACTGCCTACAGCAATATTATCCTGAATGTCTTCCATGACATCGATCATTTCTTGTATATCTTGCTCGTCACATTCATCGAGTGCATCAATGAATAGTCTGAGGGTGCGCGGGCCGACCTTCTGTACCGTGTCAGACAGAAGGTGCTTCAGAGAATGCAGAGTCCATTCAGTGCAAGGTTTCTTCCCATCTAAGATGGTTTGTAGCTTTGGAAAGGCCTTGAAAAGCTCGAAGAGTAGCGCGCGATACATCCCGTTCGTTGACTTCTCCAGGGTATTGCCTCGAGCATTGAAGAAGAAGCCGAATACAAACTCGTACTCAGAGTTCTCCTCTTCGGCCCGTGAGTGCAGAAACTTCATGAGAGTCGATTTGCCTGCACCGGGCTTGCCTATAATCCAGAAGGTCCCGCGATCGCTGCTGCTCCATTCAGAATAGTCTGTATGTTCCAGAACCCACTCGCATGTATTTCTGTGAACATTCCTGATGTTGGCTTGACGTGCACCCAGCTCCGGAAATTCCAATGAGTCTAGTACAGATTTGCGATGCTTGTTCACCGCGTCGTTGCGATCATGATGGGCACTGCCTTCATCCTGTGGAGAGAGCCGCAGCCTGTCGTAAATGGCCTTCTCTAGCCTCTTATACGCGTGATCACCTCCTTCTCCGTAGATGGGTGGCATGTGTACTTCAAATATGCCTAGGAGGCAATAGGCCTTATCTTCGGCCCTCTTAGTTTCTCGAGGCGCAGCCCAGCGAAATCTTTCCTTTACCGAGAAGGTAGACAGTGGTGCGCCGTCAAGGGCACGTAGTGGTATGTTAGTTTGTTCGTGTATTAGATCTAACAATCCTGCTTTGGTCCCGAGCATGTGTTGGTCGCTGGACCAGAATTCGACAGCCCTTGGAGCGAGCAGTTCTTGCAAGGTCCCTAAATAGTGACAGTGTCAGTCTATGCCACCATCTTTCCGGAGGCAGACAACTCATACAGCCGCGAGTGAACCACCGGCTCTTCTGGAATGCAATCTCCCAGCTGCGCAAAGCTGATACACTATCATCGTCCTGCATCTTGCCTACGTCGGAGAGGTACACGTAGCATTTGCTCGCTCTCTGATACCAGCGAAACATTGAGTTGAGGGACTCAGTAAGTTCTGCTGAACTGGTTTTGTCGATGCAGCAGGAGTCCACCCAGAAGTGCTTCAAATCGTCTTTTCTTGCTTGATTGCCGCAGAACATGATTTTGTCGCGTCCAGATTTGTTCCTGCCGCGCCCATTGATCACATCGCTGTACGTGACTTCGTCCTCGTCGGCGTACCAGGTATGGGATAGGATCGCATACGGTGGGCATTTATCTTCGTCGTATGTTCCCAGCGAAAGCTCGCCATGCTCGTCCAAGCGCAGGAGATGCATTGTCGCACGATCCCATCCGGCTCTCAACGTGGCGGAAGTAAGTAGAATGGAGCCAGAGGAGCAAATGAAGATGTGGGGTGAGTTGTTCGGACAAGGCTGAGATGCGCCACACCCGAACACGCGAGCGACAAGCCGAGCTGAGAGGATCGCCGAGGAATCAGTGAGTAGCTTCAGCCTTGCATCAACCTGTAGCTGCCTCACTACTCTGGAGCACGTCCGACCAGGAGCAAGATCCGCCTAGATGCAGGCACCCAGTCAGCGACACCTGGTGACTTGGATGTCCGTATGTCTGCCACCAAGTCATTGGCCTAGAAAAGTCTTTCAAAGGGCTTCCAGCTTGGTCCATCACATTTCGGCTCTGTTTTGAGGAACGTTGGAAACAGACAACCTCAAGAATGGCGCTATGCGCGGGATTCGCTTGTCGTCTCTTGTCCAGAACATTTGGCCCGCGGCGGCGTCACTTCAATGTTGAATCGGTATACGTTTCGTCGAAAGGTTGATGGCGACACCTTCGCACTGGGTAGTCGTGTTCGATATTGAGCTGTTGGAAACTACGAGGGCAGTTTTGGTCGCCTTCGATCAACGGGTGAAGTGAAGCGCGCCGCTAGTTGCATCGGCTGCGCAGTGCAGGCAAGGACAAGCGCCCTCCTCCTTCCACGCACTGACAGCACCAATCTCGAGCACATGCGAAGGTCGACAACGCATCCACGCCAAAGCGTGCCAGCTGCCGCCATGATGAAAGGTATTGATGCTGCTGCTTCCTCTCACCCACACAGAACAGACCGGTACATGACAGTGGCCGAGGTCAAGGCCATCGGCGCGGGCCAAAGCTGCTTCCAGTGCAACGAGATGCGCACGGCCGGCGATGTGAGTCCTCGATGTGCGCCTCGTTGTGGTTGGCCCAGGCTGACTGTGGACCAACAGTGCGATATGTCCCACGGCAGATGTTCCAACTGCGTTTACTACTGCAACCCAAACACGGAGTGCGAGCCAAGTACAAAGTCTTTCGAATACCACCTATACAACCAGGCCGCTAGTGCTGAAGACAAGAAGCTGCGTCAGCCGAAGGCTAGGAAGCGACCGAACCGTAAACCGCCAGGCTATGGCTTGCGTCCAAATGGTCCAGCCAAGTTGTTGCCACCAGAGTTGATAGATGAGCCTTTGAAATATCTCCAACCAACTCCAAGATACGCAAAGGAGAACGAGGACAAGCAGGCTGCCCAGATCCAGCACGAAGATGATACCATCCGGGAAGCTGACGGGACATTCTCTGCCGCTGGGGCAATGCCTGGCTCGAGTGTGGAAGGCAGCTCGAACTTCAGCTCTGGCTTCAGCTGCTCAGTGCCAGTGCCAATACCTGCGGCAGCTCCTCCATCTTACAAGTCCAGCTCCTACAACATGTCCGACCATCATAGCACGCCTTTTCCGTCCAACACGCAAGGCCCCTCATACAGGACTGGTCCTTCGTGTTCGACAAGTCCATCACACATGCCTGGTCTTGCTTACCCGCAGGTTTCGTCGCCCACGCCAGGTGCTTCTTCCACGTATACTGCTTCGTCCACGCCCAGTCCTCACTACGCGCTCAATGGCCAGAGTGTTTCCTCTGGCGTGCCCATTCATTACGATGCAGCCACTCCACGAGGCGGTTCATCATTCGGCAACAAGAACGGTCCATACTCGAACTCGCCGCCTGCGATGCAAGTCTACAACGGCCACCCATACATGGCGTCCCAGAATGTACAGTACCAGTGGCGTCGGGCCGAGATAGCTGCTCAAGTTGCAGCTCCTGTGGCGTCCCCTCTGCCAGCAACACCAGCCCCATCTACAGCAGTACCTCAATCGCACGACTGTTCTCCACAGAAGTCGAGCTTGCACCGCAGTAAGAGGCTGAAGAACTCTCCCGAGCCTGAAAGCTCTGAGGCTCGGTGGGCACAGCAAGCCCGTACTGCAACAATCATCGTCTGCCCCAAGGAAAGAGCCCACTGCTCAGGATAACCCGCTAAAGCGTCGAATCTCTCAGGTCGACCTTGGGGCCGGGAAGATGAAGGAAGAAGAGCCATCCGGGACCACGATGCAAACAGCGGAGCGGTCTGAGGATGTGGATGTCAATATCGAGACACAAGAGTTGTGTGACTAGACGGCACGCAAATCTGAGCTGGACTGGCCACTTGTTGGGAACATCTCCATGGATCCAGACATGCATCATCGCTCATCGCTTGTACTTGAGCATCCGGTGTAGGTAATCTGGCCGATGGCCTGGCATACCTGGGCTTGCCTTCTTTTCGTCTCTGGTCTTTGCACTTTGCCACTTATGATCTTCGAACTTTCTCTTGCTTCAGATACTTTCTGGAGTACGCAGTCCCTCATAAACTGGGTCCTCCAAGGACTCGTCGCATGCTTCCAGTTCTGTCAAGATAAGTCTGTTTACGGCGACTTTTGGCCACGCCATCTCTGCGAGCGCAATCCCAATGGCTTGGGAAAGTATTGTGCAAGGCAGGAAGGCTGAAATGGTGAACTCACGCAAACGTGATGTCGGCTACGGATGTGTACCTGGCCTGGTCTGTCCTACGAGCCGAGGAGCAACAAGCACAGACAAAAACACACTCAGCAGGGTATGCCAGCATTACTGTGAAGCGAAGCAACGCCCATTCTGGCACCAGTATCTTGTCCCTCATTCACCCTCATAATATTTCTTCCTGCTCGTCTCCGGATAATCTCTTCCAAGACATATTGCCTGCCGAGACATGCACCCGACTTCTCAAGACTCGGGCGAAGACGGAGGTGTATGGCACGACAGGATGTGGTGAGATCTCCCTCTGGCTGGTGCACGGCTCGGATAGCACCGGTTCTTGGTCAAGCGGGGTCCGACAACGTACATTTGCGGAGGCATAAGGTTGGGGAAGCTCGGCTGTCCCATGACGGTGATGGCTGTGAATTGAGCTAACACTGGCTGTGCATGTGCCATGGCATTGCGTTACGTACCGAGAGATGCACTGGTAGGTTCTGTCTCTCTTTGTGCTGCATCTTTCTTCTCAAACTTGTTGTTTGCTCTCCGACGAAGATACGTTGATTGCTATTGCCTTGCTTGATATTCCGGAGTCTACAAGAGCACGCGAGCAGGAAGGCGGTGTTCGTTCACAGAGGACATACCCGAGCACGCGACCAGATCGCCGGAAAGAGTGAAGACAGACCCGAAGAACACGAAGAACAAAATCAGATACCATGTCTTCCGACTCAATAGCCCTCTTCCGCAAAGGTCTCGGACCAGACCTTAACGAGCTCGCAGAGAAGCACTACCAACACGAGTAAGATACCAGCTCCCGGCTCTCCCAGGCCAGATGAAACAGCACGAAACTCACATGAGGTCTCACAGCCTCACTTCCTCCGACCGCGAAGCAATCAAATCCGCCGCCTCCACCGTATCCCTCTACACCTCCATCGGCTCAGCCATAGGCCTAACCCTCTCCCTCGCCCTCGCCTACCGCATCCGCTCCTCCCGCGCCCGCCTCTTCCGCGCCTTCAAAACAACCGAAAAGCCCACCCACGTCCGCTTCGCTGATGGCCGAGAAGAGACTCTACCAGATCTCACACCTCTCGTGAAACCCAGCCGCTTAGGCGATTTCGCGACGTTTGGGTTCCTTGGGATTGGAGGGATTTTTATTGGTGGTGAGACAGGACTTCTGACAGGGAGTCTGAGTGCTAAGGGAAAGTTGTTGAAGGATGAGGAGAGGAGGGAGAGGATTCAGAATGCGATGAAGGCGTTTCGGGTTGAGGCTTTGAGGAAGCAGGCGGATGAGTTGGAGGGGAGGAGGGGTTGTGGATTTAATTGAGGCAGAGCGTGGGAAGCGGTAAACACAGATGAGAGCAGTCGGAGGGAGACCATGTGTGGTCTAACGGAGGACTTGGGACGGGGAGCCCGGCAGTGTTGGTGCATGAGCGAACGAGCGTCTGAAAGCAAGGTTCGTTCTTTGGGACTGATCTCCACCTCAATACACGTGAAGGCCAGAAAACACCACTCGAAAGATTCGTCGCGACTGCTCGAATACAGATAGCATCATAGCGTGGAGCAGGGAAATCTCATATCTTATCGTGCAGGCACTGGATCCTCATTTCCTCTCATTGGAGACAACCTGTCAAGAGATAGGCTGATACGTTTCAATGAAGTGCGGAGCATATCATGGCACTAACACACGCCGACAGCGTTGGACATGAATATGCAAGTACCCAGCGAATTTGGCTATCCAAGTAGAATATCTGATCCGGCTAGACAGCCAACTCATCCTCACTCCAATCCTCCTGCGTCACTTCACTCCGCCTACGCTCCAGCCTATCCGATTTCCTCCGCTTGACAGGTCTCGCAACAACAACCTGCCGACTTCCCGTTCTCGAACGACTTTGCAGCGGCGAACGCTCTGCCGAATCAATCTGCACGAATGCTATTCGTGGACGATCGACTTTGACGACAGATTTCGCTAGCACATCAGGCGTCTCTGGCTCAAGATTCTCCTTTCCTTCGTACAGCAAAGCTTCGAAGCCAGGGGTTTCCAAGGTGTGCTTCTTCTTCTCTTCTTTTGTGAAAGGAGTCTTCGCGATCCATTCGCAGAGATTAGCATCCCATCCGAAGCGTGGCGATTTCGTTCGTGGTGTTTGGAGCGAGTCTGTTAGTTTCGTTTCTCGCGCCATGTACTGGCTTATATCATTATCGGTACCATCGTCGATACGATTGTTCTCGATGCGCAGGCGCGTGAGGATCTCGATTGCCACTTGGCGGAGCACAGCTGTCGTGGTAGAATGCGAGTTCTGTTGGATGTGTTCCTTGATTCGAAACAGTACCGCATCTGCAATATTCAGGCCTTGATCTACTGACAGAGAGACCAGATCCGTGGCGATCAAGGCAGCAAACTCTTGTTCGCGCCTCAGCGACTTGCGTTTATCGTTGGTGTTGCGTGTTGCATGACCGTAGGCTTGTAACAGAGCCTGATTGCCTGGTCCATAATGAGGCTCGTGAGTTATTGCAGCCAGGATGACAGGCCCAAGGATCCAGGCCGCACCGACAGGAGCTACTGAAACCCCTTGTTCTAGCAAGAGGCTCGCCGCAAGTTGACACATCTTCTGTCGGAGCTGCTGTCCATGTGTGCAATTGTCCAACAGCAAACTTGTCGACGCCATGATGAAGAGTTTTGAGGCGACTTCATCCAGATTCTTGATGATGCTATCAATTTTTGTCTGCTGCGTTTGTAGTAGACCCATGTTCCAAGCAAGACTTTCAACGCATATTTGGAGGAATTTCAGTGCTTCATCTTGTGCTCCTTCAGTGACAGCACGGAGGGTCGTATGCCACAGGTGGGGATGTGCGGTCACCAGCGTCAGAACTCTGCCAGGAACTTGTTCGACATATCGGCTCCAAATGCGGAAGGGTATCCACTTTGCCTGACACCTCTCGGCGACCAAGGTCAAGGTATCGAATTTCCGAGACCACACGACCTCGCTCCTTTGATACCAATCAACCAGCAACTTTTCCGCCTCGAGCAATGCTCCTTGGACAGTACAGCAGTCTATAAGAGCTTTGACGCAAACGTCGCTCAAGACGCCATCAAAAATGGCCCATCGAATAGCATTGAAGCCTTGACTTCTCACGACTTCACGGAGTCCTTGCCAGTGGGAGCCTTTGACTTCCAGTAGGTCGTCAAAGAAAGACCCCACTTCTCCTGAAAGGTCCTGTCGTGCTTCATAGCCAGGGGTCTCATCCTGGGTCTCTATGTATTCTGGCACATTGCGAAGACAGGTCTGCAGTAGACTGCTTGCGCCACGTCTCGGAGCTGCCTTTGATGCCCGCGTAACATGGAGGAACGACTTGAAGGCGTCGCATAACGCTCTTTCAGCGCTCTTGACAGGATCTGAGATTCTGACTGGTAGCTTCAGAGATCGCCGCTGTCGAGTCTGGCTTGGTACATCGTGCGCCTGCAAGGGACTGGAAGAAAGGCGATCGCTGTCAAAGTTCTGAACTCGCTTCAAGAAAGGACTTGGAAGGGTGATTTTCTGAACTCGTCCGTTGCCATTTGCCTCTTCACCGCGCACCGGCCGCGACACTTTGGATTTTCTGCTCCCTGCATACGTCTGAGTACGTGGCTTCTTCTCTCCATTGGGTAACCATGCTGGATCCGTCTGAGCTTCGGGTTTCTGCTTTCTCGACTTCGGTTGAGGTCTCGGTGCTGGCTTAGTCGCCCGAATATCCGGTCTCAATAATTGTCGAATAGCTTCTATTCGTGAATTGATGGTTCGGAGTAGCCTGTTGCATCTTGCTGTCGTCCAGGCGATTTCCTCCTCGAAGTTGCTCTCCTGGCTGGGTCGCTTTCGCCTTCGGTCCTCGAAAATATGCTCATCACGTCTAGACATGCTGCATAGTATGCTTTTTATGTCCAAGCTATTCCATGTCGATGCAAAATGCGATGTGTCGAAATGTTCAAAGTTGGGTTGTCGCCAAACAAACAGATGGTTGGCTGGGAAGTCGCGATGCTCGTGCCAAGACCTCGCTTTCGGAAGGCATGGGCAGCTGACGAACCGACTCTACAGTGGCAAGATTCAAACCATTGCATTTTGCGTCTCAATTTCGCATTCGAGAAAACATTTGCTCCAGTGCACAAGTCTGAGGCCACTGAAATCCGTTCGACCACAGATTGAAGCAAAGACAAGAACAGAAAGCATTCGCCAGCGAAAATACTCTCGAGCCACCAACACTACTGCATATCAACCCAGATACCGTCGACCAGCTTATCGAGAACAACTATTAGAGTATACGAGTCGATTAGCAAGTATCGAATCCTTTTTCGGATCGCATCGACAACATGCCGTCCGCAGACTCCCCAGCCCTGATTGTAGCTCGTTACCTCAAGAGCAACAATTACACTCAAGTAAGTACCTGTCCTGTCACAAGATGGCTCAGCTGACCGGACGCTAAGTGAGTTCAGACATACGATGCGTTCATCGCAGAAGCTGGTCTTCCATATGATGCAGGAAACGTGATCAAAGGGGACTTGGACCTGGAGACGCTACTCGAAGAAAAGAAGAACTTCGATATTGCTGTCAAGTTTGAGAAGTTGGGCGTCGAAGATGCAAACACGGGCTGGAGAGAGCCTGGTAAGTGGAATCACATTGATGTAAAGAACATTCTCTGACTCTGTTTCTTGCTATACAGCCCCAGCAAACGCCAAGGAGATCGACGTTCTGCCGTCGACGTCAAACATACTAAGCGCCAATGTAGAGGACTTCGTCGATGAGGACGGGTCAGTCGATGCAATCCGATGTAATAACACTCCCACTGATGACTCGCAGAAACACTCAACAGGTTCTGCTTGCGACCACGGCGGACAAGAGGATAAGTCTGCTCAACGCCAGCAACAATACTTTGCAGACCTCACTTTCCAGCATTCATGATGCACCTGCATTATCGACACGCAAACTTTTTGATAATCTCCTCCTCTCGGCCTCCATGTCTGGCCAACTCCACCTCAGCACATTGTCAGGCAAAACACTTTCCCAACGCCGCGACCACAACAAGTACATTGTCAAGATCGCCACTTTCACCAACAACCTCCGCAACGAAACAATCATCGCAACAGCAGGCTGGGACAACAAAGTCATACTCTATCGCATCATGTCCAACGACGACACCCCATCTCCATCCCTCCCCGAACCCTTCGCCACAATCCCTCTCCAAACCAAGCCAGAAGCCATAATCTTCGCCCGCCATCCCTCGAACGGTGAACCAGTCCTAATCCTCAGCCGCACAGACTCCAACAACATCTTCTACTACACAGTCGAAACTCCCACACCCCGCCTCCTTGGCCAACAAAACCTCGCCCCACACTCCAACGCCTGGGTAGCATTCACTCCCTCCGCCTTAGAAATCTGCCCAACAGATGAGACTCTCCTCGCAGTAGGAACAAGTTCAATTCCACATATGAAACTCCTCATCGTTCGACTCCTCTTCCCATCCTGGGATCCCGAACCTGAAAGACCAGCACCTACTGCCCTGCGCACTTCCCTCTTAGACGAAAACCTCTCCCTCAACCCCGAAGATGGAACACTTCAAGGCCAACAACAAGAGACTCAAGCTTCGCAAGCTCGCCGCCAACTCGTCATTGCGGAACGCGAATTTGCTGCGATCCAAATTCACTCTACGACAATGGCTCCGCAAACGGCGTATTCGACTCCTGCGGTGGCTTGGAGGCCTGATGGCAGTGGAGTCTGGGTTAATGGAGATGATGGAGCAGTAAGAGGGATTGAAGCGACGACTGGAAAAGTTGTAAGTACATTGCGAGAAGGCGGGCATGAGCCGGGGAGTAAAGTGCGGTGTTTGTGGGCTGGGATGGTGAGAGGGGAGGATGGGAAGGAGAGGGAAATTGTGGTTTCGGGAGGGTTTGATAGGAAGTTGATTGTGTGGTCGGTATGATTGCAGTCGTTCGCGTGAAAGTCTCAGATGAGCGCAGAGCCAATCGCATAAGAATCAGCTTGCATGAACATCTGCCCAACAGGACTCGCCGTGAGGGACTGATCGCAGTGAATGCACTAAACAGATCATTGCATTGGTATCGTTGCGCAAGAGGATCCGGTGGACTAGCTCTTCTCTATACTCGTTTCTTCGTCTTTGTGTAAAGACACTCCCTTGTCCCGCAAGCGAGTGACGGAGCCATCAGCCCGCGCTCAAATCGAATCGCTCGTTCCTCACCATTCACCATTCAAATCAGTCCCGACGTGTCATGGTGCTTTCGCAACACCGCATGCCATTGCTCAGTCCATATAGACTGCTGCTTCCTGTCCCCTGCCAAGAAGTCCCAAGAGCGAAGTGCCCATCTTCGCTGCTCTAGAAGCAAATGTCATTTCTTCACTTGTCCCATCGATGAGCCTCATCACCTCCCGACCAAGACTTGTCCTCGTAGCCTACTTGCTCCTTGACGGACTTAACAAGCTTATCATCGCCCATATTCTTGCCAATATCATCGGAAAGCTTGATCGCATCGTTCCCATTCGCCTTGCTGACTTTGATGACAATGTTCAGAGGTACACTCTTCTTGTTCGCCTTGGCATCCCAGAAGTCATTCGTGAAGAACGTACCTACGCCAAACGACGCAGTGAGTCCCACCTTTTCAGTCGCATGCTTGTACTGAATCGCCTTCTCCACATTCAAACTGTCAGAGAAGACGATCGTCTTCTTTTCCTTGATGCCCTGGGCGTCGTAAAATTTGCGCATCAATTGAATGAACTCGAGCGGGTCGCCTGAGTCCTGTCGCACTCCAGTGAAGATCTCGGCGTAAGACGGATTGCCCTTCTCGGCATCTGAGGTGTGGCCGCTCGAGGGAGTGGGCTTAGAAAATGCTCGGAGGAAGGTTGGAGTGCCGAAAGTGTCTGTCAAAGCGATGGCCAGGACACCACGCCCAAATGTGCCTGTCCAGTATTGCAGTGCTTGTTCGTTCGCGTTCGCATAGTCTTGCGTCACAGCCGCAATGCCCATGAACCATTCGTGAGCCACCGTTCCGACAGGATTCAACCCGTACCGCATAGCCAGGTGGACGTTGGATGTGCCTGTTAATATGCCCTTCCAGTCCTTGCCCTCTGCTTCTTTCCTAGCTGCCAGCAGACCTTGAATTACAAGATCATGCGTTTTGTAATCCCTCCGACGCCTGCTGCCAAACTCGCTGAACACACATCCCGCCTCGAGTAATTGTACCCCCTTGTCCTTCGCCTTCTCCAGCTGTCCATCATGCGTCCAATCCCGCTCGACGAACTTGAAATATGCTTCCGATGTCAAAGCTAGCAGCGGGATCTCGTACAAGATCGTCTCTTTCCAGCCTCCAACCACCGCAAGACTGACGTCGCCGGGTTGTGAGTCATCGTCGCTCCCTTCACTGGTCGGTGTGAAAGTAGTCTTGACCTGGTCTTTGGGGGTGAGGGCGAAAGTTCGAAGGAAGTCCAAGTACTCGGGTGTAAGATATGGGCATGTCTTGCGCAACCAGGCGATCTCGTCATCCGTCACTTTGATGTTCTCCAGTTTGTCGATTTGCGCTCGAAGCCAGTTATATGCTGCTCGTGTCAGGCGCATGTGGGGTGTGCGATTCGTGAACTTGTATTCCACTTGTACGTCGGGGAAGTACTTGAGGATGGCGCATTGCATCGTCAGCTTGTACAGGTCAGTGTCGAGCAGCGAGCAGACGCCCTCGGGGTTCTCGTTGGTTGTCGCCATCGTTCAATTCCTCTCCCTCGCGTATCTCGATATTGACTGCTGTCTGGCGTGTGTTGCGACGGTAAGGAGATCAAGTCAGTATTGTTTGTAAGAAAGAGTCAACGAACGGCTTGCTATGGTGGGGCTGATGGCGGAAGGGAGGGAGGGAGGAGAGGAGTTTCCCGGGATGTTATCACTTGAGCCTTTTCACCTACGCATTCATCGTCGTATATGGCAAGTGAGTATCTCGGACATGCGAGAGCTGTTCCTACAATGTCCAGAGCAGCAAAAGGATGAATATCGATGATCCGAGTGTGATGTATCACAGCAGCAGACGGAAGACTGGCGCGTTCCAGTCGCGTGGAAAAACGGGGTCCAAACTCAATCTACGCTATGACGTCGCAATCCCTGCCAGGAGGAAAGAGCTCTCGAGACACGAGATTCACAATCTTTCCAAAATGCGGAGTCCGAGTATCAAGCGGCGACTGACCCTTTTCTACTCAATCACTCCTCCCCGAAAAGCTTCATCAGCCGCGTAGCCATTGATACTGTACGCGCTGATCGACAGAAACAACCCCTCAACGCTCTCTCTACCTCGACAGCTCCAGCACCAGCTTATCAGTAGCACATCTTCACAATGGCCGCCGCATTACGATGGTATCCTACCTTACCACAGCCTTCTTCTACATCTCAACTAACTATGCGATCACCAGGTACCAGGCGAAGCTCGCCGCCCGCCCCATCCTAACTCAATCCATCACAACTTCCATCCTCTTCGCAACAGGCGACACAATGGCCCAACAACTCGTCGAAAAGCGCGGCCTCTCGAATCACGACCTCGCCCGCTCCTCCCGCATGGCCCTCTATGGTGGCTTCGTCTTCGGCCCCGCCGCAACGAAATGGTTCGGCTTCCTCCAACGTAAAGTCGTCGTCCCCGGTAAACCGAACCTCGAAATCGCAGCCCGAGTCGCAACCGATCAGACTGTTTTCGCTAGTACGAATTTGTTTGTATTTTTGAGCAGTATGGCGATTATGGAGGGCACGAGCCCAAAGGATAAATTGGATTCGACGTATTTCAATGCGTTGAAGAGTAATTGGATGGTGTGGCCGTTGGTGCAGTTTACGAACTTCAAGTTTGTGCCTTTGGAGCATCGGGTGTTGGTGGTCAATATTGTTTCATTGGGTGAGTTGTACCAGATCGCATCAATTGGAGGAGCATTTTGGCTGACAATCTCGTTCCTAGGTTGGAACTGCTACCTTTCGTACCTCAACAGCCAACCTAGTGGTGCGCATGACGTGGACGGTGGTGAGCTGCCGCCTTTGTAAACAAGGACAAGGAAATGCATACGCAGACCTGGGATTGTACTATTACCATGGAAAGAGGCGAACTTTTCGACGGCATTCGATTTCACGACGAAGCATTGTACAGTAGCCCCCTATGGCAGCCCTGTGAAGGAGAGGCGGATAGATTCTTTGCTGTCAGTACAGAACACGGCATTAGCGCGGCGCCGCGATGGACAGATAGACTGGATAAACGTTATTTTCTGAAGACATCAACTGTCGTCAACCGCATGCTTCTGATCGAAAATGTTCGCAGGGCTGAGATTTGGTTGGCGCCAACGCCAGCGCTCCTGGTCAATGTTCCCACACCATCGCCCGCTTCTTCTACCGGATCATTTGCTCCTTGTGGAGCGGGAGCGAAACGAAGATAATGGACAATGACATGGAGGTGAGTTCATCGAGCTCAATTCTTGATACATCGCCTGCTACATAAATCTTTCATAATCCGGGACGGATATCTAAACCTCGCTGGCATGGGCAGTCGTAGCATTCCTCCCAGTCTGTCCTTTCTTATAATCTTTCCGCCATTGCTCAGCGTACTTGACTCCAAAGCCATGCTGAAACACTCTCCTTACTTCCTCCAAAGTCATCTGCGCACACTCTGGGAAGCAGAAGAAGACGAATATCCAGCCAATCGTGCAGAGCGCAGCATAAAACCCGAATGTCCCCGAAGGCGTAATGTTCTTCATCATGGTGAGGAAGGTCGATGAGACGACGATGTTTGGTCCCCAATTGAAAACATTAATCATCATGGTTCCCATAGCTCGAACTTCCATCGGCAAGAACTCGTTTGCTTGCCATGGAACACAGCCAAGACCTGCGGCGTAGAATGCTACGAAGAGGATCATGGCTACCAGGACGAGGTATGCGGGCCAGCCGACCTCCTCGGATGTGAGTTCGAGGGTGCGGTGGTCGATAGGAACCCAGTTGAAGGCTATGGCGGCGAGGACGAGGCAGACGGGCATTCCCCACATTGTCCAGAGGAGAAGACGACGGCGGCCGACGCGATCGATGATGAAGATGCTGAGGAAGGTGAAGATCCAATTTACGCCTGCTACGACGGTTCCGACTGCGATGGGGTTGGAGAAGCCGACGATGTCGAAGAGTGTGGAGGAGTAGTCTGGTTCGTGTCAGAGAGGTACGAAACAAATTTGCAGATGTTCTCGACTTACACATGAGTGTGTTGAAACCGCAAAACTGCTGGAAGAACATGAGTCCGCAAGCAGCAATGCCGGCACGGAGGTTCGCGGGAATGGTGAACAGCATAGATAGCGACTTCTTGAGAGAGATCTCCTCGTTCAGAGCCTTGGAAGAGTTGACACCGTATTCGATGGAGAGCATCTTCTCTGCGACTTGTTGTTCTGTAGCGTTAACGTAGATGCTGCGAATCACAGACTCGCACTGTTCTCTCTTCCCGTGGAACATGAGTTGACGAGGAGATCTGGACATTGTTAGAAGGTCCACACAAGTGAAGAAAGAGGTGATACATACTCAGGGCACCAGAACAGGAGGATACCGAGGATGATTGATGGCACAGCACCAACTCCGATCATATACCGCCAGCCATGGTTCACCGTGTAGAAAGCTGCATCAAAAGCGTACGCAAGAACAGAACCAGTTGCGAGGAAGATCATGTCCACAGAGATCATTCGGCCTCGGAATCTAGCGGGTGAAATCTCTGCAATGTAGAGCGGTACGATAGTCGATGCAGAACCAACACCAAGTCCGATAGCAAAGCGGCCGACCAACATCTGTGCGACAGTGTACGAAGTAGCCTGGATTATTGCGCCGAGGGTGAAGAGAACACTAGCGAACCAAATGGCTGGCTTGCGTCCATATTTGTCCGAGGTGATACCAGCAATGACGGCTCCGACGAGGGCTCCAGCGGCACAGAGAGCGGTGATGGCTTCTTTCTGTGAATCTGTGACTTCGCGACCGCCTAGGTCGTCTCCAAGCACGACGAGGACTCCTGAGATGACACCGGTGTCATAACCGAACAATCTGTAGAAGAAATGCGGTCAGAATGATGCCCCCTTTTGTGTATACAAAGTTGTCCTGACTTACAGTCCTCCGATAGCTGTAGCCGCTGCACAGAGCCAGACGAAAGCTCCAGGCTTGGTCTCTTCAATGGTGTCCAGCGCTCCAGAGTCCTCGATCGACTCGATCATGGTCACTCCGGCCTTCTCCTTCGCCATGTGATCCGACGCATTGTCGTTGACATGATTGTCGGGGTTGTACTCCGTCTGAGACGCCATCGTGGACCAATCGAAAGTAGCACAATATCAGATGTTGAATGGGAAAGACCAAGCAACCAGTTCTTGCAAGGTTCGACGACTTGTTCGCCTGAACCAGGGAGGGAATAGAACAGGACTATAAGTATTCGATTCGAGATAGTGACATCCGAGCAGTCGTGGCAAGTGGAACTAGAGTAACGGAACGATTACAGTGTCCAAGCCCACGGGGCCCCGCGTGGCGTTACCAGGATGGAAACCAAGTAACTTTTCGCCGGGATTCCAGCGAAAGGTATAGATCGTGCACGATGAGACAAGGAAAGTTGTGTATCGGCAACTGCCCAACGCCTTGAATTGTTCAGTCTAGCCCGGACCTTTGAGTTTGCGGAAGTGGTCTTTGCCTTTGGCCCCCGCCGAGGCCAGATTCTGGTTGTACCTGCCTGGGCTGGTCTTCCAGAAGTTCTTGCAGGCTTGTCAGACGCAAGCCACAGTGTGCTTCTCTCAACGTCGGTCGCGAATGTGCGCGGTTGCGGCAGCAAGTGCCGAAGTTTTGTGGCAAAACATAGTGGCTTGCATGGGCAACCGTTGAACAGATCGTGTTTGTGGATGGAAGAAGTGGCCGAAGAGAAGGAAAGTTTGGCCGAAGAAGTGGGAAGCGGAGCAGCGGATGTCTTGGCGCTTACTTCTCTGTGTGGATTGAGGGGCCTTAGGGAGCCTTAGGGCTCATGCAAGACCAAGCCTTATGCATACGGCTATACAGATGACTTCAATGTGGATATCAAAGTGAATGCATCGGCGTTAGGAGGGAGGCGATTAGTTGCCGAAGGCCAAAGCTGGCGTAGATAGGCGAGTGATTGCGACGACAGAAGCCGAAGGAGGAGCAATGCAGCATTGATCACAGTGCTCCCTCATCGTCATTACTTCAAAATGTACAATTGGGTATTCCGGCCCATCCTCGCCTATCTCGTGATTGTTGTCGTGTTTGAGCGCACGAACCTCTGATCGTGTCTTGGAGAATGGTCGGGTGTCAGTACCAAACTTTACTCGCTATCATCCTCCCACTGTGCTACTAGAGCTTGCATGAGGCGCCCAACCCTCCATCCAGTCTGGTTGCCCATATCCTGAAGGAAAGCCAGACATGCTTGTTGATCGCCTTTCTTTCTGAGACTACCGCCCCAAACGTGGAGGCAGTGGTGAGCAGTGAACCAGGTGTTCTGAGCTCGGGCATTCGACCGAGCGATGCCTACAGCACGAAGCAGATGGTATCGAACCTGTCTCTCCACGTTGCGATGCTCGTGAATGTGATCGAAAGGTCTTGCAGACGTGACGCGTGCAGCGACAGCTAGCACAAGCTGTGCGATGTGATAGTATTGCAAGCCGATGGCATGGATCGGGGCCAACATCCATATCTCTGGCAAATGCTGACCAGCTGAAGGGTTGCGGTCGCGCAGGTAGATGGGATTGAAAGTATGTGGCTTTGTGATGTCCCACTCGGCAATACGCGCTCGAATGTTGGCGAGTGCAGTAAGATCTGCAACATCGAGGAATGCAACAGATAAGAGCTTGGCCAGGAGAAGAACCATTCTGTTCGTCCAAGCAGAATCACTGTCGCCTTGTATCCAGGTCGCGGCATCAAAAGGTGGCAGGCTAGTTCGGAGGACAGTCTGCGTGGTCAGAGATACATATATGTCTTCTCGGAGGCACAGCCAGGCTGTGGCCTCACGAAGCCCGCCAGATGAAGCAAACGCAGACACGTCATTGAGAATTCGTGTCACGCCTTCCAGATGAAAACGGTTGTCGTACTCTAGAGTCTGTCAGATCATTGTTTGGCTGCCTGATGCACTTCACATACCATCCATTTCTTCGTTCTGTCGCAAAATCGCAACTGCAGCAAGTACTCCTTCGCTCATAGAAAGCTGTCCGGACATTGCAGGTATGAGCAGCTGTAGGCACGCATCCTGGTGCTCAAGAGCCTCCGCATCGCGGTTCGCACGCTGTCGGTTCATGTGTCGTGCCGAAAAGGCACAGATTGCGTGCCTGAGCACTGAATCTGTCAAGGCAATACGACAAGCTTCGATCTCGAAAGATCTCTGCGGATCTGGCCCATCAGCCCATAAAGCCATGTTCTCTGTGAAGTTCCGTAGGAGGATCGCTTCTGACTCGGTAAGAGGCTGAATAGATTGCTGATGTGGGCTGTGCATGTCGTTGGACTCTGTTGAATGTAGCGTCCATGGTGACTGTGTTGTTTGTGAGTTCGTGCCCGGGGATGTACCATTTAAGATGCCAGCATCTGTAGGCGGAGAGAGCGCGAGATCTCTTGTCGAAGTCCGATTCAGGTTCTCCAATAGCACATGCGCCACTGACTGCGTCGTGGTCGGTTCAGTGGCACGGTGAGTGCTCTGTGGGAAATTGGGCGAGGAAGGTTGAGGCGGTAGACTTTCTCGCACTCTCGGAGCAGGCGTAGTGAACCTCTGCGCATCTTTGTAAGGTGAAGGAGGGCTGTCACCGTGATAGAAGTCTATGAGTTCTGGTGTCTCGTCGTAGTACCGGAGCTCAGTCTTGGGATACGTCCAGATTTGTTGGGGCGACCACGCCATGGACTGCCCCTTCCCGGCATGCTTGAACCTGATGATAGGGGTTCTTATGCAGTCCATGCCTAGTTCCCGACAGTGATGACAGCCATGTTCGGCGGCGTCACATCTGACCTTGCGGATGCGGCAGTTTTCGCAGACTTGGAGAGTTTTGGTATTGCTGCCTCTTCCATCGCCTCTACTGCTGCTCATATCGATGCCGCATCAGCAGATTGCAGGACGTGCGGTCATTCCCTAGGCCCATGTCGTCGTGTGAGAGGAGGCGGCATCGCCGAGGATGTTTGTGAATAACAGAAGACGCCACATTGAGTTGCGGTTGTCGGCGTGTGCGACGTGTCGGCGAATGCTAAATGTATCGTCAAATTTTGAAGGTCTGGCGCACCAGTATTGACGAGACAATTGATTCTGCGCACAAGCGGATGGAGAACACGTCCAGGAGTTGCAGGCACATTTGATCAATCACAAATTTGAGAAATCTGTCTTACTTCCTGCAGACGCGACTGGAAGACAGCTATGGGGCGATAGCTGAACAGAATTGCGTCTCCACACAAGTGGAGTCTTCAACGCGCTTACTCGCGAGAGGCTGCACATCATAATCATTGAACGAAAGGGCCGAATGCTTGCAGACAAAAATCTATCTCGATCGCTAAGTATTCAAAAAGTACACAAGCACAGTCTCGCACGTCACAGCAGTGCACAACGAAGTTACAGCCTCGCTGCCGGCCTTGTGACCCTTTCGCCAGTCTCGTCAAAATGCAGCTTCTCTCCTGTCCGTAGCGCCTCCTGCAGGTAGCTTCCAATTCGGAGTGCCTGCACAGCGCCTGTGAGCTTGAATGGCAATGGCTTGTCGTCGAGCACCGCCTCCGTGAACTCATTGCTCTCGTGAATGAATGCGGGCTCGAAACGGTCCCAGTATGTTTGTCCAATCTCTTTGCGGATTCCAGTAGCCTCGTGGTGCTCTACCAGGTCGTGCACTGGGTTGGCATTGACCGTCAACTTCCCATGTGTGCCAATGACTTCTGTCATGTCGTGTTGACCGACTGCCATCATACGGCAAGCGTAGAAGTATGCAATCTTTCCTCCCCAGAACTCGACAATGCCCACGCCGTTGTCGACATCGCCGTACTGCTTCAGGCCTTGGTAACGTGCGCAAGTCCCGACTGCAGAGACACTCTTCACAACGCTGTCCTGTCCGAAGAACCACAGTGCAAGATCGATGTCATGTACAGAGGCGTCCACGAAGATCGACCCTGACACCTTCGAGTACCCGATAAAATAGTCGTCGTCACGATACTTGTCGCATGTCTGGGAGCGGAAAACTACAGGTCGACCAATGTCGCCCGAATCTGCCTTCTTCCACGCGTTACGGTAGCTTTGATCGAAGCGGCGAGAGAAACCGGTCATGACTTTGAGGTGGGGGTACTTCTTTGCAACATCGAGCACGCCTTGGCTGATCTCGAGATCTGTAGAAAGAGGCTTCTCACACAAGACGTGCTTGCCTGCCTCGATGGCTCGGATCGATTGTGGTGCGTGCTCGGTGGTGATACCAGATACGATGACAGCCTCGATTCCAGGGTGTGCAAGCATCTCATCGAAGTCGGAGTAAATCTTCACGCCGGCTGGCTCGAGGGCTGATTTTGCCCAAGCAATAGCTTTGGGGTCAGGATCGCAGACTGCGACCAGTTCGGCTCGGGGAGTCTTCTCGAGGTAGTTGACGGCATGACGAGCGCCCATACGGCCGAGGCCACTGACAGCGACTTTCAGCTTGCGGGCCATGTTGAAAAGATTGAGGACGTGTAGGAGGGTGAGGAGAGGGAGTAAATTGTGCCATTGCGGAAAGAGCCCATGCTGTCGTACTTATAATCTTCGGCTCAATTCGCAGCGCGTGCGGTCTCGACAATTTTCCAGAACTGCACTATGCTGATGAGACTGTGGGTTGTCGAGGGACCATTGTCGTGGAGTGCCCCAGGTTATGGAGAAGTGAGACCTGCCGAGCTTTCGGTCAGAATTGCCTTCCCTGCGGGGCAAATTTCTCTTCGCGGAAGCTGCGAGTCAGTATGCAAAGGTCCACTATGCTCCGAATACAGAACATTGGTCCGGATGCCACTGCGGTGTCCGACGGCATCGGCGTTTGAAAGTACTGGGAGGAAGTGGACTCTTCCAACTTTGAGGCACATGCGGTAAAGCAAGAGAGGTGAGAGGTGAGGTGGACAATGCTGACAGAACCCACGTTCGCCAAGCATATCCAACAGCAGGTATACCTGAGGCTCAAACTTTCATGTACGGCACGATCTCACGCTCCCCTTTCCCTTCTAATATCTCTCCTCGACATGACTGATCACACTACTTTTCCTTTCCACTTCCTGCACACGATGCTCCAAATCATGATTGTCGAAGTCCTTCATATTCATGGTCGGCACGAATAATGGCGCATTCGTGAACAAGTAGTTCATCTCCTCCAGTGGACGTTTGGCAGTCTCGGGTTGTATCGCCCAGAACCAGAGCGCATTCGTGAAATTGCAGACGACGAAAAGGATATAAAACCTCCAACCAATGCTTTCGATAGCGATTGGAGTAACCTGGCCGATCATAGTGTTGAAAGCGAACGAAGTCATTGTGGCGATAGACACACCTTTCGATCGAGTGCGAGTGTCGAAGATCTCGGCCGGTACGATCCAGCTCAGCGGTCCATTGGTAGCACTGAAGCTGAAATTGTAGACCCAGGTAATGACGATGAAGCCCCAAGATGCAGCGTTGTTGTTCGTCTGTCCGGGTGGGAACTTGGCCAGCAGGATTGTTGCAATGATGAAAGTAATGCAGTTGCCGATGTTGCCTCCGATCATGGCCCACCTACGACCGGTGTAGTCAATAAACAAGATACAGCAGAACTGTGCAACGATGGCGATGACTGAGGAGATACCCTGGTATTTGAGCGTGTCGCTACCAGGAATTCCCATCTGCTCAAAGATAGCCGGACTGTCTATCACAAGGAGTCAGTGGAAGTACGAGAATTTTTGAGACAAGAGCACACTCACAATACTGGATAGCTGAAACTCCTGTCATCTGCACAGATGCCTGGATCGACACAGCGAGCAGGAGTCGTCGGAACGAAGACTTATTGGTGAAGAGCTCGATGTACGATCTTGCTTCATGTTCTCTCTCGAAAGTGATCATGTCCTGGATCTGGTCATACTCTGCTCTGACCCATGTGTCGTTCTCGTTGCCATGAGCGTGTAATTTGGCGAGAGTTGCAAGACCTTTCTCAGGTTTGCCATGAGCGATGAGCCATCTAAGTTAATTAACAATATCAGTCAGGACGATATCTATGGCATGGCTTTACGGATTCACAAACCTTGGTGATTCCGGAAAAAACATAATCAGGCCAGCCAGGAAGCCCGCTGGCACGACCTGTAATCCCAAGCTGATCCTCCATTGATTGCTGCTGCTCGCCGGGATGTAAGTATAAGTCGCATAGCTGACCCAGGATGCCACCAAAGCTCCGATACCCAACATGAACTGTTGCAAAGCTGTCACTCTTCCTCGGATCGATGGATGTGCAAGCTCTGCTTGGTAGAGAGGCACGATCATAACCAGGAATCCGACTCCAATACCAGCAATTGCTCGCCCTGCATAGAGATACGACAAGCCTTGAGCACCAGCCTGCAGCGCTCCACCGAGAATGAACACAATAGAGCCGATCAAAATTGTGAGCTTTCTTCCCAAAGAATCACCCGTGGGACCAGCAAGACCTGCACCAATGAAAGCGCCGCCAGTGAAGACGGACACAACGGCTCCGGTCTCAGCTTTTGTGGGATTGAAAGTGCTGACGAAGTTCTCTGACGCGACGGCGCCGGCGATGACTCCCAGATCATATCCGTAGAGCAGGGACCCAAGAGAGGCAAAGACTGCAACCAAGAACTGAATTCGATATCAGTACACTGCTCAGACGAGAGTTAAGTTGATCGACTGACCTGATACCACTTGGGAGGGAGCGCCATGTTGTCGAATATCTAATTTTCGACGCACAAAGATTCGCTGGAATGTGATACAAGAGGCGGTTACTGCACTTTGTATTCGATTCACATTCTCTGTAACTGCCGGTCCAGTTTCGAAACTAGGAAGCGTTTTGTGTGGCGCCTTTCACCACGCGGAAGGAATACTTCCAGATCTTGGAAGGTCTTAAGATTGGTCAGGACATTGGCTGGTGATGCCTACTTGTCAAGCGATATACCCAATTCAAGTAATGCAATACCGCGGTAGAGCGGAGAAGACTCCATTTCTGGGGAGAAATAGCCTTTGCCTCGGTGAAGCTCGCGCCGCGCTCTATACCGCTTAGCGAGGTGGATCGCTATTCTCCACCAGTGAACGTGCTGCAATGCTACATGTCTCGTGAGCAAAACATACAAGCATATGCAGTATCTGCAGAAGCCAGCATGTGAAAGAGTCCATACTACAATGTTGCACGAAGCTTGATTCCCGTCACAGCATTGAGCCAGGACGACTTGTGAGTGAGTGGGCTGCCTTTGCTGTCTGTTCAATCAGCAATCAATCTATCGCAAGTGTCGTGTCACTCTCATCCGTGTGCCATGACAACTTTCACGAAGCTTGAGGCCGGCGAACAGCCTTCCATCTCAGTGTACCCGAATCGCAAGCTATCCAAGATTAACGACAATGTTTTCGGAGGGTTTACCGAGCACATGGGTCGCTGCATATACGGCGGACTGTACGATCCTGACAACCCGGACAAAGATCTGA
Organism: Cercospora nicotianae; assembly: GCA_029490675.1. NCBI lineage: Eukaryota > Fungi > Ascomycota > Dothideomycetes > Mycosphaerellales > Mycosphaerellaceae > Cercospora > Cercospora nicotianae. Next base: position 518,388 of record JANQAT010000002.1, read on the forward strand.
TCGATGAAAATGGCTTCAGAGTCGATGTCATTGAAGCAATAAAGGAGCTCAATGTACCGAACATACGATATCCTGGTGGAAACTTTCTGGCGACCTATCATTGGATCGATGGCGTTGGTCCGAGAGAGAAGCGACCGAAAAGACCAGAACTTGCGTGGCTTGGAATAGAAAGCAATCAGTTTGGTACTGACGAATTCATGAAGTGGTGTGAGCTCGTGGGAACGGAACCGTATCTTGCGCTCAACTTCGGAACCGGCACTCTCGATGAAGCCATGGCATGGCTTGAGTACTGCAACTCGTCTCAAGACACGCACTACGCCAACCTGCGGAGAAGCCATGGTCGCGAAAAGCCGTATGGTGTCAAGTACTGGGCTCTTGGTAACGAGTGCTGGGGTCCATGGCAGGTAGAACAGATGACCAAGGAGGACTATGCTAAAAAGGCATATCAGTGGGCCAAGGCGCTGAAGCTCATCGATCCTTCCATTACACTTATCCTATGCGGCGAGACAGGTCATTCGGAGTGGGATTTTCACGTTCTGAAGGAGTGCATCCGCTGGGACCAGCACGCTTTGGGAGCAGGTAATGTGACTGCGAGCTTGATCGATCTGCACAGTATCCACATCTACACCGCGAGCGAGGATCCAGTAAAGAATGCTTTGGCTCCGAGGTCTGCTGAAAGGGCGATAGAGATCGTGTCAGGCCTCATTGATTTGGCGAGGATCCAGAACGGCGTGCCAGCCTCTGTGCCCAGGCAGACAATTTGCTTTGATGAGTGGAACGTTTGGGATCCGCAACGGGCTCCGGGAGATCTCGGGGCGGAGGAGAAGTATACCTTGTCTGATGCTTTGGCCGTGGCAGTTTGGCTCAATGTCTTCGTCCGGCAGAGCAAGTATGTGGGCATGGCCAATATCGCTCAAAGCGTAAACGTCATCTCGCCGCTAATGACTTCAAAAGAAGGAGTCTTGAAGCAGACAACGTGGTGGCCGTACCTCCTGTTCTGCAAGTATATGCGTGGACATACTATCGCGACTCACGTCAGCTGTGCAGCTTATGATGGCGAAACTCAGCCCAAGTGGCTGCAGGCTGCCTCGGAATTGCCTTGGCTGGACGTGTCTGCTGCAATCAGTGAAGATGGCTGGGTCAGCTTGGTGGTTGTAAATGTGCATCTCGAGCAGGATTTTGACGTTGCCCTCGATGGTGTTGGCGGCCAGGTTCAGGTATACACTGTGACTGGTAAGCAGTGGGATGTTGTAAATACGGATGGCGAGCAAAACGTTGGCATTGCTGAGAGCCAGTGGAACGCCGCTGAGGGATATACATTCTCAAGGCAGAGTATGACAATGCTGCGATGGAAAATATAACTGCTTAAAGAGCAAGTAGACAGCGAAGTAGGAAGTCATCTTGTGAGGCACGCGACTGAGGAGATGTGGAATGCAAAAGTGCCTCAGGCTTCCATGACTAGCGGCAACTCTAACTCCGCCAAGCCCACGCACTTGCAATTGCGGACGAGCTACGCTCGAAAACTTCCTCGAGCACAATCGCGTCCGACCACCACCGTCACTAACTAACCACAGCAGAGCACCTTGACGGTTACGAGTCAAGATGAAGCTCAACATCTCCTTCCCAGCCAACGGCTCGCAGAAGCTCATCGACATCGAAGATGAGCGCAAGCTCCGTGTCTTCATGGACCGCCGCATGGGTCAGGAAGTCCCAGGTGACAGCGTCGGCGACGAGTTCAAGGGCTACATCTTCAGAATCACTGGCGGCAACGACAAGCAGGGTTTCCCAATGAAGCAGGGAGTCATGCACCCAACCCGTGTCCGACTCCTCCTCGCCGACGGCCACAGCTGCTACCGCCCACGTCGCACTGGTGAGCGCAAGAGAAAGTCTGTTCGCGGCTGCATTGTCGCCATGGATTTGTCCGTCCTCGCTCTGTCCATCGTCAAGCAGGGCGACGCAGACATTCCAGGTCTTACGGATACCGTACACCCCAAGCGTTTGGGTCCAAAGCGCGCGACCAAGATCCGCCGCTTCTTCGGTCTCAGCAAGGAAGACGATGTGAGTACCTCTTCGAGGCTCTATTTCCTCTTCGCCAGCCCGCCTTGAGCGTGTGCTGAGTCTGAGTTTCCGCCTTGCGCGAGAACGAAGTTCTGCTCAGAAGTAGCGTGAACCGATGTTCAGCCCAATGGCCGAGCTCAGTAACTGAGGCCGAAACAATTGCTAACGTGTGTCAATGTGATAGGTCCGCAAGTTCGTCATCCGTCGTGAGGTCCAGCCAAAGGAGGGCAAGGAGGGTGCGAAGCCATACACCAAGGCCCCACGCATCCAGCGTCTGGTCACTCCTCAGCGTCTCCAGCACAAGCGCCACAGGATCGCACTCAAGCGCCGCCGCGCAGAGGCCGCCAAGGATGCCGCCGTAAGTTCAGCTTCATTAGGGCATCGAGATCATCACTAATGCAATGCACAGAACGAGTACGCTCAGGTCCTCCACAAGCGTGTCTCCGAGGAGAAGGCCAAGGTTGCCGACGCGAAGAAGCGCCGTGCTTCCAGCATGCGCAAGTAGGCGTATTAAAAGTGTTAGACATGGCGCTATGGGACGGATTATGCATTGTTCTCGAGCGAGGGCCTCGAAGATCTCGTGATGAATTGAGATACCTGCTACAGGCGCACCATCCAGCGTAGATGGGTGAGTTTGGCGTTTTAACTACGTAGCTGCAGAGTCAGTACGCCGTACACCACGGCCATGAATGGACCCAGCACAAAATCGTTCTCACCCATGGCATCTCTCTCTCAAGTCTCCCACACTCCTCCCGTTACTCCATATTCTCGTGATGCCCGCATTTGTGGGTGAACAGTGGTACCAAGCAGTGGTTCTCAGGGACAGACCTGTGCTCACCATGGTTCCGAGTCTGAGAATTTTCGTCGTAACCACGGGACCTCACTGACTATTCACTTGTGGCACGTCCGGGAATCACTCTTAAGCTGCAAGTTCAGTACCACTATCAATCCGAACACCTTTGCTGCAACCTTGCTGTCGTTGCCTTTTTCAGTGGCTGCCGATCTGCCGAAGCGGGCACTAAAGTTCTTTCCCAGCACCTGACGACAACCTTTCCGATCTCAGTTCGTCGCATTTCTGAACATGACATACCACACGCCGCTGATTGTGCTGCATAGCTTCTGGTCGCATCAATATGGCGACGACCAACAGCATCAAGTTGCTTACGGGTAACAGTCATGGCGGCCTGGCGAAACTGGTAGCCGAGAGGTATGTCGACAAGAAAATCTGCGGCTTTTCATGTGATAGCCGGCCAGCGTCACGAAGAATGGCGCATACTGACGACGCGATGTCCACAGACTAGGCATTGAGCTTGCCAAGATCATGGTCGTGCAGTACTCGAACAATGAATCGAGTATTAGCATCGGAGAGTCCGTCCGCGACGAAGATGGTGGGTGACACTGGACTCGAGCAACGCCGACTTCAGGATGACTGACATGTACAGTCTTCATTCTCCAATCCACCGAGCCTGGGAACATCAACGACCACATCATGGAGCTGCTCATTCTGATCAACGCATGTCGAACCGCCTCAGCACGCCGCATCACAGCTGTGCTTCCGAACTTCCCATACGCGAGGCAGGATAAGAAGGACAAGAGTAGGGCTCCCATTACCGCGAAGCTCATGGCGAATATGCTTCAGACCGCCGGCTGCAACCACGTTATCACGATGGATCTCCACGCCTCGCAGATCCAGGGCTTCTTCAACGTCCCAGTGGACAACCTGTATGCGGAGCCCAGTACACTTCGATGGATCAGGGAGAACCTCGCTGTGAAGGACTGTGTCATCGTATCACCAGACGCAGGAGGAGCGAAGCGCGCCACGAGTATCGCGGATGCACTCGATCTGCAATTCGCACTCATTCACAAAGAGAGAGCACGGCCCAATGAAGTGTCACGCATGACACTTGTTGGTGATGTTCGGGACAAGATTGCGATCGTGGTGGACGACATGGCGGATACATGCGGCACGCTGGTCAAAGCTGCAGACGTGGTCATGGAGCACGGAGCCAAAGAGGCTATCGCCATCGTGACCCACGGAATTCTCTCTGGTAATGCCATTGAGAAGCTCAATGGCGGGCAGCTGAAGAAGCTGGTGGTAACGAACACCGTGCCACACGAGGAGAAGAAGAAGTTGTGCGACCGGATCCAGACCATCGACATCAGCCCCACGCTAGCTGAGGCGATTCGGAGAACACACAACGGCGAGTCCGTGTCGTTCTTGTTCAAGCATGCACCACTGGACTAGAGGGATGTTGGCATTTGAAAAGTTTTGGAGTTTACGAGATCGTGCGGGACCTTTTTCGGGATTGTTACGATACCAACCTGAGCTGTAGATGATCTCGTTCAGACGGCGTAGGATGAGAAGAAACGTGGCTGAAGCATAGATTACTGGGCATCGTGCGAAGCTCTCTAACATGACCTCACTTGAGCACTTCCCGTCATTTGCAATCGCACTGCAGCCGGCAAGCATGAAAGTCTTGTACGAGGATCCTCACAGACACAGCATGGATGATATGGAGACTTGGCTGGATAGAGGATCGTACGCGTTATTCATGGCCTCCTTGTGAGTATCGAATCTCAACAACTACACACGAATCAAGTCCCGCACTTCATCTGTTGAATATGGACGCGACAAGAAAACTCTTACAGGCAGGCATTTCGTACTTGAGTGCGTCAGAGCTTTTCTGCACACACTTTTAGGCACGGATTGGGACAGCATGCGGACGTACATCTGTTCGTTCGAAGAATGGTGTTCCACCACCCATGCGCATCAGGATCGAGTTCGAACTTGTTGGCGACATGCGGGACGTTTGAAACACCCTTTCCGTTGATAATCTCAAGATCAATCGCCCGAAGTCTGAGAATGCTCAAATTGTCTGGCTCCTGAAGAATTTTATGTCGTTCGCAGCCTGTCGGAGTGTTGCATGCACAGACTGTGTTTCCATTACGGTTTTCTGATTTTCTTTCGCATCTCCCAGAGACCCCTGGAACACACAACTCATCCGAATCGAGCAGGAGCCATCTACTGCCCCTCAGCCTTCCTCAAGGTCCCCATGAACCCTTTGACCCAGGAGAAATGACCAGCATTCGTCCCCAAACTTCCTCTTGCGAGCTTTCCCGTCTTCGGATCATACCAGCATCCATCTTCTGAGCTCGCCAGTCCATATCGCGCCGTATTCTGGTTTCGCTCAATCCCCTCCTCCAAGCTTTGCAAATTACCGGACTATCAATCATCACATTCACTTCTTGCGAATGGAACCAACTCTGTGTATCCTGGTTGCCCGAGCCCTGAATCGCAACACTCTCGTCAACGATCATGAGTTTGATATGGCATGATCTCTGCTTGAAGTTATTGTGGATCGGATGGTCCTGATCTGCCGCGACGTAATAGTGAACTTTCAACAGTGGCTTCTCATCAGCTTGGAGCTGAGAATAGAGATAATTGGCATTCATCTCATTCGTGCCGCCTTGGCCCGGGAGAAGTTCGCCGCCGTCATTGTAGCCAAGGCAAACGTAATATGTCACTTCGATACCGCGTTTCACTGCGCTTATCAGTGCGGCCAACAGTGGTTTTGCGTTGAGATCGGGTGTCTGGATGAAGATTGTTCGCTTCGCGTTACAGATCAAGGACAGGAAAGCTTCGTTCTGGGGTACGAACACCGAATCGTTGTTGATGTTGGCGTATGGCTTGCGTGAGCACATTGCCATTGGAGCAGGTCCCACATTCGGCAATGGGATGAAGGGGAAGAAGTTGAGGTTGTTGTCCCGGTCTGAAGCTGTCGCTTTGACGGAGAGACCAGTCGGCTTGTTCAGATGGCGGGCGACAGCATTGACGTGCGATTCTCCGGGCTCGGACGGCTTCAGTACGGACCGCATTCGCTGGATCTCATCGCTCATATTCTCGTCGTAGTGCGGATCGCCTGGCATGTGCTCCGGCAGCTCAGCATCAACCGGCTTTTCTGGCAGTCGATAGGATCCATCAGGCTCGAAGAGGCTTGTGAAGCTCTGCTCCTGGTATGTTGGAGGCTTTTGAAGCGCAGCTGGAGTTTCGCGACATGGCAGCGCGGGCTCTAGCTTATTGTGCCAGCTTACCAAGAACGTCTCCCAGATCGAGTCGACAATGGGTCCTTCGATATGCGTCATCATCTCCAGGTTATCGTTATCTTGGATGTTGTTGCTGGACACAGTTGCAATCTGGCGATCAACTATCATAAACTTGCTGTGGAACGTCCCAAGCGGCGGTCGATGGAAGTTGACGATGGCGAGGTCGATGTTCGGCATTTGCTCAGGTGGAGGAAGACCAACTCCAGCAGCTTGCCAGCCGACCGAGTCTACGTTCTGATGATTATTGATTATTTGCTTGAGAGCTCCTGGGAAGGGCATTAGCCATTATCGACAATTCGGTGTTGGCTCTGACCGACCTCGATCGAACATGATCTTGACCACGACACGTTCGCCACGCGATCCTGCACGCTTCGAAAGCTCGACCAAAGCATCGTTGACGAAAGTGCTAGCTCCAGATTTCTTCCAGAAATTAGTTGCAAGCAATACTTCCTTCTTCGCTCGCACGATGAGATTGGACATGTGTCGGAGTTGATCATTGAGAGGGGCAATGATAGTCACTAAGCTTCGTCAGAGCATTCTCACACACTTTCCTAGATCTGCAAATGCGTTGAAAGCATATGGCAGAACTCCTTGGACAAGTCTCAATTCTTAACATTAAAGGCAATATCAACAGATCTCAGACTTACTCGGCACATATCCTGTACTCCCAATGAGCGAAGGAGAGACACAATCCGCAAGAGGATCCTTCTCCAGACATTGAAGAAGGTCGTGAAAAGCATGCAAGAACAAGTCGCTTGGCTGGATGTTACCAAATTTGCCGCAACCCTTTGCCCATTGCAATGCGTCAACTGACGAAGTGCCGCGATGCTCTGGGTCTGTCGCTGGTATACTTTTGAGATGCTGCGACTTATCAGCCACCCGGGACAACCGACACCATCTCTCAAACTGTGCTCGCCATTTTATCTGAACGGGAGGATAAAGGATCGACGAACATGGCTTCCAAACAACTCTTCTGCTATTTCACCAGGACTCTTGCTAGGGTTCTTCGCATATTGAGAGCTGACAGATGCTTCCAAACAACAAAGCTGTACAATCTTGCCAGGATCTCGAGGATCCTTGTCGATCATCCTGTCAATTAAGCTGCAAGCCAAGCCTTTGCCAATGCTTGGTTGCGAATGCAAGTGAAGAAGTGGAGGCAGCAGTGGAGTTCTTTTCTGATCAAATGATATTTCTTCTTCATCAAGAGACTTCTCAATCCAATAAAGCTACATGGCGAGATTTTTGGTCGCGGTGACGTAGAGGTATACGTACGCGTGTGCGTGTCCTTGCGGTTAAACCTGAGCGGCGGGCCTGGACCCTTCTTGCCTTGTCTCGGTCTCGCAAAAGTCGCGCTTTCTAGTTTTTGACTTCAGTACGATGGTAGGTTACTAGCTTCCCTACTTGTACACGAGACTTGGAAAACGCCGAGATCATGCTTTCGATCAAATGTCAGCACACTGTGAGAAGGGTATGCTAGTTGCTCAAAAGTTTTGCACAGCGGTCGAACTACGGTATATGTTCAGTCGCATGACCATACAGAAACAATTCGTGCCCACATGATCCTAAGCTGATTCAGGAACAGAAAGAATCTCTTTCACGCCAGTTGCGAGAAAAGAACAAGAATTTCAGACATCCCACAAGCGGACGACTTTGGAAGACATGCCTGAACTCTGAACTTACAGCCCTCAATACTACTGTTCGCTCTACAGAAACCTAGCAAGAGTTCCTCGAAGGCTCCACTGAAATACCGACAGCGCTGAGAAGCATTTATGCACAGTTCCGAATGCCTCATCATCAACGATCGTCACTGGCGAATTGGATGGGTCGATAAGTTGTCAGCAGCATGGCTGATGCTGATGCTCGACAAAGCTGCGGGAACTTCATCTCCACGAAGCGAATGCGCTTTTGGCGCGAAGTAGTTGTACGGTCATCCGTTGCCTAGTGGCGATTGTTTTGCCTCTTGATCTGACCTTTGCAGTCGCGAGGTCGTTTTTTGTTCCTTCGCGTCGCCGGCACCTTTAACTCACCTGACCTCATGTATCCAGCACTTATGTTCTTGTCGCGTCCCTACCTGGCAACGATCGTCACTGGCGAACTGGGTGAGTCGTAAAGTCGTCCAATTCTGGATGCTCGACAAAGCTGCGAGTCTCTCGCCTCGCCTAAGCAACAAAGTGATACGTAGCTTAAGTCGCGCTGAAGTCTTGCAGCTCTAGGTCTCTGGTGGCGATTGTTTCACCAAAAGAGCAACTATCTTTTTGGCCATTCGTCTTTCTAGCAACAAGTCTTTTTAAGCAGCATCTATATACCTCCCTACATATCCACCTTCCAACGATCATTACCAGCGAATTGGTCCAATCGTTAAGTCGTTACACGCCATTAAGGCTAATTGATGCTCGATGAAGCTACGAGGTCTTCCAAGTCAACCAGGCAACAGAATATGCCCTCGGATTTGCCGCAGCCATGTATCTACCATCCTCTGGAAGCGATGGGTTCGTTTTCTGCCATCGTCGTCTCAAACCAAGCGTTTTTTCTGAAAACGCAAACGCTCGTTTTGCTTATGGAATTTGTCCGATATCTGGCATTGATATACTCGTTTTATACTCAGCCGTCAACGATCGTCACCGGTGAATTAGTCGGTTCGATAAGTCGTCAATCTCAACTAACGCTCGACGAATCCCGCGGATGTGGAAGTCAATCAGACACTAGGACGCCCGCCTGACGGAGCTCAACCTCTGCGCGCGGTATTTCGCTGGTGGCGATTGTTTTGCTATTCAGGAATCGACTTTGTGGCACATTCGAGTGGGCTGAATATCTTTTTTGCTAATGTTGTCCTTCTTTATTCTGGGCCTTGGTCTTTAGCATTCATAGAGACTTGTGGCATCCGGTTGTCAACGATCGTCACTGGCTCGTTGGCTGAGTCGATAAGTCGTCAGTTGTACATGCTGATGCTCGATAGCGCAACGGAACAGCCGGTCTGGACAGAGGTAACAATACACCTCTTTCCTGATCACTGTGTCATGTAGCTACTGACTGCCAGTAACGGTTTTGCTCTTCTGAGTTCTCCTTTTGGACATTTCGGAATGAGGACGTTCTTGCTCTTTTCTTGCTGTGAGTCCTACCACCCAGCATTGATATTACGGTCTTCCATGCTATTCTTCAATGATCGTTACTGGCGGGTTGGGCGAGTCGATAAGTCGTCAGTCATATCTGATGCTCGACTACGCTGCAAGGTCGGTTGCTCCACAAGGTGTTAGGACCTACCTGAAGTGGAACCAGTATCTGCTGTCGCAACCCTCGAGTAGCGATTTTTGGCCTCCTTTCCGGGACTTATGGACGTTTTTGGCGAGCTGAATGTCATATTTTGCTGACGCTCTCCTGTGCCAACCGAGCGCCAGTTGTTTGCATCTATATTGTATTCCAACATGTCCTCGATCAAAAGTCATCACTGGCGGGGTGGGTGAGTCGGTAAGTCGTCAATTATCAATGCTGATGCTCGACAAGTGTGTACCTGTCTTGGGCTCATGAGGCGATTCAATTTGCCTCAATTGCAATCAAGCGATCCCAACCAGCCCCTGGCGTTGATTCTTTTGCTTTCTATCCCTGAATGTTGCATAGATGACCGAGCTGTATGCTCTTTCTACTATCGTTTACGCTTCTCACTAGCAATATCATACCTGGACGCCAGTTTAGTATTCGAAGATGTAGCGCTAGACCATAAAGCTTGGGGTTAGGAAATGGGGACGATGTTGATTAGGCAGTCGACGATCATGAGCGTACGGATGCTAGGCTAGAATCTTTGAATGAACTCTCGTCTTTGGCTTGATATGACGCCACTACGAGACGGTCATGGTATCTTGTATTGACAAGGGCGGTTGGATGACTGGTGCATCAGGCCATACCGCTGGCGACATTGGAAGTGGCCCCCGTCCTATAGCTTCGACTGCATGTAGCCAATTCCAGCAGCCAACTCCTTCTGAGCTTCTTCTCGCAAGACACGCTTCAGAATCTTACCACTCGCGCTTTTCGGCACCTCGTCCACGAACTTCACTCCGCCTGTGAGCTTCTTGTACGAGGCAAGACGCTCAGCAATCAGCTTGTGCACATCTGCCTCTATGACCTTGGACCCAGGTTTGCGGACGACGTACGCTCGCGGCAGCTCAGCGTCAGAATTCTTCGGCGCTGGAAGGCCAATTACTGCCACATCAACGATATCCGGATGGCCCAGTAGCACGCCTTCGAGTTCGGGCGGAGCGACTTGGAAGCCGCGGACTTTGATGAGTTCCTGCAGAACAATCAGTAAACCGCAAGTCGCTCGAGAATGAAAGCAAAGCTTTCTCACTCACCTTCTTCCGATCAACAATATAAAACTTCTTCGTCTTCCCATCCCTATAAACAATATCCCCCGTCTTATAATACCGCTCCTCATCCCACGAGTCCCGATTTGCCTTGTCATTCTCGAAATATCCATCGATGATACTCGGCCCCCGAACGCAAAGCTCTCCTCTCACATCATCAGCCGTGATGTCGTTTCCTTCATCATCGATCAATTTGACATCCGAGTTCGGGAACCATGTGTTTCCTACACTGCCCGTATCGTCTTCATCTGGGTAATAGAACAATGTGAAGACGCCAGTCGTCTCCGTACTTCCCAGAACCTGCGTAAAAGTGCAATCATCCGCACAGAGAGCTTTAAGTCGCTCGCCTGAATCTTTATCGAGTGGCGCCGCACCACATCCGACTCGTCGGACACTTTTGAGGGAGTATTTTTGACTCAAGGGCGAATTGATGATGGCGATGACTAACGGCGGCACCATTCCCAGTAGCGAAATCTTATACTTCTCTACCGCAGCGAGATAAGGTTCCAGATCGAATCTTCGCATCAGGTACATCACATGACCTTTTCGAAGAGGGCCGCAGTGGACTGCAGGGACTGTCGCAACGTGGAAGAGGGGCAGTGGGGAGAGATTCGTGATCGTCCAAGGAGGCTCGGAAATCTCGTTGACCATGGTGAACCATGATGTGGCGTTGTAGTGGCTCTGGACTGCCATTTTCGGTGGGCCAGTGGTGCCAGAGGTTGTTAAGCGAGCTACGCTGGTTTTGCGGCAGAGGTCTTTTCCGGTGAAGCGATTCCAGTCTTGCTCGCCGTGTTCGAGGAGCCATGTCCAGGATTTGAAGCCTTCGGGACAGGGTTGGCCACGGACGTTGAAGATAAAAATATTCTCTGTCGGTACGTGTTCGGCGCTGCCTTGTAGGATATTGGGAAGGAGTTCGGGTTCGACGATGATATATTTGGCTCTTGCCGTTCTGACGTGGTGGCTTATCTCGAACGATGTGTAAGCTGGATTGGCGCCTGTGAAGACTCCTCCGGAGCCGACGATGGCGAGAAAGAGCATGCAGTAATAGATATCGTTGAAGGACGATATCATTACGCAGTCTCCTGGTTGTATACCTGCGGCGCGAAAGCCAGCGATCAAGCGCCGGACGACGCTGCGAGAGGTGTTCCATGAAAGGGTCCTTGATGGGTTCTCAAGATCGATGTATATCTGCAAGAGGTCAGTCCACCTGTGCTGTTCCACAATCGTACCCCGTTGAAAAAAATGTGTGGGAGACGTACTGGTGCATCTTTGTCATAATCGCAATGATCGAACGTCCAAGTGAGCAGGTCTTCTTCTGGAAGCGGGTACGACCAGTCGCTCAGCCAAGGCATAGTGGTATCGATCGATCGTTTGCCGACAACTCAATTGAGGCCGATAGGATGGACCCAACAGAAGACACGACGCCTGAAGCTGCAATATAGTCGAAGAAGTCTATAAGTACATTAATAGAAGTGATTAGCTGAAGGTTGACTTAACCTATGTGAGGTGGGGCTTGCAACCGAGCTCCCGAAGTACCTGCATAAAACACCTCAGTGTGCGACCTCGCGTGGCGCATGCGGAAGGTCGACAAAGTCAAGACGAGTCGAGCTTGCAAAAAGTCGGTGGTGGCTATGTCTAATGCTGGCTTGTGCAGAGTGGCAGGCATGTGCAGAAACCACTCCGTATAACAGTCCTCTTAAAACCAAGTTCACAGTGTGTCAATCTGCGGCGTGGAGGTCCAGGTTGCTGTCGTTCGATCGCCGCGATACGTGGTCTCTGAAATCGATGTGCTGCAATAGTGTTCACAGCCTGCAATCCGGCCTATTGAAGGTGTGAGCGAAACGGAACAGAGGCAAGACTTGTCTGTTATTGGGCTCTTGGGCCTCGTGACTTCCTCTTGTCATGAATCTATGTCTACAATAAAATGTACAGCGCTAATTTCGAGTAGAGTAGGGAGAGTGCTAGCCGAAGCCATCGCGGAAGAGTTGCTTTGCATATCAGTGTGAAGTCAACTCGGGCCGGGGACCCTTGACAGTAGTCGTCTTTGACTGGGTCTGTCTGAGCGCGTTCTGCACCAGTCGCATAGTCCGCTTTGGCACGTACAGTCTGCTACCGAGCAAGAAAACGCCAGTGAGCAGTGCTAATGCACCAGCTTGATGCGCTGCTGCCAAGGGAGTCGGAACGAGATACCAGAGAGTCGTAATGCCTAGGGTGACCTGCAAGCTGACCAGATGCACCACGCCGAGCATGCCAACTTTGCCTTTGCGAGGTAGTGTCGCCCGAACAGCCGGGCTGAATCTGCTGTATGCCCACAGTGCCATGATGGCAGTGAAGGTTGTTGTCGCCAGAATTCGGTGGTCGAGCTGAACGAGGACTGGGTTCTCAAGAGCATTTCGCCAGTACAAGTCCTTCTGGTCCTCGCTGTGCGAGTAGAAGGGATCGAACATCTCCCGCTTCGGTGGAAGGAGCCCTTGACCCATCCATGGAAAGTCATTGTAGATCAGTCCTGCGTCAAGACCAGCGACCAGCGCTCCCGACATGGCTGTAACGAAGGTCAGCACCGCGAGCCCGGCTACCAGAGTCTTGAATCTCTTCAGCTCTGGCCGCTTCAAGGTTTCGAGCAGTTTTGCGCCCTCCACTGGGTCTTTCAGTAGACTGCGTTCCTTCAAGATGTGCAATCCATTCCAGAACATGCATAGGTACGCGATGAAGGCGGTACCCAGGTGTGCTGCCAGTCTGTATTGAGACACTCGTGGCTGTTGGCCTTGCTTGAACAGATCGTCTTTGAGCCCGCTCTTGACCATCCACCAGCCGATGACGCCTTGGAACCCAATAAGACCACTTATGCCGACCAGCCGAAGAGCCATTGGCTTGCTGACCCTTCGCCTAATGATGAAGTATGCAGTTGGCAACAGGAAAGTGATGCCAACCACACGCCCCCATAGTCGGTGTCCCCACTCCATCCAGTAGATCTGCTTGAACTCCTCCAAGTTCATCCTGCTATTCAACATTTTGAACTCCGGAGAAAGCTTGTACAAGGCGAACTCTTCTTCCCATGCTGCCTGATCGCGTGGTGGGAACGAGCCGGTCACTGGCCGCCATTCAGTGATGCTCAGACCAGATTCCGTCAATCGCGTGAGACCACCAAATACGACAATTCCAAAGACGGAAGCGGCTGAGCCTAACAGCCAGTATGCGACCGATTTGGAGCTAGTCTCTGGGAATGAGGATGTTCTCGTATTCGATGTCGGGATTTGTCTCGCTGGAGCATCACCCAATGTCCTTCCCAACGCTCCTAGAGGGGATGTCGGCGACTGTGCAGCGGAGGATTGTGCTCGCGAGCCCGCTGGACCACCTTTGCGAAAGGCTTGAAGGAATGGAGTCTGCTGTTTCGCCTTCCAGATCTGCGGAGATTTTGTCTGCTGTTGCATGCACCTTCGACAAACGAAGGCATCCTGGTATGCTGCCTTGAAGGCCAGGCGTGCCCGTATGGGCGCTGTACCGAGTATCGATGCCATTGCTGGCCGCCAGTGGGAGGGAGTCCAATGTCGAATGAGAGGGAGAGGAAGTGGTCGAAGTCATCATCAATTCAGATGCACGATCTGGACCCTGCAGCTCCGCCGGCGAAGATCGTGCCGACGACCCTGGCTCCGATGGCTGGCGCCGTGACGCAGCTGGTGAACATCATGCCTTGCCATAGTTGGCAACGGTCGAGGTGCAGAGCACGCGGCCGGGTGCAGCACTGCGGGTGAGCGCTATCTTCAACTGACCGCACACGCACAGCACGAGACAGCGATGTGGGCAGCCGCTGCGCGTGACGGTCGCCCACCGCTGATCATCCATCTCACGCGCTCCCCGCCCCGGTGTAACAGCCAGCAGCATCAGCAGTAGCACCGAGTCCACTTGACGAAAAGCTCCGCCGATGCTGTAATACCCTCCTCCACCTCCTCGACTCCCCGTGACCGCCGACATGGACGGCCGCGACGTCTCCCGTCAGGCTTCCACCGCCTCATCTCAACCCTCAGACAGGATGACGTCCGCCAGCGAGTCGTGGTCATTCGCAGAGTCGCCTACGGCCAGCACCAATCTGTCTCGCTCCATTTTCGGATCAAGCAGCAGCAGCAACCCACATGCAGCTTCTGCTGCCCTCGATCGCGAACGTGTCCAGCCCGTTTCAGAGCAGCAACAACCACTGGCGTCGCTCCAGCCGCCGCCAGTCATGAAAGAGCAGCAATATGAGGCAGACGCGCGACTCGGAGCTCGTCGTCTGCCACGAGTGGAGAAGGATGTGGACGATGTGAACACCCCGCCGTCTTCTTCCTCGCGAGGCATGCACGGCAGAGCTGCTTCGAATACCTTGACCACTCTGAGCAGGCTATTCGCTGTGCAGGCTGCGACCTCGCCTGAAAGCTCAAGACAAGCCTCGTATACGATGCCGCCCAGATACCCTTCTACATATGTCAGTTCCATGCATGGTGACGGGGCAGCTGCCCTTCCAGAGCACCTGTACTCTCGCGGTCTACTCTCCGGCCGGCATTCAGACATCACCGTGCACGCGTTTGGGCATGAGTACAAGCTACATCGACTAATCCTAGATCGAGCCCCTTCTTTTCGAGTGCGCTATCTCCGCCCTGGTTGGAAGCAAACGCCAAAGAGATGAAGGTACATCCAGAAGATATTGACCCATCCATCACACAAACGGCATTTGAGCTGGCCCTCAAGCGTCTTTATGGTTGCTGTAATGTTGCCGAGGAGGACCAAGATCCTGTTGGTCTGTTTGCAACTGGGTGTTGGCTCGAAATGCAAGATCTGGTGGATTCGGCAATTGAATCTATGCTTCGACAAATGACGAACGAGACTTTGTCTCCGCTCATCAGACTTGTGACCTCAAATTACTATGGGAGAGCTGGAGACAAAGTGCTCGCCAGCGCTAAGTCAATGCTTTGCAGAGACGGTTGGAAGATGCCACTGCGTTTCTGGGATGGCATACCAGGTGATATCGTCCGCGAAATTGTGGGAGGAGATGGCTTTTTTATCGATGGTGAATTCGATCGATGGGTGTTGTCCAAGCGCCTCTTGGATCGCCGGCTGCGACAGCAAGCCACTGCAGCAGGCTTGCTTGAGCCTGGGAACCGACGCAAAGTCCTCAAGGTACCAGAGAGCGCCAGCTTAATGGCCGTGCGCTTCGATGGCTTATACCGCAAAGGTGACGGCGGCTACAGTCGAGGCGTACCGGACGCGCTGCAGAAGTGGATCACCTTGTACACGCACCCCGAAGTCGAGCCTCTCTTAGTCCTGGTCGATGAAGGCATCCACTACCTGCACCTTGACTTCGAGCAATTACAATACATCCGTAGCGCTAAGGATTGCTTAGGACTCCCCATCATGTCAGAAAAGGTGATTAGCAATGCGTTGTGGCAGCAGATGGAGCTGCGTCAAAAAGTTATGAACGCCAGAGAGGCCGAGCTGGATCTTGGTCTGAGTGTCGAATGTACGGAAGACGCTGTCCGGACCACTAACAGAGACACGACCATGTCGATACATGCCAGCTCCGGCACGGACCGATCTATGGGCAAGCGAAAAGCAGTAGACGTGGAGCATACAGCAGTCGAAGAGGACATTGACAGCGGCTCCTGGGACGGCAATGGAAGACCGCGTAAGTTTTGGATACCAAGCTCAGACTGTAACATCGTGATGGGTGGTAATGCTGAGCCCATCATCGCCACTTCGAACACCTCCACGATCCAACGCCATGCAAGCAGGTTGAGTGCCACCATTCAGCCGGAGGACGTCCAGTGGGCAGCCGACTTCAGTGCCGTGACGTCCCAGCCACGTCCTCCGTTGACGCTTGACACAACACAGATGCAACCAGAACCATCGACAGTCAGCTATACTCACTTTCCGCCATTTCGGTTCTCTGCAGAGTTCCCAAACCCGAGGCTGCTAAAGGACAAGAAGCGCGTCTACAGCAGGACTGTATTCTATGCAGGCAGTCTGTGGAACATATACATACAGAAGGTAGCGTCATCACGCAGCAAACAGCTTGGCGTGTATCTGCACAGAGCGAAAGAACGTGAGACTGAGGAGGTAATTGCTGGCACAGCTGGTCTAGCACAAGGCAGTGTCGACGAGCGTATAGGCCAGCTGGAACGTGAAATGATTCTGCGAAGTGAACGAAGAGAGCGCAGACAGCGAAGACGCACCACTGTTGCACCCAACGATATCGACGGAGACGATATGGACAGCAGTGGTAGTGCCGGCATTGATGATGGCAACGAGACATCGGGACTGGGGAGTAGCGTCAGTAGGCCAATTGCTACCCGCAGCCTACTGAGCTACAGGAACCGGAAGAGGAGCCAGACGGATGCTGTTGGCAATTCTCCACCAGACGCAAGCTCGAACGATATCCCGACTTCACGGGAAGAAGACCATCCCAACCTCGATGACGACGATGATTTCTTCGACAATCATGACTCTGAGTCCGAGCGCCTTGCGGCTGCCGCATCAAGGTTCCATGTTCCCACTCTACCACCCTATGTTGATGCCAGACCAACCATTCGAACGTATTTCAAAATATACAGCCCCAGCCGAGGCGGCAGGATGCTCAGTGTGTACGAGTCTGCGCCTGATAAGTTCAACTTCTCCCAATCGTGGGGTTGGAAGAGCAGTACTTTGATGCTTGATGAGGGGCTCCTCGATGGCGATGAGGATGATCGCAAGGATGACTTGCTCGATGATTCACAGCGCGAACGAGAAGGAAGAAGGGCGGCTATGAAAGGAAAGGGAGACGGCAAGTTGAGATTCATGGTTGTGATTGGCAATATCTGATCATGCGGGCATGATTGTGCCGTTCTAAATAATGACTAATGACGTTATGAAGCGCTGATGAGGATCTCTGTTAAGGGTCGTGTATCATCTGGCGTGACAAGAAATGAACAAACCATTGAAGGTGCAGGCGCTACAACGAGACTGTTCACCAGGATCGTCTGCCGCAGGCGCCGTACACGCTGAGTAATTCTGACAAGTTTTTTCAGCGCACGGAGAGCTATGACGCAGAGTGCCCCGGTGTGTTCATGTTAGGTTCAAATTCCTGAAGGACGTACATACTGCAAGAGCACAGCTGATATTTGCCTTTCCGTGGTTTGGATGTTGGCCTGAGGCAATTGCTCTCATGATCAACATTGCAACCCCACTTGCTGTCCTCTCTCCACACTCCTCACGTTCCGCTCCTACAATCACCAAGAGCAACTTTCTTTACTTCAACAAGAGCGGGATTGAAACCCTAGCTGCAGAGCTCCTGCAGTAGACCACGAAGCTTGAGCTCGAAACAAGAAAAAGTCTCAATCCAATGTTTACAAATCAACATGGAGTCGGTGAACCCTGTGGAACCACAAATCAGTAAAGCTCGTCAGACTGTTGTGGAGCTATTCATTCGTGGAAGGTAAAGGAAGATCGTTGCTCATTACGAGAGAAAGAAATATAAATTGAGCTTCTGCTTCTTGAGCATACTGTGTCTTACTTCACTTACATTGAGCACGCAATCTGACAAGTTCCCACTTTTCACGTGCACTTTGACGACTTCATAACAACAACCCATTCAAGTCTGACCGACAGAGACAACTCGCGCACGAAAATGTCCTCCATCAGCACATACGACGTCTCAGTCCCCATTCTGGTTCGCAACCTCGAGATCCTGACGACGATCCTCAAAAAAGGCGAAGCATGGGTCAAGGAGAATGGCAAAGACGCCGAAGCCTTTCTGCAAACTCGTCTGGTTGATGACATGCTCGTAAGTCGAAATCTTTCCCATCTTTCCCGCCGAACGACGTTCCCGAGAAGTCTTTTGATTTGTTCACATCATCTCTGACCAAAGTTCACAGCCACTAAGCTTCCAAATCCACACCTGCTGCAACTCCGCCAAAGCCGTCCTCCCACGCATCGGCGGCGAAGCTCCCGTCTCCGCCGACGACAACGAGAAGACTTTTGCGGAATTCTATGCTCGAATTGAATCTACGATTGCATTGCTCCGTGCTGCGAAGAAGGAGAAGTTTGTTGGACCTGTAAGTCTTCCTTTTCTAGCTTTCTCTTTCCCGATCAGCGACTTCAAGCAAAACGTGCAACAGCTCGCTGACCTTTGTTCTTTTTGTTTTTTCATGCAGAATGAGAAGTGTAATGTCAAATTGGGACCGAAAGAAATGGAAATGGGAGCTTTGGAGTACTTGCAAAAGTATTGCTTGCCGACTTTCTTCTTCCATTTCATCACGGCGTATAATATTTTGAGGAAGGAGGGTGTGCAGATTGGGAAGTTGGACTTTTTGGATGCGCCGACTTTGACGAGTTGGAGTATGTAAGGAAAATGCCTACGAGGGGGCCTGTGGTGGCGCGAGGGTGAGGGAAGCGACGAAAAGTATGCTTCAGGCCTTGGAGAAGTGAGGTCTGTCTTCAAGAGCAATGGTGATGCAATTAGAATAAGACATCATAAAATCTTTCTGTTCCTGTACAGGCTATTTGCGATCCAGACTGTTGTACAATTTGTGCTGCTTGATGAACGAACTGACAACTGCAGTCAGTGCAGCAAAGCCTAACGCGACCACCCACACGCCACGCAAGGCATCGACATAGGCTTCAATCACCCCAGCGTGCCAGCCTTTGGGCAGATGATTAAGCTCATCAGTCGAATCTCGTATTCGTCGAATGCGATCAGCGGCGCCAGGCTCGTCGCCAAATCGCTCGAACAGTCCTTTCTTTAGCAGATTCTGAAACACTGCCCCAGCAATTGTGATTCCGATTGAGCTACCAGTGCTTCGGAAGGCATAAGACGCACTGGTAATAACAGCTTGGTATTTGTGATCCACGGCCGAAATTAAAGCGATCAGCGTGATTGTGAGCATGCTGCCGTATGCAAAGCCTTCCATGAAGAGGTAGATGAATGGCGGAACAGTTGGGACGTTCTCGTCGAATTGCCATGCGATCAAGCTCGTTGCCACTAGGGAGAGGAGTTGCATGAAGATGTTGAGATACCAGTATTTGCCGGTCCAGCGCATAATGATTCCTGATCCGAGTGATCCTGTTGCTGTGCCGACAGCTTGTGGGATAAATAGTGTTCCGGCTCGTGTGGCCGTGACATTGCGGACGACCTGGAAGAAGATGGGTCCGTAGTAGATCAAGCCAAAGACGCTCATGGTCATAAACCAGTTAGTCAGGCATGCTGCGGCAACGCTTTGGTGAAGGAGGAGTCGGACGGGGATGATGGGTTCGGAGGCAACACGATCCTCGATGAAGACGAATGCGGCAAGCGCGACGAAGCTGAGAGGAATAGAGACGTATACCAGTGGGTGTTTCCAAGGGACAATGTTGCCGCCGCTGTTGAGACCGAGGAGCAGCAGCACAAGCGCTGTGACAAGAGTGATAGCCCCGAGGAAGTCGACGCGCCTGATCTTGGACTTGTCGGTCTCTTTCACTGGGATATCAAGCATGTACGTGCCGAATAAACCTCCCACAACAGCGAAGGGGACCTGAATGTAGAATGCTGTCACATAAGTTAGCCAACACTCGATGCCATACTTCCCCGGAACAGAAACACAAAACCACTCACCATATCTCCACCCATACGTGTCATTGATCCATCCACCAAACACTCCTCCCAACCCCATCCCCGCACCAAACACCACATTTCCAATACCTTGCCACAACCCCTCTTTCTCAACGGAATCAAATCACTCGCCACAAACACCGAAACAGTATTCAAACACCCTCCACCCGCACCCGCCACAACTCTCCCAAGGATCATCATCTCTGCATTCCTCGCCAACCCACAAAGTAGCGTCCCAGCAGAAAAGAACGTAAAAGCAAAAATCAGCCCTGCCCTTCTCCCATAAATATCCGTCAACTTCCCCGAAAGTGGCTGAAATGCCGAGTTCGCGATCAGATATCCCGTGGCGATCCAGCTGAAAGAGGTGCCCGAGTTGAAAGAACTGCTGATAGGACCAGATAATGTCGCTACGATGGTTGTGTCCAATGCAGCGAGGAAGGTTACCATCCAGAGGGAAGACATTGTGGCGAGAAGTTTTCGTGTAGAAGGCTCTGCGGCGAGAGGTACATGGCCAGACTCATATTCGCGACGTTCTTGTTCGGCTTGGGCTCCGAGGGCCGAGACGTTTTCTGCTGGGAGAGTGCCATGGTTTGTGCCGTCTTGGTTGGGATGGAGGAGGGAAGTTTGTTCGGTGATGGGCTCTGGAGGGAGAGATTGGAGCTTGTCTTTCTTGGGCATTGTGGAAGGGGCAACGCCGCTTGATCTTTCGTTCCGTGTGGTGGATGAGTGTTGGGATATGCGTTTCGGTTTGATGTGGTATGGCGTGAGGTCATTGTTGAATTGTGAAGATGGCCGGGCTGTCGGCCTATCGCGGCCGAAGACTTTTCGGATCCGATCAGATCAGCGACGAGGATTAGTTACTTACGCATGGCTGTGCATATTTTGTATTGACCGTTTTTGTCGCTCGTACACGTGCCATCACACGATGGTTGGCTGTATGGAGCTTCGTCAAGAGTTCAAGGTCTACGAACCACAGCAGGTCACACGAGTGAAGCTACATGACAGATCTGAAAATCGACTTCTCGAAGACCGTTTGAGCTTCTAAATAATCTGCTACGTGCTCGATCTCGGTATAAGTGCAGGGCACGCAGAGAGTATCTCTAATCGTCCCCTACTACATAGCGCTCACTCTGCCGACTCATACCCGCCTCTTCATCTCTCAGGCGCTGGAATCCATTGGCAGCCTTTCCATTCGGGGCCGAGTATGGCTCGTGACAGTCTGCAGCCATCAAGCTCGGATAGTATCGCCGCCAGTTGAAATATGTCACAGCAAATCCAAGTATGCTCCCGCTCACGACATCAAACACATCGTGTCTGTAGTCCTCCAGTCTGCTTACTGCGATCAACGCCGCACCGAGTAAAGGCAATAAGCATGCCAGCACCACAGTCAGGCTCGCTCTAGGCCTCAGCACATGGAACTGGCTCGCCATCAAAAGCGCTATCCAACCCAGTCCAGAAAAGGCGAAACTGCTATGCCCGCTAGGATAGCTGCGCCACCCATCATGTAGCACGTGGTGATTTGTTTCTGTACACACTTCCACTGAGATCATCTCATTTCGAGGCGTGCCTTCGGCTGGTTTGCAGCGAGCGATCAGATCGGGTCGAGGTCGGCCGATGGCGTCTTTCAAAATATCGGTGATCATCGTAGCCATGAGAATGGCAGAGAAGAGGCCGAGGAATGTGATGTGGATTTGATGAGCAGGCGGTCGTGCGATGAGGGACCATGCTGCAAGTGCACCGAGAGGGACGCCACAGCCATAGATCAGTAGCCAGACTAGGACAATTGTTAGTCTATAATCTGGACCCGAAGCTCATGGAAATCGTTGATACCCAGATCTACCCGTTCCACCTCGGCATGAGGGTGCTGTAGACGCGGATCATCGAGTCTGAATTGCGAATGGAAGGGGGCGTCGAACGATTTGAGGATGATGAAGCCAGCGATCAGGATGGCCAGTCCCAAGTAGTCGCCAGCATAGCTCCTCTGCCAAAAGCGCTGCGCCGTCTCCCACAGACCGGATTCATGGTTCGCGGCAGCTTTGCTGGAGGTGCTGCCGGGCATGACCGATCATGAAAGGAGATGGAATGGTGAAAGTGGAAGCTGGCGCGCAGGCATGCTTGCGGGTGACGGCATGTGGAGAGCTCGCCGAGACGCGTTGCACTTCTTTCTCCCACGCGCCGGACACATCCACAACCACATCATGCGACGGAGAGACACAAGCAAGTTGGAGTGAGCGCGCACACATCGCGACAATATGGCCGACGAACAGCAGCTCATCGCGGCCTTTCCGCTGCCGCCGCCATTTTACGAGCACTTCACGAAAGACAATCTCGAGCGACTCCGAGAGCTCCGCAAGGAACTCAATAATGGTGAAAGCGATGCGACGAATAAGGACATCGACGTGCTCTCCCTTCCAACCGAGCTCCGCTACCTCATCCCGCCTCCGCCGCCTGCGACATCGAAGTTCACAGTCTTCGGGAATGAAATCGACCTCGAAGCACCAGAGCCCTCGCTGGAGGGCGCCGGGATCGACCAGCTGTATCCAGACGATCCTTCAGTGAAGACCAATCCTCAGCCACATCTGATCGCTCTAGCACGCTCACTACTCACCACCTTCCTTGGTTTGCTGGGCATATTGGGGCAGGACCCAACGCTGTACGAGGAACGCATCACAGATCTGCAAGCCATCGTCTTCAACATGCATTCACTCATCAACCAATACCGACCGCATCAGGCGAGAGAGAGTCTGATTATGCTCATGGAGGACCGTGTGGAGAGAATGCGAGCAGAGATTCGTGGTATCGAAGAAGGCAAGGAGAGAGTCGCAAAGCTACTTGAAGGCATGCGACAAGGAGAGCACGCATTCGCAAATGAGGACGACATCAAGTTGGTCAATGGACACTCCAAGAAGAAGGATCCGGACGCAAAGCGAAAGGGCAGACAGAAGACTACGTGGGACATGCTAGAGGTTGAAGTTGGTTGAAAGAAAGCCGCGGGCAGGTTCACTGCCACTGCCACAACGAATACAGGAATTGCACAGTGGCTGAGCTCTGTGCGGGCGATGGACTGCTCCATGGCAACGCTGAGGCTGTGTCGCTCCGCACGGAAGCCTCACTGCAGCCCTTCCCGATGCCCTCCACGGAGAGGTCCAAGCGCATGTGATTATTGACCTAGGGCTCAAGACCGGCATGCCCTTTCTTGCGCTGAGAAATGGTAACAACATGACCTCATACAGTAGGCACCAGTCGGCTCACCATTACACGACTCGCCCTCCCATCAACGCTATAGAGCCCGATGCTCCGCGGACCGAAGATGTGTGTTTGACCGAGATCCTCATCGAGGATACGGCATTCGATCACAATCACACACGATCACAATAGACGGCCTTTCTCATCGCAATCAATCTGCCACAATGGTGAGAACGAACATAAAACCAACATCTCCCTTCCCAACGGCCCAGCCCGCAAGACGATCGTATCCTATAGGCCATCTTCTAGGCTTCTACAATGAGAACCTACTTCAATCCTAAATTACAACTGCGCCCCCTCTCCATACCAGGGATAGCCACCTAGAACCACACTCCCTAAATTTCTCACTTGGCAGTAAGGAGAAGAAAGGACAGCCTATGAACGCACTCGGCTCCGTCCGCGCAGGTGATTTCTTGGCTCTATGTGACCCTCAGATCCCGGTCCACTTCGTACTTTTGAGTAGTAACTTCGCTGCTGCGCCGGAGTCAGCCAGACAGGGATATCCCGTCGACTTCACTAAATCGGCGGCCTGAGGAATTTCATGTTGTACTTGTGTCACTTTCTGTTGTGAATGACGGGACTATCTCATAGGTCATCTGCTTGACACGGTTTGTAGAGCGAGGAGGGTATGGTATGCTGGCTGTTGCGTTTTGTGCGGAAGGAACGCCGGTGGATGGATGAAGGGAGGTGCAGTGCTGTTACGAGTTTGTGACTGCATGCGAGAATGCAGATCGAACCGCTACATCACGTCTCAAGGAGAAACTTCATTATAAATGCGAATAGCGAGGGTTAATGATAATGCGACGAGACGAGAGAAGAGTAATGAGCTTTAGAGGCGTCTGCGTAGATGGTTCAAATAGAAGAAATCGAATCGAAATTTTTGCTTTGCAGCAAATGATGAAGCAAGTGTCCATCAATCTATAAAAGGAAATCTGCACAAATCGAAGTAAAAAGGAGACCTCCAACTCCAACCCCATCCAACCGAGATCCAGACCCGAGGAAGGAGATGTCAAGTCTTTCGTTTTTTCAGGTTCAGGGTGCTTCCCGAGCACCCTTTTCGTCTCGTCCATTTCATCTCGGAGCCAATAGTCCAGCAAAGCGCCTTCGGATCATTCGTTCATCCTTTTGTTGTCATCGTCTGTGGTCCAGTTGATTTGGTTCGTTTGAGTCACTCATTCCCGCTGACCAGCAGCATCGGCAGCGGCTTTCCTTTGATATCGATATTGTTCTGCATCGCCTGCTGCAGCTGCGTTTGCTTGACCTGCTCCTGCTCCTGTAGAATGAACAATTAGCTTCTGCGTATCATCATATGATGGTGATTGATCGATCGATCAATGGTGATGATGATGGTGCTGATGACCAGATGACATGGAAAGGATCGTGGAGAATATTCGGCTCCGATTTATGTGAAGGGATCAAAGGGGCACATGCTCGGAAGAAGAATTAGTGGTAGTAGGTACGTACCATTTACCTTGACCCTCTCCTCTCGCTGCTCCTCGATCTGCTGCTGCTGTTGCTGCCCGTCGAAGTCGTCGTGTGACTTCTTTTGCGATTGCTGCTGCTGTAGCCGCTGCTGCTGCTGTGGTAATTGCTGCTGTGACTGTTGTGATGACTGCTGCTGCTGTAATGGCTGCTGTTGCTGCTGTGTTGATTTCCGGCTACTGAATGCGCCCGCGATCGCGCCGAATATGTTGAGGTTGATTCCCGCCTGTGATGAAGAAAATCAGTCAATGAGACCAAAGATGTGGAAGTGATGGTTGAGGGGAAGAAAGGGATGTGGAGACATACCGATGCACTGGCTTTTGCCGAGTGCTCTTGCTCTTCGATAACATAGTCGTCGTCGTCCCGTTGAAGAACATCTTGTTGATCCTTCTTGTTATTGGATATGTCCTGTTGTTTGTATTTGGTTGTTGTCAAAGTGTTATCGTGATGTGGAGACATCCTCTCGAATGTGGAGGGAGTTCCGGACGTCTTATACTACCACGAGGCTCAGACAAAAGGAGGCGCACGCGCACGTACAAGGAGCCGTGAGAATAAGCAGGGGGCTGACACGGCACGCGCAGTGAAAAGACTTCTTCGACAACCGTTTGCCTGCCTAAAACGCTCGGATCGTTGGGTAGTGCAGTATGAGAAAGAAATTAGTAGGGGCCCCGGAGTACAGGCGAGTAGAAGGGCTGGCTGCGGCTCGGTAAGTGTGATCAAGGCTTATAGGCTTGTAGGGAATCTTGTTGCATCGAAGGGATGGTTTGACGAGATGTAGATGGTATATACTTGTAGCCGGGGCCTGAGTATTGTGGAGTGTGACGCAACTGGTTCTGTGATGCAGGAGTGCGATCCTGGGGCATGGTTGGAAACCTGCTTTTAGCGAGTTCAAGGGTCTTGCTGGATTCTCGTGCGCAATATCTGCAAGGCTGGGTTCGGGAGATGTGGAGTGACAGCTTTGAAACGTGGGTTGACGTAAATGGACTGGGAATCGTGTTTGCGATGTGGAAAGTGTGATCGTGGGTGTTTGCAGATGGTGGGAGGTGTGGTTGGCATCGGCCGTTTTGATCGCCGCGCTAGTGCAGCATGAAGAACATTCCGCAACATTTCCAATCTATTCCCGCTCCAGAAGATCGCTATATCGCTGCTGAAAGTATTTGAATGCAAGTTCATTGAATTCCGGCAAAGTGGTAAGGATCCGGTGCTGCAAAGGAGACAATAGTCGGATAATCCTCGTTGCCAAAATGCACAGCCTTTCCGGTCAAGTGGCAAGCATTCAGATCAATCCAGACGACCATTCGTTCTAGAAGTCCATTCAGCCCCAACGTGGATAAGCCTCCTCGTACCTTCAGCATCATTTGGAGGCCTCGCATGTGTGCAGCAAAGGTATCTGAATCGCCGAAAATAGCCTCATAGGCAGCCACTAGACGCAGTGAGCAGAATGTAAGCATGGCGCTCTAGTTGGAAATGATCTCAGACAATCCACTTACTTTTCGCGACAGCCCCTACCACGCCGTCGTTTATGGAAACATCTGGTTTCCTTAGTTCAACGTTGATCTCGGACAAAGCCCGTGCTTTGAGCGCGAGTAAGTCGATTCGCGATGCTTGATGCGGGTTCATAATGCAGTAATGGGATGCGGCCATGAGCAGTACAGCATACATTGCAGCTGCAGAGGTCATGCACATCGGAAACCAGACTCTACGCAGGAGACCTTTGGCGCTAGGTCCGTCGATGTCAGCAATTTCGACGGCCACATTCTGTATGTAGTGGGCGAATATGGGAGACAGCTCTGGTTGACGATCAACCGGGAACGTCCAAAAGGGATCATCGAAAGCTCCCCCAGATGGGAGGGAGAGCGAGCTTGACGAGCGTTTCGTAATGACGCTCAAGCCTGAGGAAGAGTCCGAGGATGATTCGTTTCGCTTGAGAGTTTCCACTGCACGCTTGGTCGTTCGCTTCTTTTTCGTGTTTGCAGCCGACGGCTGATACGGCTTCACGGTCCAGCTGCGATTTCGGTCAGTATCGTTGCTGACGTCGCAGGGCAACCAACAAGCATACCTCTGCAGGTCCTGACCAATGTTGAAGTTGCCATTTCTTTCGTGTTGCACACGCGTAACATGAGCCCTGACGATTCGTTTCGCGGCGCCTCGACCTGTTGCGGCCTCTGATCCAGAGATAGGCACGAATACAAACGGGTCGGATATTGTAGTTAAAGGCTTCGAGATTGATACGGCACTACTTGCGTGCGGTCGGTGTGGCAGTGGTTCGTGTTGTTGAAAGACCAACATTCCTTTTTGCACGCTATGCGGTCAGTGTTGCATATGTCTCGACTATCAGATAGTTGCAGTTGCGCAAGATGTGCCAGTGGGATGAAGCGATATGGAAGTCAAACTCTGTCTGTCGGTGAAGAGCACGCTCAAGAGTGCAGAGGAAGAGGGCATTAGTACGAGAACAAAGGAGATCATTTCTGAGCACGAGGTGTTGGGGTGGAGTTTGGTAGAGGATCGACAATGGCGTCGGAAGCTCACAAATGCAGGGCCAAGAGCGAGGTTCGTGGGCGGGCAGCGAGCAACGAGAGAGGTTCTATCTGGCGAAGGGCTGCAGACGGCGCTGGCACGGGCATGTTTGGCGAACGCCAGGCGGGTGATTCCAGGCGTGTTTCGCTCACAGGCTGCAGGACGCACATCCGCTTTGTCGAGTGGACGCAGCTGCTATGCCGGAGGGCAGTCGTCGTGAAGATCATCGCATGGCAGAACTGCAAATGTATGGGACATGCGCGGTGCTCATGCGTGCCTCGCGTCTTCTTGCACTGGGCCGTCAATCCGTGCCTGACTGAGGCACTGCACATCCGCCACTTTCGCATGGAGAAGGAGGACCTGTACGCGTGGCCGTCGTGTTGCGGTTCTGTCGAGCTCCGAGTGCAGGCGGAACAGCCTTGCCACAGTGGCCGTGGCATCCGGGCGTCTCCTATGCAAGCAGCCTACTCACCACATGTCGGTCCGCGGTGGCCGTGGTGGTAGAGGTGACGAGAGACCGACATGACGAAGTTCCGCTCCGGAGCCATGTGTTCCCGTCGAAGCACTGCATGCTCGTTCATCTGCGACTTGGAGGCAGCAGCTGAGAACGGATTGTATGAGAATCCATTAAGACTGCGCCACGTCCTCTCATCCTGCGCATGTCATCAAAGCTGACACACCTGTGGCCCGGAGCGGCAGATGTGCAAAGTCTGTTGGAAAAGCAGCGCAGGAACAGAGACACAACGTCACGTCGGAGTCAGCAAGGGCTGCAAAAAGCCGTGCGGCGTCATCGTCCTTCGCATCAGGATGCAGCGCGCGTCCAGGGCAGCAAACCGAACGAATACGCTCTCTGTTCTGATAGGTCCATCCGAAAATGTGCACAATTGTGAAGAGGCGATGCAAGGATCCACTTGCTCGCCGGACGTGGCGGAAGCTCCGCTATTTCTACTTTCCGCTAAGCGTCACAGCACTGCGCCAGCCTGTGCTCACAGCGAATACGCCGGCCGTCGATCTGTCTAATAGGACGGGCAACCTCAGCAGCATGAGTTGTGTCGCGCGTTCCGTAGTCCTCAGCATTTGCTATCATCTATCACCATGAAGCATTCAGCAGCGTGGTTGGCGGCATTGGCTGCCCTGTCCCCGGCCTCAGGTGCGTGCACGCGACCACCGGAAGCCGCGTCGAAACATTGGTGAGCTAACCAGCATCAACACAGCAACTCCCGTCGATCTCGAGGCATTGGCATTGGCCGAATTGGTGCGACGAGCTGCACCCGCGAATGCACCCAATGGCTACACTCCCACCTTCGCACAATGCCCCGCGAACCGACCATCCGTGCGAAGCGCAGGCCAGCTGTCGCCCAACGAGACACAATGGCTCGAGGTGAGGAGGAATGCCACCATTGAGCCCATGAAGGCACTCTTGAGCCGCTTGAACATTACGGGATTGGACATCAATGCATATATCGATAACAACCGAAACAATGCCTCAGCACTACCAAACATTGGCATTGCAGCATCGGGTGGAGGCTACAGAGCCATGTTGAACGGCGCAGGCGTCATTCAAGCATTCGACTCGAGAACACCAGGCTCGACGACTGGCAAGCAATTAGGCGGTCTGCTGCAGTCAGCAACATATTTCTCGGGCTTGTCGGGAGGCAGCTGGCTGGTGTCGTCGATATACTCCAACAACTATACCTCCATTAGTGACATCTTGTCGCAGGACACTGCCGACGATGATGATAGCAGCTCGGGTCGCGTCTGGCAGCTCGATAACAGCATTTTCACCGGTCCGGAGAGTGGCATCCTCAGTGCTGTGGATTACTACGCCGGCCTCCTCGATCAAGTGAGCGGCAAGCGGGACGCCGGCTTCAATACCACCCTCACCGATTACTGGGGTCGTGCTCTCAGCTATCAGATTGTCAATGCCACGGACGGAGGACCAGACTTCACATGGTCTTCCATCGCCACGCAGGACTGGTTCACGCGTGGTGATGCGCCGCTTCCACTCGTTGTGACAGACAGCCGCAACCCAGGCGAGACGGTCATCTCGACCAACTCTACAGTCTTTACCATCACACCCTGGGAACTTGGTAGTGACGACCCAACACTTTATGCCTACGCTCCGCTCCAGTATGTCGGCACTAACTTCACCAATGGCGAGGTAGTCGAAGGCCAGCAATGTGTCACCGGTTTCGATAATGTCGGATTCGTCTTTGGCACAAGCTCTTCCCTTTTCAACGCCATTTTGAATACTGTCGACAATGCAAACGCGACGGGCGCACTCTCTGAAGCGCTTCAGGCTGCGCTGACCGGAGTCCTCGAAGCCCTCGGCCAGGATGAGGAAGATATTGCTGACTGGGTCAACCCATTCCAAGGCTACAGAAACGGCACGTTTCCTCAAGCCGCAGACCAGACTCTCACTCTCGTCGACGGAGGTCTCGATGGTCAAAACATCCCACTCAACCCATTAATTCAGCCAAACCGCAAAGTCGATGTCATCTTCGCCATCGACTCCTCCGCCGACACCAACGGCACCGAAGGCGGCGGTCAATGGCCAACTCCTCAATCCGGCGCCAACTGGCCCGACGGAACCTCCATCCTCACCACCTACGAACGCTCCCTCAGCGACATCGGAAACGGCACCAACTTCCCAGCAGTCCCGTCCCGCAACACCCTCCTCAATCTCGGCCTCGCCACCAAACCCACCTTCTTCGGCTGCGACACCTCGAATTTCACCTCCGGCAACATTCCCGCCCTTTTGGTTTACATGCCCAACGGCCCATATGTCTACTACTCCAACACCTCCACATTCGGCAAACTCTCCTACAACGACACTGAACGCAACGGAATGGTCCTCAACGCCTATAACATGGCAACTCAAGGAAATGGTACAGTCCCCGGTTTCGAAGACTGGCCGACTTGTGTCGGATGTGCGATTTTGAGCCGTTCCTTCGAGAGGACTGGAACAACTGTTCCGGATGTCTGTTCGCAGTGTTTTACGAAGTATTGTTGGAATGGTACGACGGATGATAGGACTCCGAGTACTTATGATCCTGCTTTGAAGTTGCCGGATAGTGAGTTTAATGTTGCTTCGGGATCTGCTGCGGTTGTTAGTCAG
Source organism: Cercospora nicotianae (assembly GCA_029490675.1). Taxonomy (NCBI): domain Eukaryota; kingdom Fungi; phylum Ascomycota; class Dothideomycetes; order Mycosphaerellales; family Mycosphaerellaceae; genus Cercospora; species Cercospora nicotianae. Next base: position 548,860 of record JANQAT010000002.1, read on the forward strand.
GTTTCGATGGTTATGATTGCTGCTGTTGCGGTTGGTATGGTGCTTTTGTGATGAGATCTTTTGTTGGATTTTGGGGTCAGATTTTGGAGTCACTCATACCCATTGGGTTCATTGGGATAGGGAAAGGAAATCGGCAGATAGGAATAGGACAGGAACGGATCATGTAGGAATGAGATCTCATTTGAATTTTCAAATCGGTGCTCGCATCGCTCTTCTGCACAAATGCCATACCCCGCCAGTCACTCTTCACCACAGAGCAAACCGCAACTACACATCACCCCTCTCCATGCCCACTACCACTCCTCCAACATCTCCAACACAGTATGCACCCTCGTCCAATCCGGTATCCCCTTCACCCACTCCCATTCCTCATTACCCTCTTCCCCATCTCCCTCACCATCCACGTTAAGAACCGTCCGCTCCAAATGCTCCCTAATCAAAGCAGCCATAACCACAATCTCCGTAACATTAAACCCATTCAACGGCTGATTCCTCCCGCAAAACATTCGAAAAATCCTTTCAAAAATCAATACATCACCACTCCACATTTGTAGTCCTTTCATCAATGCCGCGTAACTTTTTTCTGGCCAGCTTTGCTGTTTAGCTTTTTCGATGAGAGCGGGAGGGGGGCCGATGCGGGGACGGAAGACTTCGAGGCGTTCGAAGGGGTGGCCGTTGTGGTCTTCTTCGGGAGAGCAAATGGGTTGACGGAGATGGGCGCGTTTGGCGATGGATTTGATGGGTTCGTCGGAGCGGTAGCGTTCTTCGTGGAGACGGGTCCATTTGGTTTCGAGTTTTTCCCACTTGGATTTTTCGGTGCGCTCTTCAGCTTCGGCGCGTTCTTCGGCTTCGAGGCGGAGCTGTTCGCGGCGGTTGAGGGCGAGGGAGATTTGGTGTTGTTCGGTTTCTCTGATGTGGCGGCGGAAAGCTATTTCCATTTTCTTTAGGGGAGGTATGATTCTCCTGTTGAATGGTCTGACGGCGTTGAGCTCGGTGTCGGGTCGAACGAACAGTTTTGCGCCTGAGTGGAGTTCGAGAATCAGGCTGATGAATTTGGTGATGGTTTCGAGGTGTTTCATTGTGACGGAGCGTTCTGGCGGTGCTGTATAAGTGTCCACGGCTTGGTAGCATTCGACCAAGGCAAAGAGTACGCCAATAAGTGCAGGCATTAGGCGAAGATAGATGTTGTGGCTCTTCGTAACGCTTGTTCTGTCCACAGGACGGGCGAGATCTTTGCCGCAGAGCATACGAATGTCAGCTGCGATTGTCTGAAACTGATCCGGAGGGTCGGAGAGGAGCTCCACATCTTCAGGTCTTTCCTGGTGCTCTTTCAGGACTTTGACGAAATCTAGGCAGAATCGCTGCATCTTCTTGATGTCTTTGTCGACTTCTGTGTCTTCTCCGCATTTCTCGACTAGCTTTGCACGCTTGAAGACAGCTTTGAGCGACTCGTGATGGCCCAGCAGCCGGGTGTCTGCCTCTTTCTCGATGAGTGATTCTTCTCCCGCATCCTTGGCAGGTTGCTCATCCTCGTCGTCAGATTCGTCGTCACTGATCTGTGGCGGAGACTGCTCACGCGGTTGCACTGGAGCAGCCTTGGGCTTTTTGCCTTCAGCACTCGCTTCACCTGCTTTCGCGGCTTCCCGCCGGCAGCGGCTACCTCGCCCTCCAATATCGTCGAATCTTCGAACTCTGGCTGCTGACTTTGTCCATTTGCTGGAAACGGAATTTCGCTCTCACGGAGTAATATTGGCTTGACAGGAGATCTGCCTCCAACGGCTGCTTCTGAGGCAGCTGCACTTGCATCGAGTCTTTTAGACCTACGTCTTGATGATATGGGGGGATCATGTGGCGATTGAGCTTGCTTTGGAATTTTGATTGGCCTGCTGTTGACCTCACTCTTGCTAGGTCGCCCTCTCTTGCGCGTCGCTGGGATCTTTGAATCCGCGCTTGAGTCTGGGACATGCGTCTCTGGTTCTACAGCATCGGCTTCGTCCAGATAGACAGATAGGGTTCTCGGGTCTTGGTTCGTAGTGTCGGATTTTACAGCAGGCGAAGCATGCCGCTTTGCACTGCCGGATGACGGTTCCGAAGGTTGCATGTTTGCAGTAGCTACTCTCCTCAACGATGATCGTAGCATATTCTCGGTTGGTTCTTGGGGATTCGTTACATCGTGTCTATCGGTCGAGGTCTCGTTGGCCTCTCCGGGATCGAGGCGTCTAGCCGCTTTTTGCTTTCGGAGTGGCGAGGGATTGAAGCCCGCAGGGACCGGCCTCCTTAACCTCGTTGGCTTGTCAGGAGATACAAGTATCTCATATGGATCTGGACGAGCCGCACCGGGCAGCGCGCGCTGCTTGATCTCGTTGCGGAGGCCAGACAATCGATTGGCCCTTGTCTGCACTCCATTCGAAGGTCGCGGTAGCGCCATGCCGCCTGGCCACGCGATGAAAGCGACTCAGACGAAGATCCTCAATTGTGCCTGGATGCGATCTTACGAAGTGGGTCTCCGATTTGTGACGATCTATCGTGCCCGCCAGCGAGCTCGAAAGTCCTTGTGGCTTCCAGCAGTGTGGGACTTCCTTCTGAACAGGCTCAATAAGGGTACTGCAACGCCGATAGCGAGTGAAACGGTGTAGTGTTCCGTGCGTCGTGAGCAATGCGAGCGCTGTTCTATGGGTGAGCACAGGCACCAAGTCGGCGCGTAGATTGAAGTCGTCGCGCGTGGTGGCAGTCGCGTTGCGTTGCGTTGCCAGGGTCCAAGCTTCTGTCGGATATTCGTTCTTCCGTAGCAAGATCCTTGACCTGAACTTGCCTCGATGACACCAACCCAACTCGACGTCTTTACAACAGCGACTATCGGCAATGGCAAACAGTGCAAGGCAAGCGGTGCTGGAGAAAGTGCAGGATCACTCTCAGCACCGATACAAGAAGCCCACGAAACAGATCAACGACGGCGACGACCTGTCATTCTTCTTCGCATCTACCGCGTACAGAGACTTGACAATATGGCTGCTCCAGCTCACGAGAGCCATGTTTCCAGTCAGGACCGGTGATGGCAAGGTAGCTGCGACTACTTTGCATACCCCGCTGTCTTTCTCAGCACAAGTTTTGGCACTACGAGCTCTGCTCGACGACCTCGTCCGATTTATTGATCGCGCGCCACCGGACACAGGCCCGAGAAGATTTGGCAATGTCGCTTTCCGGAAATGGTTTCAACTTGTCGATGAAGAGGCATCTGCGCTGTTGCAGAAACACCTTGAGCCCTTCTTGCCAGGTCTGCAGGAGGCTAGCGCCGAGGACGCAGATGCAACACTATTGAGCGAACTGAAAGTGTACTTGTTTGGAAGCTTCGGCAGCGCACAGCGGCTCGACTACGGCACTGGTCATGAACTGAGCTTTCTAGCATTTCTCGGCTCCCTTTGGAAGCTCAACTTCTTTGAGGCGGGAGAAGAGAAGGCCATTGTGATCGGGATCGTACAGCCATATCTGGCACTGATGCGCAAGCTAATCCTGACATACACGTTGGAACCAGCTGGATCACATGGCGTCTGGGGTCTCGATGATCATAGCTTCATACCCTATATCTTCGGTTCTGCCCAATTTGGACCACCGATCGCAAACGGTGACATCACATCTCCCTTGCCTACGGAGGGCTCGCTGGAGGGGTCGCCCTCACCGTCCTCTGTCACTAGCAAACCCATGGTCGCGGATTTCAAAGACAGTAACATGTACTTCTCGGCGATTCAATTCATCTACGATGTCAAGACCGGTCCGTTCTGGGAACATTCCCCGTACTTTACGACATCAGTGGCATCAAAGATGGCTGGGGCAAGATCAACAAAGGCATGCTGAAGATGTACGCTGCTGAAGTAATGGGGAAGTTCCCTGTGGTGCAACACTTCCCCTTCGGCAGCCTGTTCCCATGGGAGAAAGATCCTAATGCAGCTGCAACAGCAGCGAGCATACATGTCCAACATCAGCCCCCGCAGAGCAAAGATGTCCCACCAGTGGCCTCTGTTGGCACTGCAGCTCCGTGGGCTCGTCCAGGCGGCGCACCTATGCCGCAAATGCAGTCAAGTACTGGTATGCCAACAACTAGAGCACCATGGGCAGCTGCACAGGCATCCGATAGGCGAGTACCCGCTACCGCGTCATCTATGGCAGCGCCTCTTCAGGCGAATGCTGGCACTATGGGCTCAAATCTCCCGCATGCTGGTGCTTCAACAACAACATCGGCGCCATGGGCCACTGGCAGCCAGCAAGGCGGGCAAGGCCAGATGCCATCAACATCGGCGCCTTGGGCAAATCAAAGTTCGAGGAGATGAATCGTTTCGCGAGGGACTCATATGGTCTGCGACTCACTTGGTTGCTGGTCAAATAACGACTTGACAACTTGCACGCCTGGAAACAGGCGCTGTGCTTGGCGATAGCCTCTTACTTCAAGCAAAATCGGTAGGTCACCGTGCTTTCAACTTGAACGATGTTGCTTCATAAGATGTCCGAAGCTCATCGCAGCTCACGAGGCCAGGGCTATATGTATGAACTTTCATTTCCAGATTGCCTTCCTTGGCGTGGCGCCAATGCACCGCTCGCCATCATGTGAGAACACTTCGCGGTCCGCGCGGGGTGTGCATCGGTGCATCTATCAATCCGCGAATGATCAAGGTGCAAATAGCCACACGCGTTAGGCAGGCATAGTTACTCCAGTAGTGGAATAGCGTTAAGCTACATCAAGCCCAGAACGGAAGGAATTTGGTGGTGAAGCGAACAAGCAAGCTTTATGAGACCACATCAGCTGAGCAAGCCACTGGGAATTCCCAGGCCCCAAGAGTTGTTGCCAAGTTCTGATCGTCTGGTCTAGCCCGAGCGACCAAATTTATCCCAAATACAACATGCCTGTCCTTTGGTAAGATCTTGACATGCTGGAGTCGCACGGCAATCACCACACAATAGCAGCACGCTACTTCTGGGAAGGCGTTTGACCGTGGGGACGAAAACGGCGTCGGTTCTCTCCGTGCTAAATCGTACAGGCGGCCGTGCAGTTCAGGAGTGTACTTGAGCTGTGATCTTTGGCCGTCGGCGGCCGTGCACAGGCGGCGAGGCACGGCGGGCGCGGTTTGTTGGAAACGGGGTTGCAGGAGATTACGGCTCTATCCGTAAGAGGCATGTAGAGAGAGAAGTCTCACGGCACCGCGGTTCTGCGATCCCGCCATCAGCTCGATTCATACACGATCGGCCGGATAGGCACGCTGCCCGTTCGACTCCATGCATATCTGCACCTTTCAGCAAGAGTTTCCGTCGACAGACCACATTTCGCGGATTAGGTTTCAGCCACCATGCACTGCATCCTGATTCTATTGTACATCCATTTTGAACTATACCCCTGGAGCGAATAACAACGTGAGAATCTCGGAATGAAATAATGTTGATGCGACGCTTCTACGGGCACTCTGGACACAGACCGCTTCCTTCTCACTACAGTACGCCTTCTTCATCATGGTATTCAGGGCCGGCGGCGTGCCCCGGCCAGACTCTATCATTTCGCCTAGTGCCGGTCCTGTTGCAGTAGCGCGTCACTAGGCAGAACAGACATTCGAGCACGCATGGCATGATCAAAAATATGGCGTCCATACGCACCCTACGACCAGACCACACTATTGAAAGTCTATGACTTTCAGTCGCCCAAAACGCATTGATGCTTCAGCCAAGCACGCAGTACTATACTTTCGATCGGCAGCAGGACTAACGGCGAGGAGCTGACTACAACATATCTATACGAGGCAGGAGCTTTGCGTGATGAGAACAGTCCAAATATTGGGATTGTTCGCCAGCTCCCTACCCCGCCCAATCTGCATTGTCTCTTGCACGATAATGGCACGACTGTTTGACCTCGCCTTCTGCATAGGCGTCGTCATTCTCTCCCTTCTGGCCGGCATAGCGCAAGCGCAGACTTGTCCCATTCCATGCGACCAATATGAGACTAAATACGAAGGGCAGACATGCGTCGTCGACCCTGCCAACGGCGCAACGTTGCTATTCTCTGTGAGATTCTGCCCCTGCGGCTCGAGAAATGCGTTCTTTGAGGTTTCGGGCGTCTTTGAGGACGGCACAAGTCAGTCAGCTGCTGCTTCAATGACGGATGTCATCGAAGGGCTAACTGTTGGCAGGTTTTGCTGACCCAGTATTTGTACCACCTCTTCCTGAGGATAACGATGTTGTCACGCTGTCTTTTGGTCCCCGGATTTAAATATTCGGTGGAATGATCTTGCCACATCATCAATCGTCGAATTGTACTTAGCGAGATCAGGTGGACCCCAAACGACGGTGAAGTTCACGCATAGTCCTATGACTTCACAATTCTTCGTTGATGCGACCGCTACTGTCACAACGACTTTGACGACTGTCACGACCACCGAGACTGTGCCGACTACGACGACTACGACGACTACGATCCCACAGCAAACTGCGACCAGTAAGTCAATCCGCGTCGGACGTCTTTCCTGCGACTTGCGAATTGAACACTAATTGTGCGACCTCTTCTGTTCTAGGCCAATGCACGACTGGCACCATCACCACTACGGTTTCCACTAGGACCTCGACATCCACTTCCACGATCACACCTGCTCCAAAGAAGGTGACCACGACGAAGTGCAAGACCATCACGACTACTATCTCGTGCATACCAGCAAAGCGTAATGGACCTCGGAACGCAGATGCAGAGCTCTATCCTCGTCAACAGCAAGGTCAAGGAGAAATTCCCTTTTGTAAGCCTCCTCACTCTCTTTTACCTCATTCATCAATGACTAACTTTTAATTCACAACCCCAGGCGCACCCACAGATGGAATCACTCCTGTCCCCACATTCTTCACCACAGGCACAATCACCGTAACCTCTACAATCTCCACCGGTACTACAACAGACACAGTCACATCGACCTCTACCACCACAACCTCACAAACGCCCGTCCCTGCAACGACGACAATTTGCAATAACGTCGAAGCGACGAGTAAGGTTACGGCCACGACGACAACGACAATCATCACGACTTTGAAGCGCAGGACGTCGACGAAGACGTATACCAAGACGAGCACGAAGACGAAATTTAAGGGTGGGAAGCCGAAGTGTTGTCCTACGCCGTACAAGCCAAGGGAAAAGGGAGGAAGAGCATAGAGTGAGGCGAGAGAGGACGGATGATGGATGTTTCTGTAACAGAAAGATATTTTCAAGAGAGTAAGAGGAAAGAAGCTGAAATAGTCTTCCGGCTGGCGCTTTCTTGAGAACTTTGATTACAAGACAGAGGGTATAGTGAAGAACCAACTGTACTATGGGTGAGAAGAGTCCATAGGAAAAAAGCTGTAAAACATCTATACATGATAAGATGAAATCTGCTCACATCACATACACCATCACACGTGGCACATCGCGTGCGTTTCTGCGCCATAATCACCTCAGCCCAGACCTTGGCAGTCACGGTGGTCATGATCACCAGATCGAAGTCCACCCAATACTTCCACCTCCTCTTCGACGGCGAAGGCGTTATTCGTCTGACAACTGGATGGGTGTTCCACGGCGCGTGATCGGTGTGATTTCGCCTTGAAGTTGGGTGTGCACAGCAGAAACCGCGGTTCCCACCTTGCCCCAGATTTCATCACAAGCATGCGGGGGACCAGGATGTTTGAAGCCACTTCCATCTCCGATAATGCACGTGTGCACGCATCAAGACAATTCGAAAAACGCGCTGTTTTAGCGTCTGTCTTGAGCTTCTGCTTAGCGCTATTTTCCTGCGAGAGAAATAGCTATCGGCCTATCAAGAGCTCTTCCCTTGTTGGAGTGGCACTTGTGTTAGCGTCAGACTGCAAGAGAAGATGACCTATTCCAGAGATGTGCCGACGATAGCCAAGAAGCTGCAGATGGCCTCCAATGCACTTTGACGTGCAACTTGTCTCTGCGCACTCGACTCTAACCACATTCTTTGGAAGCTCCAAGCGAAGGCCCGTACTCGCTCTCCGACGACAAGCAAAATCTCTCCTGACGACCTCGCGACAACCTGGTGCTTATGGTGTCATTCACATTGGTGGTACGAACCTTATCGCCATGTGATCCCTGTCGAAGCGGTCACAAAGGAATGTGGACGCTAGTCTAGGGGCGAAGTTGCATGTGCTATACGCCACCACGGACAAGAATCCCTCAGAATACATGCGGCAAGCAGCAAAACGCTGGGCGCAGTAGCTTCAAGATGGTGCAGCTGATTGCAAAATTGTCCGCGGGGTGGCAGCTGAGAACACATTGGTCCAGAGCAAGCGAGCGAGGCTGTTGGTGATTGGACACCTTTGGTTGTGGTGAACCCTCAGCATTCCCGCGCCCAGCCGCGAAAACGTGCACATCGCCAAGTCGAGACCAAGAGTCGACAAGTAGTCGCTCTTGCAGCTTCCCACCGCCGCCGCAGTCCAGGGCTCGAAGGCGTGCGTGACAACCAGACAAGGCTCTTGAGGCGGTCTCACTCTGGGCACGCTATTGTGGGCTCTAGTAAGTCATGGACATGAGCTGCTGCTCTCTTTCTCTTTGTTCTTAAATAACCCGACCTATTCACCCGCTCAACGAGTTCGCTCCCCGAAGCGTCGTGCGACTTCCTGGAGGGGAACTGCTTTTATTAGCATTTGTTGTTGGGGTTGGGCATCTTACATCTTTCGCAGCAGGACTAGAGATCTACCACCTTTCGCTGGGCCAGAAGGGCTCCGAGTCGCGAAGATGGCGACCGCAACAGTGACCGAGCTGGTCACGATGACTGTCAATGCGACAGCAGCTACAGCATCCTCAAGTGCGGACGGGAATCGAGCACCACCGCAAGGAGGTATTCTAGAAGGCATTGATCCTACACACTATGATTCAAAGGTACGAATCCACGGCCACGAGCATCCTCGCAATGGCTACTGAACTCAAGACGCGTAGAACCCAATCATCCTCTTCATCATCCAAGCCGGCATAATCATCATCTTCTGCCGTCTCCTCCACTGGCCCCTCTCCAAAATCCGCCAACCTCGCGTCATCGCCGAAGTCATCGGAGGCATCATGCTAGGCCCCTCAGTAATGGGTCGCATCCCAGGCTTCAGCGAAACGATCTTTCCCCAAGCCTCGATCCCGAACCTCAATCTCGTCGCGAACTTGGGTCTCGTACTGTTCCTGTTCCTGGTGGGATTGGAAGTGGATTTGAGATTCTTCGTATCGAATTGGAGAGTTGCACTGAGTGTTGGTGCTGCGGGTATGGCACTCCCATTTGGATTGGGATGCGCAATAGCTTGGGGATTATATCATGAGTTCAAGGATGAGCCGAATATTGTGGATATTGATTTTGGGACGTTTATGTTGTTTATTGGTATTGCTATGGCTATTACGGTAAGTGTTGGGATACTGGAGAGATGAGAGAGCTTGACTGATGAGATTCTAGGCTTTCCCTGTGCTCTGTCGTATTCTGACTGAGTTGCAATTGCTCGGGACGTCTGTCGGTATCATCACGCTCTCGGCTGGTGTCTCGAACGATGTCGTGGGTTGGATTCTCCTGGCCCTCTGTGTCGCTCTGGTCAATGCTGGCAGCGGTCTGACAGCAGTCTGGGTGTTGCTTACCTGCGTGGGCTACGCACTCTTCCTGGGGTTCGCAGTTCGACCAGCGTTCATGTGGTACCTTCGCCGCAGCCGTGCTTTGCAAGATGGTCCATCTCAGGCAGTCATTGTCGTCACCCTCCTGATCTGTCTCGGATCCGCTTTCTTCACTGGAGTGATCGGTGTGCACGCGATTTTCGGAGCTTTCATGGCTGGCTTGATCTGTCCGCACGAAGGAGGTTTCGCTATCAAGATCACTGAGAAGATTGAGGATCTCATTGGCGCCATCTTCTTGCCTTTGTATTTCGCGCTGTCTGGACTCTCTACAAACATCGGACTGCTCGACAATGGCATCACTTGGGCATATGTGATTGGCGTCATCGCGATCGCCTTCATTGCCAAATTCGTTGGAGGCACCCTCGGAGCTAAGGCTAACGGTTTGGTCTGGCGGGAGTCTTTCACGATTGGCGCTCTCATGTCCTGCAAAGGTCTTGTCGAGCTGATTGTGTTGAACATCGGTCTACAGGCTCGCATTCTCAGCACAAGGACCTTCACCATTTTCGTCGTCATGGCACTGGTCACAACCTTTGCGACAACTCCATTAGTCCAATGGCTCTACCCACCTTGGTACCAGCGCAAGTTGGAAGCGTGGAAGCGCGGCGAAATCGACTGGGATACTGGCAAGCCTCTCAGTGATAGTGAAACCGACAGCGTAGTCCAGGAGAAGCAAGATGCTACCAAGGTTCGCAATCTGCTTGTCTATCTGCGACTCGACAACATGCCGACTCTGCTCGCTTTCGTGTCTTTGCTCGGTACCAAGCCGACTGAGATTGTGCAAAAAGAGCACCCGTCAAAGGAGCACGAGAAGCGCGACCCGAGCATCATTGAGATCCCCACCAACAAGAGGGTTTCTGTTCATGGAGTGCGTATGGTCGAGCTGACAGAACGTGGATCGTCTGTCATGCAGGTCACCGAAGTCGACGAGTACTCGCTGTTTGACCCCATCCTGAACGCATTCAGAGTCCTAGGCCAGATGTTCAACCTGACAGTTTCTGGCGAGGTAAGTTTCGCCGAATAAAACTCACACCGCCTGCCCATGCTGATAATACCTACAGGTCACCGTCGTCCCCGAGAGCGGCTTCGCAGACACCCTAGTCCACAAAGCCACAGAAGACGCCTCCGACTTACTCCTCATCCCCTGGAGCGAAACCGGAACCCTAAGTGAAAAGCAAGTGGTATCAAACGACAACATCAGAAACAAACTCGACAGCGCTTCCTACCGCGGCTTCGTACGAGAAGCCCTCAACACCTCCCAATGCAACACCGCAATCTTCATCAACAAAGGTTTCTCCGGATCCCTGAAGCAAAAACCACTACAACTCCACCGCACAGTCAGCGCAATGAGTATCCGCAGTGCACGCGATCACCAAACAACCCTGTTGAACGTCGACCAAAGCCATCATGTCTTCATGCCTTATTTCGGTGTAGGAACGGACGATCGCGTAGCTTTACGTCTCGTCCTGCAACTCGCGGAAAATACGGGTGTCACAGCTACGATTGTGCACTACGAATCGGAAGACAGCATTGAAAGCGCATCTACGGAAGAGACAAGCATCCCAACCAAACATTCCGAATCCAAGCGACCCGAAATCTTCAAAGCTTTGTCCTTGATGTCCAAGGGCTCAAACACCATTGGCAGCGGGAACGGCAGCAACAACGGATCCCATTCAGCATTCTTCCACACATTACAAAAATCCATCTCCGCAGACGTGGCTCGACGAGTCGTCTTCGATACTGTACGACACAGTAGAGATCCGATTCAGGATGCACTTGCCAAAGCGCAGGAAGAACTCGCACAGAATCCGAAGAATGGCGGGGATATTATTGTGGTGGGGAGACATATTAATCAGTTTAAGAATGGGGTTAACAGTTCTGACTGTTTGGGTACGCCGGCGGATACTTTTGCTAGTAGTGGGATTCGAGCTAGTTTGCTTGTTGTGCAGGCGAAGACGCCTGGTTCGGCATGATAGATGGGATGTGAGATGCATGGGATATGGCGCTTTTCGGGTTTTTGGCATGTGCATTGTCAGAGGAAGGGAAGCAAGCTTGGGATAAGCTGATCACGACGTTATGATATTCAAACGCACGCAACAGAGGCAGGTTGAGGTTCACGGAGCGAGAATCTCCGTACCCATGCCGGGTAGAGCAGAGTAGCTCTTCATCACACTACTGTTGGTAGAACTTTCGCAATTGGGAAAGCACACTTCACACCCACGTTTTGGCAAGAATGAGCATGTGCAAGTCTTTTCAGAAGCTCCTTTTCATGTGCAAAACGCATGCCCAGCTGACACAAGCGAGCAAAAGGCACGGCAGTTGCACAAACGAAACGATGCAAGCTGCACCTGCGCGAGACTACTACCATCGGGACCCGCTCGCTGGATGTGCTGCTTCGTCGGTCCGACCGACCTTCAGCTTGGCGGTCAGAGAGCTCGTTTTTGGGTCAGACAGCAGCCGCATGATCGTTTGGTCGTGTGGAGGGAGGTGTGCAATTTCATCAGTCATCAGTCATCAGCGTGGCAGGAACAGTGGTAGTGGCAGTGGCAGTGAAGGCGGAATTAATGCCTTTCAAGATCGAGATCTCAGTAGGCTTTCTTCTTCGGTTCGGCTATGCTGCTGCTGTTTAGTTGCGAGTGAAATTGTCCGGTTGGCCGATTCTGCTTGAGGGAAAAAGACGCCGTCGAGTGTTCGCTCTTGCCCGGCTTCTGACGGATTGGCTCAGGATTTGAAAATGGACATGCAGAGGCAGGCGTGGTGCAGAAGGGGCTGCGTTGTACGGCAGGCAGCACGCAGCGGACATGCGAGGGAGCCAATCCCGGCGTCCAATAGAGTTTGAGAGAAAGTTTCTCGTGCTGGTTCTTGGGTCCTTGTGAAGATGCATGTGATGATGACAGGGGATGATGGGAGGTGGGCTCTCTCGGCGAGGTGGTGGAAGAGGCAGGACGAGGAGGACTCGTAGGCGACGAGAGGGCTGCGACGATGATGATGGGAGGGTGGCAGTTCTGGCAGCGCTGAGACAGCGGATGACGGAGTTGGGTTGCCAGGGCTGGAAGTTTTGGTGGTCACCTGGATCGCTGACCCGTTCCTGTCATCATCTGCTGCGCATCGCCAGCCCTGAGCAGGACATGGCCAATTCACTGCACTTTTCGTGGAGCAGCGCCAGTGCCTTGCCGTATCCGACCCTGCTGGAGGCGCGTGATGGTCAGGTCGTCCGGCCGGAGCTACGTCTTCACCCACGCTGCTAGTGCCTGGAGTGCGTCGGTCTGGCGCGTTGGTGCGGAAGTCGTGCGTGTGACCACTTGACCGCCCAGTAAACATATCATCCAGCGTAATTGGCCACTACCCTCTGGGCAATGTGCCGCTTCTTTTGCTCACGACATCCCTCTCTCCAATGCGCAGAGTAGCGAGTGTGCCCCGCCGACACGACTGCGAACAAAGAAGCGCTTCACGAATGGCCAGCTCGCATGGCGTGGATCACATGCAGCGCTTCGTCCACCTCCGAACACCGCGGTGACAATGCGCGTAAGAAGGCCTCGCCGGAGAAGAGTTGGGGCAGAACGCTGAAGAGGAAGACATCGCAATGGTTGCCTTCGTTGTCCACGGCGACGTATGCGCCGTTCCAGATGGCCGAGGAGCTGCTCGACACTGTTCGTTCGACCACCCGCCCTCAGCCACAACCAGTCTTTGCGAACAAAGCAGAGGAGGCCAAGACGATCTTAGAGGCGCGATTAAAGGCAGCGACAACATACCAAGAATGGTGGACACGAGCGAAGGAGTTGGACTTCCTCGAGGGCGCTCATGACTGGCGAATAGAGAATGAGAAGCAAGAGGAACATGACTATGACTATGACTTGGTCACCGCTCGTTTGAAGGAACTCAAGCAGGCACTCAACGAGAAAGACATGGAGGCAGTTCTATACCACATTCGCAACTACCTCAAGCGAGACTTGGGTGGCATGTGCAATTCCAACCTCTATCAGCATTGTCGCATCGGAACAAAGTACTCGATCGACGAATACACGGACGTCGTCAGTTATGCGATTGAGCAGCTGGTAGACTACTGCGAGCGAGACCCTGCGGCGGACGTCAAACGATTCAACCAGACTTTGAAGCAAGCTCGAGCTGCGTTCGGCAAAACAGCACTGATGCTGTCCGGAGGAGGTACACTCGGCATGTGTCACATCGGTGTTGTGAAGGCTCTTATTGAAGAAGGTCTTCTGCCATCAATTGTTTGCGGTGCATCAGCCGGCAGCATAGTTGGCTCCGTTCTCTGCACGCACAAGCGAGATGTCATCCTATCGAAACTAGAAGAGCTGCAATCGGGCGATCTGAAAGTTTTCCAGAGCGACGAAGAGATGCCAGGCTGGATCGGCGCGAGTGTCAATCTTGTCAAAGGCGAACATGCCTTTCGGGTTACCAACCTTTGCCGAGTGATGCGAAATCTTCTGGGCGACATTACCTTCAAGGAGGCCTACAACTTGACGCAGATGGTCCTGAACATTCACGTTTCGTGCAAGGACAAGCATAACGTGCCACGACTGTTGAACTACATCACGTCACCGCACGTCGTGATCTGGACCGCTGTGGCATCTTCCTGCGCACTACCATTCGTCTTCGAGGCCCCGGGGTTGAAGTGCAAAAATCCAGTCACGGGAGTCATCGAACCCTGGGGTCATCTCACTCACAAGTATATCGACGGCAGCATTCAAGGAGATCTACCCTCTGCGACACTTGAGCGCCTATTCAATGTCAACAACTTCATTGCATGTCAAGTCAACCCCCATGGTCAGCTCTTCCTGCCAAAAGAGCACAGAGAACAAGTTCAGGACTCAAAATTGCTACAACACATGGTGACGCTGAGCAAAACCAACCTTATGTTCATCCTCGACAGTGTGATAGAGCACTGGGATCCATTCTTGCTGAAGGTCCTGCATTCTGTCGTCACGCAAAAGTATAATGGAGACATCACGATACTGCCAGACATAGATTGGGTCAAGCCTTTAGAAATACTTGCTAATCCATCACACGAGTTCATGAAGAAAGCAACACAACATGGTGAGCGAGCTACTTGGCCCCTGTTAGATCGGATTCGAAATACCGTGGCGACTGAGCTAGACCTTGAACGCGCAGTGAACAACACCACTGCGGCCTCCATCATGAAGAATCGCGATTACAGCTCGAAGAGACGCAGAAGGGCATCATCTACGAGATCAGAATACGGTCTATACCACAGGCGAAGCAGGAGCGGTGACTTTCCCAACGCGGTCGCGGTTCCACGGCTGGTTCGTGGTCGCACTGCATTACATTTACCAATCAGATCCATGTACGAACCGACGGCACTCTCTCCTGCACAGCGTTCAAGTCTCGGCCCTGGGGAGACTCTCCTGTCCTCATCGGACGAGAAGGGATCTGGGCATTCCTCACCTACCACATCTTACGAAGATGAGGATTTCGATGACATTACTGGCCGTAGCGAAGGGTCGCGCACACCAGGAGACGTTGACATGGAAGAGACCGATCGTCGCTTGCGAGCTTTCCTCTCACAGCCTGTTTCTCCTAGTATCTCGTTTAAAAGTTTTCTTCGCTCCGCAGAGGAGGAGCATCAGCAGCAAGCCCAGCAGCCAAGCTCACCGGACCTAAGACGAGCACTCAATGCTTTGCAGATGTCGACTATTCACTCACCACCAAACTCACCAGAACGTAAGAGGTGAAAGAAAAGCAAATCCTAGAGTCAGATGCCTACTGGTCTGTGACCATTTCCTTTTAAACTTGAGAGCATACGATCTTGTATACGAACGATACTGGCGCTTACGGGAATGGCGTCTTTTTGGGAGAGATATTCAGTGCATAGAAAAGGCGTCTGAGATACCCCAGGGAAGGAAGAAGGAACTGAATCGCGATACATCATGCTTACTATCGCCATCGTAGACCACGCAAAGTGGATCTCATCTGTCTGTTTGATCACAACGCTGTACAGAAATCGGGCCACTGAGCCTATAGACATGGCGCAAGCTACATTGCAGCTTCTATATACAACCTTTTCATACATCATCAACATTTCACAAACCAAAGCTGCATCTCGTACAACTCTACCCTCACTTCTTCTCTCCCTCCCCCTCCTCAAAACTACTCCCCCACCCCCTCCAAATTAACAACAACAGGTTCCTCCCCACTCCTCACAATCGCCCATACAACATCCTCATCACTCTCATTAACCTCTTGATGTTCCGCCCAAGCAGGAATCAAAGCAAAATCTCCTGGTGCTAGATGTTGTTTCTTTTTCCTCCTTCGGAGACGATTGTGCCGTGGCCGGAAAAGGCGAAAACTATAGTATTTTCGGGTCCGTGATGGTGGATTGCACTTGATGTGTGGGGTTTTGCTATCATGCGGGAGGCGCAGATGTCGGGGCAGACGTTTACGAGGGCGTTTTGGCGGATCATGCCTGAGGTTTGGGAGCCGGAGGTTTGGAGGGAGGTGGAGGGGGTTACGAGGACGGGTTTTTGGTCGGGCATGGTTTTGGTGGTGTTGGGTTTGAGGTTTTGAGGGCTTGGTGGTTTGGGTGGTTGTTAGAGGATGCTTGTTTTGTGGTGGCTTCTTTTCCGCAGTGGTGAATGTTTTCAGCAAATTTCTTGGAGGTGGTACACTGGTTGTATACTCAAGAGGTTGGTCCTACTTTGATTCAAGGTGAGCTGTTCTACATCAGCATCTTCAATCATGCTTGCTAGCTAGCTACTGCGGACGAAAGAGAGTTCGTCATAACCCCAGTCTGTCACTGACGTAACATGGTTTCTAGAGCTGCCTGTATCATGCGTGGATTGCAATACCGTTCGAGTGGCATCTCATGGAGAGTTTTCATCGCAAACAAGAAAATATACAGAGCACAAAATCACCACGTCGCGATCTTGCGCCATCTGATGTAGTTACAGATCCATCAAGGTCTTGGTAATTGCAAGGCGTTGCAATGCTCAAAGCCGCATGGCACAGGCCTCACCGACATAGCTGCAGTTGGCGTCGCAACATCCCGGATCTGCTTTGTGAAGTCCCATGACCTAGGAGAATACTTCGCATTCGAAGTTGGAAGCATACTGTGTCTGCGATATTGACATGCAAATTGTCGTCTCATTGGGCGTTTCGAAGCGTATTCGGATGTTGTGAGGACGTCCAAGTCGTTTCGGCGATGATTTGTGCGCGTCAACGCAAGATGCCGTTCCACCCAAGAACCGAGGTGAAAGTAATCACTCCAGGAGAGTCTTGTTGTCGTTCTCGCATGGTGGTCTTAAGCATTATTTCGCTTGGCGGCAGGCCGGACGCGGAGAGTGTCCAGATGGGAATCACATGCCGAAGGATTGGCACGAGACTCGAAAAGCACACGCCACGCGAACGCGTGCCAGACCGAGGCATGGGTCGTGGACCAATCAGCAGTCTCCGAATGGTTCACTTCCCCAGGACCAGGCAAGTGAAATCTGATCGCCCGCGTCACGATGCATGCTCGGCTTTGTGTTTCTTTCACATGAAGAGCTGGGGTTTGCCGTAGTAAGCTTATGACTTCTGACATTCTTCTGTCTCGTGTTTCGCTCGTGGCAGTGACCCTCGTGAATACCCCGATCTATCCCTCCATCTTCCCCATTCTTTCTTTGTCCACTTTGCTATTCGACGTGTTCGTCAGATACGCCTGTGTCATTCGCAAAGATGTCAAAGTCCTTCTCTACGGCCGACGTGGCCGCTCACAATAAGCCAAATGATCTGTACATCATCGTCGACCAAGATGTGTACGATCTGACTGCATTCGCGGACGAGCACCCGGGAGGCAAGAAGAGTATGTCCGGATCGAGCTGTAAAGGAAGGTGGTGTTGCTGACAGTGACCAGTCCTGCAACGAGTGGCAGGCAAAGACGCCAGCAAGCAGTTCTGGAAGTACCACAACGAGAG
Organism: Cercospora nicotianae; assembly: GCA_029490675.1. NCBI lineage: Eukaryota > Fungi > Ascomycota > Dothideomycetes > Mycosphaerellales > Mycosphaerellaceae > Cercospora > Cercospora nicotianae. Next base: position 566,443 of record JANQAT010000002.1, read on the forward strand.
CATTCTCAAGAAGTTCCAGCCAAAACTGCAAGTCGGCTCCCTCGACAGCAAGCCAAAGCCTGAGCCCAAGCAAGCACCAACTCCTCCACCATCACCGCCTGCGAAGAAAGAGGCGGCTGTGCCCAAAGCAGAGTCCGGCACAATCTCCGTCGCTCCAGGCCCAGCAGCAGAAGAGGAGGCAGAAGCACTCGACTCCTTCGGTGACCTCGTACCTTACGCAGACCCGAACTGGTACCAGAGCTACCACTCTCCATACTTCAACCAGACACACGCCGACCTCCGCGCTGAGATTCGACAATGGGTAGAAGACGAGATCATGCCAAACGTGACAGAGTGGGACGAGGCCAAGAAGGTGCCAGATGAGATCTACAAGCAGATGGGTACGCGAGGTTACCTCGCAGGCACATTGGGTCTGCACAACTTCCCAAGCCACATCTCGCCTTACAAGGTCAAGTCTGTGCCTCCGGAGAAGTGGGATCTGTTCCACGAGATGCTTCTCACTGATGAGCTGTCACGAACTGGCTCTGGTGGTTTCGTCTGGAATGTGCTTGGTGGATTCGGTATTGGTTGCCCGCCAGTCGTGAAGGCTGGTAAGAAGGAGCTTGTCGAGCGCATCTTGCCTGGTATCCTTGCTGGTGACAAGCGCATCTGTCTCGCGATTACTGAGCCTGATGCTGGATCCGATGTGGCCAACTTGACTTGCGAGGCTAAGCTGAGCGAGGACGGCAAGCATTACATCGTCAATGGTAAGTTCCTGCCTCTGATGCCTCGGTCGTCGCTTATCTAACGTTATCTGCAGGCGAGAAGAAATGGATCACAAACGGTATCTGGTGCGACTACTTCACCACTGCCGTCCGCACAGGCGGCGAAGGCATGAACGGTGTCTCCGTCCTTCTCATCGAGCGCGAGTTCGAGGGTGTCAGCACGCGCCGCATGGACTGCCAGGGTGTCTGGAGTTCCGGAACCACATACATCACATTCGAAGACGTCAAGGTCCCAGTCGAGAACCTGATCGGCAAGGAGAACCAAGGTTTCAAGGTCATCATGACCAACTTCAACCATGAGCGTATCGGTATCATCATCCAATGCTTGCGATTCAGCCGTGTCTGCTACGAGGAGAGCATGAAATACGCTCACAAGCGTAAGACCTTTGGCAAGAAGCTCATCGACCACCCTGTCATCCGCCTGAAGCTCGCACACATGGCTCGCCAAATCGAAGCCTCATACAGCTGGCTCGAGAACATGATCTACCAATGCCAAAAGATGAACGAGACCGAAGCCATGCTGAAGCTCGGAGGCGCCATCGCCGGTCTCAAAGCCCAAGCAACCACCACATTCGAATTCTGCGCTCGTGAAGCCTCCCAGATCTTCGGAGGTCTGTCTTACAGCCGAGGCGGTCAAGGTGCAAAGGTCGAGAGACTGTACCGTGATGTGCGTGCTTATGCCATTCCAGGTGGTAGCGAGGAGATCATGTTGGATCTCAGCATTCGACAGGCGTTGCGTGTGCACCAAGTGCTCGGCATGAAGCTATAGAGGCGAGGTGTCTGTACTACTACTACCACTTTGAATGCATAGCAGATCTTGGGCGTTTAGGATATGGTGACGGAGATACCTCCGGCGACAGCCTGGAAGGATGGACGATATATTGAGTTTGAGGGCGTGTCGCAACCAAGTTTGTGGCCAACTCGTGCAGAGTAAACAAAATACACAATTTCATCAACATTCACAGTGCTCTTTTGTCTTCAGTATCTCAACAATGACTCGGGCGGAAACGTGATCACTCGAATATGATAAGTATGTTCAATGAGGCCGTTGCATCATGATTTGGTATCTTGAGCGCTCTCTTCTCGCATCGCAAATGCTGCAAACTACTCCGACATGACTGCTGCGGTATGCTGTTCGCTCAACGCAGTTCTCACGCTTTTTTTCCATGCGCTTCAGATCACACTTCCCCGCCTCGGGAACGTAACTCCCTCAGTCGCAGGTTTATCGCAGAACCAGCTCACGCGCTCCGCCGCCTGAGCATTCACCAGCCCACAAGGCAAAGACGCGCCCTCCTCCGTCTCAAAGATCTTCTTGATCACGTCCTTCTTTCCACCTCCTGTCGCGACGAAACCAATCTTCGAAGCGTGAACCACAACCGGCAAGCTGAGCGTGATGCGCTTCGGCGGCGGTTTCGGCGAATCCGTAATCGAGAGAATCCATGCATTCTTCTCCCGAAGAAGAGGATGATCAGGAAACAGCGAACACGTGTGTCCATCGGGACCACATCCTAGGAGGATGAGATCGAAAAGAGGCAGTTTGACAGAATCGCGCTGAGCGAAAATCGACACGAGAGTCTTCTCGTATTGGTCCGCGCATTCTTGCGCATCGTCGAGGTATTGCTCATCGATGGGGAAGACTTTGGGTTGGCCGAGTTCGGAGGGGATTTGGTCGAGGAGATCCTGTTTGACGAGTCTGTGGTTGGAGTCCTCGTGATCGAGAGGCACGACGCGCTCATCGGCGTAGAAGATTTCCCATTTGGAGAAGTCGAGTTTGTCGTCGGAGTTGCCATTGGAGGGTGCCAAGAGGGCTTTGGCGAGTGTTTTTGGGAGAGAGCCGCCGGAGACTGCTATGCGGAAGACACCATTTTGGCGACTGAGAGCCTCGTTTTGTGCCTCGAGGATGTATTTGCGGAGGTTGGGGGCGAGTTCCTTGTCGACGTCGCCGAAGGAGTAGAGGTTCGGTGGGCGTCCCATTGTTTCTGTTGTTCGTTTGTACAGCAGAGAAGCAAGTAGGAAGAGCACGAGCAGCAGTAGGCTTCGGCGAGTGCAGTTGATCGTTCTTGCGGTCTTACAGAGATCTGCAAAACACGGTACAGTGATTCATGTGCAACACAAGAGCGAAGTGCACTGCTCGGCGGGTGCTTGGGAATTACTTATCAAAAGCCGCCCGCTAGGGTACATGGAATAGTCAAGAATGACGTGTTGGGAACAACAATCTCTGCTACGGGCAAGCAGGCAGCGCAGCCCACACGGATGCTCCTAGTCTTGCGAACAACGTGATTGCTGGCCGCTCCACACCCATTGCCAGTACGGTATTCTTCCCCTTCCATCGACGTGCATCGGGGGCGAGGGTGGTGTGCTGCCACTGTTCCCACCGCTTGCCCTGCAGCACGGCCGCCGCACCTTTCCACGCCAGTCATCGCCGGCAATGGTCTCTTGCTTTGTTGAGCGGTGATTCGTGAGTTTTGGGCGAAATGCAGTGTTACGTCGAATGCAGGGCACCACCGAGTTCCCATCCCTGCCTATCGGCCTTATCTGATGCCTTAGCGTGGCCCTTTTTTCGCGGAGCGCTGTGTCAAGATTCGGACGACATCCCTACCAGGAAGGGCGAATCTGCCACGCATTTCCAGAAGCCTCTGCTGGCGACAACATCAGGCCGCGATCGATTCACTGATCTCCCTCGTCTCAATCGGCGCGATTTGATCCCGAATACGATCGCAGAAATGGGCCAAAAGCCGAAGCAATTCACAAGGCCGCCGCCGAAAAAAGCCTGCCAAGGCTGCTGCTCTGGTATCGGCAGATGATTATCAGGAAGCAGCAGACTTCGAAGAGGCTGCAGGAGGCAAGCATCGTGCTGGCGACCCCGTAAAGTCTGCAAGAGCGTTCGTCCGAGCCCTTGAACTCTACGATACCGGGGTCGGAAAGCATCCAAAGGACTTTGATCTAGCGTACAACAAGGCGCGATTGGAGCTTGAAATTTCGCAACAGCCAGCTATTCTGGAGCACATCGGTGTCGAGCTTCCTGCTTGGCTGGAAAGGACTCTGTTGTCTCACCAACATGCCCTGCAGCTGAATGAGGAGAACCCGGATGCTCTGTTCAACATTGCACAAGTGGAAACTTCTCTCGCTGAGCAGTTGACCGAGGATGATCGGGAAGATGAAGCAGTGCCCTTTCTGGAACAGGCAATCACGCATCTGTCATCATGTTTGTCAAGACAGGAGATGATGTACGAGCAGCACAAACTGGACTTTCCCGATACCGAGGATGGTGGTGTCGCGCTTGAGCAGCCAGAGCCAGGAGTGACACCAGCAGCAGCGTCTGCATCAACTGGCGATGTCGATATGAAGGAACAACAGTCGGCGATTGTGGAGACTCCCGTATCGCCAAGTGACCTACTGGACACTGTTTATGCTTCTCTTTCAGCTCTCACCACTCTCGCTCCTCTGCTAGATGAGAAGGGGTTGCAAAATCTTGGAGATATGGCTCGACAGTTGAGCGAAACCAAAGCTCCGAGCTACATCGCTCTCCTGCCAGTCGAGGAACAGGACAAGGCCCGTATCGCCACTGCTGTCAATCGAGCATCTTTCATCGCATCGTATGCAAGCGCTCAATTTGAGCACCACATGATCGAGTTGCAACAATACGTGGAACGCCTTGACGCCTTCGAAATTCCTGGCAAAGATACAGACGCAGACGCTCTGGTTGCCGAGGCAGAAGCGAGAACGGAGCTGGTTATGTCAACAATCGATCGCTATGGTGAAGCTCCAGATCTCCCTGCCTCTGTGTGCTGGAAAGAGCTCACGACTTCGCAAGACCTCTACAGCAAAGCCACAAAGCTCAGTACCGAGAGCGCTAAAGAGAGCAAAGCCGAAGTGTACAAATCCAAGGGCGATTTGGAGATCTTGCGGCACCGGCTGATTCACATTCCAAAGACTGATCTCAGCGAGAATACACGGAATAGTGCTCAGACATTGATCAAGAATGCACAGACGTACTACAAGGGGGCGATGAATCTGGCGAAGGCTGATGGAGATGAGGAGGTGAAAGAGGAGGCTCAGCAGAGATTAGGAATTGCGACAGAAATCGCTGCGCTCATGTACGGCGGAGAAGCATCAGCTGCTGTTGACGACTTGATGGAGGCGCTGGAAGGCTGCGTGGAAGAAGGTCTGATCAGTCAACAGCTGGCAGAAGCTATCTTCGAGCGGCAGTCAGCGTCGAAGAGCTGAGCTGCTTGATGAGGACAATGCACTGTCAGCGCCGCCGCACAGAGTGTGCAGGAACAAAGTTCCAGCTGAAGGCTGATATTGCACCGCGTGCGGAGCTGCGCATCGTCTAAAATCGGTGCAATCCAGGCCAAGTGGTCCTAGACTTGGTGCATCACAGAAGATGCAAACATTGCAGAGAAGACTGCGCGTTCCGTGCGCTGTACCTCTTGTCCGACCGACCGTGTGCGACCAAATTCCTCTCGCTATTGTTCCTGTCCTGCTGCAGCTTTGCGGGATGCCGATGGAGTTTAATAACCATCATAACCATCATATGGGTAGCATTTGCAATCCCTGAAGCATCCACAGCGCCACTCGGCGATCGCCGTGTACTTTTTCCAGTACCACTTGTCGAATACATCAAGCCTATCTTTAAGCCACTGGTCGATATCTCTTTCGTCTTCGAGCTCTGGCACATATCCCAGCTCCCAGCGGGAGACCGCTGAGCCTCTTCCCGCCAACCATTTCTCCGAAGCCGTTGCTCCCTACTCAGTGTCAGCGCAGAAGCACAGTCCACTCCTGTCGCGATCAGACTTACCTGCTTGTAGGCTTCGCGGACTTCCCGGTCTGTCTCTTGAGGATCGGACGTCCAGATCTCGAAACCGTTCCCGTCGTCGTCCTGGTACCAGAGAGTCCCGGAGATACGTGGTCTGCCATTGTGAACCCTTCCTACGGCATCACCAATGATTTCCAGGGATTCAGCAGCTTCGTTGATCCTTCTGTCGCGCGGCCGCGACTGCTCGGTAATGCAATTGAGGTCGTCATAGTGCCGCGATACCGGAAATCGAAAGGTCTTGACCAGCTCAGCTCTCTCGTCACAAACATTGAGCATCCAGTCCTCGAGTTTACCTCCACTTTCCTCGGAGGCATCGATCTTGCTGGAGAAGGTCGTCATTGAGTAGTAGATCCCAATGGCTTCGGTGTAGACTTGCTTGCACTGTAAGAGTCACGATGAGTACGAACTTTGGTCGAGGGGCGGCATTAGGAGTACTCACTGTCAATAGCAGTTGGGGAGGCTTCGAGCAGAATTTCCAATCCCAATGCCTTCCGCATGAGGCATACATAGCGCCATATAATTCCTGCATGGACCCCTCGAAGACATATGCCCAGATCCGGTTCCGCAACTCGGCCGGGAGAGTCATCAATTTGGGAGGCGGCTTGGTGTCGTCGGCTTCAGCGCGGCGGCGCTCACATTGCTTGCGCTGCTGTACCGCGTGGCGGCGACGCTGGCCTCGGCTGCGTCGAGCCATGTCGGTGTTTGGTGCGACAGATGCAAAATTTGTGCGGGTGTTGTTGGGTGGAACAGAAGTGGAAAGTCTTGGAAGCAATGAGAAGCTAACGCAAGCACGGACCCCAAGTGAAAGTTGAGGCGAAGCGCCAATTTACTGCAAACAGACGACCACAGCCTACGCCAACAGGTATCGGAATGCGGAAGATTCTGAGAATGTAGTTCTGCGGAGTCGACAGGAGATGCAGTGTCTCTCTGACTGATCCTTCTCCCGTATGCCAATGAGTAGTGAGACGCGAAAGATTCTCAGCTTGTGAGCTTGCAGAGTCAACAGGAGGTGCGCCCTCATTCTGTTTAGTTGTTACTCTCTATGCCAACGAGAAGTCAGATGAGAAAGTTTCCTAATATGTGGGCCTGCAGAGCATGAAGCTTCCAAGAAGGGCTGGGTCTCGCCTGGTCATTGATGTTGGAACTCGACGTGAGGCCTCTACGCTCCAATATTCGGCACTTTCGACTTCGAATGCTGGTTGGTCTGCAGATGTCGCTCCGGTACAGAGTTCCAAGAAGAGGAGACAAGTCGGTCTCTTCAGTATCTCGAACCAATCTCCGGCGCACAGTATGCATTCCGTGCAATACTTCACTCGATCCGGTCACGGTACGTGTCGTGGACGTCAGCATGAGTAGCAACTGGAGGAAGACCTCGCAGGCTCCAGCGGAAGACATCTGGGTCCTTTGCTTCCAGCCACTTGTCGAGCTCTTCATCTCCCTGACCGACGTTAGCCATGAATCACAACTTCGTTTGCATGCTTTCAACCCACCTCTCTGTAATGCCGGCGGATTTCCTGCTCTGTCTCAACAGGATTCGATGTCCAGATCACGATGCGATCCCAATCGGATTCATACCAGAGGTCCCCCTCGATGACTGCTTCGGTGGCGCCCTTTGCAGCGGCAACATCTCGAGCCCATCTCAGTAGATTTCCGTGGCGGTTAATGCGCCAGTTACGCTCTTCAGGATCACTCTCGACGTTGAGATCCTCGAGCCACCACGGAGTCCTGCACAAGTGGCAGCGCACGTTTCTGACTAGCTTTGCTCGCTCAGAACCAATCTTGCGCATCCAAACGGACAAAGTTATATCCAGGTGTTCACTTGAGAAAACGCTTGTGAAGAAGATCCCCTTCGAGTAGTAGATTCCAACAGCTTCGGCGTAGATCTGCTTGCACTGAGGAGGTTCCAAAGCTGGTAAGCATGTGGACGTATATTGGGATTTAGAAGGACTGTGTACTTACGGTGGATAGCAGCGGTGGCTGACGCCTATAGGCCTTGTCCGCAGCCGTACATTTCTGAGCTCGATTGTAGCAGTCGATTCTCTGGGTCCAACCCTCAAACACAGCTGTCCAGACTCGATTGCGCAACTCGGCGGGCAGAGACATCAGTCTCGAAGGGAGCGGATTGATGGAGCGCTTGCTTGTAGTAGCATTTTGTTGCGCGCCCTCCTTCTGTTTTCGAGCCGCGTGCCGGCGGCGTTGGCCTCGACTACGTCGAGCCATCTCGGTCGTGTTGTGCGGTGCAATTCGTGCGTGTGTTGGTGGGTGGAATGCAGGTGGAAAGTCTTGGAAGGAGACGAGAAGCTAACGCGGCACTAATGCAGGTGAAAGTGAAGCCCGAACGAGGAGCAAACAACGGAGCGCGGGACCGCAAGCACGCACTGTCAATTCGCAAGCTTGAGCAGACAGTCCCCTCGACATTCCCATCTTCTCGATTTGCATCATCCAAACGATATTGCGGCAACATGGCTCGACGCAGTCGAGGTCAGCGCCGCCGACACGCCGCCCGACAGCTTAAGGAGGCTGACCTGCAACATGCGAGCACACTCGGTCAATCATCGAGACTGATGTCCTTGCCTGCCGAGTTGCGAAACCGCATTTGGTCGGCCGTCTTCGAGGGCACCACGCAGAAACTGCGCAGCACTACGCCCAGTCCAGGAGCTGTCAGGAGCGTCTACTCGAGCCCGCCAGCATTGCTGTGTACTGCAAGTCAAGCCCCATACCTTTCTTTCCACAGAGCCTGTTCTGACAGTTCTTCAACATATTTAGTGCAAGAAAGTCTATGCCGAAGCCCTTGGGCTTTACTACTCTTCGACCACCTTCGTCACTTATTTCCCTGTTCACATTCAGGCCAGCGCCAGAATGGTTCAGACTTGGATGAAAAAAATCGGCATCGAGAGTGCGAAGCTGATCCAGACCATACGCCTGCAAATCTGTCATTCTCCTAGCGAGATTATGCGCCTGGACGATCCGGAAAACGATGACGACTTCATGTTCATCGGCGAGCGTCACTTTCAAGCGTACACCGCGGCGATGATCATTGAAGTGGACGACATCTGCGAGCCAGTCGTGCAAGTAGACGTCTGCTATGAGTGGAAACAAGGACGTTTCGCGATCTGGTCCTCAGCCCCAGACGACACGCATTGGGAAATGGCTGAGGCGTATTCGCATGTGAGTCTATTGGAGTGGAGGCGCAATCTGTAGCTAACATCGAGCAGGGACCAAAAGCTTTCGAAAAGTGGCTCATCGGAAAGGGCTCAGATATTTCCACCGAGTTACACTTGGGATGGACTGAGTTCTGGGCACGCGCGAATGCTTGAGGCTGTGCAACAGCGACTGATTGGACAAGCTTGGAACGCGCGCGTGAAGAGAGCAATTGACGTTGATTTCGGGACACTCACGGTGGACCCAGAATCCTGTCGCTCCTAATAGATGAGCGGGATACGAGAAGGACAAAATCGGGCAATGGATGCCCTTTGGACCTGAAGCGTGGGCCTGCAGTAGTTTCAGACTATGGACAAATGAACTCAGCGCCTCTTCTTTCGTTCACAGATCATCTCATGCTCACCGTAACCTCAACTCCTTATCCAGATGCCAGAACAGACATACCCCCATCATTGCCCATCCTCTTCCTAGTCTTCATCTTCATGGTATTCGCCCCCAGCTTTCCTGCCCTCGTATTCTCCCCATCCTCATCCGCAATCATCTTCACAAAAGCCCCCGGACAGAACACCAAACTCTCACCAACATCCAACTCCACAATCTCTCCGAACAAGTCCCGACCCTCTTCTCCATCCTTCTCCATCCGACTCGCGCCTCCCAAGTGACCTTTGATGGCAGTGAACCAAGCCGGAGACGTGAAGCGATGCACAATCGATACAGAACAGAGATCGAGCAAGTCCGTAGAAATAGTAGGCTCCTGCGTAGCGATCACAACTCTCGTAGCGTTGTGTCTCTGCTCTCTGATCGTAGTGAGAAGACCTCCAGTGAACGTCTTCGCGGCAGAAGAGTCGTTCATGAACTTATGCGCCTCGTCCAAAGCGATGACGAGACCAGAAGCCGGGCGCTGGTTCTTGACGAGTCCGAGGCAGATGTCGAAGAGCAAGCACGCAGTCGCGGCATCGACAAAAGGGTCGCTGAGATCGATGATTGTGAGAGAGCCGGGTTTGAGATCGAAGAGTTTGCCATTTCCAACCGGCTTGGGACGCCAGGTCTCATTTGCGCGATATGGAACATCATCTGGGTGCATGAAACTCTCCAACAAGCTGAAGCGGAGATTCATGGGAGCACGTTGTTCTCTGGATAAATTTTCTTGGTCGAGGAGAGCATGGAAGCGTTTGTAGTTGAAGCTCTTAGCTGTGGTGTTTTCGATGGCCATTCGGCGGAGGATGCGCTGGATGATTTCCATGTAGAGGGGTGGAGGTCCTTCTTTCTCCGCAAGAGCCATCAACTTGTTCATGCGGTCGACCGACAAATCGGATGAGCGAAGTAGGAGTGGACGCACTATGGGCTTGTTGTCTCCAGAACCTATACGCTCATAGGCTTTTCTCAGTGCGTGCTCGTTGCTTTGAGAGACGAGCACATTGACTTCGATGCCGAGAGAGCACAGATGTGATACCTCTGCGATCGATGAAGATGAAGCGACATCGTAGTGAAACACCACGCCGGCCACGGGCTGGTTGATAGAGCCAACAGTGGCGTCTTCCAACAAGCAGTTTTCCAACATGGCACTGAGCGTGTAGCTCTTTCCCGAGCCTTGTGAGCCACAAATGAAAGCTGAGTTCGGAGCGTTGACATTCAGCATGATTGGCTCGCATTGGTCGATTGATTCAGAGTCGCCCACATGGAAACCAAGGAGCCCATACTGAGGAAGGATCGCTTTGTCCTTGGCCGAAGTGCTGAACGGTGAGGATGGACCTTTAGCAGAGGATTGCGCCGAAGAAGACTTTCCAGAAGAAGAGTTTCCAGAAGAAGTTTGCCCAGAAGAAGACTGCTGAGACGAATCATCTTCAGATGAAGACCGCTCAGACGAAGACCGCGCAGACGAAGACGAAGATTGCTGGCTGCTTGAGACTAGCACAGATGACTCCGAGCTCTGGTCGGAACTCTCAGCCGCCGGGTCGGAATCTGAGGATGCGGACGAAGGCTCCTTGCTGCTTGAGGCAGACCTAGAAGGCACTGAAACGTCTGCAGAGTCTGAAGAAGCATCGCTCTCTGACATGGTAGTGCCTTCATCCTCAGCATGATCGACATGATACTTGACAGCCAAGGAGAACAACGGAGTAGTCCGTATCTCTTCCTGCCGACCTGCACGTCCACCACCAGCGGCAGTGAGATAGTTTTGTTGGAAGTAGTTCTTCGTCTCTTCGTAACCAGACGCCATGATCGCTAAAGTGTTGTATGGGGACTTGGGTGAAATGGATCTGATTGATTCTGCCTCTAATCTACAGAACGGTGAGCAGCTCTTATGTCGTGGCCACCGTTGATCAGCAGTAATTGCCCACTGCACGTCTCTGCTGAACAAAGCGAGCAAGTTTGCTTCATGTCCAACTCCCGCTGCAGCGCCAACCAGAACACAATAGAGATCCGAGACACCTGGCCTTAATATATTATACACTCTCTCGTGATGCCTGCAAACGCGGCTGCAAAGGCCGGAACAGGTCTCACTTTTCAGGCAGCTCTCGAAAGACTTTCTTCATGATGTTCTTGCTCTTGACCAGGTTGACGAGTCTCAGGCGTTCATTGTCCAAATGTGCTGAGTCGCTGGCTTGGCCACAAGGGAAGTGAGCAGCAGGTGCTCCAAACTCCTTCTCCAAGAACCGAATGGCGGGGATAGAGCCACCCTCACGAATGTACAGAGGCTTCTGGCGTTGTCTTGACTTGTGACTGCCGTTCGAGGCAATCTGTTCCAGCTTGTTGGTCACCTCAGTCATGGGTGTCAAAGGTGTCAGCGGCTCGAGACTACCATTTGCGAGAGTCTTAGACGTCGTGGGCGAGGGCTTCGTAGCTCCAAGACCGTTTGGTTGTGAGCTTAGAGACATGTGCGGTGGGTGAGCTGATGACTTCCGTCGATGGCCGAATTGCTCGATCGGGCCCCATTCCTCCATGATAGCAGCTTCCAGTGTCTGAAAGATGTCGTTTCTGAAGTCGCCCAGCCACGGCTCGGCTTTGTGATCGATGCTTACATCGAGAATATTGCTCGTCTCAAGCTTTTGGAATTGTTCTCGTAGATACGCCTCCAGTGCCTCCGAAACTTGCATGGCTTCCTGATTTGGCACAAGTCGGATGGAGATTGCTGCCTTTGCCATGCGAGGAATGATTGTTGCATTGTCAGGGCCGGAAGTTTGGAAGCGATGTATTGTGAGAGACGCTTCCCGCCATCTCCGCATCAGTGATTTCGCGATAGTCTCCGGATCTCCCAGGTCCGGATTGCGTGACACCAAAGCATTTGTGATATCGTCGTACAGTTCAGCTTCTTCTTGGCTTAATTCGGGCACTGCGTCGTAGAAGCCAGGTATGTTGACTTCGCCATTCTTCCCGGACAATGTGCCAAGCAATAACACAAGATCTTTGAGCGCCTCGTCCAACTGTGCACTGCCGTCGACACCAGAATGCAAATCAGGATGATTGCTCTCTACTGAGACTGTGGCATGAATAACTCCACGTAGCCCGTAAGTCAAGCACGGTATCCTGTCATCGAGCCAGTAGCTGTTGGCCAGTAAAATCCAGTCCACGTCTCCAATCTTGCTTTTGCTGGCTTGCACGGCCCTCTCGAAACCACGAGAGCCGCACTCTTCCTCGCCCTCGATCAGGAAGATGATGTCGGATGCCAGTGCTTGCTCACTCATCAGTTCCGCACAAGCGAAGATGGCAGCCATGATCGGTCCCTTGTTATCAGATGTGCCGCGACCATACAGATAGCCATCTATACCTTGCATATTGAACGGATCTGTGAGCCACTTGCCGCTGTCATTGTTGGCTGCCACGACATCGTAGTGGCCATAGAAGAGGATCTTCTTCCGCTGAGCGGCTGTAGCAGGATTGCCTCGAAAACGCGCCAAGATGACTGGGTTGCAGCCATCTTCCGCTGCTAGCATCTCAGTCGATGCGCCAAAATTCTTGAAGACCGAGCGCAGCCATGATGCGCCTCTTCTGCAGTCCGCCTTGTGTCTGTAGTCTGATGATACTGTTTTACAGGCGACAAATCGTCGTAACAATTCCACTAGTTGCTCGTTGGACGTCCTGCTAGGCAGTACGCTGAGCCGAATACAATCACTGACATCCCAGATGGCCACGCTGTTGTCGTTTGAGCCTGTCACATAGATTGGCCTCGAATTGTTGAAGGAGAATGCTGATGCGAGGATGCGGCCATCGTGTGCCTTCCAGCCGGTTTTCAACTGGTATTGGCGATCATACTTTCTGACCTCTCCATTCACAGCAGCCGTGAAGAGAAAATTTCCTCCAACGGAGATGGTGAGCACATCGTCCCGGTGTGCTTTGAGGTTTCGCACAAGCTGTCGCGTTTCCAGATCCCAGACATCGACTTCTCCACGACTACGACCAGAGTACAGGAACGTGCCGTCCATAGCGATCGATAGAATGGAGTGTCCTTCTTCCCTGCCATCGTCCAGCGTGTAGAGTTCTTGAATGGCACCTCCGTCATCTGCATCCAGCTTCCACAGCTTGATCACTCCATCTCCACCTCCAGTCACGAGTGTTTCTTCGCCATACCGCTCCGGCACGCCTTCTTTTGCAAGCAGCATGCAGTACACATAGCCATAATGTGCAAAGTGTCTGACCTTCTCTTTGTCAATCTCAATCACATCACCTCCCTTTGCATGTCTGGGGATGTAATCTGACCCAGCAGGCTTCGGTGTCTGAACACCACCTGGCCCTCTCGAATCGAAGAAACGATCATCGCCTCGTAAGGATGTCGGTATAGCCGAAGGGGCCTGTTGTGAAATCTTGCACCATTGTATCGTCGTGTTCTGTGCTCCTAGATACGCCGTCTCCAAGCTCGCCGAATATGCCACACAAAAGACATCGCCAACGTCGAAGGAGCTGTACAAGCAGTAGACTCTCTTGAGCGTCTTTGTGCTCCAGATATTGACGATCCTGTCTCCTGAGCAGGAGAAGAGCAGTGTTTGGTCTTGTGATAGGTGCAGCCCAAGCACACTCCCCCGGTGGCCTTCGATCACCGCCTTTTTCTCATATGTGCGCAAGCTGTAGACTACAATCTCTCCCGCCTGTGTACCAGCATAGATGTGGTCGTCGGATATGACTATTGCCAAAATGGAATTCGTATTGCGAAGCCGTTGGCTCAAGGTGGGAACAGCATCGTGCTTATTGTCAGAGCTCTCGCCCTTCGAATAGAAGTCTCGCTGGTATGAGTTCGGCAAGGAACTGCTCGCTTCGTCGGTCTCCGAGCCTGTGGTCGCGGTGGAAGGAGTTAGCGCTCGGTGGATTTGTAGGGCTGACGACATTAACAGAGAAGTCGGCGGTAGCGACTAAAGGTGCAGGAGTAGTGGAGTGCGGCAAGGGGTGGTGGAGAGCAGCCGTGGAGGAGGGACGCGAGCTTTATCTTTATCGAAGTGCATCTTGCAGCACTGCAACAACCAGAAGCCAAGCAAGCAATCCATCTTACTTACGTTGTGCTGCCAACGAATGAGCGTGATCGCGTGATTGAGTATCTCACCTTCGAGTGAAGCTGCTCTTATGACACCACTGGCCTGGCCGTGTTCCTGTCCGGCATTGCTCAAACTCTCTTCGACATCCCATTGCCAGCTGCCCCTCCTGCCCCATCCCTCTGAACAATCACTCCGTATGGCGAGATGCATGCTGAAGAGACGCCCATCACCAATATACAGACGACAACGAGAAGCAAGAAGAACAAAATGAATAGGAGTCAACAAGTGCAGCGATAATTGGGCGCTGAGTCGTCGTACACAATTGCGCCATCGAGCGCACTGAAGCCTCCTGTCACGAATCGCTGTGCCTGTGCGGAGCGGTGTACTCAACGGAGCATAACACCCATGCTTTTTGGAACGAGTAGCAAGACAAGCAGCAGTCTGCCTACGTACATGCACACCGCACGGAAAAGAGCCTATCCTCCCCAGATGCCGTGATCGCCATGTTTTCCATCACGCTCGGCGCCTTGGCCTGGCGGAGGCTGCATGAAGCCCGAGGACGCCGATAAGAAGAGATGATCGTGATGCAGTCTGTGCTAAACTGTGCCGTACCGACTAGACTTGCATCTGCCGAGAGCTCCGCGTATGTAAAAGTGCCACGATCGGGATGAGGTGTCACTCGACGCCCGCTTTCACGAGCACAAACTGAATACGGAAGACGAGATGCATGTGCAAGCCGATCTTTCACGTTGCATACGCAGGGCCCATCTTACAAGCCGAACATTTCCATACGAAGTCGCGGCAGTCAGCCCGTGTGTGGACACCTCTGCGATCAATCACATTCTGTTGCCGGTCTGCCATATCAGCCGCTGAACTGATGTGTGCATCATGTGTGGCTTATTCTTCGTTCAATCGTTGTATCATACAGCTATACAAGATTGGCATTGTCCGCTATGCGGGATGTCCATAGCTCTAGAGCTCGCTCTTCTTCCCCTCCGTCACCGGATCATTCTCGTTAAACTGAATGCTCACGCTGTTTACACAGTGTCTCTCATCTGTGGGTGTCTGGTATCCCTCTCCCTTGAACACATGCCCCAAATGCCCGCCGCAGTTTGAGCATACAATCTCCGTCCTCTCCATGCCAAAAGTGCGATCGGTATGTCTCGTCACAGCGCCTGGGACAGCGTCGAAGAAAGCTGGCCACCCACAACCAGACTTGAACTTGTGGTTCGCTTTGTACAGAGGTGCTGAGCAGCCAGCGCAAGTGTAAACGCCTGCTTCGGGCATATGCTTGTCATATTTGCCGGTAAAAGGCGCCTCGGTGCCCTTTTCGCGCAGGATACGGAATTGTTCTGACGAGAAGTCTGATCAGTCGACGTCCCTGAAGTGTCCCACCCATGGTACCTTGATGGTAGCTTCTGGACTTCACTTACCCTTATTCAGCTGCGCCTGCCATTCCTGATCCGTCTTTTGCAGTGGGTATGACATTTTGCGAGATTCGGCGGTCGAGAACAGAGAGCCGATGAAAGGCAGTGGCATAGAAGCTCGGAGGGCTGTCGGTCTCGCGATGGAGTTGAATGGGCCTGGTGCTGTTCGGGCGGTGGTATTCGAAAAGGCGTAGAAGGCTCGAATGAAGGTCGGAATCGATGGGAAGCGCATGAAGAGCTTCGTGAGTGCAGTGGCGAGGTCGAAAGGATGCTGGGAATGTGAGGGTAACTAAAGAAAGGTGTACTGCAATACATTCAGCATCTCGCCGCCGCCGCCTCTGGCCTACGAGCTATGGCGTCATCGATTGAGAGCTCCGGTCGCCTCTCTCACGCGTTCGCGTCCACTTCACGTACAGTACTAAAATGTAATTCCACCGCGTCGTGCCTGACGCGCAAAGTTCGACCATAGAGACTATAGAGCACTGTTCCCGATCATTGCGGAGGATCTGGAATCGGTCTGAACCACAGCGACGACCTCGAAAAGCGGACACCCTCGACTCAGTCATAAGCTTTCGACTTATATTGAATTGATCAGATTATGCATAAAAGCACCGTCTTATGCCACTATTAAACACATCGGTCGGCAGCTATGACAGTTGGGTTATGGTGAAGTGTCCACCGAGTATGCAGGCGTCAAAGCAAGTCTTTCGGCTGCAGGAGAAGCACATCTATTGCCTTCAAATTGGTCCAAAACCGTAACGATGCACTCCATTAGCACTTATAGCAATTTTGTGAGGCAAATGTTAGATACGAAGCCAAAAATCAAGTGCCAGCATTGTTGTGACTTTTCAAGCACCTGTGTGCTGCATTTTGAAGGGGTAAACGAGTACCCTCTCCTCTCGCTGTGTCTCGAATGCTCCTGCTCGCCCGCTGTAGTAAAGTATGTTGGCGCGTGAGGTCGTGCACGTAACTCAAGGTAGTGCAGCTGCCATGATCGTGCATTTCTCGAGCAAATTTAAAGGTGTGATGGCTTCGAAGCAACCGAGTAGAGCTGCTAGAGGTAGGCGTGCTGGCCACTGGCGGCAGTCGAGTATCAGTGAGGTCGGGCGACTGTCCTCGCAGTATCAGCTGAGATCCGCGCGAAGCTGGTGCAATGTCAGTTATGACCAGCGATCACATGCAAAAGATCTGTGGAGCTCATGATCAAGTGAAGTTCATGTACGTGTGTGGAAGGTTGCAGAACAGAGCTCGGCTTTGGCGGCAGGAGCTCGGGGCAGGTGATCAACTTCCCACCATCCTGGCCGGATCCCATGCTCACTCTACTAAAACAACAACCATGTTGCTGACAAGTATGCCCAAATTTGTGGCATGCGACACACGCCATATGCTCAAGCGTTCATAGTATGACCGACCGGTCCAGCGTCGACCATGAGCTGCAGAAACTCGACCGCGAATCACTGGAAGAGCACACGGAGGAAACACGAGCTACGGTGACCGATATGGCGGACACAGACCGCTACGAACGACAGCCTCTGACCGGCGGAGAATCTGGTCAAGCAGAAGGGAAAGATCGCTCGACGACTGGGCTGAACAGGAGGACTGTGCGCAAATTGGACACAATTCTGCTACCTTTCCTCGCGTTGCTGTTCCTACTGAACAGCTTGGACAAGAGTAACATTGGAAATGCCGAAACTGCTGGCTTCACGTACGATACGGGGCTATCGCGACAAGATGTGCATACGTCAATGGGCGTATTCTTCTTCGTCTTCGTGGCATTGCAGCCCGTGGGAGCTGCCTTGGGACGCCGATTTGGCATGCGCCGCTATGTGCCAACGTGCATGAGCCTCTGGGGACTAAGCACGATACTACACATCTACGTGAGAAAGAGATGGCACTTGATCCTGCTGAGGGTTATGATCGCAACCTTAGAGGCGGGCTTCTATCCGACGGCCGTGAGCTACATGAGTTTGTTCTACACAAAGTTCGAGTTCGCAACGCGCCTGGGCTTCTTTTACGGCATGACTGCTGTGGCAGGTGTAGTCGGCGGTGTTCTGAGCTGGGCTGTGTTCTCAGAGTTCCCTGGACACGACGATGACCCTAGCACACCGGAGGTCCCTCCTCGATGCGACGTGCGCCAGGCAGCACTGAATGGAAGAGCTGGGAAGTCCTTTTCCTGATCGAAGGCTGTGTGACCATGACTGTCGCATTGATTGGCTCCTTGTGGCTACCAAGATCTGCAGATTCAGCATGGTTCTTGACCAGCGAGGAACGAGCTTGGGTAGAGTCTCGTATGCGAGCAGACACATATCCTGACGAGGTCGAGAGCAAGCAAGCCCACGAGAGCAACACCGACAGCGTACTGCGGCACGACTACGATGCAGATGCGCGACCTTTGAATGGCCGAGCAGACGACACAGCAGATGAAATGCACGAGAGGCTGTTGGATGAGGAAGATCCACTGACACCGAGTCGCCGAGAAAGACGGAAGTCAACAATCTCTGCTATGTCCGTCACTCGTGACTCCGGCCTTAGCAGACACGACATTGTTTCTGCATTTTTCAACTACAAAATCTGGCACCTTTTGGTATGCAATGTGCTCAGCGCCATACCGGCCACGGCTTTCGGCGTGCTCCTGCCTATCCTGGTGAAGGAGCTGTCGCCCTCCTTGAACCTATCGCCAGCTGCATCGAACCTACTTTCGGCGCCGCCTTTCGCTTTTGGTGCGATCGTGCTATTTATCTTCGTAGCATGGTCAGATCGCGCGCGCATCAGGCTGGTGCCCATCATATGGGGGCTCTTCCTTCTGCTCGTCGGCTTGACTTTGACAGTACTTGCGCCGATCGATAATTATTGGCTTCGATACTTCTCCCTCTGCGTCCTGCTGTCAGGCTCGTTCATAGCTTCACCGCTGACAGTTGCGTGGCTCGCCAACAATACGCCAGAACCTGGCAAGCGCGCAATCTTGCTTGGCATCAACGGATGGGGAAACTTGGCTGGTGTCTTCGTCTCAGTCCTGTTCACGCCAGCGGACAAAGAAGCTGGCTATGTGAGATCCTTCTCCATATTACTTGTCTGCGTGCTGGCATCCTTAGCTGGATTTGCGGCTTTCAGATTCCTGATCGTGAGAGAAAACAAGTGGCGCCGCGACGTGCTCCGAAGTTGGAGCAACGAGGAAAAAGAACGCGAAGAGCTCTTGGGCGACGTGCCTGCACCAGACGATTTTCGGATGCGTGTCGCAAGAAGCACAGGGCTCCTCAAACTTGCGAGGAAAGCTGGGCTCGACGAAGGTCGCAAAGGTGATGAACGACTGACGTTCAGGTACGATTTATGAAAAGCTACGATATCGATGGAACGTTTAGACGTACACTCAGATGTATTTTCCCAGCCCTATTGTACAAGCACAAGCATAACTGGCGAACTTGCGTTATATTTCTGCAGGGCTACAGCAGAGGATCCTAGGGCTTGGGCACACGAATTGATCCACATCACTTGCAGACAGGGCTCAGTTTTCACTCTCGTCTTGATCGCAATTGTCCTTATCTTGGGCCCTACTGCAGTCCAGTCTTGTGA
This sequence comes from Cercospora nicotianae, assembly GCA_029490675.1. Taxonomy (NCBI): domain Eukaryota; kingdom Fungi; phylum Ascomycota; class Dothideomycetes; order Mycosphaerellales; family Mycosphaerellaceae; genus Cercospora; species Cercospora nicotianae. The sequence goes on from JANQAT010000002.1 coordinate 585,647, forward strand.
GACGCCCGATCCAATGGACAGGCAGCCAATACACGCGCTGAACTGATGGGACGCCTTATTAGCGAAGCGAGAGTTTGGCTTTAATCTATCCCTGTTGAGCATTATTTGACTTGAAGGATCAGAGACCCACAATCAGCTGAACCTGATATCTTCAGCCGTACTCTAGACTGGCAGGGCTGATTGTAGATACCGCCGCGCTGGGCAAGCCCATATAGTGGGCGTGGTTGTGATTGTGCTACCTGGATCCACAAACGACTCTTGCTATAAACCGTTTTTTCGAACGAACACCTATCGTAACCATGGGTTCTCTTCCTGAGGAACCGAGCAAGACGCACATCATCATCGCAACCTTGTCATTCTATGGACATGTACGCCCTTTGCGATCGTTGGCCAGAGAGTTGACCAGTCGAGGATATCCCGTTACGTTCATCACAGGCAGCGTCAACAGGAAGAAGATCGAAACGATACCTGGTGTGGACTTCGTCCCTTTCCGCGGTAAAGCGGACTTTCATCCAGATCGACTGAAGGAGAAGTATCCTGATCGTCCTGAGGATGGCAACACTGCGCTCTATGACATGGAACACATCTTTTTCGGGCATATACATGAGCAGTTTGAAGTTCTGCAAGAGGTTATTCGAGACGTTGAGGCTCAGGGTAGACAAGCTATTGTGCTTCAAGATGCAGGTGTGTACATTGCTCTCGTAGTGATGTTGGACGATGCTGACTTAGAACAGGCTTCACTGGAAGTGCACCGATGCTCCTCGAAAGTCCCCTCGCTCGCCGCGTGCCGGTCATAAGCATCGGCCATATGCCATTGATGATTCTCTCCAAAGACACTGCTCCGTTCGGTGCCGGCATGCAAAGTCAAGGCGAAGAAATAAACAAACAAATGAACGCTGGCGTTATCCAGATGTTCAGCGGCGTACACGAAGTTCTCGAACAACACCTTATTCCCTACAAATGCCCACTCGAACTACCCTCACCCTTCCCAGTCGACAACTTCTTCCTCCTCCCAGACATTTATTGCCAACTTTGCCCTCCTGACCTCGAGTACCCCCGCAGCGACCTCCCTCCCAACATCCGCTTCTGCGGCACCTTAACCGGCGGCAACGACAAAAAGCCCCTTCCCGAATGGTGGGACGAATTCATCGTCAACACAACAGATACTCGTCCTCTCATAGTCGTAACCTCCGGCTCCCTCCCAGGTCTCGACATCAACCATCTCATCCTCCCCACGATCCGCGTCTGCGCAAACCTCCCGGTCCGCTTAGCAGTCTGCGCTGTACAAATCGAACGACCAGCCGATTTGGTCCTACCATCGAATACGCGCTGGGCACAATGGATCGCCTTCGAAGATATCTTCCCTCACACCTCTATGATCGTCTCCTCAGGAGGCTATGGTGGGATCTCACAAGCTTTCGCAAGCGGTATCCCGATGGTTTTGGCTGGTACGAGTGAAGATAAAGTCGAAACTGGCCTAAGAGCGGAAATGACAGGTGCTGCGATTAATTTGAAAACTCAGACGCCGAGTGATGAGCAGATTAAAGAGGCTGTGGAGAGGATTTTGGGGGATGAGAGGTATACGCTGAAAGCGAAGGAGATGCAGAGGGCTTGTGGGAAGTATGATGCTGTGGAGAGTGTGGTTGGGGCTATTGAGGAGTTGAGGGAGAGGTTTTATGTTCAATGTGAGGGGAGAGGGAAGGCGAGGGATAGTGGCATTCCGACGCCTGCGGAGGTTGAGTTGTGAGAGGGTTGGGGACGGGATAAAGATGGTAGTATACACTAGATCTCTCCATACCTCAAAGAAAGTGGTGTCGTTCCTCTTCCATTCACGTCGAAAGAAAGCCCGAGGTTTGCTTCCTTGTTCATTCACCTTGTTCTCTTCCACATAAAGGCAAAGCATCATGCAAACTTTCAGACTGATCATTGACGAAGTCGGCGACGGGCCAAGCAGGAAAAGATGAGCCGTCAACAACAATCCGAAGTAGGACATCGACAAGAGACAAGGAGAGCTAGCATGTACTCTCAACTCTCGCGCACCGAGAGGCGCAACTATTATGGGAATCCCCACGACCCGGTCTATGCTCGTCGATTGCGCGAGCAACGTGATGTGTACTTCTCCCGCCGCAGGGGCTCAGACTATCCGCCTTTGTATCCGAGTCAGAGGCCGAGAGTCGTATGAGACGAGGAGCGGAGACGACTATCCGCAGGTAATCGACCTACTTCAATCAACAAATTTGTCAGCCGGGACTGACGAAGGTGTTAGCAGAGCCAGTATCGCTACCATGAAGTCGCAGACCGTGATTCAATGCGTAGCGATCCGAGAAATTATGAAGCGGCCGGAGGATACGAGAGATACATATCTCGTTCCAGACGTTCTCGATCTCCAACTCGAGTTGAAGGTCCTGGTGAGTTCGAATTTATACCCCACCTACCGTTTCCACAAACCATCCTGACACGCGCAGCAGGATACAGCCAGCACAGTACATATGACTATGCTCATCCTACATTGGGGTACGATGAATCGAGCCGTCAATACAATCCTCGTCCTGAGTCCGGCACTTGGTCCACTGTGTATGCAGAACCACGAGATGGCTACCGTCGCGGCTCATACGACTACGCGGGATCGTCCAGATATGGATTGATCGCTCCGGCATACCGTGGTAGCAACACCGGCTATCGTGGGGATCGCTCAAGCACCGCGTACAGCTTCGACGGAAGAAGGCCTTCGTCTCGCCTTCCATCTTCGATGCCTTCGACAAGGACCCGCACTCCGATGAATGAGTATCAACGCTATCAGTATGGCGCGGATGCTGTGCAGCGCTGGAATGAGGATCGGTATTTCGAAGATGAATATGGCCGGCGATGAAGTGGTCAATAAGTGCAGAGTCTGGTAGCCTTTGCGACTCCTCGACGCTAATGCCCGGTGCTCCGAATGTGGAAGCTCTGTTAAGCATGCACGGTGGTGATGGAACTGAGCCGAATGGAGGAAGAGAGTAGTTTGTCGTCGTCCAGTGGTAAAATGTGCTCTGCTCGTGGTCGATTATGCGATAGAAATCTTCCCTTTACAGAGAATGGCAGAGAATAACACGCTGCTTGAATCTTCAGGGTGATGTCCTCTTATTTGCCTCGTCCATGATTACCGGAATGCCAGAAGGGCGGTAATTGCGGAGTCAAGAGCGCATCTCAGGTATCGAGGGCCGTGTGATATTCATCTCAGAAGCTTGTATCAGTTCGTACGTCCATTCCAGGACTGCCCAGAAGCTATACCAAGTTAGTCGTGCCGGTGGTCTCTGTCCCAGTAGACGTTGCGTCCTGTCCCGACGGACATCAGCGAAAAACGATATAAAGCGCGGGAAGCGCGAGCAAGTCGACCTGTGGGCAAAAAGCGATCGGTATGTACTCCGGAGGCATCGTCCAAATCCAACAACGTGGTCTCAAATGTTAGCGCTTGATGCCCGTTCACAATAACGTTTTCCGCAATGTTCGCCTCACGCAAGTATTCAGCTTGATGAAGCCTTCAATTCTCCGATGGACCGCTGCGCACTGGACCTCTTTCATCGGTCAAGGGCAGATTTCCCACGCTTTGCCATCTGGCTGCTGGTGTCCTAGAATTCAGGGTATTGCGGACGGGTCTCAGGTGTGCCTCGTATATTCGCAGCGCTAGTTCTATTGCTCGCTCTTGGAAAATTTGCCTCAAAACTGGAAGATCAAGTCGACGATGTTTGATTGCAACGCCCTCTGAGTCCCGCGTCCAGAGCAGATTTTGTTCATTGTGGCCACTAGACTTAGCTTTGAGCAATTTCAAGCAAATCTGACGTGACCTCGATGCGCCTGCTAATTTTGCTATCAACCGGTTCGGCTTGTGGTAGGACTTTGGCGCGACGTTTGGCCTCCAGAGGAACGTTCGTCGTCACAACCGTTGCAATGAGCAGTGGAAGGGAAGCGGCTTGTGGAGTAATGATGCAGACGGGCATGAGATACTCGGCCTTCTCGCAGTTTCTCCGTGCTCTCGGCGTGGTATTGTCGCACTGTGGTGCAGCATCGCAGAGCAGCCGAATACCACAAAGGTGTTCCATTGGAGACAGGCCCGAATGGCTATTTCGATGCCGCCGGTTTGATGCAGCGCAGAAGCTCCGTGGTGCCCTACATGAACGGAGAAATTCGACTAGCGAGAGGCTGTTTTACGAGCTGATGAAGGGCGTTAGTGCCATTATTCAAAACCTGATCCAGTGTTGGCTGCGAGATCATTAGACCGCTGAGAACCAACTGTAGCCCAAGATCGCCGTTGCGAGTGCTGAGTTGCCGTCGAAGAGTAGGAGTGTGTCAGGTAGGAAGGCAATAGTCGGCACTGGCCTGCAGCGTAACCGGACAATCTTTTGCTGTCGACGAGTCCGTTCGGAGATGGGCAACATTGCGCGTGGTGGCGTGAGCAAGACAATTGATGGCGGTGGCAAGGCGACGCCCAGTGCTTCGAGAAGTCTCCGGTGGTTCAAGACCACGCATAGGAGGATCAATATTTGAGCTCTAGCGTCCTGAGCCGGCCCCTAGCCAATTGATAGATCAGCCACTGCGTTCGTCAAAAGCTTGGAGCCAAGATGCTCGCTAACGCCCCCATCCGATCAGTGATGTGGAGGGAAGATCGCTTATGCGGTTCTCCTTTTCAGCTCCTCATTAGACGATCGCGGCAAGGAAAGGAGGCAATATCAGGCGGTGTACGAGAGCTGTAAAATGCCAAGGCATTGACGCGCTGACACGCGCAATGTCGCAGCTCCTTCTAGAAGTGTTGGGCGGATTGTGATTGACATAGCGAGATGCGGCATTGATTGTGCTCAAACAATAGTAGTTCGGCAGTGACTGATGCAGAATAGGATCGCGACACAGTGCGAGGATCCCTGCCGTTAGCAGCCTCAGCCTCGCTGCGGAGAGGTGCGTCCGATCACGTCCGGGAGTCTGCTTGCTGAGAAGCAACGTGCTGCGTGGTTCAAGCTGATGCTAGTGAAATGTGCTGTGCTGCGACGCGTCCAGTGAGGACGTTCGACGCGCTGTAGTGGTGAAGCGTCGGCGCACGCGTGGCTGCCAAGGTGAGGTACGGCGGAGCGGAGAAGGGGAGTGGAGCTGTCGCTGGTTGCATTCCGCTCGGTTGTGGTCTGGAACCAGGCAGTAGTGCAAGCGTGAAGGGGATGTGCACTGGGATTGAGTGGCAGAGACGGGGCGGATCAGCCTCGGGAGCGGCGTTGAGAGGCGGCGCCAAAGCAGAAGATGGAGATTGGACCTCACACTTTCAATTTTCGGTGGTCATCACCGACGCGCTCCCTCGCACCACAAGCGCGCTCGCGCTCGCGTCGGTACGCCGTCGCCAGACCCAGTCACAGACACAGCAGATCTCGGGCAACTCCTCGCACTCGGCAAGCTGTCTCTCACGCATCGGGCGTCCGCATCCGCCGGCGGGTTCTGGGACGGGGGCGGAGGACGTGCTTCCACTGTCTCGACATGTGATTGCAAGCACTTCCGCACCGCTGGGCACTCACATCACCAGGCCAGGAGCCAGCAGCGCGCAGCATCAGAGTCTGATGGCAAATAGGTTCGGCTCACGGGTGCAAATCGCGCGCGTTTAAGCCTTGTCCAGCAGATGAGGCTCTGCAGGCGCAATACCGACTTCGTCACACTCGGCGCATCGAGTCAAGCAGAGACTCCACGCCCAGCGCCGGGATACCACGAGCTCCTATTTTCGGTGGCGTGGGAGCGCCGATGCGATCTCTCTCATGGAACCATGGTCAATTGCTCCGCGACGCTGGCTGTCGATGGCTGTCAATGACGGGTCCAAGGCAGGCGAGACAGGCACAAGCGTTGATCAACAACGTGTTTCTCAAACGCACCGCGCCGTGATCGAGAGTCTAATCACGCTGTCCGCCGCCGCCACCGCTGCAGCTGGTGAGTGAGCCGCACGCATCGCATCGGCGGGCAACAGGGGCTTTAGCCTTTTGTGGAGAGTCTATGGTGCATCGCGCACGTGCTCCGCGGCCACATCGCCAAACACACACTCGCTGGGCCGGAGCGACGCTGCGAAGGAGCCTCGCCAGACGGACAGGGCAGGCGAACCAGCACGACATCGCTTGCGCCGCGCTGGGAATCGCGACGGCGGCCTCCCGGACGCGAACCTTCGCAGAGGGCGCTGAGATTGCAGTGCAGCGCTTACGGCCCATCTGCAGGCTGGCCTTGGCATCCAGAAAGATCTTCAGGAACCAGCGCAAACGGGTAGGTCCCTGCACGGGCTAATCTCAGAACGATGCCACTTAGCACAACAGTCAAGGCCATGCTAGCCCATCCAATCTCGCCTATTCCCGTCGTCACCTGAATCGGCCACAGCGATATAAGCACTCCATGTCGTTTCGTCTGCCTCTGCTTCCCTCGTCAACACACGCATTCTTACTTGGTTGTTCAGCTTGACTTCGGTCGTCCTCTCTTTAACAAACGAACGCTTCGGCAACCACACGCTCACTAATTCAATAATTTTCGCGAACCACCGCCTTTTTACCAACTCAATTCACCAACTTCAAGATGCGTTACTCCTTCGTTGCTGCCGCGCTTGTCGCCGGCGCCATGGCCGCTCCTGGCTACCAGCCACCAAGCTACGGTGGTGATGTCTCTCACCCAGAGCAGCCAGAGCACAAGCCTGAGTACCCAGCTACCACCACCTGCACTGAGGAGCCATCCAAGCCAACCTACCCAGCCGACAAGCCAAAGGAGCCAGAGGTAAGTGTTTTGCGAAAGTCCCCTTGAGAGAGAACCAGTCTCGTATGCCCAAGAATTCCCCCTCACCATCATTCCACCAGCACCCTTCCAAGCCATACCCAGACCACGAGGACTACCCCGAGCACCCAGTCGGCGACTACCCAGAGCACGAGGACTACCCAGAGCATGAGGACAAGCCAGACTACCCAGTCCACGACTACCCAGAGCATGAAGACAAGCCAGACTACCCAGAGCACGACAAGCCAGAGTACCCAGAGCACGAGGACAAGCCATACCCAACCACCAGCTGCAGCGACGACCACCCACAGCCAACCTACCCAGCCAAGGAGACCCACCCAGTGACTTACCCAGCCAAGGAGACTCACCCAGTCACCTACGTTACCAAGACTGTGACTGGTTACCCAGTGCCACCAAAGGAGACCCACCCAGTCTACCCACCAAAGGACGAGGTACACACCGCTCGACGTCAAGACTCTCGCACTCTCTTGCACTTTGTCATCCCACGATGCGTCGCTTTTTGCGGTAACTGATGAACAGCGCTAACAATCGTGTAGCACCCACCTGTCTACCCACCAAAGGAGCCAGAGCACCCAGTCTACCCACCAAAGACTCCTGAGCAGCCACCAAAGCAGCCAGAGCACCCAGTCTACCCACCAAAGACTCCTGAGCAGCCACCAAAGCAGCCAGAGCACCCAGTCTACCCACCAAAGACTCCTGAGCAGCCACCAAAGCAGCCAGAGCACCCAGTCTACCCACCAAAGACTCCTGAGCAGCCACCAAAGCAGCCAGAGCACCCAGTCTACCCACCAAAGACTCCTGAGCAGCCACCGGTTTACCCAAACAAGCCAGAGCAGCCACAGCAGCCTGAGTACCCAAACAAGCCTGAGCAGCCAAAGCAGCCTGAGCAGCCACCGGTCTACCCAAACAAGCCAGAGCAGCCAAAGCAGCCAGAGCAGCCAAAGATGCCAGAGCAGCCCCCGGTCTACCCAAACAAGCCAGAGCAGCCAAAGCAGCCTGAGCAACCAAAGCAGCCAGAGCAGCCAAAGCAGACCTACCCTGCTCAGCCACCTACCAGCCCAGAGCAGCCAAAGGAGACCCACCCTGTCTACAGCCCTGAGCAGCCTAAGTACCCAGTGCCAAACAAGCCAACTGCCCCAGGTATGTCGAGTTCTGCTAGGCTCATGTTTTCAGACAAGTCCTAACTTCTGATTCTAGTCTACCCAACCGGCACTGCTGCCCCAGTCCCACCAAAGTACTACCCAACTGGTACTGGCGCTGGTCCTCAGCCATCCAAGCCAGTTCAGTACACTGGTGCCGCTAGCGTTCTCAACGCTGCTGGTCTCCTTGCTGGTGCCGGTGCTATCCTCGCTTTCTTCTTGTAGACAAGTATCGACAGGATGCCGGCTATGAAGACTCGCGATGGGCATAGTTCAAGAGAATTCTCTCTATGTTGGTTGCGTCAAAGTATAATGTAATAGCAGCGGCGCGAAAGAGATAGTGTCATCTACAACTGTATTGGGACGGTGTTTACTGAGTGCTATTTTACACTTGCATGTGTCACTGCGGGTCGGTACCGGAACGACTACACTGGGGGACAAAGAAAACGTATATGCATCTTGAATGAATTGATTTTGTAAATAATTATTTCTTGAATCTCTTAAAACATTATTTCGCTTCTCAATTTTGGGTTCGCTTTTGTTGTGCTGGCTGCTGGGATAGGTGCCTTGGCTGTCTCTTGGTAAATCGAAGGACACTGAATTGATGACCACAGACTGCCACACGACCTCCTGGTGCACAGCGTTCTCTCTCTGGCAATTGCGCTGCGGGCCAACGTAGGTCCGGATACTGTTCGCAAGCAGCGCTAGATCAAACTAAAAGCAACAATGATTGAACATGACGGAGCGAGAAGCCCGATCGATTGCGAAAAGGTCTCGACCTCCTCCTCGTTACATCTCCGCGATCGGTATTGCTTCTGACCAGATTCATCATTGCAAGCAAACAAATGTCGCATCTCCGTCAACACGCAACAATCTTCTCAAACAGAGAAACACGATCGATCTCGAACAGCTCTGAAATCCCTCGACGTCAATATTTTCTAAATCTGCACATGAAACAGCCTTGCCCTTCGAATGATCTCAGAAGCATGAAACGAAGGGTTCCTCACAGCTGCAATCCCGATTGACTCTTCCAAAACCACGTCAAATCCGACATTCATGCTCAGAGGTTATGATGATAAACATTGACCCTCAACCCGTTCATGAGACTCTGGAGTTCACTCCGACACGAAACCAATCTGTTCCACCATCATCAAAATCGCGACATGACATCAATCTGGAGTAACGACAAGCATCTGCAGTCAACCACGTCGTCGAAATAAAGTAGTGGAGCCTGCTTGTTTCCAGGATCTACGGAATCCCGGCTGATGTGGAGGGATCGATGCTAGTAGATGCCGAACGGAACACATTGCGACGCGCGGCCTCGTATGTGAAACACACCTATGATAGGTGACATAGGTAATAACTGCTTGCCGACGCGCCCGGATAGGGCGACGTGAGGGCTATGGTTAAAAGAGAAAAATTAGTCGGAAATAGATGTCGCTAGTGGAAAGTGGATCTATACCATTGCTTGGCTATGCAGGCCAAGAGGTGTTGTTGTGGTGTGAATGAAGTTGAGGCTCCGGAATTTCGGCATCGCGCGGCATCTCTCGCGTGCTGCAGCTTACAGCGACAACACGAGCAAGAACCCACCGCGAAGAAGTGCTTTGCTGGAAATGGAGTCACGATGCTGCAGTCCTTTCATCGGTGCCTCAGGCGCCAGATGCCAGTCACTTTGGAGCGGCGTTTGTCACTCTTGCCTTCACTGTCGACTTCACCACCTCATGCTTTCTCTTCTCTTCTGCAGCTTCGCGACCTCTCCACTCTCGCAGTCAGACAGCACCAGGTCGCAATGGCTCGCACTCGCGACCTCCTCGATCTTCCGGAACCTCCAAATAGGTTTGTACAGCCTGTACACCCATACTACGCCCATATGGCAGAGATCCAAGACTTTCACCGAGTGTGGAACGAGCAGTCGCAGTCTTGGGACTCGCGAGGCATTACCGCCGAGACTCGACTGGCTGTGTTGGCTTTGCCCAACGCTCGAAGCGAAAAGGAGCTGCGCAATCACATCCACCCAGTGAATCCCACCTTTCCTACGCGCTTCGTGGTTGGGGAGTAATACAAGCCGACCAGTGATTTTGAGCAGGACGAGTACAAAATGCCGCACTCGCTGAACATGAAGACCACTTTCGTGTTCATGGAAGTCGCACCAGTTCTGCGATTGCAGCTTGTCTGGAAGGATGGTGGTTTCACGAACAAAAATCAACACAAAGGCTGCATCGACTTGCCATTCACTGATGATCTCGCCCCGAGAGATTCCAAGCTCGTGCATGGTCCTTGTGGTACTGCGTACGTGTACGAGTTGACCTTCGAGTGCAACGGTGGCATGGTTATGGAAGGTCATGCGAAGCTCCTTGCGGTATCCAACAAACTTTGGAAGTCTGAGGATCGTGACCTGTACGGCTATGCGATGAGCCTGACAGCTTGAGACACGAAACAGGTCAAGATGGAGCTATGGCAGTTCCCAGTAGACCCGCCGAAGCACAAGAAGACCACTGAAGTCAAGCCATTGGAGGAGCCCGTGCCCAATGGCCGTATGGCTGCGATTCTGCCGCATCTACATGGCACTCCTGAATCCCAGGGCGAAGGCGGTTTGTCTTCTCCTCTTTCGACTACCTACCATTGTTTGCCTGGTTGAACAACAACGGGCGCATCACTGTGCAGCCGGGAACATCGAAGTCTCGTTCATCATCATGACGAAGCAAGTGCCTGCACCCATGATGGCCTTCCTGCTCTTACTTTTCACTTCAAGACCTCTTGTCACTCTCTTCTTTTGCAGATTTGCGTGGCATCGCGCATGCATCTGCTCGTGGTCGCGTCACTGCATCAAATCAGACAGCACCAGGTCGATGTACCTCAAACATCCACCGGTGGTGCCCTTCATCCGCAATTATTGACGCCGTCCCAGCCGGCATGACCACAGCTGAGCTCACAGAAGCACTCTACCGCTGGATTCGTTGATTCTGACTTATCAGAGCCAACGCAAGATCATACAGACCAACGCCTGTGTGCGGGCTCAACTCGAGTGCTTCTGGGAGTCCTGGGACACAACTTTCTCTGGCAGAACAAGACCTTCCGTGCCTGCGAGGCTGGTCACGACCAGAAAATGCGTCTCAGATGCTACCTTGAGGCATACCTGCAGGTCCAACTTTCTCTGACTTTTGCCCTCACTTTCCACTTCCCAACCTCTTGCCTTCCCTCCCCTTCTGCAGACACGCGTGCCACTCTCTATCAACTTCTTCGGGTTCGCGTCACTGCATCAAATCAGAAAGCATAGGTCTCGCACTTCCACCTGCGAGCTCACCTCTCTCAAGATGATCGCAGACAGCCCGCCTTTCTCTGGCAGAACGGAGCCTTCCATGTACACGAGGCTGGCCACGACCAGAATTCTTTCCCGCGCAACTTCCGGAAACGGTCGGCATAGCTTGTATTTACGAAGTTTAGGGTGCTCGATCCATCTCTGCAGCCGTGGAGCGGAGATCAGAACATTGCCAACGTCAATTCGCAAGTTGCCAATGCTGAACATCCCCTCCGCCAGTGCTTTGGTTGGTTCTGGCTGGACGCATACGCTGATCGCAACGGAGATCAGAAGGGTATCAATAGATTCGTATACACCACGGAAGTATACTGTCGCCGACATGACTGCCATGAGGATTACAATATGAATACGTAAGTTTCGCCTTGCAGAGACAGCCTTTCAATGTTATCACTAACATTATTGTGATTAGTCACGACATGATCCGCCTCGCTTGTGGTCCGGCAGGGTTTCTCAACGACGAGAGCTGGGGACCGCAAACTGGACGAGGCCATCAAGCACCTTCAAAACAAAGTCGCCGGAGAGAAAAAGTGACCAGGCCACTTTGCCGCTGTCACTCCTGGTCTTGCCAAATACGTCGAAAGGCTGCAAGACACTCGATCGAACAAGTTCGATCTGGAGACAGCGTCACCTTCGTCGTCCCGTCCACCAGCATTTGCTCGCACAGCCTTCGAAGCTTACGCTATTACGATAATTCGGAAGCACAAAAGCAAAGAGAACAATTCCCCCAAGCGTTCATCTCAGACAACAGTGATTTGTGCGCAAACACTTCGGATACGTGCTTGTGTCTCGATCATGTCATACACGAGTCATCTCTTCACAATTCTGAGAGATTTACATGCGATCACGTCCGGAAGAAAACCGACATCAACCGGGGCAACATCCGCAACATTGAAGACTACCCGTCTGTTTGCTCACCCAATATTCTAAGCGGACACCCATGCAAGATGGTGGTAGCGTCGACCAGAAACGATATCCCGAAGAGAGTATTAGCCACTATCAACGCAGGTCTTTCGAATCTGGGTCTGTGCCCATTCTGTGGGGACGACAGCACGAACGAGGAGTCACGTAGTCATTGGCTAAGCGTCGGAACTCAGAAGTCTTCTGCTACTCACTTTGCCACCGCTCGTCTCCTGGAGATTCCCGCCATAACTCGACTCACCTTGACGGGTACATGGTGATCAGATCAGGCGGATATTGCTTGAATGCCAGTATCGAGTGGGTCGCTGCAACGCTAAGTACCGCATTGAGGCAAGCACAGCCTTCTTGATGGGAAGCAACGCTGTGGCAGAGGACTATGGGACTAATGTGTAGTTCGCTCGAGCAGTGAACACGATTGTTTTCGTGCACTATTAAGAGAATCTAGCTTGCCTGCAATTTACAATCCCATGACTTCCTCTCTTCCACCTCACCGGCGAAAGGGTAATTTCTGGCGATCAGATTGTGAGCTGAGCTCGGCGGGGAACTTGCTCGTGAGACGAAACTGTAGGACTCATGTTGAAGACCAAATCGCCGGTAGTATGCAAGCTCAACGCATCCTTGTCGCTTTCGACTGATCGAACTCGACTTCGATCACTTCCCCGCTCCCTGCACTCTCTGCAACGACTCCCAAGATATCCGATTCGTCTTTGCCGTTCAGGACTAGGCGACCCACGAACTCCCAACGCTTCCGCAAGGCTCTGACGATCACGTCTCCGTCCAGATCTGCAACGTTCTGAGGCAGGGCGATTTCAGTCTTTTTGAACATTAGTGGGACCAAATAGCAGATCTCTTCGTCGTACTTGTACTTGAACATCATCATTCGGCACGCGAATGGAACTGATGTCCAATTGCTATGGAGGCCCGACTCACCCGACTCGAGCTGGTTAGCTTGCTCTCGTGACTGCTGAGAAGCATCGGTGCGGTCGCCGACTTCACCTTCATCTTCAGCATTTGTGTGCTTTCGGGGATCTGTCGCTTCTGAGCGCTTGCGTTTCGTGCTGGCGGTCTCTGCGGGCTTCTGCTCGGGCTGCTTTTTCTGGGGCTGTTTGTGCTTGTACATACGCTTCCTATGCGGGAATTTCTTCTTTCTCTCGGCCGCTTCTGACTCTGCTTCAAGGTCGGCGTGGAACCAGTTCATTACCATTTTCACTACCAGCTCCCATGTCTCATCATCTGGCACGTTGAGTGGTGGCCAAGCTGGCCAGCTTGCTTCCGTGAAAAGACCTTTGTCGAAGATATCTTCCAGTGTGACGGGGTCGGTCAGGATCACGCCGAATTTTTTGTTGGAGACGCGAATGTCCACTTTATGCTTCTTGTCTTGAATGAGGGTCTCGAACGCTCGGGCCTTATCGTGTTCGGACATCATCCCAAAAGGTCTCGTGTAGCCGATCCCAGGCTCAAACGCTACCGTGCGCATGCAGTTGAGCAATCTGGTCGCGTCTTCCTTGCCGACGAAGTGCATGAGCTCCGCGATCTGCTTCAAGGTTGGGGCGCTGTCCGGGAGACAGCTACCAGTCAATCGTGGGAAATACACGCGTAGTAGTTTCATGTGTTCAGCTTCAGCCCTCATCAGCTGCCCCTTGGTGGTTGGATTGCTGTCTGGCATCTTGCGTCTTCGTGTCGATTACGACGGCTTGATAGTCGGTTAATTGTGTGTCCGTGGCGGAAGTTCTGCAGAACAACTTGAGTCAAGCGTGCTGTTGGAGTGTGTGTCGATGAGTGGCCTGACCTTTAAGGAGACTCCAGCGCCGTTGAGCAAGCGTGAAGTGAGGACCTTCAGGTGCAAACGGGGCAAGCACAGCTTCCGGGCTCACTTCTGCAAGCCTGCCACAAGACTCAGTACAACGGCCCTGCATCCCACTATCACAGCCATAGCATCACGGACTGCTTCCTCTGTAGAGATTATCCCCCCTGTTTTGGTGAATGTTTTTCTGCCCCGGACCATAGACTCCTTCGAACCATGAGTGACCCTCACCACAGACCTCTTGCTTCTCACCGCCTCTCATCCCCAGATTCTTTCTCCTCACCCTCCAACCAGATCTCATGCCCATCTCCCTCTATTACCCATCTGCCCGCAAATGCACCCAAGACGGCAATCGCAGCCATTCCCCACCAAGCCGCACCCACGATTCCTCTCTCCAACCCAACACCATAAATATGTCCCGCCAAAACCGGTCCAATCGTTCTCGTCGCACTACTCACACTTTGCGCAATGCCATGAATTGTCCCAAGCACGCTCGGATGCGGACTCGCATTGTTCACCAAGATTGCCGTACTCGGCAGCGCAAATGTCCGGGCCATGACCTGGATCGCGAGGATGAGAGTGATGTAGAGCCAGATTAAAAGACCGGAAGCTTGGGCCGGAGGTGAAGATGTGCTGGGAACGATGGCGAGGTAGGGGGCGAGGAAGTAGGATACGGGAAAGAGCAGTAGGCTCAGGCGGTAAGAGCGTATTGTGCCTAGCCAGAAGCTGACAGGAGGGAAGACGAGTAGTTGGAGGGAGATGCCGATGACGCCGAGGATGGCGAGGGCAGTTCCGATTGCTGGAGGAGGGAGAGCGAGGCCGCCAGTGAAGGTGAACGGGAGGTGTTGTTTGTAGCCTTCTGGCAACGGTAGCTTCTCTTGTCGGGAGTCGGGACTGTATCGTGGCGTGGACAGAAAGACAAACCAGAGATTGTTGAATGTCCCGACGTGCATTGCCAGGAGGCCATGTGCCAGGAGAGTGAAGAGCACATTCTTGGTCCAGATCCTGCGGAATGGGAGCTTCCTTCTGATGCTGGCGGGTTTGTTGTGTTGTGCAGATTCTGATGTGCTCATTTCGACGTCTACGCTTCCTTCACGAGCTTCGAGTGGCGCATAATCTTGCTGGATCGCTCTTTTCCTCCGCAAAATCCTCATTAGAAGTCGACCAAGCTTGAGACCCCAATCACTCTTGCCTCGCAGACCTTCCAGCGTTTCTTCCAGTCCAAGCACCAAAGCGATCGTGCTTACAATCAAGAATGCGGCGTTGATCAAATTCGGCAGCGCATACGGGAAGTGCATGAACAGCCAAACTCCGTTCTTGCCTCCAAATGTCCCTCCAGGGCCGAAGAGATGAGGATAAGTCCCAGCAGGATCAGCCAGAATACCACCAAGAAGCGGACCAATGATCACTCCAACGTTGAACGTCATCGGCATGAGGAGAAATGCCCTCGACTGGTATTTCTTCTCCTTCACAATCTCCGAAATCATCGTCCTCATGACTCCAATATTCCCGTTCAGTACCCCGCCGATCGCACGCCAGAACATGGCTTCGGCGAAAGACTGGCTGAAACCGAAGCCCAGACTTCCGATGGCAGTACCCAGCAGCCCAATGAGTATCACTCTCTTGCGACCCATGTACTCGCTATCGGCCAGTCGTCCCCACATCATGGCTGTCAGGAATTGTGCTCCTGTGAAAGCTGCGGCTAGAAGTCCAGCTTGTCGAGCAACGACAGCATCGCTCGGGGCTTGTCCTTCAGGCCCAACGAAGCTCTTCAGTTGGTAGAACATATAGCTTTGCAAACTTGTCTGCGTTAGTGGTTCGGAGAGACGAGCGAGGGTGAGGATCGTGAGCTGGCCTTTCTTTGGGAGATCCCGCCAGGCTACGGGCTCAGGTTTGGCGTTGTTTTGTGGAGGAGGCGCGTCTCCTCCATCTTCGTCGACGGCATGGGCAGTGTTTGCGACATTGGTCAGATCATTGGGACGTGTGGCCTTGCTTCTGGAGAGTAATGCTTCGTGCTCATCGGATTCTGTTCCGTCCTCGTCCTCTGTGTAGACATCGTCTAACGTGTTCCTACGTCTACGCACATGGCTTGTTTGTTCATGAGATGCTAGTCCAGCATTTGCATATCGATTTCCTTCCTCAAAGCTGGGTTGCTTGCTGCTGGAAGCACTTGCAAGCAGCGTGGTCGCGGTCGAGTCTACAGTATCCGCGGTCTCAGTACGGGCGTGTCTATGGTGCGTGCCATCCATTCGACTATGTTCGATTTGCTAGATGTGGGCAGACTGGATGATCGGCAGCAGGCAGCGATATCGGCGTTTGCCAAAGGTTCGCCAAGTGAGCGTCGTGGGGAAAGCTGGAGGCAGTGAGCAGTATACGACAGGAGAATAGTGGGAATCTTGTATCGAAGAGAGCAGAAGAGAAGTGCACGTGGTGCTTATCGTTGCTTGACGGACCAATTGATGATTCGTTCACAGCATTCATCGCTTTCCGTTCTGCATGCGCCGCCACGCAAAAAGAGAATTCTGTGCCGAAGATCCGTCTGGTCAGGCTTTGACGTTGGCACGCCGCGCTATCTTGTACCTGCATTAATACTCTGAGATCGTTGCGGGATGTGACTGGACACGCCAAAGTCGACCGACTGGCAGAAGTGGTAGTAGTATACACGTGCTGCACCATGTACATACCTCCCATGAGAGGGACTCCTTCTATATGGGCCATCTAGACCTTCACGCCGTCGCTATGCGCTGCATTTCGTAGCATTCATCTAAAAGTCGTTGTCATCCGAGCCAGCGACAATCACGTTGTTGACTTTGAGCACCATGCGACAAAGTTGTGTGGCGAGCAGGAGCTGTTGGCGCTTTGAGATCAAGGGATCAATGACGAAGTGTTCCTTCATGTCTGTGAAAAAGATTAGCATACTTTCTTGATGAGTTCCGGAATGTCGACATACCATTTGATCCAGTCTGCATGCAGTCAACGCCAAGGCGACCTCTGCCCTCACCCTTGCTCTGTCGTGCTTTGAGTTCAGACAGGGCTTCAATTGGGCTCAGACCGCTGTTCTCTGCAAGTGCCATTGGCACCGCATCAAGTGCGTCAGCGAATGCCCGCATGCTGTACTGCTCCAGTCCAGGTGTGTTCAGTGCCTCCTTCTCTACCGCCAGAGAGCAAGCAATCTCGGCAGCTCCACCACCGTACACGATTCGATTGTCCCGAACCAGGTTGCGTACGACGCACAGTGCATCGTGCAGTGATCGCTTGGCCTCATCAATAATCATCTTATTGCTGCCTCGGATGAAAGCAGTAACGGCGCGAGAGTTTGCGCACTCCTCGATGACCAACATCTTCTCTCTCGTTGTGCCAAATGACATTTCCCGTACCACGCCCGCAGTACCAAGCTTCTTCTCGCTCAAGTCCTCGAAGCGTGGCACAATGCGACCATTTGTGGCGATTGCAATCAGCTCAATTTCAGGTCCGCCGACCCATCGCACTGCAGGAAGTTCGTTTGTGAGAAGCAGGTGATTTGCCTCATCGTCGAAACCCCACTGGCAGATAACAACGTTGGCGCCAGTGTCTTTGATCTGTTGGATCATCTCGGTGAACTTAGCCTGCTCGTACTTTTGCAATTCCTTGAATTCGGCCACACTCGTAATGTCCAGCTTGTGCTTTGTCTTTGGCTTGGGAGGCTCGAACGCACATGTGAGAATGGCGAGCTTGGCGTCGCGTACCTCTGAAGGCATCTGCGGATGGGAGAAGTCCTTGTCCACGATCACACCTTTGACCAGGAGCGAGTCTTCTAGCGAGCCTCCGACCTTGCCATCGACCTTGATCAGCTCGAAGTCGACGTCCTTTCGCTCCAGATCTGCGACAGAAAGAACAGCGTCCACTGCCATTTGTGCAAACTGACCGTGTGCCTTGGACACAATCTTGCTGCCCAGCGATGTCCTCGCGCATTTGTAGAGGTTGTCCGTTTCAGTCCGAGTGAAGGGCATCACATCTGATATCCGGTCCAGCTCTGCCACTGCCACCTCGCAAGCCTGGTCATAGCCATCTGCTATCCGGATGGGGTGAATTCCCTTGTCAATGAGTTCCGCTGCCTGCTCGAGCAGTGCGCCTGCCAAAACCACAACACCTGTTGTTCCGTCTCCGATCTCTGCATCTTGCGATTGCGAAAGCGATACTAGCAGCTTTGCGATGTGGTCCTTGATCTCCATTTGCGACAGAATCGTCGCTCCATCATTCGTTACTGTGATATCTCCATCAGGCGAGATGAGAATCTTATCGAGGCCTCGGGGTCCCAGAGATGTTTTGACGATCGATGAAACAGTGCGAGCGGCGAGAATGTGGTTCTTCACTGCCTCGTTGCCATGTGTTCGCTTCTTCTTTCCCTGGTCCCTCACGATGATGAACGGACGTCCCGACTCATCTTGTGTGATTTGAGCTGCTCAGTGTCAGTATTTATCCCCCCTCACTTTGTCGCAGGTCGTACCATTGCTCAGATCGAGGTCTATTCTGTATCAGCTCCTGCTTCACTTTCCAACTCATCCTGATTGTGCGACTCACTCATGGGTTGTCCTGCCATGTTTCCTCTCCTCCGGTGCCTTCAAGGCAGAATTTCGTCGATGATGGGATTTCCACAGCTTATCCAGCAGTTGCAAATGATCAGCCGGTGCGCACTCGTCAAAACATTCGGGTTGGGAAAGGCGTTAAGTGAGGGCGGCGTAGTGTTGGCTGAAACGTTCCTGCCCGCTGCTGCTTCTCGAACTTTTCGTGGGCAGTCGCGTCAAAGCTGCGGGAGCAGCCGAGAGCTTCAAACGGAAGTCGCGTCTTGAGCGGAGATGAACGCCCTCGATGCTCTCACTTTCGGTCACTGACCTGCGCCCACGACGCACTCTACTGCCCTCAAAAACAACACGAGCGGCATCGCGCAAAGCATCTACGCGATCGCGCATCATCAAGACACGCATTGACAAGTCACAACGCGAATCGCGACCTCTGACCCCGCAAGCCGGTACGCGCTTCAGCGCAATCGCATCGAACA
This sequence comes from Cercospora nicotianae, assembly GCA_029490675.1. Classification (NCBI taxonomy): domain Eukaryota; kingdom Fungi; phylum Ascomycota; class Dothideomycetes; order Mycosphaerellales; family Mycosphaerellaceae; genus Cercospora; species Cercospora nicotianae. The sequence goes on from JANQAT010000002.1 coordinate 604,639, forward strand.
TGCCTGGTATGAGAAGCGCAATATTTTTACTAGAGCGCTTTGAACTGACAAACTTCAGCACCGCTACACTCCGACGGGAGCGATGTCGACATTCCCGACGCCATACCTGCCAAAGCAGTCAAAAACCAACCGGAAGAGTCCGAGGACGACGATGAAGCGGAAGACGAGTATGCCGTTGAAAAGATCTTGAGTCACAACTTTGTGAAAGGCAAGGTGGTCTATGAAATCAAATGGGTGGGATACGATGATGAGGCGGACCGGACATGGGAGCCTATTGAAAATCTGTATGCATGGTCAACATGGCGCCATGATAATATGCGCTAACGACTTTGCTAGTGAGGAGGGGGCCAAAGACCTGCTGGAAGCATATCATCGTAAGATCGGTGGCACACCTGAGCCACCGAAGAAGGGCAAACCCGGGAAGAAAAGTCTAGGCAAGCGAGCGTCTTCCGCCATGGAAGAATCACCCGCACCAACTTCCAGCAAGAAAGGCCGTTCACGGAAGTCAGAGACCAACGGCGCCGAATGGACACCCCCGCTTGGACTCTGGGAAGATCACGTAACGCGTGTTACAGCGATCATCGAAGGCGACGAAGTCGACGAGGACGGAACAATCAACAAGAGCAAGGGGTCCAAACCCTCGAAGGTCTGCTCGAGTGGAACAATGGGCGAAAGACCCAGCACAAGATGCCCGTCTTGCGCCAAAAATGCCCGCAACGATTACTCGACTACTATGAAGGTCACTTGTAAGTTGTCCCCATCTCTTTCCCCGGTGCGGGCGAATTTTCTGCCACTGCTCGACTGAACCCCTGCTTAGACAATTTGTAGATTAAAGCCGAAATTGGAGGCTTTGGAGGAGGACGATCCAGTATACTGAGCTGACGCCTGCTTTTTGCATATAGGGTGTTTCAAGGCGACCCAAGGTATGTCTCCTAATATACCACGCGAGACGGCACACTGTACGTCTATTGTGAGGATAAGCCTCATGTTGTTTCGGTTTCCGACAAGGCGACAATGCTAACGGCGCGATCGTTATAGCTTGAACGAATGACCGACAAGAGTTCTAAATGTACGAAGAAGTGGCTTGAGAGGGACATGGTCATTTGTTTCCAGCTCGGCTGTGCAGATTTCAGCATGGCGTCGAACGGCGCAACACGGATTTTTGGCAAGTTCGGGGTCTTTTGCTTCGAAACGTCCTGGCTACGGCCACGATGGTCATGTTTTAGCAAAAATTCGACTGGATAGGAGGGGTCTTCAATGTGTATCACTCTCCTGGTCACTGCGTCTTTAATACGCTGCTCTTGTTGGCTTCCGACCGTCCCTTGACTGCCTCCTTGCCTGATTAGCATCGACATTGATCAGCTAACACTGATATGCCGAACACCAGCTCCAAAGCGACTAGGAGGGGAGAGCAATCTTGACAGCCAGAACAAGTGTTGGCGCGACCTCGAAAAGCTGAGGCGACTGCGTGACAGCTGTGGCGACCGCACGAAAGCTGACGCGACCGTATCGAAGATGAGACGACCGCATGAAAGCTGGCGCGACCGCATGATAGCTCAGACGACCTCCAAAACGCTGATGCGACCGTATCAAAGCTGGCACGACCACATGAAGGCCGACGCGACCTCAAAACTAGCTGATTCGACCTTCCATGCGGTCGCCTTAGCCTTGTAGAAGTCGACTCAGCTGGGCCGAACCCGCCTCTTCTCAAGGACATAAACATCACCTTTTCCGCGCATCCCCATCAGTCTACGCAATCACTCTCGCCATTCGAGATAGCAACAATGCAGAATTTTTGCTTTCCTACTATACATAATCTCTACAATTCTACTTTCTTTCTTTGTACAATAATGCGCGCTTTCTAAAGCGATGTGAGTGGTGATTAAACCTCTTCTGCAAAAGTTCTTCTTCTTCCTCTTCTTTTGTCACGCCAACACAAGTGTCATCTACAATGTACAATTTTTACCAATCAGTCGTAGGCGATCATGCGTGCCTCCGCACAATTACCCCGTCAATTCCGACCAGAGCTAGGTTTTCCTGCCAGTTCCTTCTGGCTTCTTCACTTCAAGTGTCGCTAGATGGTACCAATGCCGAGTTCGTCATCCAAGAGCATTCAAAACATGTGTTCAGAAGATAATTTATGCCCTCTGTTGTCTGCGCTTTGGGTTGGCCGTGGTCTTCTTCTTGGGTGTCGTCTGCTTCGCACTCTCTCCGTTGATATACTTAATGAGCTCGTCGAGGTTGCGCTGGTCAACACCACCCTGGCTCGGTGTGGCTGCTGCCTGCAGCGCGTCGGGCGCCGACTGGCCCGCAGGAGGCGTCTGTCTGGTACCGCCGAGCTGTACCTTCGATTGCCGGCCTGTCCTCAGAAGTATCTTACGGTTCTGAAGGAGATTAGCCTGCTTCGCTTGGCTGACAGCGTTGTGTGTGAGCGTCTCGAGCCAGTTCTCTGCCTCCTTGGTGTTCTGGTTTTCAGGTCCAAGAGCTGCCTTGAAGATGTTGTAGCTCTCACGCATTTTGCTCACAGCAGCCTTCGAGTCTTGGTCGAGGGCAAGCGCTTGGGCGAGCTGGAAGAGGAGCGTGGCAGTGTTGATGGACTGCTTGCCAGAGACCTCTTCGCAGATGTCCAGAGACGCCTCAAACCACAGTCGCGACTCGTGGAACGACTTCAAAGATTGAAGCATGACGGCCGCGTTGTTGATCGTGGTTATCGAATCAGGGTGGCGGATGCCGTAGACAATCTTCCACAAGTTCAGTGCGTGACGCACGTAGGCGAGCGCACCTCTGGTGTTGCCCGTCGCATGCTCGAACAGACTCAGATTCAAGTACGCCAGAATGGTGTCAGCATCATCGATGCCGAGAGTTCGCTCAAAAACGATGACGGCCTTCTTCGCGAGCTCGACCGCAGCCTGCTTCTCCTCCAATCCATAGTACAGAGTGGACAAAGCATAGTAGACGCGAGCCACTTCGGGATGCAAGATGCCATAGATCTGCTCGTGCAAGCTCAGACTCTCAAGGAGCAGCTCCTGGCCGAGCTCCTTTTGGTCCTGCTGCAAGCTCAAGCGTCCGGCTTCAAGTGCCTCCTCAGCAAGGACACTCTTTGGAGAAGCCTCCTTGACAAGAGGTACGATGTTGAGCACGTTGTCAGGGTGGAAAGTCTGTGGTGGACCCGTCGGCGTGGCTGCTTGCGCGCGGGATGGAGAGCTCTCTGCCTGCTGCTTCTTCTTCTTGTTCTTCTTGCTGTTCGACGTACCGTTAGTCTGTGGCTCAGCAAGCGAGTCTGCAGATTGCTTCTCGTGCAATTGAGGTTGAGCCGCGGCCGCCTCCTTCGTGAAGGCGTAATCCTTGGCCTCGAGCTGGAATCCAAGCTTCTTGGACACCTCTCGCACGAGCTGCAACCGCTTGCCGTCTTGCACAAGATCGCCCTGAATATCGTAACGATATCGTAGGGACACTTGGCGTCTGATCTCTGCGTCCAAGCCTTCAGGCGTTTCCTTCTCAAAGTCGAATGAGGCTTCTGGGTAGAGCGACTTGAGCTCAGTGTCAACTTCAGCGTAGGGCTTAGCGTTGACTTGCGTGCCCACCAAGCAGTTGAGCAGGTGCGAGACACAGCTCTGCGCGAAGCATGGTGGCAATGTGCGAAGGTACTTGTTCGCGATGTGCTTGAACGCTCGGCTGACCATCTCCTGGTGTGCGAGCTGTTGCAAAGCTACGAGTCGCTTGTCGGACTTCTCGGATGTGAGACGGGCGATCTCACCCAGGTAGCGAATGTTGACACCGCGCCTGTGCATCTCCCGAACCAAGGCACGTCCATCCATTGGGAACCCAACGTCTCCCTCTTGCAGATCGTGCACGAGTTTAGGAAGAACATCGGAGGTCAAGTACTCGCACACTGCACGTACAAGAGCCTCATCCTGTGCCCACTCCTCCTTCTCTTCTTCGGTCTGCGGCTGCTGTCCGCTGAAGACATCAGGGTTGAGCGCAAATTGGAAGTTGGAGATGTCGACGGTGTCCTGTTGCTTTGGCTTTGTCTCCTCCGCTGATTCTGCGTCTTCCTTCTTGTCCTCTGCCTCCTCGTTGGTCAGCTCCTTGGGCTTCTCCTCTGAAGCGCCTGCAGTGGATTGTCCCTTTTCAGCCTGCTTCTTCTCGAGCTCTTTTCCGATGTACTCTCTCATCTGCTTGAACCTGTACGAATCGACGAGCTCGGGACGCAGCACTGTCATACGGTGTGGGTATCGCTTTTCCTCAGTCTGGTCGTCGCCGCGGTGTTGCTCAAGCCATGAGATGTCCAGTGGTGTAACTCTGTACAGATCGAGAACATATTTCCTGCCGTCAGTTCCCAGCAGTCCCTTTGTCTCAACACTGGCCTCGAGATCGTGCTTCTTCAGTTCCTTGTCCCATACAGCATGCTTCTTCACGCGCATTGCCTTGCTGAGCTCGCTGAAGGGTTGTACGAAACCCTCGTTTGAAGCGATGATATCCTTGCCTTCAACTCCACCATAGTCGATTTGGTGCTCGCCAGGTTCTCTCTGCTTGAAAATGCCAGGAACGATGGATTGACCAACAACACGCTTGCCCAGGTAATCCACGACAACGGTGCCGGGTGTGAACAGGCCATTGATGTCCAGCTGATTCACAGCCTTCACGCCCTGCACATCCTTGCCCGTTGCGACTCTTGCTGCCTCATCACCTCCATCGCTGGCAAAGGTTCCCACTCCATCAGCACCAAAGCTGTAGAAGACGTTGTTGTAGACGAAGATTTGTGCGTCCTTGGCCTCCGTTGGGTTCAATGGCTGAACCTCCCCACGAGCCACAAGGCAAGCACCGCGCACAGCTGCCTCGTTGTACTCGGCGAATAACTTGCTTGTCAATCGCTCTCGGAACACACGATCCTGCACCGTCTCTTTAGGCAGCTCACGGGTCGATTGGAGCTCCTCATTCCAGTCACGGAGTGTCTCAGCGTTCTCCACACCTCCCAGCAAATATGCCTCTTGCGTACGCATGACGTCGGCCTGATGATGCTGCAGAGAAGCAGTGGACGCGAGCCAGGGCACGGCGGGGATGCAATTGCTGAGAGCATACGATGCCAGCGGGTCGCGCTTGCCATTGTACTCCTGCAGCTGCTTGAAGTTGCTCTCGAACGATGGTGAAATCTGGCTGAGCAAGTTGATGAGGGAATGTGCCGATGCACTTTTCGGAGAGCTTCTCGGAGCTGGATCGAATTTGTTGTTTGTCGACTTGTTCACGTAAAAGCCAGAGACATGTGAGGTGACGTAGAACTGCTCGCCTTCGTTGGTGACAACCTGAAGGTAGAGAAGGTGACCCTTGTTGCGGAGGTGATATGGAGGAGGGTTCCAGGCGGACAGAGAGATGCTCTTAACCGTCTTTGGTGCAGCATCGCGAGCCTTTGGAAGCAGTGTCGATACAGAGCCTGGTGCATTCAAATCGTAGCCAGTGATCGGGTTGCCAGGCTCGTTGTCTGTCTTCTCCGTCAATTCGACGCTGTCGCAGAGACTGAGGCCTGCATCAATGCCCGTCACCAGATCCGTTCGATCACCAGCAGCACCAATGAGTTCTCTCACTCTCACAACGTGCATCCGTGCCTGTGATTCGGTGTATGGGTCCTCCACGAGCTTGCAGACTGGGTCAGCAACGATGCCGTCCACCTCATGCAGCTCAACGAAGTCATTGATGCGCTTGCCCTGGTGCTCCAGATGGAAGCACGAGTATTGGAAAGTATGAGGTGTGTCGATGATAGATTGCCTGATGTCCTGCACTTGCTCTTGGCTCGACACCATTATTTGTGTTTCCCCTGGCGCATGAGGCAGCTTGACAGTGAGCTGGAACACATTCTCCGCTGGCGGCGCTTCACCATCAGCCTTTGATGCCTCATGGTCGTCTCCATTGGTTAAGGTGCCATTCGGTTCGGAGGTCGCGTGAGGTTGGTCGTCGCTGGGTTTCGTCGAATCTTGCTTCGATTCTGGTGATGTCAATGGAAGTGTCCTAGCTCATATCGAGAGCATTGGCCAGGCGTATGCGTGCAATAGTGCATGACTCTCAATGGCTCGCACATACCATTTATCGAAGCATCATCAGCAGCCATCCTTCCTGTGCCAGCCGGGGTCCAAAGTGTTTCTCGGTCGTCGTGCTCGAAGGGGATGGAGGATGAGGAAAGAACCGAAAAAAGCAGTGACAAGAAGAGAACGACTTGTACACTCAATGAAGTTGCGCCCCAACGGTACTGTACAGAGATGATGGAAAGTAGACAAGTCAGTGTATCATCGACGAAAGCGGCTCGAGAACTTTTGACTTTTAGCAGCAAGCTCGCCCGGCGCAACTTAGCCGATCACACCCGACTCTCCTCCTAGTCTCCGCCATTTCTTATTTATTTCCATCCATGTGACTCGAGTTAAGATGAAATGGCTGTCGCTCGTCCTGCCACCCGTCCGTTGTGCTGCACCACTTCCTGCGTTAACGGATTCTCCCCAACCATGCTGCTGATGATGAGCAGCGGTGCATATGAGTGCTACCTTGGTTGGCACAACTTCACAGCTCCCCTAGCACGGAAACAGCATGCATGTTTCTTCAGGTCGCGTGCGCATGTATTAGACTTTGAGGACAGATTCGGACCAGAATCAATATATTGACATTTCTGTCGTCTTCCTCAACCCAAGGTGAGTTCTGTACATAAATACATATCATAGCCCAATGTCATCGCTTCTCATTACAGCCTGAAGATCAAATCATTTGGCCATCTTCGGCTCAACGGCCTCGCTGCCAGTCACTATTCTCTGAACAGTCAGGTCCACCTCTTCGTCGGTCTGCTCTGCTACACCGGTAGGAGCCTGGCCTTCAACTCGTTTCACTGCTTTTCCTTCAAGAAAGCTCACAAGCCCGCCAATTCCCGCAACACCACACGCTAAGGCAACAAAAAGGCCCGTACTCCAGGATGGACGATCATATCGGTTCATTCCCCACATGAAACCACACAGGCAGCATTGAAAGAATGTGTTCCAAACTTGCATCCAGATGAAGAAGTCCACTTTCCACAATTTTGTATCTGGGGCTCGCACGCCTGTCAATGGTGGTGCAGGCGCTTTCACTGCCGGAATAGGGAGTCGTGGGTCGAATGCCGGATTCGTGGACATTGCTGCCTCCAAGCTGTCCGGGGAAGATGCCGCGAGTGATCGGATGTATTCCTGGCTTGTCATTTGATCCAGTGTTGTCTGTCCCGGGAGCCGGAACCACCCTCTGTAATACGCACCCAGCTTTCGCAGGCCATACATTTTCTTTTCCAAACCATGTTTCTTCTCGCTCGTAAATCTATACTTCATAAGATACCACAAATCCCGAAATCTCCAAGGTGCCAGTCCGAAACCTGTGACGCAGAAGAGCGCGTTGAGGATCTGGCTGTCCCATTCGATCCATTTTCGGCGTGGACTATCGATGTCGTTGCAGTTGAAATACTTTTGTCCAGGGTTATTCGGATCTGGAGCGTAGCACATCGCGGGACTAGCATTACAGAGAAGCAGGAACAGCATTCCACCCCAGGCCACAACGTTGAGCCCATAGAGCGTTACAAGAAAGCCGAATGGGGTGATGAACCATTTCCAGAAAGCCACCAAAGCGTTCGCTGTAGATGTTGTCCATGGTAACTTCTGAGGCGGAATGTATCCTGATGACCGAGCTCTGTCTGCGTGGCTCAAAGGTGCAATAGAATCTTGCTTCTTGATCGAGATCGAAGGTGTTTCTTCTCGCGTCTCTTTTCGTTCCAGCATAACCGGCTTCTCAATTGAACTGACTTTCGTGGGCTCCTCAGCCAAAGGCGGAAAAGGCTCTAGTCCTGGCGACGACGCATGCTGCTCATGCTCTTGAGTCGGCCTTGTCGAATCTCTTGATCCCCGCGACAGCCTCGCATGTCTTCTACTGTTGCTCACACTTCGGCTTCGTGTCACAGTATCAGGTTGTGCGAGCGCTCCACTTCTGATCTCTCCAATCGTCGGCGCCTTGCTCGTGGCTTCTGCGGTCGCCGCGAGGAAGCCTGGTGGAAGATCGCTATCGAGAACTCGTTCCGTCGCGGACACGACGCTTTGCGCTACGCTCGACACTGATGTCCCTCGTCTTCGTCGACCGGGCGCCGTGTTGCCGGCATTGGGCGCGTTCGAGGCCGCAGCGGCCATCCCTGCTGTTCAATGGATGGGATAGAATGTTGGCCGGAGTAATAGAAACGTGCAACGCGCCGGGTTGAGGCTCAAGCGTTCGATGACCTTGGCCAAGGTTGCTCCCTCGGTGCCAATAATTGAATGCGATCGACGGGCCAATACCATGCCGATAAAACTGTGCTGTGTCCGCTCAACTGTTGATTGTGTCGGAAAGGGCCATCACCAAAATTTGCAGTCCATATTTATTCGTTGCTAGTCAGGAAGGAAGCATCGCATACGCGTATTTCGTATTGGAGGGCGAGACCTCGACTTTATCTTTTGTTGCGGAGGTGCTAAACGACATGGCCTCCCTGCAGGGCTCGCGACGCCGAATCTTTGATTGGACAGTCGACCGGCTCGTGTGACGGAACGACAGCCGCGGCGTGGAGTTCAGGATAAACCCGGCGTAGGATCATGCGAATTCTGGAGCCTCACCTTCTCGAAAAACTGGAAGGTACGCGTCCCACAGTGGCGCGGCTTCTAGACTTCGACATCATTGCGACGTCCATCCACTTGAGGCAACAGCGTCCACTCGAGGCAGCAATTCAAGAACACTCTCGACTCTCGACGGAAGTGCTCCACAAACTTCAATAAGGACCAGGAGCAAGCTCCACGCATTCTGATCACTCATCCGCCTGTTCATGAGTAAGCATTCAGACTTGCTTTGGAGTGGCTCCTCACGAATCAATGCTCGCAAACACCTGGCGAGCTTCACCGAACACAAGGACAAGCTCTGCTGTTTGCAACACGATCACTCATACAAGCGTCCAAGGGCAAGCAGCACCGTGGTTCATTGATCACACAATGGCAAGCTTCATGCATCCCGTTCACTCCTACAATCGTCTGAGAGCAAGCACCTTCCCCGATCGAAATGCAAGGAAGGTATAGTCGTGAACTTGGTTCGTGAGTTTTTATGAGCGTACGTCTATGTACATTAATCCTTTAGTCGTGATCATTCCATCATTACCCGGAGAGGTCTGCAGGCTCAAATCAATCAAACGCAGTGCAGCGAGCCATCGGCGTGGGTGTGGCAGTTCTGCGAGAAGGTCAGCTGGCGTTTCGATTTGTGCTCTGCGTCAAGCTATCTGTACTTACAGCTGGCACGTCGGTGTCTGAGTCCGCCGAATCAGAAGATCCGGTACTGGCAGCCGCAGCAGCCGTGGAAGTGGCAGTGGTAGCGGCTGATGAAGTCGCAGAGGCGGCAGAGCTTGTCGCGGCTGGAGCAGCGGCAGAAGAAGAGCTCGTGTTTGGTGGACCGCTTGGACCTGGGCAGCCCTCTCCTGGAGCGATGATGTCGTATGCGTAAGCTTCCAGAGCGAAGTACTGGAGACCATCGGAGTCACGAGTGGTGTTTGGGCTGTTGCTGGCAGCGGCCTCGATGATGCCCTCATAACCTTCGGCGTAGTGGTCAATGTAACCTTGTCCAATCTCTGGCAAGTGATACATGCGGTGGAGCAAGTCAGAAGCCCAGAAGAGGAGACGCGAAGACTCGCGGACGTTGTAGCCCCAAGCACAGACGGTCGACAATGGGCGACGCTCGAAGAACGAAGTTGGGCAGATCACAGTCTCGTGAGTAGCATTGTTGCCACGCCAGTGGCCACCCCAAGCTAGGCGAAGATGTTAGTGAAGGTCGTTGGGAAGCTGGAGCTGGACTTACTTGGCATGTTGGCGCAGTTTCCATCTGGATCATCGCAGCGGAAGACCGAGTTGGCCTTGTTGCCGTTCACGACGATGTCCAGGGCGCCAATGGCTTCCGCGGTAGGAGCACTGCCGAAATACTTTCGGTAGATGGTGCTCTCGTTGCCCCAGCGGTTGATGTGGTCCTTGGCATGCTGCGCAAGCACAATGGCTTCACTCAGACCTTGGCGGAGCTGAGCTGTTTGCGAGGCATTGCAGCTGTTGTGGATGCGGAACTCGTTGACGGCGCCGGCATTCCATGGCTGCTGAGTGCTGCTGAATGGTGCCTGGCGCTTGAGGTTCTGTTCTCCAGTTGGGGCAGCTGACACTGCAAGGGCAGCGACGAGTGCGGTAGCGAAAGTCAACATCTTGTGCGGTGGTCGAGGAGTGATTGACAAGGGATTCTTGGCCTGCGAAGTGAAGTCCTCTCGGTCAAGGGCCTGCTACCCGGTCTTATATCGAACATTCGGGGATAGGCTGCTTTTCCACGTGGGCGTCATTGCCATGTCCAAGACCACGTTCCTGCCGGATGCAGCAAGAGTGCGGCGTGCGTACTTGGCATTGTCCATCACGGTAGGCGTGCATTGGTACCTGCTCCGGCCGTGCATTTGTTGGGGTGCAAGAATTTTGCCGCGAGAGCAACATCCGATCAGCGTTGAGGCACATATGCGCTTAGCCTCCGGCCCTCCACCACTGACGTCGATGCCAATTGCGCGGGTCTGGCAGGATCCTTCGCAGGGCTAGAACAGTAGCGTCCATAGCCACTGCTGGGCTTCACTCGTCTGAGATTACTGAATGCGGTCTGACGATCGTGAACAGAACCGCCATCACAGTGAGATCTGCTGCAAACGATATCACCATGATGGTTCGCAGTCGGATTTGCTTCCTTCTTCGCTGTACAAGCGAAAAGCAAAGATCAATTGGATTGTCAAGCAGCGTCATATCTCGGATCTTCAGCGTTGAATGCACACACGACCCGCGCAAGACCTTGCAAACGGTCGGACTTGCCGAATGGCAGAAGTGTCAAGCTTGCTGAGATGCTCGGCCTCCGCTAGGTGCATTCCTAATCCCTAGTTCTGGACTAGTCCCAAGCTTATGGGCGCAGGGAAATCGGGCAACGGATAGCTGATCTCTTCAGCAAGGCACCTTTCGTTCAATGGCGTTGGTCGAAGTCAGTAGAAGTGCTGTCTATCGCATGAATTGCACGGTCTACTCGTGGACGCGTTGGATCGCCTCTTCCGATGGATTATTCTGCGAATACCGATCGCGACAAACACGCGGACTTCGCCTCCAACAGCTTCCTGTGAGAGACTGGAGTTCGGTGCAAAGTGATATAGCCAAGAAGCCAAGACTCTCCGCCCAGAACAACCTTAATGGGCATCTCTCCACCCCCATCACCTCTCACGCCATTACGTTTTGCTAGTCGGCACCATACGAGAATCATCCTCCACATGATTTTTTCAACGTGGGATCCGCAACCTTGGCCACCATCGCATCTTTCCAAATCCGTAGGGTTATCCGTTTATGCTCGCATCCTCACGATGCAGCCAAGCACTGCATCCCACTATTTCATGTCTTGGTATCCATTAAGGTCATGCTTGGACTGAACGTCGTCGGCGGCGGAGCAGACAGCCACACAGAGCATTCGGTGCAATTGTCAAGGTTCAACGAGTTGTGGTCCCTGCGTTGTCGCGTGGCAAGTCCAGGAATCTCTTTTCTGGGCCTTTGATCGGCTGAGTACTTCTGTGTGAACGAGACCAACCGTTTCGAGGGAGACATCAACTCAGTGCTTTGCGATACTTCCCTGATATTGACTGAGTATTCCGGTCAGACCTGGGATCGAGAGGTGGTGGTTGTGAAGACGAAGAACGACGATGTATTCCAAAGCACTTCTCCTCTCGCTCGCCATCGGCGCAGCACAAGCACAGCGTACGACATACACTGGATGTAACAACCGATCCGAGAATGGCGTCGAGGTCGAATACTGCTTTCTGAGTGGTACTCAGACTGCACGAGCGACCTACACTGTCTCCGGCACCGCGACTATTCCCATCACGGCGCCCGCGAGCACAACAGCTGCGGCACAGACTACGGCTGTAACGGACTGCCACACACACTCAACAGAGTTGTTCTGTGTCAATGGCGCAGGCTCGGAAGTCCAGATTGATGTGACACCCACTGGTGAGATGCCAGCTGAGTACACGAACTGCCACTCTCACGGTGATGAGCAGTGAGTTTTCTCCTGAACTCTACCCTGGCCCTTCACTCGCTAATATCGACAGATACTGCGTGGATCCGGAAGGCGAAGATGTGCTTGTTCTTGCTGCCGCTACTACAGGCTCCCCATCAGCAGCGGCCACGGGAGAGAGCAACGCACATTGCCACGCACACAGCGATGGCACCCAGCACTGTGAGGAGCACGGTGATGAAACTGAGGCCGCAGCTTCGGGCGATGATACCACCGCAACGAACTGCCATGCTCACGACGGCGAGGGTGTGTGGTGCACGTACCAGGGCGAGGAGTACCAGCTCGACCCAGAGCCCACTGGCGAAATCCCCGAATCTTACACGGGCTGCCACTCGCACGGAGAGACTACATTTTGCTTGGACGCAGCTGGCGAAGAGGTGGCTCTGCTCGCTGCAGGCGCTGCGAGCGAAGAGAACCAACAATGCCATTTCCACGCTGGTGTTGAGCACTGCGTTGGCGGTGGTGCTGTGTCCTGCGGCCTGAGGGAACGAGACTACGATATTGGACTCCGTGTCGGCTCGATCTTCATCGTTCTGGTCACGAGTTCCATTGGTGTCTACGCGCCTATGTTCTTGAACAAGATCCCATTCATCAGAAACTCCGCCGTCAGCTACAACATCTTGATGATCATCAAGCAATTCGGTACTGGAATCATCATCTCCACGGCGTTCATTCATGTGAGCTTCCTCAGATCCGTTATCATAACAACCGCTGACTTGGAATTAGCTATACACTCACGCCGACCTGATGTTCTCCAACGAATGTATCGGCGAGCTCGGCTACGAAGCCACAACCTCCGCAGTCGTCATGGCCGGCATCTTCATCTGCTTCTTGATCGAATATATCGGAACTCGCTTCGTCGCCTCCCGCCAGCCCTCAGGTGGAGAACTCCCAGCACATACGGCTAACGTTCGTGGTAAAGGCGAGCACTCACCCGAAGGCTCATCAACTGGAGAGAACCGTGACGCTTTCCTCGCAATGGATCATCATCACGGTGGAGCTTCGAATAATCCACTTTCAGTCGCCGTCATGGAAGCAGGAATTATTTTCCACTCCGTCCTGATCGGTTTGACGCTCGTTGTGGCTGGTGATTCATTCTACCGTACCCTTCTGGTCGTTATCGTCTTTCATCAATTCTTCGAAGGTTTGGCCTTGGGAGCACGTATCGCTCTCCTCCCAGGCGCGATCTTCCCGACGAAGTTCCTGATGGGTTTGGCGTTCGCCCTCATCACTCCAATCGGTATGGCCATTGGTATTGGAGTCCTGAACACTTTCAACGGCAACAACCCAGCGACTGTTATTACTTTCGGTACGCTCGATGCGTTGTCAGCTGGTGTCTTGGTTTGGGTCGGAGTTGTGGATATGTGGGCTCGCGACTGGGTTATTGAGGGTGGTGAGCTGCTGACTAGCGGTCTCATCAAGACGCTCGGCGCAGGCTTTGCCCTTATCACTGGAATGGTTCTGATGGGTGTGCTTGGCAAATGGGCTTAAAGCGACCAGGGTTTTGGTTTTTGGCATGATATGAGATGAGCTATGACTTGAGACGGATACCCATGGACTTGATGATAGACAAAAATTAGTTTCACATTTCGTGTGGCTCTTTGGAGCTCTGCGATTACTTTGCATCCGTGTTTTCGTTTTTCTGTATTGGGTTGACCTGAGCTGTCGTCGAAGACAGCTCGAAGGTGGGCTATTATTCCCATAAATCGTACAAGCGACGTTCCGAACTCCTTCAATAGTGTTTGCCTTGGATCCTTCACATAATGCTCGAGGCAGTTCCGTACTATCTTCGCGATATTCCGTGTCGCTTTTGGAACAGGCGTACTTCTCAATGCCACCAGCAGATCTCGGCTGTAAAAGTGTGTCGAACTACGCAGCTGGTCTTTCCTTTCAAAGACGCCAGCTGCCCCACGTCTTTCATCCCGATTTCATACAGTAAATGTTGTGGTAACGTACACATTGATGCCTCCTCCTTCTGGAGACAATAGAACTTCTGCCTTCCCAGCCAACAAGGCAATCCAAAAAGACTCTCATTCCATCCAGGCTCAAGAGCGCGGGGAGATGTGACTCCTAGTATTTCCAGTCATTTCCAGTTCGTTTTCGCAAGCTTCGTCGCGATGCATCGATGCTTTGCATCATCGAGCCGAGTATCAGTTGCCGATACAGTAGTACATCTCTCATGAGTCCCGATGCGTATATGCTCTCAAATCATACCACTTGCTCGAGACATTCTTGTTATGTTTCCTCGTATCTCCACGATGGAAACTATTCACAGATCTCGCGTCGGATTCGTACAACTCTCCTTGTCCAGAAATCTCGGTAACGCTTCGCTCGGGAGCTCTCGTCACTGGACTGACAAGTTGATATCGCACGCTGTCGGAGCTGACGGGCGTGCTGCCCGTTCGTTCCATCTTGACTCTGGTGTCGGGAGACAAGTATTGCGTGCTGTAGCCTTCTTCCTCTTGGCGCATGTACTTGAGCAGTTGTTTCCGCATTCGTTTCATGCGCCGGCGCATGATTTCCAGTCCGACGAGGGCGCAGATGAGAAAGACGAAGAGGGCTAGACAGACTCCGATTGCTGTGTTTCGGATTGTGGCCTCTTTGATGCTGAAGTCGTATGTGGCATCTGTGCTTGTGGCAGAAGCAGTCGCGCTGGTGGACGACGCAGACAGACTTGAAGTTGTGCTAGACATGTTGTGTACTGTGTTGTAAAATCCAGAGTATGTCTGACAATCTTCTCAAACAAGAGTAGAGTAGAAGCTCTGTCGATATACTTGGACCTCACATAGAGCGAACGTCCAAACCAGAACGAATGTGGATGAAACTGAACCAGGCTCTTACCCAGGATGGACGAGCCTCTTGAACATAAAAGAGCCAGTCCTGACCGGTCCAAGGCTCGGAACACTCCAGCCTTCTTCGCGCGTTCGTCATTGCGGCGCGGAAACTTGACACAAGCTAAGGTGAGGATGTCTCGAAGCAAGCGAAGGATTGGGCGAACCACGCAGGATCTATAAGCGCCGCCCACTTGCATTGTGGTTCCGCTCATGCATGAGTACTATATCGAGCGGCACGAAACCGGGGCGACATGTCAATGGCTTCTTCTGCGGTTAGAACGTAGACCTTGTTTGTGCAGGTCTTGGATGTGTCGGAAGAAGGTCGCGAATGTGGATGTGCCTGTGTTGCGCTGTCAGGTTGCCGCTGCGGTTTCTTGGCGTGAGGCATCGAAAACTGCCCCTGCTGGTTCTATTCTGCGCGTGGCTGTGATTGCGGACATGCGACAATGGTCGCACGAAATCCATGGCTATGCGATTCTGTGTAATGCTGCGTTCTTTGTTTGATATCTGGGCTGTCGAATATGTAGGACAGAGCTCCGATCGGCGCACGTGAGAAGATTCTTGAATTGTGTCCAACCTTGCCATGGCTCGAAGCATGTCTCGAGCTTCGATCTGCATGCTGAACGGCGCAGAGCGCTTTCCATTGCGCGTATGTTTGGTCTTTGCAGGTACAATGGAAATCTGTCGGGCACTTGCTAGATCTTGCGGGTGACAGACAGGGAAAGATGCATTTCTTGCCCGTCGAACTCATTCACTCTTGCAGTTTGAGCAATTTTCATTAATGCTCCTTCCTAGCAAACAGTTCCTCCTCGCAGCCAAAACAGTAGATTCACGATGAAAGTTCTAAATCGTCAAAAGCAACCTCTCCCTCATCAACATACAAGCAGCAAACTTTCACCAGCATCAGCGATGGAACAAATCCGCAACGCCATAGCAGCGCAGGAGGACATAAGAGCCCACGGCGCCGCCAATGAGCTCTTCACCAACGAGATCCAACGGCTTAAGCAGCTTCCGCCTCTAAATCCAGGTGATCCGAAGAGCATCAAAATGGCACTCGACGAATTCGACGAAGCATTAGAGATCTGGTCCGAAGTAGTGGTGGCCAATGTGAGAGATCACACAGAGCGCAATACACGAAGGTTCCGCTCCTGTTATTTCGACTACCACAGTTTAAATTTCGCGAGGATGCCGGAGGTGGTATTGCCCTTGGCACCAACGGAGGCGGCGAAGAGGGGGTTGGTCAAGGGAATTGGTAGCCTTTTGAAGGAGTTAAGGAAGTTGTTGGAGGGCGAGGAGTTTCAGATCCTGGAGCCCGAGTTGCGGGAGAGGGTAAGGGAGTGTGTAGAGACGGAGAAGTGTGGAAGGAGGGCTATGTTGGCGATAGCGATCGAGACGTATGCGTCGGTAGCGGAGTCGTCGACAGCGGAATCTTCGGCAGCAGCATCACCGGCGGTGGTGGAGAAAAATTATGATTCGGCAGTGGATTGTTAATATTGGCGGAACACCTGGTGGAGCATTCGCATAATTTCGTTGAGGGTGAGCTGAGGGCAACTGCGTACTTGGTTGCATTTGCACTTGTATTCGATGGCGACTGAGTCCGTGCATTACTCTGCTGGCATAGAGGATATGTCAGTATGGCCGTGCGCTCTGTCGAGCAGATGCTTCAACTTGTTTGCAGCTCATTCGTGCCGCAGTTCGTCCGAGGCCTCGCAGGCTTCGTAAGACGATGCTTGGCTCCTACTGAGCACTCTCAGGGTCTCCCAATCGGGGCCATTGGTGGCACTGGAGGTCTCAACTTGGAAGATGGTCTCGGGGCGCTCTCCAACGGCACGTAATCATCGCCTTCTCCAGAGAACGGTATCTGCTTCCACATTCCGTCCCAAACGCCCGGCACAGCTGCGCGATCTTTCTTTTGATTTCTGTTCACGTAGTATCTTGCCATCCATCTTCTCAGCAACGCGTCAAATAATGGATACTCTTTTCGTTTGGCTGCGTCCCGTCTGTCGTCCCGTGGTAGATATTCCAAATTACTGATGCCACTTCTCAAGCTCGGCCTCAACCTCCTGAGCGTAGCGAACGAAACAATTCTTTTCTGTGGCCACGGCATGAACCGCATGAATGATAACTCCACTTTTGTGTCCCCAGGAGTCTTCGCGCTGAATCTTCGCAACGCCTCTTTCCCAGATCGCTTGATGTTGTCTGGCACGTGCACTCTGATCGCGTGCACCATGGGTCCAGTCGCGAGTGCTGTCACAATGGCGGGGACTGCTGAAGCGACCACGAAAGCTGGGACAAGCCAATTGGAGTGGTCTGGGCTGAAGAAGTAGGATGGAGCGTAGACGGTGGAGCCTGCGAGGAAGATCACAATGGTTGCCACGCGAGTGACACCGACTGTGAGAGTGGCAGCGGTGCCAGCGCGGTAGACATTGGTCAGGGCGGGAGTTTTCTGGCGTGCTTGAGGAGCTGCGGTGCTAGCAAGGCGTGATGGCTGTTGGAATGGTCGGGCGTGCCATTGAGTGCGGAGTCGCGATGTTGCCGGCGTGACATTTCGTGATACGAATCGAGCGGTGGTTCTGATGCAGCTGGCCTGCCGTAGCAGGCTGTGAATCGAGGACATCACATGCTGATGGATGAAAGTTGTGGAGGTCACCTCCGAGAAGTGCAGCGCGGCGGAGCGGAATGGCGCCGCGATCAGCACCCTTGGCATTTTGGTGCGAGGTAACGTCGCCAACATTGGCCGACTGACAATGCTCGAGTGATATGCCTCGAGACCGTTGCAGGGAGTGACCCAGATGCTACTGGGCGCCGCCTAATCACTCTGCAAGGACGAATACCCCTCGCAATGGCTTGATCCCGCCGAATATCTCTAGCTGCACATCGAACAATACCTAAGGCCGAGTCACGCCCAATATGAAGCTCCTCTACCTCCTCCCTGCGCTCCTGCGCGAGACACTGGCATGGACCGCCCTTTCCGACGCGACTTTGAAGTCGCTGCCTCTCCCTGGCGCCGACTTCGACATCAAAACTGGCTCGCTCCTCTCCCCGATCTTGATCCCCCGCGTACCAGGCACATCGGGGTCGACAAAGGTGCAGAACCACTTTGTGGAATTTTTCAATACACAACTTCCCAAATGGAGGGTATCATATCAAAACAGCAGTGCAACGACTCCTACCTCAAGGGGCAAGGAAGTCCCTTTCGTCAACATAATCGCAACCCGCGACCCACCTTGGGCTGATGGGGAGGGAGATGTCTCGAGACTTGCCTTGGTCGCCCACTATGACAGCAAACTCTCGCCGAAAGGCTTCATTGGTGCTACAGATTCTGCAGCCCCATGTGCGATGTTGCTGCATGCTGCAAGGTCGATCGACGACGCTCTCACGAAGAAGTGGGCGAAAGAGGAAGCAGATGGGACATACATGGATACCGGAGCTTTGGAAGGCTATCAAGGTATACAGATCTTGCTCCTTGACGGAGAGGAGGCTTTCCTGCAGTGGACACATGAGGACTCTTTATACGGTGCCAGAAGTTTGGCAGAAGAGTGGGAAGCTACGCAGTACGGTGCATTAAGCAACTTCCGTAACCCGCTTAGATCTATTGATCTGTTCGTGTTACTGGATCTGCTAGGAAGCAAGAATCCTAAGGTTCCGTCTTACTTCAAAACTACGCACTGGGCGTATCAAAAAATGGCCGATGCGGAGCAGCGGTTGCGTAAAGCAGGAGTGTTCAAAAGCCAAGGAAGTGCATTTCTGCACGAAGGCGGCAAATCAAGTACGGATCATTGGAGCGGAGGCATGGTAGAAGACGACCATCTCCCGTTCATGGCCAGGGGTGTGGATATTCTGCACATCATTACAAGTCCGTTCCCGCAAGTCTGGCATACGATTAATGATGATGGAGAGCACTTGGATATGCCCACTGTGGAAGACTGGGCTATGTTAACGACGGCCTTTGCAGCGGAGTGGATGGATCTCGAGGGCTATTTTGATATGCAAAGGGTTGTGCCTGGTGTTGGAGAACGAGATGAGCTGTGAGTTGCACGTCAATCCCGGTTGTGGCTACGATGAGATTTGTCACAAGAACCATGCTGATAGACAACGTAGAAGTAGCGATACAAGCGTATGATAGCGATATCCAATGATATTTTTGAGTTTGCATGATGGTCAGACCGAAGTCTTGGCAGGAATGTGAGTGAAGTCCAACTTTGTTTCCTCGGACTCGCAATGGTGATCACGAGACTTTCTCATCTTAGGACACGATCAGGGCTTCGTTCGAATCTGCTGTCAGTTGCAATAGGGAACAATGAGCAACGTTGCACCCCAATTCATTCACGATGGCGGCTGCCGGATCCGGCGATACAAGTCAAAGAGCATCTTGTTCTTTGATGAAAACAATCTGGACGCAAGCTTCAGCTGTCTGACCTCGCCTCAAGCTCTGAGCTTTCATCCAACATCAGCCATTCGCACCGAGGATACAACATGGCTCCGAAACGTAAGATACCAACCTCTGATTACCCCCGCCAGGAGGGATAGATCCAGACAGTCGCGAACGCAACCCAAAACGAGTCCGACAAGATCGATCAAGCCGGACTGCTGCGTCGGGTCGATCGATTCGGCGTTCCAACCGGAGAACAGGCGCCGCGCAACGCTCTCCACCACGGGCAACCCAGCGTTCACCACCTATTCCAAAATTCTCCAGAAGAAGTCCTCAAACTCCCGAGGAGTTCCGTCAAAACCTGAGTCCGCGTGAGCTCCGTACACTAAGAATGTACCGTTATGGTCTTACCAAAGCAGGCACGACTCCTGGACTTGGGAGTCTCGACCCTGAACTCAATGATGCAGAACAATTCAGGGCGCATCAGAAGGCGGTCAAACACCATAAGGCATTGTATCCTTTGTCTCCTGCCACGTGGATGAGTAAATATCAAGGCTTTGGGAGTCATCGGAAAGCTGGTCGAGGCAAGAACGTCAGCCAAGGGAGGGTCAGCGCGAGTCTGTCTCACGATGTTGAAAGGCGTGACATTGACGATTCGGATGCGAAGTATCGCGTGGTGTCGCCGAATGTTACGGGCGAAACCGGGCAGCAGCCATTTTCACTGTTCGCTGAATACGAGCATGACGACGAAAACGATCTGGACTACGTTCCTCCTGAAGACGAAGAGGACGTGGATGTATCTGGTCTGTCTGAGATTTCAGACGGCTTCAAAGAGCTGAGCCCAGCTGGGCGACCTGGCAGAAGGCCGACTGTCGCCTCTGGCTACTTGGCCGACGGAGAAGAGACCCCGAGAGTACATTTCGATGAGGCGAGTGAGCCGCACCGTTATGATGCGGTCAGTCGCCATGACGAGCCTCGATTCCAACCTCCAGGACGCAGCAATCAGTTCGCCAGGGACTTCACTGGGTACTCTCCACGCAGTCCAAGAAGCTGGGCTCGCCTCGAGCAAGAGCAGCAGGCGCAATGGTTGGCTAGCCAGATGCACCCAGAATATGCGTATTTCCTCGCCCAGGGAAATGCTGCTCCCTCTCCAGTCCGCCGCAAACCTCGTGCCAGATTAGAGCCTTACCAGGAAGAACAGCTAGACAAAGAAGACGATGATGATGATTTGAACCTGGCATTGACTATCCCAGAAGTTGCCGCTGACCCGCACTTCGACCTGGGTCCGAGAGACGCTGTTGCTTTTGCGAACTCTGACCCTTCGTTGGGCTATCGGTATATGACTGGGCCTAGACGAGGAGGACACATGCCAGGGAGTCCTTGGGCGGAGGGAGGTCCTTATTGGCAGGATCCAAACGCCGTTCAAGACGAAGACGAAGAAGAGGCAGAGGGCCAGGATGAGAACCAAGGGGAACCACAGGGCGAAGAAGCGGAATCAGAGGACGAAGAAGGGGCATCAGAGGACGAAGAAGAGGAATCAGATGACGACTTGCCTGCTGCACCTCCGCCTACAAGAGAGGGACCTCCGCCGACTCCAACGCCGTCTGTACCTCAGGATCCACAGTCCCTCGCTTGGCTCTTTCCAGACAATCCCGACGAACTCGATGAGGATGAGACTGAGGATGAGGAGCCTCCTCGCCAACGTCGACGTGTCTCTCCAGGTGATAGATTCGACAGAGCTGCGGCTTTGGAGCAATTGCCGCCACTTTCGAGAAGTCAACCTCGACTGGATCCTAACGACTTGCCTCCAGTTCAAGGTCCATCTCGACATGTTGCATTTCGAGAGGTTTCTGATAGAGCTGCGACTCTTGGTCAACTACCACCACTATCGCGAAGTGCACCTCGACTGGGTCGCAACGATTCTCCTCCTATCCAAGGTCCATCCTGTCGATCTCGAAATCGAGACGAGGATAGAGGTGCCGCTCTTGGTCATTTACCGCCTCTTCCGAGGACGCCAGTGCGTCCTGAACGGCCTGATTCCCCTCTTAGTAGTGATGGAGAAGTGGTCAATTGGGATGATTTCAGAAGGGATGCTGCAGCGGGTCGCATGCCGCCGCCGCCTCCTCCTCCTCCTCCTGGTCGACGACCGCCGGGATCAAATGGAAGACGTGCCCGGTTCACTATGCCTGCGGGCGATGGTGGTGGGCGGAGCGGCGCTGATGAGGAGCAAAACGATGATGCTGAGGACAACGTTGATGACGAGCAAGACGAAGCAGGCGAAGAAAGCAGGCCGCATGGCCCTTCTCATTCCCCTCGAACTCCTCCGCCTTATCGTCAGTCGTTTTTGAGCTCCAGAGCAGGCGCCGGTGCCAGCATCAGAGAGGCCCGAGCCGCCGCTCCTCCACTATCGCCAATCAACCCCAGTAATTGGGCTATCGATGACCGAGCTACGTACCGTATCGACAACGGAAATATTACTCGAGTTGCGCCAGGTTTTCGTCATGTGCCAGATGGAGACAACGCCCAGTGGCTACCCGAGGACTGGACTGGTTTCCAGGACGGCCCAGACGATTACATATATTACGAGGATCCGATCGGTAATCGATTCTGGCGGGCTCCTGCTCGCGTTCCTGGCTACCCTAGATTTCAGAAGACTCACTTCTATGGCGCAGATGGTCTTCTTCATCCCATTAATGGTGCCGACGGGTACCAGAATCCGACAGGTGAGCCACGGGGCGGCACAAATAATCCCGAAAGAGTCGTGCTGGCTCAACAGCTGCGGGAACTAGAACAACGTCCACCAACGCCGCCGCCTGCGTATGGCGAAAACACGACTAGAGATGTTTTCTGGCAACCTTATGCTGAGGGTGAGCCTGATTCCCCTGAGCGACGAGCACGTATAGCAAGAGCTCGCGAGAGGGACAACACACGCTATCGACCGCAGTATTTCAATGAGATTCATGAAGACCGACGACGCATTTCTGATGATCGCGACACGCGAACGCGAGGCAATAGGCCGCAACGAAGAGCGAGTCTGCCCCTCACACCAGGAGGACGACGCTTCGGCCCTAACGCCTCGTTGTTCGGTGCGCCCCCGCGGCCACCTCCTTATGCTCCCAGGACTCCTCCGGCCGGTAGGAGGCGCGCTTCCAGTCAAGCTTTATCTGATATTTTGAGGGGGCCTCCCAGTGTTGCACCGTCCAGCCACGGCACGTCACCACGTGAACGAAGGTTAGATCGTATCCTTGGCAATGATCCTTGGGCTGGGACAGAACCGCTTCCTGATATCGACTGGTATGAGAACCGAGCAAGGCAGTACGAAGAGCTGCACGGGGTCGAGGACGAGCAAGCCGACGGAGACGAGGAAGACGAGGAGACTGATGGCGAGGAAGACGAGGAAGACGGAAGTGACGATGCAGAAGACGAAACTAACGACGAGGAAGACGAAGATGAAGACAATCAGCCTCCTCCTCCTACTTCTCTTCTTTCTGCCGAACGTCAGCCAAGGTTCATTCCGAGGCGTGCTCGCTTTATCACGCCTCCGGACAATGGCGGCGGAGGGGGCGGTCGTTCGAGTAGTTCGCCCAGTGTCCCCTTGTCGACGGACGGTATGACTCCGAATACAAGGAGAATTCATGACCTCTTCGACGATGGCACTCCCTCCGACATGGAGTCGCTTCCTGAGGCTGACTACTATGACGACCAGCAAGGAGACGATGAGGCTCCAGACGGACATGACAACGACGGCTCTGGAGATGACGTTGAGGGCAGCGATGGGGATCATGATGACGATGCTCATGCGCCCGTTGATGATGCTCAAGGAAACCAAGACAACGGACGTCGGGACAGCCTTCCAAGCTACGTGAGCGAAAACGACGATATACCAATCCCAAACCCTGGGCAAGGTCGTGTCAGACTGCGGCGGCGTCGTCTTCCCTCAGGCGCCTTTGCGGAACGTAACGGCGATGGATTCGTCTTCCGAAGAACCAGCACGAACCGCGATATCGGCCCACTTCCATCTCCTGCAGTCACTGAAGGAGGAATTGTCGATCAAAACTTGTATTATGATCTGTGGAGAGATGGTTTGCCATATCCCATCCCAAACGAAGAACAAGCCTGGCATCCTCTCAATCGCGTCAATCGGATGTATCTTCCAGAAGGCTGGTCATACACGCAACATGCTTTCCGTCCTAACACATACTACTATTATGATGCTGAACAACGTCGGAATTGGTATGCTCCGCCTGCGCTACCTGGAGTCCCGAATATGGGTTTGACGCATCAATGGGGTCCTAGTGGTGTGTTGCAGCCTGTCGGTGATGATACTAACCAGCCATATCCGGGGTCTCCCACTCGTTCAGGAGATGCACATGGCCTTCCGATCTCAACAAACCGTCCTAGAGGCGATTTGGTAGCCGATGGGAATCGCCCTGCAGCGAACCAGAACAACTTCGGGAACCAGCAACCGCCTGTCACACCTCCGAACCCCGGGAGTAGAGCTGGGCCACGGCGTAGAGCTGGCCCAGGGCGTAGAGCTGGTCCGCGACAAGTTCCAGCACTGGTACGTACCGACAGCGATGAGTTAAATGTCGATAATGGTGGCAATCTACCAAATCCATTTGAAGTCAATGGCGGTAATCAGCAGAATGGCGCTAACCAGCAGAATCCCAACTGGTGGCTCAGGCGGGATGGTGCCCCTCAGGCTCTGGGCACTCCGACTCCTGTTGGTGTACAACAGCAGCCTCAACAGGACGGGCTGCCAGTCGGTCCCAATGGCAATCGAGCGTGGGACTATATCCCGCCTGTAGCACAATTGCTGCATGAAGCCAATGAAGGAGAGATGATTACATTGCAAGCGGACAATCGTGCTCTAAGGCAGCGTATCCAGGAGCAGGAGGCGCGAATTAACGATCTGGAGACGCAGCTTCCGGCTCTTGAGGCAGAGAACGCTCGGGCAGCGAATCGCATTCAGGAACTGACGCAGGAGCGGGACCATGCTCTTCAACAAAGGGACAATGCGGTGCTAGCTGAACAGAATCAAACGCAGAACTTGGAGCGTGAATGGCACGCTGCGGAGTATTTCCGGCAGGATGCTGAGGCCCAGCGAGCCCGGGCCAACAATCTGACTGTAGATCTGGAGCGTCAAGCGTACGCTGCGGAGACTTTCCGGCAGGATGCTGAGGCCCAGCGAGCCCGGGCCAACAATCGGACAGCAGCTCTGGAGCGAACCGAGAGGTACTTGACTGATCTTGACACCCAGCTGGAAGAGAGAGATCAACAGATTGCAGAGAGAGATCAACAGATTGAGGACTTGATGAACGAAGTCGCTGAAGTGAACGAGCGCGGGAACAATGCACAACGACCAAATGATCCGAGATCTCCATTGCGAAATTCCAGATCGCCGCCAGCACAACCTCGTCGATCTCCTTCTGCTGCTGGAGGAGAAGGAGAAGACAGTGACGATGATCCTGCGAAGAAAGTCGAAGACATTTTCCGAGACCTGAATCAGAAGCTCGATGACTGTCGCAAGCATGGACAAGATCTGCAGAGACAGCTTGATGAATGTCGAGCACACGGAGACACATTACAGGGAGATTTCAGTCGGGCTCAAGTCGACGCAGAGACCGCCGAAACTAGCGCTCGCGAGCGCGAGCGAGAGCTGGAGCGACAAGTAGAACACTTAAGAGATGAAGTTGAGGCTTCTAGGGACGTTCGTGGTCAGCCTCAAACAGGATCTGATGTCTGCAAGAAAAAGTGCGAGGATTTGGAGAAGAAGGTCCAGAAACTTAAGGAGGAGGCCGCAAAGTGTCGTAGAGAAATGGATCGAGCGCATGAGAAGCTGGCTCAGGAGCAGCAGAAGCCTTCGAGGGATGCTGATGCCGCGCAGAGAGAACACGAAAGGGCCGAGAAGCTCGAGCAGCAGATTGGACGATGGCGCGACAGCTTCAATGCTGAGAGAGCCAAGGTTGCAAAACTAGAAGCTGCTTTGAGGAATGCTAAAGGCGCGACTGGTGACGATGATGACGACGAGGGCTGCGAAGGTCGCTGTCGTCGCGCCGAAGCAGCTTTGCGAGAGTGCGAGGAGCAGCTCGAGGCACTGCAGGACGATTATCGAGATCTTGCGAATGAGAATGAGAGGTTGACAGCTGACGCCGACTCATCATCATCTGGAGACATCCGAGCTTTAAGGGAGCAAATCAAGAAGTTGAAGGTGCTTGGCCGCAAGAAGGCTGATGAAGCTGCGACGTTACAGAAGAAACTTGATGAGTGTGAGAAGCATCGTAAGAGAGCTGACAAGGAAGCGGAAGCTGCTAAGAAGGGACAGAAGTCGACAGGACCTTCTGGCGCAGCAAACACTGGCGTTGGTGGGGGAGGCCTCCGTCAGGTCCAAGAGACAGAGGTGCGAATCCAGGAAGAAGGCCCCCTCCAGCAGGCGGTAATACTGGGAGAGGCGTTGCTGCGGGAGGCAAGCTTGATAGAGCTTTGCGAAGTGGAAGACTTGAACGGGACGAGAATGGTGCCTTCAAAAGACCTGGTGATCAGCAGGAGGAGGAGGATGAGGAGGACGAGGAGGACGAGGAGGAGGAGGAACAAGAAGAGGAAGAGGAAGAGCAGGAGGAGGAAGAAGAGGAAGAGGGCGACGAGGAACAAGCAGGCGATCAGTCTTCTGGAGATTCTGGATCAGACCCCTCGGAACCAGAGGGTGAGGAACAACAAGGCCCTCCTGCCTCTGACACCTCGGAAGAAATCCCGCCCTTCGAGGAAGAAGAAGAGCTCTCCGACCCCAGCGAACCCAACACAGATGACGAAGACGAAGGCGACAACGATGCGGGTGCAGAAGACGTTCAAGGCCGTGCTCGTCTCACACCTCTGCCAACCGAAATCCACCGCTCCCATGCCCATCTATCGCCACATCCTCCCTCTCGAACGTCCTCCATCCGCACACCTCGCCCGGCTATCCCCAGCCTACACCCTCTAGACTCCGCACCCCACCCCTTCGCTCAATTTCCACACAACTCACCACATCGCAGTCCTCGCGACCGGAACCTTTCAGGAGCTTTTCCCGTCCACGTAAATCATCGACCTTTGACACCCCTCATATCTCCCGGATCGCTCGCCAGAATTCGGGATATCAATGCTGATCTCCGCGAGAAATTGGATGCTTCGTTGATGGAAAGTGAGACTTTGAGAATGAGTAATAAGACTGTGAGGGATTGGCATCATGAGCAGCATGTAGGGCATGCGAAGTTGAGGACGGATTTTGATGATTTGTTGGAGAGGAATTGGGTGCTGGAGAAGGGGCAGAGGGAGTTGGTGGAGGAGGTTGGGTTGTTGACGAGGGAGTTGGAGAGGGGTGGGAGGGGAGAGGTGATGGTGGTGGGGAGAAGAGGAAGAGGAGTGAGGAGGAGAGTGATAGATATGCTGATAGGAGGGGCAGTCAAAGGAAGAGGAGGAAACAGGTAATAGGATCTCACTGATGAGGTTTTTGGTATTTTTTGTTTTGATCTTTGGAGTTGGATTGTTGAATGCGATAACGACGCTTGTTGGTTTTAAATAGTGATTTCTCGGGAAATATGTAGTTCGCTCAATGTTCGGGGTTTCGTCTTGATTCACAAGCATACTGCACATTCCCGAAAAGCGATTCTGAAAGTGAATGTGAAGACAACACCACTCGGAAGCGAACTGGCTAGAGATGCTCAGCAGTGTACGCTTCCTGCTGGCCTGACGCAGGAACTGTGCGGAGCCGGCTGCACTCAAGGTGGTACACCGAACACGCAAAATAGTGACCCGACTGTGTGCTGACGTTATTCTTGTCGCTGTCCGAGGCGCGGCAGGGGCGGGTATGAGGCTGTGTGAGTTCCTGACGCGAGGAGACAACGCATACCCGGACGTCGTTGTCTTTCTTGGCTTTCGTGACGCGAATGTTCACTGTTTGTAGATCGCAACGACGTGTAAGTGTGGGAAAGGAAGTTCGGTCATCTCCGAAGTCGCTGTGTTGGTGTTGGTGAAGGATGAGTGCCTGAGGACAGCAAAGGGTGCAGAGATAGGGCTGATTACGTAGCTCGGTTTGGCGCAAAGTTTGTTATCGGCGGAAAAGCATCGCAGCACGCGCTGAGGGCGATGGGATGAACGTGGGCGGGCTTCTGGAATTTGGGTGGGACAGGCAGGGAGGCCTTCTGTCGACCGTGTCGCGGCCAATAGAAGTAGCACGTCGTGTTCGGAGGTCCGGTTGACGAGCCGCCCGCCTGGCGTAGTGCTGTTTGGAGCGTGTCTTTGCGCGTTGAGGTGGGGTGTCCCTTTTTGCTGAACGCAGCTTGGATGAGATGGCCTATTCACATTTGACCGCCTATAACGCCGCGAGCTCCTCACCACTCCCACCTCGCTCTCTCCCTCCTGCCAGTCTGACTCCTTCCCTCTTCACTTCACGTTTCAGTCGTTCCTGCTGAAACACCGCCTCAATCAGCCCACGTCATTGCTAAGAGCTCGGCGGAACTCGAGCTGAAAAAAGTTGGACTGACTGAGCAAACACCACCTTCCACCGCTATACACACAAAGACACCAACGGCACCATGGGCGACTCTCTCGTACACCAGGAATATGGCCGCACGCGTGTGCAATGGCTCGCCTCGCTCAACACCGAATACCACCCACCAAAGCAGTTCCGACGCACCTCCATCATCTGTACCATCGGTATGGCGGTGCCCCGCGGAAAGGCATGAGTGGTGAGACTGACGAGGATGGCTTCTAGGTCCCAAGACGAACTCTCCAGAGAAGATCAACATGCTCCGCACCGCCGGTCTGCAGGTCGTCCGCATGAACTTCTCCCACGGCAGCTACGAATACCACCAAACCGTTATCGACAATGCCCGCAAGGCTGAGGCCACGCAAGAGGGTCGTCCAGTCGCCATTGCTCTTGATACCAAGGGCCCAGAGATCCGAACAGGCAACACCCCCAACGACGAAGACATTCCCATTTCCGCCGGCTCCGAGATCAACATCACCACCGACGACAAGTATGCCACGGCATCGGACAACAAAAACATGTATGTCGATTACAAGAACATCACAAAGGTGATTGAGAAGGGGCGTACAATCTTCGTCGATGACGGTGTCCTCGCATTCGAGGTGCTCGAGGTTGTCGATGACAAGAACTTGAAGTGCAGAGCCGTCAACAATGGCAAGATCAGCAGCAAGAAGGGCGTCAACTTGCCAAAGACAGATGTCGACCTTCCAGCTCTCAGCGAGAAGGACAAGGCCGATCTGAAGTTCGGTGTCAAGAACAACGTTGACATGGTCTTTGCTTCCTTCATCCGCCGTGCTGAGGACATTGCTGCCATTCGTGAGGTGCTTGGTGAGGAGGGTAAGGACATCCAGATCATCGCCAAAATCGAGAACCAGCAGGGTGTCAACAACTTTGACGAGATCCTCAAGGTCACCGACGGTGTCATGGTGGCCCGTGGTGACTTGGGTATCGAGATCCCACCTGCCCAGGTCTTCATCGCCCAGAAGATGATGATTACCAAGTGCAACATTGCTGGCAAGCCAGTCATCTGTGCTACGCAAATGTTGGAGAGCATGACCTACAACCCACGCCCGACCCGTGCTGAGGTCAGCGATGTTGGTAACGCCGTGCTCGATGGCGCCGACTGTGTCATGTTGTCTGGCGAGACTGCCAAGGGCAACTACCCTCGCGAGGCTGTGACCATGATGCACGAGACTTGCTTGCTCGCTGAGATTGCCATTCCTTATCTGAATGCTTTCGATGAGCTGAAGCAGCTGGCAGCACGACCAGTGCCAACGACCGAGAACTGCGCCATGGCTGCTGTGGCTGCTTCTCTCGAGCAGAACGCGGGTGCTATTCTCGTCCTGACCACATCGTGAGTTTGTTCCCGTTCTACCAGGTCTGAGTTTCTGGCTAACGTGATCGCAGCGGCAACACTGCCCGTCTCATCTCCAAATACCGACCAGTCTGCCCCATCATCATGGTGACCCGAAACGCTCGCGCCTCTCGCTACTCCCACTTGTACCGTGGCGTCTACCCATTCCACTACGACGTGGAGAAGCCAGACTTCAAGACTACACCATGGCAAGAGGATGTTGACGCACGTCTCAAGTGGGGCATAAACAACGCCATCAAGTTGGGTGTCCTCAACAAGGGTGATGCAGTCATTTGCGTGCAAGGCTGGAGAGGTGGAATGGGTCACACCAACACTCTTCGTGTGGTCCCAGCTCAAGAGGATTTGGGTCTTGACCAGAATGCTTAGGGTGAGTAAGTGCTCTGCCACTTTTGTTTCGGCATGTAAAACGATGGCTGACAGCAAACAGGAGCAAGCGCCGACCCATATCTCAAGTCTGAGATGCCATCTCCCTTAGCCGGCACGCCGCTGGCCACTCCACGAAGCAAGCTCAACGGTTTCCCGTTTCCCACGATTCCTCAGGTGATTTTTCACGCTGCACCGGCGGCTTAAGAAGAATTCGATCAAGAGATGAAGACAGAAGAAGAGCACAAAGACACGTTTACAGCAGATGATGGGGATGACATGATTATAGAAGACACGACCGGGCATTATGGACGGAGTTCTGAACCGATTCGTGGGGTACCTGCCGTCAGTCACTGTTGATTAGCAAATGCTTGGGAGTTCGAGGAAAATATGATACCAATGGTGTTGTCAATTTTGAGTGAACAGTTTCCATGCGCGATCTTTCATGTTTAAGAGAGAGGTGATGCTGATCTTGGTGATAGGCAGAAGACGCGTCGTGTGGCGTAGCGCGCTTTCCAGCTTCGACTCATGCAAGTTTTCCGTGCTCGAGAGAGAGGTGATACTGATACTGATGCTGCTGCTGCTGCTGCTGATGCTGTGCGAGTGGCAGTTGACGCGACGCGTGGCGGCGCGCGTGTTTCAGCTTCGGCTGTTGCTGCCGTAGCTTGGTCGGGAGAGAGGAGGCTGCTTGTCTGAACTTCTCCGCTTTGAATATTGGCGAACGCATGAACGACTGTGAACGCTCCAACCGCTTGTATACAAGGAGGGGGAAATGCTTTACGAAACAACAAGACAGCGACCCTGGAAATTCGATAACTCTCACGTTTCCCAACTCTGACACATGGAACTTGTAGTTTTCACCACGATGACCAGCTCTGCCATCGCCGGGAACGTTTACAACACCGCTGCGATAACTATGCCGCCCTCCTAGCCACCTGACGGGGTGCCAAATCAAAGAGGGTTGTCCTATAAGAAGCAATGCGGCGCGCGGCTCTGACCATGCGGTTTCGCCACCAGCTGTCGTGCAGTGTTGCACGACATATGCAAGTAAGCCCGGCGAGCTCCAGAACAAGACAGATCATGTTTTCTTTCTAGCTCTTCATCTCTTTCTCAGATCTGGTCCGCTTTGCTTCGGGGTGCTATCGGACTGGATTCCGCAACGATGTCTTCTACGCCGTTGGCAGAGTCAGCTGCTGGACCCTCCCGGTCTGAGAATATGCCTGGCATCGACACAGCGACAGAAGCGCCAGGCGTGAGATCTATGCCAAGCTACGCGGAGCCATCAGTACGATCAAAGAAGCTTGATGGAGATGCCGCGAGAGACGCTGCGAGGCCTGCTGTGGTGGAAAGGCTGCGGCAGCTGCCTACCCATACATTGCAAAATGGTTATTTCATTAAGCTCAAAATTTCTCTATTGACCACTAGAAAAACCCGGGAAAGGGGTACAATTGAGTGCCCATTTACCGCTCATGAGCTTCAACACATGGCGAGACCGATCGTTGCGTCGCGGATGCGAGAAGAGAGAGCATATCTAAACAGGCTCCGTAAGAAATGTGTTGAGCTATATGGCGAGGTGTGGAGCAAGAGATTCGCCCTGCCAGGATCGGACAATGCGCAATATGAGCGATGGCTTGAGGCTGGAGACCCTTCTGCAGACCCCGAAAGCTTAAGGATTGATGACTGGACTCTGATTGAGCACTCCGACAGGGGACTGCAACGCGAATCAGGAGAGTATCAGTCCATTTACGAGATCAGAGTGTCTGGACTGCCTGATCGTGGGGCTCTGGTATTGTTTAACCCGAGCTTGCGGTGTATATGCGAGATCGGCAGCCAGTTCCAGGTGGAACCCTCATTTTTCCTCGATCATTTCTGCTCTGAGTCACTATTTTGGGCTAAAGGCGAGGACAAATGCAAAGATGAAGAGTCTAGGCGCTGGGCCACTATGGTCGGTGCATTGCTTCAAAATGCGGACGGTTCAATGAACATCGTGTTTGACACCAGGGCCCCGGCGACATCGAACGATCCTGGCCCGGAATATGCAGAACCGCAGTGTGAATTTAG